>JAKOOJ010000019.1:12276749-12876749 GCA_022577455.1 Arizona elegans | reverse complement strand
GCCCAACACACTGCGTAGGTGTTCTGTCCCCCTTCCTCACACAGGCAAACATAATACCAAGCATGCCTGCCAATATTTTATTAGGTAAACAGATTAGAATTCCTGGCAGTCCAAGGTTTTGGCAGCAAACTGCCGAATGCCTGCCAAGACCGTTTTCACTCCCATAAAGCAGAAGAGGACTTATCTTCAGTCCATTCCAGGAGCAACAAATTATCCATGAGACAAGAGTTTAGTCACTGTTCAGTCCAAAATATATCCAAGCCGAATTTCAGAGATCACGATGTGACTTTCAGGGTTTAACTTTGTCCGTCACAAAGCCTGAAGAGCAATCCCACCCACTTTTATTCCTGGTGGGGCATGGCTCCGTGACTCAGCTCAATCTCTGGCCCTCTCATGCCTCTTCCATTGCTGCGCATGCTTCTCCCTCCGACGCTGCCTGGGATCAAGCCAGGATTCATCATCCTCGCTCCCTATCAATTGGTGCTCCGATATGCCTTCCTCCTGGCACATCCCAGGCTGTTCCTCCTGGCCTTCGGATGGAACCTGAGGCCTTGCCAGAAAGGAGGGTCCTGGAGAGGGAGGCCTTGTCAGTTCCTCCCCATCACCTTCTGAGTCCTACTCCTCTGTTAGGACAGGCTCGGGAGTCGAGGTCACAACACTATCCCCCACCGCAGGGCCCTTCCCCTGGGTCTGATGATCTGGATGCGGTCGTGATGGGAACTGCTCATGGAAGGCCCGTACTAGGTCAGGGGCATGAATTCTCACCCAGGAGAAATCCTCGGGCCGGTATCCCTTCCATGCAATTAGATATTGGAAGCGCCCCTTCAGCCAGCGGGAGTCTCAGATGCTGTCCACCTCGTATTCTGCTGAACCATCCTTGGCTAAGTGGTTTCGCATGTCCTTCATGAGGGGGAGTGGGTAGGTGTTCTCCATGCACACAGCATTAAACCACAAAAATCGACTCAAAGCCTCATTCCCCCATCTTTTTTTCTTTAAATAGTACTGGGGCCACCACTCTGGATTTTGCAGGCTGGATAAAGCCCCGCGTTAGGTTGGCATCAGTGTATTTCCTCAGCTCCTCCATTTCTTTGGGAGTCATGGAATACATCTTTGGCTTGGGCAGCTTGGCTCCCGGCACAAATTCGATCACACAATCTGTTGGGCAGTGTTGTGGCTCCGTTACCTGAGCCTGTGTCATCGGCAGGAGAGGACTCCAAGAGTGAAGGAGAGGAGTTGGCAAGGCCTCCCTCTCCAGGACCCTCCTCTCTGGCAATGCCTTCGGTGTCCGCCAAAGGGCAAGAGATAGGGCCGGGGCCAAGCACGTCCACGCAGCCACAGGTGGACAGTGATGAGGGTAATGAGTCTTGGCTGGATCCTTGGCAGTGTCGCAGAGATAAGCGCGTGCAACAGAAGAAAAGGCTTGCCAGAGATTAGGCTGAGTCACTGGACCACACCCCACAGGGTATAAAAGGGGGTGAGGTGGCCATTCAGACTCTGTGATGGACAAAACTAATTACTATCGAGTCACATTGCATCTTTGGAAACAACATTATCGGCCTTGGATTTATTTTACGAACTGGACAATTCTTGACTGTGGGTATTTTGTTTATTGAGTAAAAGTTCTTGGCAAGCAGCTACTGGGTTGCTGCCAAGCGTCTTATTGGAAGAATTGGTTGTCTGCCAGTTTATTTAACCCCCGGCTGTCTGTTTGTGTGTGTGGGTGAGACGGGGACAGAACAGGCGGTGAGGGGGGAGGAAGTTGAAGTCTTCCTCACTAAAGACCCCTGACAGGTCTTGGTACTCTCTTGGCACCTGCGGGCTGCCAGGCAGTCCATCTGCGGTGGGGGCTGCAATTTCAGGTTCGCTGGTGCTGTTGGGGTTTGTGGCATTTTGGCACTGGTCTGCTTTTATGGGCGGTAGTGGTCCGATGCCTATTTTTAGTTTCCTATAGCTGTCTTCCCACATGAGGGTTGGTCCCCATTTGTCTAGCCACGTGAGGCCCAATATGATTGATTCAGTCATTTTTGGAGCTATGATGAATTGGATAAGTTCTCTGTGGTGGCCCATTTCTAGTCTGACTAGTTCTATGACTAGCATGGCAGGGGCTGCGTCTATTAATGTCCCATCAACCTGTTCAAAGCAGATGGGGTGCATTAGGGGTCTCATGCATATGCCTAGCTGTTCGACTATAGGGAGGCTGATTAGGTACCTGGTGCAGGCAGTGTCTATGATGGCTTCTACTTCCCCTTGGACCCCTGTTTCTGGCACTACTATCTGGGTCTTGATAGTGAAAGAGTGGATGGCTTCACTTACCATTGGGTCGTCATCACCGCTGCTCCCTTCAGTGGAGCCTGGAGGGAATTCTCTGGCTGGAATTCCCTCGACTTTGTTTGGAAGGAGCGGAACCTCCACAGCCTGCTTGGTGATCTTCCCTTTATCCAGCAGCTTCTGTGGGGTCCTTCTTGCCCGGGGTGTGGCTGGAGTCCGGGCTTGGGGGACCAGGGCTGGAGCCAAGCATTCAGATGCTCGGTGACCATGCTGACCACACTGGTAGCATTTGATAGTCCTGGATGGTGTGGGTTGTGGCATCTCAGGAAGTTTACCTAGGGTTCAGCAACCCAGGGGTCTTCTCATTGGCTTCTCTGCAGTTGGCTTCCTGTGGCAGTGCATTTCCAGATCCATGGCCACTGATGTGCTGTACCATGCTTGCATACATTCTGGTACTCCCCTGATGCCGCAAGCTTGTCGGAGGTCTGGGTTAAGGGCCACTTTGAAGAGATGGACAAGGAGGAGCTCTGGCCAGTCCCTCAGTTTCTTGGCCAGTCTTTGAAACTCCCACACTAGTTCCTTGGGTGGCCAACCCGCTTGCTTCAACTCCTTGATCTGGGCCTCAGCTTCTATTCCATGGGCCATATCTTCGAACTGGCCTTGGAGCAGCTGGACGAATTCATCAGCATCTTCTAGCTTGGGAGCTTCCTCATCATGTAGTTCAGCTATCCACTCCACCGTGTCTCCCTCATTCATGCCATCTGCAATAGCTGAAATCAAGTCTCGATCAGATGGGTATTGATCCCCATAACGGTCGATGTAAGCCCAGACTCGATTGAGGAAGTAGGCTAGCCTTCCTGGGATCCCATCAAATGTCGCTTTAAATCACAGAGGGGGAGCGGCTGGCGGGGCCAGTTGCGGAGCTGGGGCAGGCTGCTGGGCCAGTATTGGTGGTGGGGCCATGACCGGTGGCTGGAAATGCACTGGTTGTTGGACCAGCACGGGCTGCAGGGTTGGGGCAGGCGGTCACTGGTATTGCACCCACCCCTGGCTGGGGTAGAATGCCCATCCAGGAGGGATCTGGTTGGCTGGAGGCAGTCTGAAGACCGGTTGCTGGGCTGGAGTATTAGGTCCCAACAGCTGCAGTTGTGGTCCCTGTAGCACCGGACTGGTCTGGCTCAATGGGCTTTGCTGCTGTGCCATTCCAATTCCCGTGATGGCTGTCACCTCAGTAGACTGGGCCCGATGGGTGAGGTTATGGAACAACCTGCTTCGTGCCGAGTGAAAGGAAGTAGATGTCCCACTCAGTGGTGCTGCGGCTTGGGAAGGTGAACGTGGGTTGAACCAGTGCCCATCTGGGCTGCTCAGCCCCAAGAGACTGAATGCTGCTGCCCATGCTGAGTTGGCTGAACTGTTCTGGGAGGCCCGCTAGTGACTGGCTGCATGATGGTGGCGGGAATCCCCACTCTCGGGAGTGCTTGTGTCATGCCGATCCCAATACCCTCCATTCGAGGGCTAGGGTCTGCTCCACTCTGCTTCCATCTATCTGCAGCATTGCCCCGGTCATCATCTCCTGGAGTGGCGTGACTCCCGTGGCTTCATCCCACAGAGTAAGATCCAGTTGCGTGGCTTGCTCGGGCACCAGGTCTTTGGGCCAGGCACCCAGCTGGCACTCCCTTTCTGCGGCCTCCACTGCTTCCACCACGGCTTGGGAAGGGGAGTAGATGGTCTCGACATAAATTGCCAAACCAGCCCCTGTGGCTCCCTCTGTGGCCACTTTGTCTTCCTCCATCCTCCCTGAGTCTTCACGCTGCTTGGTGTCGCATCGACATTTGGGGCTCAGGACCCTGGACAACACCCCGGAGTCCGGGGAGCTGGTTAAGTTTTAAAGGAGATTTGGGTTAATGTCAGGGTTCCAAGTAACACCCCCAACGAAAGAAGACTCCGAGGCTTGAAGTTCCTCAAAGATCCACTTTATTAGAGATGTCATATTGGCACATCTGGGAAAACCCAAATCTGAAAGCTTCCAGGTTTTCCCCACCCAAATGAAAGTCCAGGTCCCTGCCCAGCACCCACATGTCCATCACATCGTCCAATCAAAGCACCGTCCCAACTGGAGATGCCTCCCAGTCACACCCCTCCAGGTGCAGGGCAAGATGTCCTTGACTCTCTGAGAAAGGAATGTTATTATGACTATATATCACCCCTGCTCCATACAATCCCCTCTCCCAGTTTCCCACAGTACTAAATGTGGCAGGCCTGAAGGCCCAATGCAAAAGATGGCTTCCAGGCCTGACACTAACCCTTTTTCACAGGAGGGGTGATCACATCCAGGTGTCGAGCGTCAAGAAGCACTCGACATCGTGTCCATGCAGTGGCAGAAACATGGATACCCGGCTGGGGGGGGCGGTGAGCCACATGGGTGATGGTGGTGGGATAGGCTTCCGAATAGGCGTTTATGTGCACGGGTGCTTTATGGGGTCGCGTGGAATTAGCTTACCCTTCTGAGAACACGCTAGGAAAATGACGACATCCCTGCAAGCCCGGAGGAAATGAGGAAGTACGAGATCTCCCAGCTGAGTGTAATTGGGAATGAACTATATAAGAACCCGCTTGCAAGGGCGTGACAGCTGCGTCTTTGTTTTGCTATGCTTTGCATTCCGGTTTCTGTAAGAGCTGATTGCCACGATTAAATGAAGATACACCAGCTTGGCTTTGAGTGTGTTCTTTGAGCGTGGACACAGTCCTAGGGGAGCTGAGAGGAAGACGCAGCTCTCCCTTTTCCCAAGCCATTTGGAGCCGCCCCGTGAAGGAACGGGATGGCGGAGGGCGTAGCAGCCAACGCATTGCCGGGGGACGCAGAGGACAACGTGGGCGAAGCAGAGGAGGAGGAGGTTGACGCCGGGATGGATGGGGTGGCCAGCCCCCTGGTGGTGCGCCCGAAACAGCAGGAGCCCGGGGTCGACGGCGCTACTAGTGAAAGGAAGGAACGCGAACGCAACGCACGGGAGACGCCCGGCCCAGAGACAGGTGGGAGGCGTCTACAAACCCCGCCCTATGCCGGTTCCCAGTTTCAGGGCTGGAGGGAACGGCAGTGGCTGGAAGACGAGGAAGGGGACTGGAGCCACCCCACTAGCTTGGGGACTTCCACCCTAGAGATCCTGTGTGACCGTTTTGGCGAGGCGAGCTTTCGCGACGCGCCCTCCTGGCAGCCATGGGCGCCCAGCATGGAGGCAGCCCCCTCCTGGGCGGGAGGCAGCACGGCAGGTGGGAGTTCTGACAGCAAATTCCGCCTTGCCAGCCCGAAGCTGAAGTTGGAGGAGCGCGAACAACGCTGGATGGGTGGAGAGCGGAGACAGGCCGTACATTCATTTGGTGGGGGCGAGGGCAGCCGCGCAACACCCAGCGTCGCTACACAGTCCGGGATGGAGAGGGGAGAAGACCCCGTGAGAGACGCCCCTCGACAGCTACCTGGCACAGGAAATAGACCACCGCAACAGCGTTACAGAGACCCGCTGCCGGCATGGGGCCACGACCCCTGGGCACCCCCCCTCCAGCAACATCCCTGGGGATTACCGCCTGTGCAGGCTGCCTTTGACGGAACTGCAGGAAAGGTGGCACTATTCTTGAGTCAGGTAATAAGCCATATGGACCTTTATGGCAGGTTATATCCTTCACAGCGGTCCATGGTCGTGGCGGTCACAGCAGTGCTAACGGGGGAGGCAGCTGAATGGGTCGCCGATTTACATAGTGAACACGCCCGCGAGTTAACAGATCTGGGCCTGTTCCTTGAAGCGTTACGCAATAGGTTCGAGGATGAAACACGGACCCAGGTCATCGAAGGGGAATTAGTCAACCTACGACAGCGTGGTCACCCTGCCAAGGATTACATCAAGGAGTTCCGTAACCTGGCAGGAAAACTCCATTCGTGGCCAGAGCGCTTACTTATCCACCAATTCCAGGCAGGGCTGGATAGAGAAATAAAGCAGGCCTGTGTATACCGGGGTCTAGGCCCGCGATTATCCGAATGGTACAAGGCAGCGGTGAGCCTAGACGTGGGTTTACGAGAATTCAGGCCCCGGAACACACCACAGCTCCAGTCCCGTCGGGGTCCAAGTGGCAGATCCAGCGACTGCGGGGTGTTCAGAGGAACCCCGGCATTCGGGCCGACCGCTACTGAGGCGAACAGACGCCTGTTCCGGTGCTTTCGGTGCAACCAAGAGGGTCATAGAGCTGCGGACTGCCCCGTCGCAGCACCGCGACTGTCAACTCCTCGGCCACCTGTTCCGACTACCGCGCCACGTGACCGACCCCTACGAACACCAGAACGCTCTAGGGCGGCCAATCAGACGCCCTCGTCAGAACCGACAACCCGGTCCAGCAATAATATGCCGCCAGGGACGGCTCGTGTCCCCGACGCATCCGAAGAAAGCGACAACGGAGACGAGTTGCAGGATCCTATGGTAAGTGACCCTATACATCCCTTCCTGATTCCGGTGACCCTTAAACACCCTGTCACTAAGAAGGAGTGTGAACAAAAAGCCTTAATTGACACAGGCTGTACCCGGTGCCTTATGCGGCGATCGGTAGCTGAGGGCTTGGGCCTTCAGATCCTAGCTTTTCGTACCCCCATTAAATTCGAGCAGATGGATGGGTCCATTCTGGGGGGCACACCTACCGCCAGTGTTACAGAACCCGTTTTCCTACAAATAGGAGCCCATCAGGAAATGATCCGGTTCATTGTAGTAACCCAGATGATCGAACCCATCATTCTTGGACTCGCGTGGTTAGACAGGTGGGAACCACACATTTGGTGGGAGGGGGGTTATCGTAGGCTCAGACTTCCATGTACAAAAGAGAGGGTGGCTCTCCAGCAAGAAGCAACAAGGCAAGGCATATACCCCCAAGCCTATAACGACCTCGCCCGAGTATTCAGCGAGGAAGAATGTGACATCCTGCCCCCCCATCGGGACACGGATTGTGGTATTGAAATACTCCCCGGAGCCTGGTTGCCAAAACCTCGTATGTACTCGATGACACCACAGGAACTGAAGGAATTGCGGACATATATAGATAAAAACCTGGCTCGAGGATTTATTCGTCCCAGCCGTTCGCATTTAGCGGCACCCGTCCTCTTTCGGGGCAAGAAGGATGGAGGCTTGCGTTTATGTGTTGACTACCAGGGATTGAACGCTGTCTGCGTAGAACCGTTGTACCCCCTGCCGCTAATGGCTGATTTGTTGGCTACCCTGGCGTCAGGGAAAATCTTCACGAAATTGGACCTCCGTGAAGCCTATTACCGGGTACGGATACGTCAGGGAGACGAGTGGAAAACCACCTTTAACACTCCCCTCGGCAACTACCAGTTCCTGGTGATGCCCTTTGGTCTACAAGGGGCACCCGCGGTGTTTATGCAGCTTATAAACGGTATTTTACATGAACACCTATATTGGGGCGTCTTAGTGGTACTCAATGTGATAAGTGGGAGGGGCAGGTATGGCGGACGCAGGGGGTCACATCAAGTGTTGGGGGTGCGCATGCGCTGTCTCCGAGCGATTGCACACTCCGGCCCCCAATGCGCAACTCATGTCCTGGGTTGTGCAGAGTTTCAGGCCCAGGGTCTGCGGCTGATGTTATGTAATGCCAGGTCGGTGGTTAATAAAGCCCCCCTCATTTGTGATCTTATTTCGGAGGGGGGTGCGGACCTGGCAGGTATTACAGAGACCTGGTTGGGCCAAGAGGGGGGGTCCCCCTCGTCGAAATGTGCCCGCCAGGTTTCCGTGCGTTTCATCAGCCAAGGGCCCAGGGGAGGGGTGGGGGGAGTGGCGGTGATTATTAGGGAAAGTCTTTGTCCAAGGGAGACCACTGTTCCTCAGATAGCCGGATGTGAGTCCCTTTGTGTGAAGTGGGGCCGTGGGGTGCAGATGGGTTTGCTGACTACGTACCTGGCTCCCTGCCACGTGGCAGCGACCCTGCCTGAGCTACTCGACGTCATTGCCGGGGTGGCGGTTGATACCCCCAGACTTATTGTCATGGGGGATTTCAACCTTCCATCTGCGGGTGAGACGTCAGAGGTGGCTCGGGAGTTCATGGCTTCCATGACGGCCATGGACCTGACCCAGGTAGTTCAAGGCCCCACTCACATAGGGGGACACACTCTGGACTTGATTTTTATCTCTGGTCAGTGGTTGAATGATCTTGGTAGAGGGGATCTAGACATTAAACCCTTGTCATGGACAGATCATTCGCTCCTTCACCTGGACTTTCCTACCGCTTCCCCCCACCGCAGGGAGACGGAACCGACCAGATGGTTCCATCCCAGGCGCCTGATGGACCCCGAAAGGTTCCTGACGGAGCTTGGGCCGTTTCCTGAGACTCTGACACACGACTCGACTGAAGAGCTGGTGGCCGCCTGGGAAAGGGCGGCCGCTGGAGCTTTGGACCGCGTCGTGCCTTTGCGGCCTCTGACCCGATGCCGATCTCAATTGGCTCCTTGGTTCTCTGAGGAGCTGAGAGAGATGAAGCATCGGAAAAGACGCCTAGAGAGCATTTGGAGGACTAGTCAATCCGATTCCGACCGGACACAAGTGAGGTCTTATATCAAGACCTACCTAGTGGCGATAAAAGCGGCAAAATCTAACCATTTTTCCACTCTTATCGCATCTGCAGAGAACCGCCCAGCCGCCCTGTTTAGGGTGACCCACTCCCTTCTTCGGGGGGGGAGTGCGGGAAGATCCCTTGCAGGGTCGTGCTGAGGATTTTGTGCAATTCCTGCACGATAAAGTTGCTCGGATTCGGGATGGCTTGGACTCCGATTGGATGAGTCCACGGGAGGAGACGAGGGCAGGTCTTGAGAATGTTATCTGGGAGGAGTTTGATCCTGTGGCTCCCGAGGATGTGGACAGGGTTCTGGGTAAGATTAGTGCCGCCACGTGTTTATTGGACCCGTGTCCCTCCTGGTTGGTACTGGCCTCCCGGGAGGTTACACAAGGCTGGCTCCAGGGGATTATAACTGCTTCTTTGAGCGAGGGTGCCTTTCCTGCCGCCTTGAAAGAGGCGGTAGTGAGGCCCCTCCTCAAGAAGCCTTCCCTGGACCCGGCTGAATTAGCCAACTATCGTCCGGTCTCCAACCTTCGTTTTGTGGCGAAGGTTGTTGAGAGCGTGGTGGCACGACAGCTTCCCCGACACCTGGATGAAGCTATCTATCTGGACCCGTGCCAGTCGGGCTTCAGGCAGGGGCACAGCACAGAAACGGCATTGGTCGCATTGGTGGATGATCTCTGGAGGGCTCGGGACAGGGGTTGTTCCTCTGTCCTAGTCCTATTAGATCTCTCAGCGGCTTTTGATACCATCGACCATGGTATCATGCTGCGGCGGTTGAGGGGGTTAGGAATAGGGGGCACCGTTCTGCGGTGGTTCTCCTCCTTCCTCTCCGACCGCTCGCAGTTTGTGTTGGCAGGGGGACAGAGGTCGACCTCGAGGCATCTCGCATGGGGAGTGCCACAAGGGTCGGTCCTCTCGCCCCTCCTGTTCAACATTTATGTGAAGCCGCTGGGTGAGATCATCCGTGGTTTTGGGGTGAAGTGTCACCTGTACGCTGACGACACTCAGCTGTACATCTCCACCCCAGACCACCCCAATGATGCCCTTGATGTGATGTCTCGCTGCCTGGAGGCCATGCGGGTCTGGATGGGGAGGAACAGGCTCAGACTCAACCCTTCCAAGACCGAGTGGCTGTGGCTTCCGGCATCCCGATATAGTCAGCAGGTGCCATCGCTGACTATTGGGGGTGAATCTTTGCCCCCCCACAGAGAGGGCTCGCAATCTGGGTGTCCTCCTGGACACACGGCTGTCTTTAGAAGAACATATGACGGCCGTGGCCAGGGGGGCATTTTATCAGGTCCGCCTGATTTGCCAGTTGCAGCCCTTTCTGGATCGGGACGCCCTGCGCACAGTCACTCACGCCCTTGTCACCTCCCGGTTGGACTATTGCAATGCTCTCTACATGGGGCTCCCCTTGAAGAGCACTCGGAGGCTCCAACTGGTCCAGAATGCGGCCGCGCGGGTGGTTATGGGTGCAACCCGTTGCGTCCACGTGACACCCCTCCTGCGCGAGCTGCACTGGCTCCCAGTGGTCTTCCGGGTGCAATTCAAGGTGTTGGTCACCACCTTTAAAGCGCTCCATGGCATAGGACCCGGGTACCTTCGAGACCGTCTTCTGCCACCAATAGCCTCCCACAGGCCAGTCCGCTCCCACAGAGAGGGTCTCCTCAGGGTGCCATCGGCCAAGTCATGTCGGCTGGCGACACCCAGGGGGAGGGCCTTCTCTGTGGGAGCCCCAGCCCTGTGGAATGAACTGCCCCCGGAAATTCGTAAGATTTCTGACCTCCGGGTATTTCGCTGCGCACTCAAGACCCTGTTGTTCTGCCAGGCTGGGTTAGCAACATAATTTTTAATTGGATGTTTTAAATTTTTGGGGTTTTAAATTAAGCCAATTATTTAATATTTTTTAATTATTTTAATTCGATGTCTATTCTGTTTTTAAATAGGCTGTACACCGCCCTGAGTCCTTCGGGAGAAGGGCGGTATAGAAATAAAATTATTATTATTATTATTATTATTAGTCTATCTGGACGACATTTTGATTTACTCTGATACAATGGAAAAACACGTCCAGCTGGTTAGACAAGTCCTGACCAAATTGCTGGACGCACATCTTTTTGTAAAACTCGCAAAATGTGAGTTCCACTGGGAGGAGATCGATTATCTAGGTTTTCGAATTAGTCGTACTGGTATCCAGATGGACCCGAAGAAAGTAGCAGCGGTTTTAGAGTGGAAAGCTCCGCAAACCCGTAGACAATTGCAGAGTTTTCTAGGTTTTGCAAACTTTTATCGACATTTTATTCCATCCTTTGCAACAACAGCATTACCTTTAACGGAGCTATTACGGACAAAAGGTGTGGTGGCCCCTGGGAAAAAACCCAGGCCAGGATACAAACTACAATGGTCATCTGAATGCCAACAAGCCTTTGAAGACCTTAAACGGGCTTTTGCCACTGAACCCGTATTGATACACCCTAACACGGCACAACCGTTCGTGATACAAGCTGATGCCAGTGACGTGTCAGTAGGAGCTATTCTAATGCAGAAAGATGCGAACGGTATGCTAAGGCCTTGTGCATACACCTCCCGAAAATTTACAACTGCAGAAAGAAATTGGGCAGTGTGGGAGAAAGAGGCCTATGCCGTAAAATGGGCGTTACAAACATGGCGGCACCTACTGGAGGGTAATCCCATACCATTCGAGGTCTGGACGGATCACAAGAATCTACAGGCCCTCCAAATGCCCTGGAAACTGTCCCCAAAACAGGTGAGATGGGCACAATACTTCCAGCGGTTCCGTTTTGTCCTTGTGTATAAGCCAGCTAAAGGAATGTTTTTAGCGGATGCGTTGTCAAGGATGCCACAATATCACAGTAAACAAGACGAGGGTTTACAAGCAGTGATCTCACCCCTAAAAGCGTATGTATTAACAACCCCGCAGACCGAGGATTGGCTGACGCTCTTACGAAAAGCCGTTCGGACGGACGCATGGCCACAAAACAATGCGGCGTCCCTAACCCACCATGATGGTCTAGCGTGGTGGGGAGATAAACTATATATCCCAGAAACATTGAGACATCGAGTGTTACTCCAGTGCCATGATAGGAAAACCGCAGGACACTTCGGGTTCCTCAAAACCCTACATCTGACACGCAGACAATTCTGGTGGCCTAAAATGAGGAAAGACATCAACCAATATGTCCGGGGATGCCACACGTGCGCGGTATCCAAGCCACAACCCAGGAAACCACTGGGCTTATTGCAAACCGTAGCCGAACCAAACAGACCTTGGGAGGAAATAGCTATGGATTTCATTGTAGACCTTCCCAGTAGCAGGGGTTATACTGTTATTTGGACAGTAGTCGATCTTTTCTCAAAGCAAGCCCACTTTATTCCATGTAAAGGCTTACCTTCTGCTCGACGCCTGGTACGTTTATTCCTACAACATATTTACCGTTTGCATGGAGTGCCTAAGAGGATAATATCAGACAGAGGGGTGCAATTCACCGCCCGATTCTGGAGAGGTTTCCTTCGTGATATAGGGTCAACCCAGGGCCTTAGTTCAGCCTATCACCCTAGTACGAATGGTGTTGCTGAACGCACAAATGCCATGGTAGAACGGTACTTACGCTCCTACGTTTCCTACCAACAAAACGATTGGGTTGATTATCTTCTATTTGCTGAAACGGCATACAATAACGCAGTGCATCGAAGTACTGGTTTTACACCATTCCGGGTAGTCATGGGGAGGGAATTCCCTGCTATTCCGGAGTTAGACCGTTCCCTCCCGAAACCTACGACTCCCAACGACTGGTCTACTAACGTAAATGCTGTGTGGCCTCATGTGAAAACCGTGTTAAAACAGGCAGCCGATGAATACAAACTCCAGGCAGACAAACGGAGGGCTGCATTTCCACCTTTTCAACTCGGAAACTTGGTTTATTTGTCGACAAAATATTTAAAGCTACGAATACCAAGTAAAAAACTAGGACCCAAATATATAGGACCATTTCCTATCATTAAGGTAATTAACCCTGTAACATTCATGCTAAAACTACCCCCCTTATTGGGAAAAACTCATCCGGTATTACACTCTAGTTTATTAAAACCAGCCACACCCACTACAACACCAAAACCCCCTCCTGGCCCGGTAACCGGTGCCCACTATGAGATTCAAGACATCATCAATTCCAAACTACGTAGAGGCCAGTTATACTATTTGGTTCGCTGGACAGGGTATCCTGATAGTGAAGCATCCTGGGTACCCGTAAAAGATATAAATGCCCCGAGATTACTGAGAAAGTTCCACAAAGCAAACCCCCAGAAACCACATCCCTTACCTAACCAGTAATATTATCTCTTTTTGTCTCTTCCTCTTAGACGGACGCCTGGTAGGGGGAGCTGCCTGTCGAGCGTCAAGAAGCGCTCGACATCGTGTCCATGCAGTGGCAGAAACATGGATACCCGGCTGGGGGGCGGGTGAGCCACATGGGTGATGGTGGTAGGATAGGCTTCTGAATAGGCGTTTATGTGCACGGGTGCTTTATGGGGTCGCGTGGAATTAGCTTACCCTTCTGAGAACACGCTAGGAAAATGACGACATCCCTGCAAGCCCGGAGGAAATGAGGAAGTACGAGATCTCCCAGCTGAGTGTAATTGGGAATGAACTATATAAGAACCCGCTTGCAAGGGCGTGACAGCTGCGTCTTTGTTTTGCTATGCTTTGCATTCCGGTTTCTGTAAGAGCTGATTGCCACGATTAAATGAAGATACACCAGCTTGGCTTTGAGTGTGTTCTTTGAGCATGGACACAGTCCTAGGGGAGCCGAGACCAGGGACATGAACCAAGTAAACAAAATGGACTCCACCACCATTACTAAGTGTTTTGAGGAACAGAATAGTGAGATAGAGGCAAGTGTAGCAGTCGATATCCCTCAGGACACCTGGACAGATGAGTGAATTCTGCAGGCAGTGAGGTCCCTTGTTACAGATCAGAAGGTATTCATGGTAGACACAAAGGTGGACCAGTACTCTTCCCATTCTTATGTGCTATTGGAGTGGAAGGGAAGGATCCCAGCATGCTTTGGGATGAGATCCTCCAGTTAACCAAGGATGTAAGGGCACGGGTGATTTACCCAATCCCACACGCCACATCTTTAGTGGAGACATTGGGCCCCAAAGAGGAAGCACTCATCTTAGTTACTGCAGGAACACTGGGGGCAGGGACTGCCCAGGCCATGGGAAGCCTGGCACCCATGCAACCCCAGACTGGCAGCCATTGCATGGGGACCAGATATAAGAGATGGGATACAACCAGTGCGAGAGGAGGAAGAGGAATATGAAGCCTGGATGGAACAAACCATGCAGACAGTAGAGGAATGGGATGTCCCAGACACAGAAAAGAAGCAGAGTCTCAGCTTTTCTTTCTTGCCTGTGCTGGCCGAGTTAAACACATGACTCAAACTATGATTTTGTTATGAGTAAATGCCTAACTTTGTATATGGCAGTGCATGGGTTAACCCCTCCTTCCTCACCTAGCCCTTCCCTTGACCCCTCCTTACCTTGACTCCACCTTCGTAGTACATAAACCCGTGCACAGGGTCTCACCAGTCCAGTTCCAGATGTGCACCTGAAAGAAAAGGAAATGGTGTAAATAAATACCTTTGAATGAAATACAAGTTGTAGTTGTGGTTATTGGGCAAGGTCCTTGGAAAACAATTCTCAAGATGGTAGCAGAGGATGGTTGTGCCCAATAACCAGGAATAATATCTGAAATGGAAGGAAGAATGAACACAAGGTCCATCACCAGACCAATGGCAGAGCTGCAGGAATCCGAAGGCACCACAGCCAGAATTCCAACTGCCATGGAAGTGGGAGACCTGGACCAGACAGACAGAAGCATGAGGCCAAGAGAAAATGCAGCCAGGTACGCAAGGAATGAATCACCCGAGAGGGATGAGCTAAAAGAGACCATACAGAAAATGATGGAGGCCTCCATCAGCAAAAGGGAGCTCCTCGTGAAACTGTGGGACCTGCTAGATGACCACGGAGCAGCGATGAGCCCCCAAGAGCAAGACTACGAGACCGCCAGGCCGGTAAGAGAAAGATACCCCTGGCAGAGACCCAAGACTTGAACAGCTCCAGTTTCGCGCCATGCTTCTGGTGGGCATCTTGGGATGGCCGCCGACCAATAGGGAGCCAGGATTCAAATTTAATGGCACGAAACGAAAGAAACCCCAAAACAAATGGGGGAACAACCAAAGACAACCCAGAAAGAAGATACCAAGACATCAGGAGCTCACCTGTTGAGCTTGAAGCCAGAAAAACACGTGAGACCCCAGCAACGGCAACCGGCCCTGCATGCGACCCCCTCGCGCCAGCCACTAACTGCAGGGAGACAACCGCGAGCCGAAGGGACTATGGGTGGGCCATCGATGCCGATGCATCGCCCCAGCTCCCCCACCCGAGGAACACACACCGCGAGGGTGATCGCCAAGCACCGATCACACACGAGGCATGCCGATGGCAGGACTCGAACTCACCACCCACCGCATCAGCAACACGAGACCCGAGGGAAGAGGAGCACACCGGCTACTCACCCTCCATGCGACCTCCACCAGGCTTCCTCACACATCCAGGGACCAGCGACCAGGGATTGGGACCTCTCACCGCCACTGCCACCGCTGCCACCGCCGAATCCCAAAAGTCCTCAACTTACGACCTCCTCGCCTCCTCGCCTCTCTCCAGCTTCCAGCAGGGATCCAGCCGCCCATCGATGGATGCCTGCCTCCAGGGACGATGCCAGATACCCCAGGGGAGCATTCGAGCCCCCAATCGTAGGCCTAGGCCGAGGCCTAAGAGCAGCAACAGCCAGCTACTCACCCATCGACTACAGACGCGAAATAGGCTTCGCACATGCTCAATCGGCTCCTGTAAGAAGAGAAGAGGAGAACATAAATACAAGTCAGTACAGAGTCTCAAACAGCATCCCCAAGCCATATTGTGAGTTCCCTCACCTGAGATACCATGGACAGCAACAGAGTGTGAGTAACTTGCCACACAGCTCAGTAAATTTACCAACTGACTTCCCCACTCTTAAATTAGATGGATCAAACCTCATGCAGTGGAATCATCAACTCCAGATTTTATTTTTAAGGGAGAACATGTTGTTTTTAATTGATGACCCCCCCACAAAACCTTGGACTTTAGAAATAGACTGCTTGCACCACAGGGCTTACTATATAGTCATAGCAAGTATTTCACCAAGTATATATCCCAGCCTTAGCCATTACCTAACTGTTTCTGAAATACAGCAGAAAATATTTAACTTGTTCTACAGTAAGAGCGCTGCCACCACAGCCAAGATATCCAGGGAATTCCACTCAGCTAGACATAAGACAGGGACTCCCATGGGTGAACACATACTAAACCTGAATGCCACAAGGGCTGAGTTGATACAAAGGGGGGAGGATATATCAGAAGAGAGTATGAAAAGCATTGTCATTAACTCCCTGGACTCTACCTGGGATAACTTCATAATGCAGTTAGATAGCATAAGCCTAGGCCACCTCACACTTGAGTCACTGACAAACAGAATAATAGTAGAAGACAGTTTAAGGAGGGACCACTCCATCAGCCGCAGGGACAGCAAACCAACAAAGAGGGTTGAGTTCCAAACCAGGAACCAAGACTACCCAGAATGTTTCACCTGTGGTTCCAAGAACCACTATAAACGAGATTGTCCCAAAAATTCGAGGGGAAGGGACTACACCTACCACAAGGAAAGGGAAGGCCAGAAGCCAGGGCTCCCCGATAGATCCCCATCTGAAAACAGATATAGGCGCAGAGACTCCCCTAACCCAAGGGACAGAAGGGGAAATAGGGACAGCTCCAGGGAGAGCTGATCAGGATCCATGTATGGGATTGGGGAAAACACACACACACACACACACAAACAAGAGAAGGAAAAGCGTGGCTCATTGATTCGGGAGCCACCAACCACACAACTCATGACAGAAAGATACTGACTTCATTTACAGAGGAGAACTACAACATTAAGGTAGCCAATCAAAACAAAGTCCTAGTGACAGGGAAAGGAAATACATTCATAAGCGGGATAGGCAAGATAGAGGGGGTATTGCTCATACCCGAAATACCCCACAATATTTTAGCAACACTTAAACTCAGCAAGGACATGGGTATAGAGACCACCTTCAAGGAAGGAAAGGCCTACATGACCAAGGGCAGGGAAAGCATCGGCAACATAGTCATTGATGGAGGACTAACATACCTCCATCCTAAGGAGAATAACCAGACCCGTATAATTGCTCAACTAGAAAGCACAGAGAACAAAGCCAATGCCCAAGTCGAGATAGAGGGGGACAAGGAAGATGACTCCACTGAAGACAGACACAACCACAACACAACACACAGAGGGAAGTTGCTAATTGATAAACCCATTCACGATGACTGTGTCCACTTGCTACATAGAAAGTTGGGCCATGCCAGCTTCCCAGTCATCCAAAAAATGACAGAATGTACCAATGGTTTGAAAATAAAAAGTTGTAAAAACTACTTAGAGTGTTCCGTATGTAAATCCTCTAAACTAAAGACCAAACCTAGACCTAGGAAGGCCACCCGCACCACCAACTCCATCTTCCACCTGGTACACATGGACATTGTGGGCCCCATGAAGCCCTCTATAAAATACAAAAAGAGATACTTCCTGACAATAGTAGATGACTACAGCCGCTATGGCTTTGTGTATACCATTAACCATAAGAGCGAGGTATTTCAAAAATTTAAGGAATTTTACAAGAGGGTGGAGACGCAGCACAACACAAAAATAAGACAGATAATGACGGATAGGGGGTCTGAGTTCCTGTCAAGGGACTTCTCGAACTGGCTAAAGATGCATGGGATAATACATTACACAACTTCTCCCTTTTCCGCATTCCAGAACGGAGTCGTAGAAAAAAGGAACTGAGTCCTACAAACAATGGTGAGATGCGCTCTAGAGGATGCAGGGTTGGGACAATCATTCTGGGCAGAAGCACTCACCTATTCAAATTACACTCTGAATAGGCTCTGGTCTAGTGTAGTAGAGAAAACACCATACGAGGTGATGTACGACCAAAAGCCAAAAATCACACACTTGCACATATTTGGGGTCACGGCGGATGTACATATCCCCAGACAGCTGAGGTGAAAAAGAGACAAGGTCTCAAAGAAATTAAGGTTCATGGGGTATGAGCCAGGCACAAAAGGGTACAGATTCATCGACAGGGACAATAGGTTCATCATATCCAGGACTGCGGTGTTCCACGAGAACACCAACTGGTCAAAGATACATCTCAACGAGACACTCATCAGACAGGAAGACACAGACAACTTAAGGGATAAGGGCAAACATACCACATTAGAAACAGAAACACAAGAAAGGCACAAACCGAGACACCAAGAGATAGTCACCAAAGGGTGGAAGGAAGACCACCCCATCATTAAGGTAGATGCAGTCACAGAGAAATAAGCCAAATACATGCACGACACTGATGCACGACCAAACAGGCCCATAAGACACAACAGAAATAGAATGCAAAAGAGATTTGAAGATTATGTTATGTCCATACACCCAAATAAAATGACCCCCAACTCATATGAGGAAATAATCAGTCTGCCACAGGAAGAGAGATATAGGTGGGAGCAGGCTATGGAAAAGGAGATGGCTAGCCTAAGGGAACTAAATGTGTACACCCCTTCTAAGGTCCCAGCCGACAAAACACTCATAGGTACAAAATGGGTTTTCAAAATTAAGGAACTCGAAGACAACAAGACCCTCTACAAGGCTAGGCTCGTGGCCCAGGGGTTCGCACAGAGGTATCCAGACGACTACACGGATACCTATTCACCAACAGTTAGGGCAGAAAGTGTCAAAACCGCCCTAGTAATAGCATCCATCCTAGGCCTAGAAGTCTATCAATTCGACATTCAGACCGCCTACCTCCATGCAAAGTTAGACAAAGAAATATATGTCAGGACACCCCCAGGGAAGGACACGAAAAAGGGAGACACTTGGTTACTAAACAAAAGCCTGTACGGGTTAAAGCAGTCGGGAAAAAGATGGTATGAGTGTCTAGCCAAAACACTCAGGGACATGGGTTTCACCGCCACCTCAGCGGACCTCTGCCTCTTCGTCAAGAGGGAGGGCACATGAGTCGAGTACGCACTCATTTACGTAGACGACATTCTATACTTAGGACAACACAAATGAAAATGCGATGAATTTGCCAAAAAACTGGGAGAACATTTCACACTCAAGACCCTAGGGAGAGTCAACAAATATCTAGGGGTACAAATTGAGAAAACAGACAATGGGTTCAGGGTATCACAAAGAGAAAAAATATTAGAACTTATACACAGGTGTAACATGAAGGATGCTAAACCATGTGAAACACCCATGCAAACAGACTTCCTGAAACATATGCACGAAGAACGGGAGTCATTTAAGGACAACTCCCTGTACAGATCTGTCATTGGATCCCTCCTATATATTGCCAATTGGACAAGGCCAGATATCAGCTTAGCAGTAAACCTGTTATCCAGACACGTCAGTGAACCCAAAATATACCACTGGGAAGGTGTGAAATGGATAGTCAGGTATCTGAAATATAGCATAGACGCATATCTATGCCTGGAACCGTCAAGCTCCAAAGAACCCGTATTGACCTGCTATGCGGACACTGACTGGGCAGGTGACACTAAGAGCAGAAAAAGCACCTCTGGTTATATATTTCTCATCAATAATTGCCCAGTACATTGGTACACAGGAAAACAGAATTTGGTTGCCACATCCACAGCGGAAGCAGAGTACATCTGCCTGTCAAAAGCGGCTAACAATTTAGTGTGGTTCGATGATCTACTTTCCAACATATGGACCGAACCAGTTTATCCCATAACAATTCACGAGGACAATAAAGCAGCCATAGACATTTCCAATGCGGACGCAGTAGGCCAAAGATCCAGACACATCGACATCAAGCATAAGCACGTCAGACAGTTATCGAACGCAGGTTTCATCAGAGCCGTACATTGCAAAACCTCTGAACAGACCGCAGACATTCTGACAAAACCATTACCAAGTAAACAACACACATACCTGACATCAAAATTAGGAATAGCTATGCCTTGTACGGAGCCAACTCCAAACGTTAGTCATTTAGAGGGGGATTTGTTATGAGTAAATGCCTAACTTTGTATATGGCAGTGCATTGGTTAACCCCTCCTTCCTCACCTAGCCCTTCCCTTGACCCCTCCTTCCCTTGACTCCGCCTTCATAGTACATAAGCCCGTGCACAGGGTCTCACCAGTCCAGTTCCAGATGTGCACCTGAAAGAAAAGGAAATGGTGTAAATAAATACCTTTGAATGAAATACAAGTTGTAGTTGTGGTTATTGGGCAAGGTCCTTGGAAAACAATTCTCAGATTTAACTCATTTAATGACAGCTACTTGACAGATGATAAGCAAATGCCGGCTCTCTATACAAGAATAAAGCTGGAGCTGAGAGTGGCCGCTACTCAGCTCCTTTTTATAGGCTATCCTGTCGGCTGCTTTGTAATTGCCCACAATCAGTGTCAGTTGATAAGCTGCATGCTTTTCTCCATACTTTGAAGCTACCGGCTGTTTTGTAATAGTCCACAATCAGTGTCAGCTGATAAGCTGCATGCTTTCCTCCCTGCTTTGAAGTTGCTGGAGCTTTCCTTGGGTTGCTGGCATATGACATCATCGGTCTGTGTTTACAGCTTCAGGTCGGGCTGTTCCAACTATCCGGCACAGGTTTCCTACCTCCCAATATCCCACAAACAGCTGTACCGAACCCCACTAATCCCACCACCAACATTGCTACCGCTATCGCCCCATTCTCGCCACCATCACCAACACCTGTGTTTATTATTCTGGCATTAATATGTTCGGCCAGCTGGTTTTCCACATGGAATGCCCCTCTTATTCGGTAAGTTGTCGAGGGCGCTCGACACAGAGGCTCTCAGAGAGCCTGAAAGGTCCTGCTGCAGAAGCCATTAGAAGCTTAAAACTCAGCCAAGGGCCCTGCACAGTGCATGATTACCTCTGTCTACTGCAGGGTGAGTTTGGGCCTGCCAAAACAGTTTCTAGCCTGCTGCTTTGGTTTGAACAAATGTACCAGAAGAGAGATGAAAGGCTGTCTGAGTACATCAGATGCTTGAAAAGACTGCTCATGATGAGGAAGGGGATGGAGCCAGCTGAGGTAGCTCGGGCCAGGGTGCAGCTCCATTCTCAAGGTGCCTTATGCTCAGACCCGGCCTGGATGTAGATAAAGACCTTGATCAAGGAGGCCACCTTGGGGTACCATAAAGAGAGTTTGTGTTCTGACCTAGCTCCCCAAGCACAGCAAACCCTCTGATGTGAACTCAAAAGTTTCCTTTATTAGGAATGCTGGCAGCCCTGGCAAAAGGTTTCTCTCACAGGCTAACAAGTCCGTCCAGCCAGAAGATGAATAGTTGTCTGCCACATCTATTCATCTCCGCCCCCTGCCTTTTAGGTGGGGTGGGGCCTCGCTAGCAGCGGTGTCTCTTCCTTCCCAAGGATTGGCCCAATGCTTTCCACTGCTCTCCTCTTCTCTGCCTTCTGCACAGCCGTGCATCAGGCACTGGACCCAGCTGTTCCTCCTCTTCTATATCAACCACCTCCAGACCTGGGGGCTGTTGACTCTCCATTTGAGGACTGACAGATGGCCCAGGCTCTGACTCTGTCTCTCTCTCTGCCAGCTCCATTCCATCTTCCCCCTCGGAGCTCCCAGGTTGCCCTGATGGTGACCCTGACTCCCACGTCGCCTCCTCCTTTGATTCCGCTGCTGGAGGGGCTGGCGGCTGACAGGCCACAACAGTTAGGGCAACAGAGGTGGTAGAGGAAGCCAAGGCAGCCACAGCTGATTCACCACCAGAATGGCCCCCAGGCATGGGAGTGAGGAGAACTGGAGGCTATGATGCATGGCTCACTAGTATAGAAGTTCAAATATCCCAACTAACAGAGGTGGTGGCCTTGTGGAGGCCCAACCAGGTCAGCCAACAGGGGGATAGGCTCTTCTGCTTCAGCTCCACCCCACATGTGGAGCTCCACCAAAGCCCCACTCAGCTACATAAGTGATGGGAACATCTCCTGTGGTGAGGGGTTCACACACACAAGGGCCTGGTGAGGGCAAAGTGACAAGGCTCTGGCGACAGCCTTCAGAGAATCAAAGGAGTGCTCAAGCATGGTCCGTCAGACCAGATGCTGTGTCTCTCACTGCTGAGATCTGTTCTGACCTAGGCTTCCTTAGAAAGTATAAAGCGTAATATTAGTCCCGCAAAACCTCTTTCAATTATACGACTATAAATTACTTTCATTTACAGTCCGCAAGGCTTAATAAATAGTCTTTCAGAGGAAGTTTATCAACACCCACCTATCTCACGTGGAACACTGCCAGAGAGCTAATTTCCAGATGCAGGGCAAGGCCAAACTTGGCACAGAGTCACAAACAGAATTTTCCAATCTTGAATCGGCCAGATGAACTAATTGCTTCCTGCAAAAGCTCACGTTCCGTTCGCTCTCCTTTCATGTTTTATGGGAGTGGCCAATCATCTCCAAGCCTTACTCCCAATTTTCTTAATTGTTCTTGTCGTCTGGCCCAAGTTCCTCCCCAGCCTTGGTAGTACAGGGGTTTAAGGCACCCTGTTATTAAGCTGGTTATTAAGACCAGCTGCCTGCAATTACTGCAGGGTTCGAATCTCGCCAAGGCTCAAGGTTGACTCAGCCTTCCATCCTTTCTAAGGTAGGTGAAATGAGGACCCAGTTGTGGGGGCAATAAGCTGACTTTGTATAAATATACAAAAGGATGAAGGCTATTGCTGAGCACATTGTAAGCCGCCCTGAGTCTTCGGAGAAGGGCGTCATATAAATCAAATTAAAAAAAAAAAAAAAAAAAAACCTCCTCACTGTCTGACTCTGCTGCCAGCTCTGCTAGCTGCTGCCGGGCCACAAAACTATCCCTCACTGCAGGGGCCTTCCACCGGGTCTGGCGATCTAGATGTGGTTGTGACGGGAATTGGTCGTGGAAGGCCTTCACCAAGACAGGTGCATGCACAGAGGTCGCATCCTCCCAGGTGAAATCCTCCAGCCCATAACCCTTCCACACAACTAGATACTGGAACCATCCCTTCAGCCACCGGGAGTCCCGAATGCTGGCAACCTCATACTCAGGCGGCCCATCTCTGTCACATGGCGCTGGCTGGGGACGGTCAGGCTGGCGGAGTGGACAGGCTGGCTGTTCTGGAACAAGGAAGGATCTTTTGTGGTCCGCCAGCAGCCTGCGGAGCTGGCAACGGAGTCGGACAGCGATGAGGCTGAGGAAGAACATGGGCCAGTCCTGGAGGCTGGGGAAGGTCCAGATGAGGGCTCTGTGTCAGAGGTAGAGATGGGGCCAGGGCCATCAGGGAGTGAGGTGTGGACTCCAGAGCCTCCAGAGACTGATAGGAGTGAGGCAGAGGAACAGGAGGAGCCTGTTCCTAATGCACACATGAGAAGAGCTGCCAGAAGGCAAGAACAGCTCAAGCAAAGAGGACAACTTGGGAGTAGGGCCAAGAGATGATTGGCCCCTTCCATAAGGCCAGCAATGGCGTTTGGGCTTTGCCGGAAAACAATGTTGTTAGCTTCGTCTTCGTCTTCTTCTTCGTCTATGTCTTGTATTTATTTTTGTATCTGTGACTTCTGAACGTTGGCCAAGAAAGTCCTTTGGCAGTTTGCCTAATTGGACTAAGGTTTGCAATAGGACTGAGGAATTTGTGTTGGGAGGAATTTGCTTTAATTTAGTTGAACGATGCTGGGAATGAAGTAATTCTCAGCTGTTTGAATAAAGTTTGTTTGTTTTTTCACTGATTGATTTTCCTACTACTTACTTGGGCCTGGGTCACAACAGGATCGATGAAAGACCGGATGGACTCGCATTGAGCGGGGCAAGGTCAGGCAGTAGGTGACTGGGTTGATGACCGCTTCAACGGGGAACGGGCCAAGGTACCGGTGGTCTAGCTTCTTGACTGGCTGGTCTGATGGAAGGTGCCTGGTGGACAACCATACCCGATCTCCCACAGCCAACACAGGTGTTGCTTGCCAAGATCAGTCTGCGACTCTTTTATAGTCTTCCTCAGCTTTCACCAGATACCGTCGCTCTCAGGAATGCCGTGCGAGACACAATCAAAACACAGCTACAGCCTTATTCAGCTCTTTTGGCATGCTGGTTTATTCGCAGCCGCATCCGGCTACACACTGTGATTCGTAAACACGATTGAAATCGGCGCTACATTACACCAAGAATGGGGTGTTTATATAGCCCATCTTTCCATTAACTCATTAGGACCGCACCCTTGTTTGTTACCACGCCCCTCTTTTAGGGGCATAGACCGCGCCCTTGTTTATTACCATGCCCCTCTTTTAGGGGCGTAATTGGTCTTCAGCGTGTTCTGGAAGGTGCTGCTGCTGTGTCCTCTGGAACGGTCCTAATCCCGTCGCACCCGATACCACCACCCCACACCCCGCATACGGCCGCCTTCACCCAGTGCCACCACCACCAAGTATGTATATGTCTCTTGATGCTTTCAGCATGCGTTAGAGATGTCGAGCAGGTTGCTAGGCTTGACAGGTGGCTCCCCTTTCACCACGTGTCCTTCTGTAAGAGATAAGTTACACGTATTAGTAGATAACCGTGGTTTGTGAGGATACATTCTATGAAACCGTCGAATCAGTTGGTTTGCTTTTACATTACTATGCGGTATCCAAGAAGCCTCTTCTACTGGATAACCCTTCCATTTAACAAGGTAAGAGAGGACCCCCCTTGTCCATCTAGAATCTAGGACTTCATCAATCTCGTAATGGCCCTCCGTGACCGGACCAGGACGGTCGAATACTTGGATATGTTTGGTGGGTTTGAGAAGACTACTATGAAATACGGAGTGGATCTTCCCCAATAACGGAGGTAACTTTAGTACTACAGTCACAGGATTTATTATTCGTATCACCGGAAACGGGCCCAGATATTTCGGTCCCAGTTTCCTACTAGGAAGCCTTAATTTGATGTATTTGGTAAAGAGAAATACCATGTCCCCTACCTTGAATGGTTGAAACGGTGCTCATTTCTTATTCGCCTGGCTTTTATATGCGAGAGTTGCTTTATCTAATGCCTCTCTGACCTGGGGCCATACCGTATTCATCTTATCGGCCCACTCATGGGGCATTGGTGACGTTGTCGGTGGTTGATCTAACTCGGGTATTGCTATGAAGTCTTGTCCCATTGCCACCCGAAAAGGAGTGAGACCCGTACTGCTATGAACTGCATTGTTATAGGCGACATCCGCAAAAGGTAGCAGTGAAGACCAATCGGTCTGTTGATATGAAACATAGCAACGAAGGTATCGCTCTATCATTGCATTTGCTCTCTCTACAGCCCTATTGGTACTAGGGTGGAATGCCGAACTGAGGCCTTGCGTTGATCCAATAGCCGAGAGGAAGTTCCTCCAAAAGCGGGCTGTAAATTGCACCCCTCTATCAGAAATAATACGACGGGGTACCCCGTGTAACCTATAAATGTGTTGTATAAATAGCTTAGATAGCTTACGAGCTGAGGGTAATCCTCGGCACAGAATGAAATGAGCTTGTTTAGAAAATAAATCGATGTTGCACCAATTGGTGGACATCCCGTAACTCGGACAGATAGTCATTAGTTGCCAGAACTGGTGAGTCGAGTTGCGTGAGGGGAACGAACCGAGGATGATACCCCACATTGGCCAAGAATGGGGTCATTTGCGTGGAGGTGTGCTGCAAGTTGTTGAACATGAACTCTGCTACTGCCAGATAATCCGATCAATTGTCCTGTTGCTGGTTCATGAAGCAGCACAGGTATTGCGCCAGGATCCCGATGACTTTCTCCCTCCCGCCATCGGTTTCCGGATGATGCACCGACAACAGGCAGATTTTCATGTCCAAAGCCATCATCAGCACTTTCCAGAACTGGGCTGTAAATTGAGCCCCTCTGTCCAAAACAACCCTATCAGGTAGGCCGTGCAGCCGGAAGGCATGTTGGATAAACATGCGGGCGGTGGCACGAGCTGTCGGTAAACCACGACATGGAATGAAATGCGCCATCTTTGTCAGCATGTCTACCACCATGAAAATGGTCGTGAATCCATGAGACGGAGGCAAATCCATCAAGAAGTCCATGGAAATGGTGCCCCAGGGTCTCTCCGGTGTCGGCAATGGCTAGAGCAGCCCTGGGGGGACTCCCCTTGCCGACCTGGCCTGTCGGCATTATATACAGGAAGTGACATAGGTTTGGACATTGTGTCGCAATCGGGGCCACCAGAAGGTACAAGAAACTAGGTTCAAGGTCTTGAAGAGGCCGAAGTGCCCTGCTGCAGGATTATTACAGCACGGCGAGAGGATAAGTCCCTGGAGTGGCCCCACCAGCACATATAGCCTGTCTCGGTACCACAAGAGTTCCTCGGTGAATGTCCATGGAGAGGCGGGCCCCACTTCTTCCTTCCATTGCTCCACCCAATCATCTGTTCTGCCCCAGCTACGGACCCCAAAGAACGCAGCACACACAAAGTCCATTCAAACCTTAGTTTACTGAATAAACCAGTCTTTTACAACAATGGCTGTTAATTAATTGCATTAACAGCCGCCAAGAATTCAAAGAATAATAACTGAAAACTTACTATGGTTGGCAGAATGCCCAGAAGCAATTTGGAGAAAGCTGATAAGATAAGCAAGACAAGACATGAAGATATGTGAACTAAGTTGTTCCCTGCAAATTGCTTCAGTCGGCATTCCTCCTTAAATAGGCTAAGGGAGTGGCCAATTAACCCCAAGCCCTACTCTCGAGGAGACCTCGTCCTAAGGAGCCACTCCTGCCTTTTGGCAGCTCTGCACGCCCGTGCATCGAGAAGAGGCTCCTCCTCTTCGTCCTCTTTACTTAAGGGAGCTCCTGGAGGTTCTGAAGGCCCTGGCTGAATCCCCGCCTCTGGCACCACATCTTCTCCAGCCTCCTCATTGTCCGACTCGAGTGCCAGCTGCACAGGCTGCTGGCGCAGCACCACACCAGCCTCCTCGCTGTCTGAATCAACTACTAGCTGAACAGGCCGCGATCAGGCCACAACACTATCCCTCACCGCAGGGCCCTTCCCCTGAATCTGTCGATCTGGATGTAGTTGGGACGGGAACTGCTCGTGGAAGGCACGTACAAGATCTGGAGCATGAACAGAGGTTGCATCCTCCCATGTGAAGTTCTCCGGCCCATACCCCTTCCACTTGATGAGGTATTGGAACCGACCCTTCAGCCACTGGGAGTCTTGAATGCTAGCAACCTTGTACTCGAGCGATTCATCTCCGTCATGGGTTATCGGCTGAGGATGGTCAAGTTGGTGGAGTGGACAGGTAGGCCGTTCGGGAACCAGGAGGGATTGATGAAACACAGGGTGTATCCTCAAAGACTGAGGCAGGGTCAGGCGGTAGGCCACTGGATTGATGGTCTAGTTTTCTGACTGGCCGGTCTGAAGGGAGATGCTTTGTCGACAGCCACACATGATCCCCCACAGCCAACGGTGGTGTTGCCCGCCGAGAAAGGTCCATGACCCCTTTATAATCTTCCTTGGCCTTGTTGAGATATCGTTTCACCTCTTAACTCAGTCAAGAATTCATCCGCTGCTGGAACCGAGGAGTAACGGGGCCTGAGCAGGAAGAAACACGGGTGATAGCCCAGATTGGCTAAGAAAGGGGTAGTTTGAGTGGAGGTGTGCTGGGAATTATTAAAAGCAAACTCCGCAACTGCTAAGTATTCTGTCCAATTGTCCTGTTGCTGATTGACAAAGCACCGCAGGTATTTCTCCAATATTCCAATGACTTTTTCAGTCCCGCTGTCAGTTTCGGGAGGATGAGCCGACGATAAGCAGATTGTGACATCTAAGGCTGTCATCAGCCCTTTCCAAAACTGGGCGGTGAACTGGGTCCCTCTGTCTGACACAACCCTATCCGGTAGGCCGTGTAGCTGAAAAACATGTTGGATGAACATGCGGGCGGTGGCACGAGCTGTCGGCAATCCTCGACAGGGTATGAAATGCACCATTTTTGTCAACATGTCCACCAGTACGAACACAGTTGTGAAACCCGAAGACGGGGGCAAGTCCGTTAGAAAGTCCATCGAGATGACACCCCAAGGTCTCTCTGGTGTCGACAAGGGCTGAAGTAGTCCTGGGGGAGCGCCCATAGCCGACTTGGCCTGTCGACAATGAACACAGGACGTCACATAAGTCTGGACATCGTAACAGAGACGAGGCCACCAGAAGGTCTGCGACACTAGGTTAAGGGTTTTAAACAGACCAAAATGTCCCGCCGCAGGGTTGTTGTGGCACTGGGACAATATAAGACCCCTAAGCGGCCCCAATGGTACATAAAGTCTCTCCCGGTACCTCAAGAGATTGTCGGTAAATGTCCAGGGAGAATCAGGCCCTACTTCACGCTTCCGAAGATCAACGTAGGTGTCCTGCTGCTATGCCTCCCGGATCTGAACCCGTAGGTCGACAAGTTCCTGGATGGCAGCGAATGACTTGACTGGAAGAATTGTCCAAGGCAGAAGTGAGTCCTTGACTTGGGCATATTCGGGTTTCCTCAAGAGCGCATCTGCTCGTTGATTGCGCCCACTCAGAATGTACGTCACTTTGAAGTTGAAGCAGGTAAAAAAGAAGGACCACTGGATCTGTCGTTGATTGAGTTTCCGCGCGGTCTGCGGAAACTCCAGATTCCTGTGGTCCATCCGGACTTCCACTTGATGTCGGGCCCCCTCAAGGTGATGTCTCCAGGTCTCGAACACAGTCTTAATGGCCAGTAGCTCTTTTTCCCAGATGGTATAATTGCGCTCGGAAGGATTCAATTTTCTGGAATAGTATGCACAAGGAAAAAGAGTACCGCCAGCCAAGTGAGTCTGAAGTAACACCGCTCCGACCGTGATATCCGACATGTCCGTTTCCACCACAAACGGACAGTGAGGGTCAGGATGTTTCAGAATCGGCTCTTTCATGAAGGCCTGCTTTAAGGCCAGGAACGCCTGCTGCTCAGGGGTGCTCCACTGGAACGGGACTTTTTTCTGCAGGAGTCGAGTGAGGGGCGCAGTCAAAGTGGCGAAGCCAGGGATGAATGTCCGGTAATAATTGGTGAACCTGAGGAGTCGCTGAACATCTTTCACCCGACGGGGAGGTTGCCAAATTCTCAACACCTCGACCTTGCTCCGATCCATCGCTATGCCCTCGGGAGAAATGCAATGGCCCAAGAAGTCGATGGTCATCTGGTAGAATTGGCATTTCTCCAGCTTCGCATATAACTGGTGTTCCCAAAGCCATTGCAAGACCAGTCAGAGATGTTGGAGATGACTTTTCTGGGATGTCGAGTAAATCAAGATGTCATCGAGATAAACCACAACAAACTGGTCCAAAAGATCCCAGAAAATATCGTTCATAAAATGCTGGAAGACAGCGTGAACGTTGGTTAATCCAAACGGCATTACCGTGTATTCAAAATGGCCATACCTGGTGCCGAACGCTGTCTTCCACTCATCCCCTTCTCGCACCCGAACCAGATTGTAAGTGCCGTACAGGTTCAATTTGGTAAACATGGTAGCCCCCTGAAGTCTCTCTAACAGTTAAGGAATCAAGGGTAAAGGATACCAGTTATGCACCGTAATGGCGATCATTTTATGGTAATTGCAGCACAGATGCAAGTCTCCGGTTTTCTTCTTGACAAAGAGGTCCGGAGCGGACAAGGGAGATGACAAGGGCTGAATAAAACCCCGGGCCAGGTTTTTGTCCACAAATTCCCTTAATGCAGACAATTCCGGGTCGGACATAGAATACAACCTCCCTACAGGGAGCGGTGTGTCCGGGATTAAGTCAATGGAACAATCGTACGGCCGGTGTGGGGGCAATTGGTACGCCCCTTTCTCGCTAAAAACGTCCACGAAGTTCGAGAGGTCAGCCGGCAAAGATACTGCAGGTGTGTTAGGATATGGTTTGAGCCTAACAAGTTGTCCAGGCAGTATATGTGTTCTATAACTTTAATCTGAATATGTATTGTATGATTTTAAAGTTTTACTGCTGATTCATTGTAATGCTGAGTCATGCTGTAATTAGTTGTGAATGTATTTAAGAAAGGTACTGTAACGTATTCAGTTGATGATAAGATACCATTGTGTGAGGAGTGCTATTCATTGTGCTATCATCGTTGGATGGATCTGCTACCATCGTGGTTTGTGAACCAGAGTGAGTTTGTTATTCTAACCAACTACTGTTTGTGTGGTAAGAAGATTTTGTATCACTGGACTGATTTAACTGGCAAAGACTTGGATTGATTTAAAGACTATGAGATTGTTTTTTCACTATAAAGTAAACTTTTTTTTTATTGAAAAAGTTTTTCAAATACAAATTTTTCCCCCTTTTTTCCCCCCTCCTCCCTAACTCCCCCTCCCCCTCCCCTCCCCCTGTGGCTTCTTCAAAATAAAACCCAAATTCATAACAGATTATATAATACTTTACCATCCCCTTACTCCCTCCCCCATATGCTGACCCTTTCTTTCTAATAATATTATTATATCCCCCTTATACTATACATTTCAAAATAACATTCTACTATAACATTATATAATAACTCCTAATTTAGCATAATAATACTATTATATCTCCCAGTTTAGCAATTTCTGCTCATAATCTACCCTTTTTCTGCCCCCATACATGTATCTCTTAAATCAAATCTTTTATGTATATTAATATAACATTTCAAAGCAACCTTCCACTATAAGACTGTATAATAAATCCTAATTTAACATTTATTCAATTCATAGTCTACCCATTTCCTCCACCCCCATCGATATATCTGTTAACTCAAATCTTTTACATATATTCATATCTAAACATAATATCCCTTTTCTTAAACTAAACAATCAATAAGCTAACCTGTCTCCACCCACTTTCCTACAAGACTACCATACTTAATAATTCTTAATATCTTTATTCTTCTGCCCACACCACTAAAAAATATTCCCTTATGTAAATAAAATCCTCTTAAAAAAGACTTTAAGCTTGTAATCCATATGATATCTTCTGTAATGTCTTTCAGCTGGATTGTTAACTCCATCACCCATGTTAGGGTAACATCACATCCTAATTCCAACAGTATGTTCGGTATCTTCTATTACCATCTGCCCCCATCAATAGCAAATATCTTCATAAAAAAAAAAACAACAACAACCACCCGAGTGACTTTATATTTGTTTTCCATATAGTGTCTATAGTGGTGTCTTTCATCCAAATTATTAATTCCAACCACCGTAATAGGGTAACAGCCAGATCATCTGCGTGCCCCAATTCCATAGCTCTCTCGCCTTGTAGCTCAGCATCAACGTAGTACATTTATCAAAGAATCCAAAAAAAAAGATAGTTCCAATCCATTCAGTTTAAGGCCCTTTTCACATCCCAAAAGTACAGCACTGCAGAGGTCTGTCACTCTCCTCAGGATAATATAAACCAATACTTTGCCTCAACTATCTTTTCATATATTCAATCATCTCTTAAATAACTGGCATTACACTGTTGTTTAGTTTAAAAGTTTTTGTTTTTGTGAGACCTGCTTCTTCTTTTCTTGACTTTTTGTGGGTTAGATCTCCATCCTGATTTCCTTTCTATAAATTGTATATCAACTGTTTGGTTTTCATGCTGATCTATAACTTGATCTTGTTGGTTTTGCTTTTGTGATTTAAATCTCCATTCTGGTTCTATGAGTTGTATATCAACTGATTGATTTCTATGCTGGTCTGTAACTTGATAAGTCATCACATTAGAATCCAGAGCCGCCTCTCTTGTATTTATAAATAGTCCAGCTGAGACCTCTGAAGGAGAATCCAGAAGCGGCTCATCTACAAAGACCTCTGTAACTTGTTGTTTTTCCATTACTTCCACCTCCTTCTGCTTATCTTGAATTTCTATCTCTTGTTGATTTTGCTTTTTGAAAACCTTGTAGTAAAATTCTTCCACTTTTTCAACGGTATTTAACTGATATCTTTCTCCTTGATATCTCAATATTATTCCAGCTGGAACGTTCCACCTGAATGAGATGTTATGTTTCTTTAGCTCAGTCACCAAAAATCCAAATTTCTTTCTATCTTTTAGCATCTTAGGCGGCAACTCTTTATATATCCAGATCTTTCTTCCATACAATTGTAAAGTAGAATTAAAGGATTTTTGTACAATATCATTTCTTATTTCTTTATCTGTGAAGTAAATCACCACATCTCTAGGCAATTGCCTTTGCTTTGCAATCCAAGAATTTACTCTATAGGCATGGTCAATCTTACAAGATACCTCCTCAGGATGAACCTTTAAAATCCCGGCCAGAACTTGAGCAGATATTTTTCTTAAATCATCTCTATTATTTTCCTGTAACCCTCTCATTCTAACCGCAAATTCCGTGAGCCTGTATTGCATCATTGTAGCTTCTTTTTCAATCGCTTGCTTTATATCTTCTGCATTGTAAGTCTCGTGACCAGCTTCCTTTTTAGACTTTACTTCTAAACTATTGTCTTGAATATTTATCAAATCATTTTCAATTCTTTGTATTTTATTGTCCAAATTATAAATCTTATCATCAACTTCCTCCATTTTAGACTCTAATAACTTGATATTTGTATCCATCTTTATAACAATTTCTGAAAAAGCATTAGTCACTGTTACAATCTTTCGTTGCAGATTATCATACTTTAGTTGTATAATTTCTTTAATTTCCTGCCTTAATTTCTCAAATTTCTGGTTCATAGTCTCATGATATTTTGCCATTTCCTCCTGAAGAAATTCTTTTAAATTAAAACCATTCTGCAGAGTCTGTAGGCTCAGAGCTTGTTCAGCTAATTGTGGATGGGGGAACACCCCCACCCCCCCCACTGCTTGTTTGTCAGCCATCCTGCCACACAAAAAAGCTCTTTCTTTTTTTTTAAAGAAAACTTTTCCCCAAACAAGATCAAATACAGATCTCCAAAAAAAAAAGAAACTTAAAATGGATATTTTCCTTCTAGTCTAGCCGGCACAGTATATTTCGCTACTGTGTAGCTTTTTATGGAAGGACTTTCACTTTCGGCTTTCTTCTCAAGCCTCAGCAGTCGCCATTTTAAACTTATTTTTTCCGTTCAGTTAGAAACACTTGTAAAATCATTAAAAATACTTGCGGTTTAGGGTCCCAGGTACAAATCTCGCTCTCTTTAGCTGAACCATCTGTTATTTTATTAGTTGGTCCGGTCCCGGCGCCTAGCTCTGCAAAAAGGCAGAGTCCTCCCGAAGCCTGGAGCAGCGGCGAGCGAAAATAGGGAGCCCCGCTCTGCTCGTCCCCAAGAGTAAAAAAAAAACTCTGGGGACTTTGCAGAGGGCTCTACCTGCCCTCGCCTGCTCTGTCTCACATTTCCATCAGGAAATGGAGTTTTTCGAGTCGCCTTTCAGATGTAAAGGCGGCTCTTTACAGGCAACGGGGCTGGCGGTCACAGAGGACCGTCTGGTGGCGACGGAAGCCAGACCGGAAGCCCCCACATGGGGTTCCTGATGGGCACGACGAGAGGGACACCGCTGTAACCTCACATCAATTCTGAGGCACAGACAAACCAGCTCATTAAGAATCGGAGGAATGTCCACTCTAGCCAACTCATCCTGTAATGCCTCTGACAAACCCTCCTGGAATACATCCAAAAGTGCTGCCTCATTACAGGCCGAGTCCTGGCTTAGCAAACGGAATTCACTAATGTATTCCTGTAGGGGTAGTGTTCTGCCCCAGCTACAGATCCCAAAGAACTCAGCACACACAAAGTCTGTACAAACCTTAGTTTCCTAAATTAAACAGTTTTTTTTTTCAAACAAAGGCTGTTAATTAACTTTCTTTTTTTTAATTGGATTTTAAACAAAGATATAAAGACAATACAAAGAATACAAAGACATTACAAAGACAAACAGATTCCCATCACCTACCTACCCACACCATATTTTACATATATGTTCTGGTCATCATCAGAATATATATTGCTTTGTAAGTTAATATATGAATGATACATTGTCAATTCAGGTGTTTTAAATTAGAAATAATCTTGCATCTCCTCTTTATTCATTTCCAATTTTAAATTTTCTACCCTATTTTCTTTCATCTATATTTGTACTGATTTTCTTTTCCAGCCATTGATACCACTGGTGCCACACAAGATAGTATTCACTTTCTTCCTTATCCTGGAGTTCCAATGTCAATCTATCCATTTCGGCACACTCTGTTATCTTTGAGATTAATTTGTCTTTGGTTGAGAGTTGGTCTGATTTCCAATTTTGCGCGAACAGTAACCGTGCTGCTGTCAGAATGTGTATGATGAGGTATTTTGTCTCTTTGTTGTGTTGTGTTGTTATCATTCCAAATAAAAAGAATTCTGGAGTGTTTTCTACTTGTTGATTTATTATTTCTTCAATAGTTTCCTTTATGTCCTTCCAGTATTGTTGGGCCTTTATACATTTCCACCAGGCATGGTAGTATGTCCCCTTTTTTGTTTTGCACTTCCAACAGTGTGGGGAGGCATTCGGGTATATTTTGGCTAATCTGGCTGGTGCTAAGTGCCATCTGTAAAACATTTTTATGAGATTTTCTTTATAGGGTATGGCTCTTGTCATTTTGATGTTCTGTTTCCACAATTTCTCCCAGTTTGCCAATTGAATGTTGTGCCCTATGTCCCTGGCCCACCTTATCATATTTTCTTTTACTGTTTCTTCCAATAATTTATATCTAAGAAGATAGTTATATATTTTGGTTATCATCTTTTGTTCTGGGCCTTGTAAAATCTTGTCCAATTCGTTCAAATTATTCGAGATTCCATATTGCTTTTTGTCTGCTGTGTGTCTTGAGTGTATTTGCGTATAGGGCCACCAATCGATATTTATTATTAAAGAGCCTTGATAGTACAGTGGTTTGGTGCACCCTGTCATTAACACAGCTGCCTGCAATTTCTGCTGGTTCGAATTTCTCCAAGGCTCAAGGTTGACTCAGCCTTCCATCCTTTCTAAGGTAGGTGAAATGAGGACCCAGTTGTGGGGGCAATAAGCTGACTTTGTATAAAATATACAAAAGAATGAAGGCTATTGCTTAACGCATTGTAAGCCGCCCTGAGTCTCCGGAGAAGGGCGGCATATAAATCAAATTAAAAAAAAAAAAAATTATGCCAGAGTTTTGGAGTTGCTGTCTTGAGATGAGTTCGCCTTCATGATTCAATAAATCTTGGTACCGCATCATCTTTCCTATTTTGAGAGTATTCGGGTATATCAATGCTTCCATCGGGGACCACCATTTTGGTATTCTAGTATAGTGAGTTCTCTTAATATCCTGCCAGATCTTGAATAATGAAGCTCGAATTATATGACGTTGGAAGTACATGTGTCGTTTGTCCGATCCGTCCCATAGGAAAGCGTGCCATCCTCTTATTAAGTCAAAGCCTTCTAAATATAGAGTTCTTTTGTTGTCCAGTTTCATCCATTCTTTAATCCAGGTCAGTCCTGATGCCTTGTAGTAGAGTTCCCAATCTGGTATTGCTAGGCCTCCTTTGTCTCGTGAATCCTGTAGAGCTTTGATTTTAATTCTGGCCTTCTTTCCCTGCCATATGTAATTCATTGTTGTTTTGTTGAGGTTCTTAAAGAAATCTCTTCCGGGGTGTATTGGTATCACTTGGTATAGATATAATACTCTTGGTAATATATTCATTTTTATTGAGGAAATTCTGCCCATCAATGAGAGTTGTAATCTACTCCAAATTTCCAGGTCTTTTTTTATTTGTTTTAGCAATTTGGTATAATTATCTTCTTTGATTGTAGTTGCTTCTGCTGTCAGCCAAATACCTAGGTATTTTATTTTCTTTACTATTTGAAGTCCTAATTCTTCTTCTAATTTCGACTTCTGTGTTTGGGTCATATTTTTCGTCAATACTTTCGTCTTCTGCTTATTTATTTTGAGGCCCGCAACTTCCCGCAATAATTAACTTTCTTAACAGCCTACCAGAATCCAAAGAATAAATAATCTTAATCTTACTATGGTTAGCAGAAAACCCAGAAGCAATTTGCAGAGAACTAAGATCAAGGCACGAAGGAGAGTGAACGAAGTTGTTCCCTGCAAATTGCTTCAGTCGGCGTTCCTCCTTAAATAGGCTAAGGGAGTGGTCAATTAGCCCCAAGCCTTACTCTCGAGGAGACCTCCTCCTGAGGAGCCACTCCTGCTTTTTGGCAGCTCTGCGCGCCTGTGCATCGAGAAGAGGCTCCTCCTCTTTGTCCTCTTCACTTAAGGGAGTTTCTGGAGGTTCTGAAGGCCCTGGCTGAATCCTCGCCTCTGGCACCACATCTTCTCCAGCCTCATTGTCCGACTCGAGTGCCAGCTGCACAGGCTGCTGGCACAGCACCACACCAGCCTCCTCGCTGTCCGAATCAGCCACAAGCCGCACAGGCCGCGTACGGGCCACAACAGGTAGCCGGCCTTGCTTCAAGGACTTCAATCGTCTGGTGGATGTTTGTGCTTTTATAGGGTCCTCGTACATTTGCCGCAAGTGCTCACAAAACCCCCAAAAGTCATTAAGCAACGGACTGTTCTGGACCAACAGGGGTGTGGCCCAATGAGCTGCAGAGCCGGAAAGCAGGCTGATAACGAATCTGACTTTATCTGGGTCATTGGGAAAATCCTCAGGTCGCAAATTCATAAATAAATTGCGTTGTCCAAGGAAAGCCGGGAACATTTCCAAATTACCAGAAAACGTGTCTGGCACAGCTACCAGGCAGTTTATCCGAGGAGGAGGAGGAGGAGGAGGAGGAGGAGATGAAGCCATTTGGGTTTATTTAACAAAGTTTATTTTCATTTTTAAAAATACAATACTTTACATATATACATACAAGGTTATTGCAACTAGGTTACAGCTGCCGTTCAAACCTTAGTTTACTGAATAAACCAGTCTTTTACAACAATGGCTGTTAATTAATTGCATTAACAGCCGCCAAGAATTCAAACAATAATAACTGAAAACTTACTATGGTTGGCAGAATGCCCAGAAGCAATTTGCAGGAAGCTGATAAGATAAGCAAGACAAGACACGAAGGTATGTGAACTAAGTTGTTCCCTGCAAATTGCTTCAGTCGGCATTCCTCCTTAAATAGGCTAAGGGAGTGGCCAATTAACCCCAAACCTTACTCTCAAGGAGACCTCCTCCTGAGGAGCCACTCCTGCCTTTTGGCAGCTCTGTGCACCCGTGCATCGAGAAGAGGCTCCTCCTCTTTGTCCTCTTCACTTAAGGGAGCTTCTGGAGGTTCTGAAGGCCCTGGCTGAATCCCCGCCTCTGGCACCACATCTTCTCCAGCCTCCTCATTGTCCGACTCGAGTGCCAGCTGCACAGGCTGCTGGCACAGCACCACACCAGCCTCCTCGCTGTCTGAATCAGCTACTAGCTGCACAGGCTGTGATCAGGCCACAACAGCATCGTGCCGCTGCGCTTCCCGTATCTGAGCCCATAAATCCACTGGCTCCTGAACTTTGGAGGAAGACTCTATGGGCAGAACTGTCCGGGGCGGAAGCTGGTCTTTGATGCGGGAATATTCCGGTTTTCGCAAGAGCGCATCCACCCTTTGGTTGCAACCACTGGGGATGTAGGTAACGCAGAAATTGAGCCTGGCAAAGAAGAGGGACCACCGAATCTGGTGTTGGTTCAGTTTCCGGGTGGTCTGCAGGAACTCCAGGTTTTTGTGTCCGTCCAGACTTCATTTTGATGCCAGGCCCCCTCCAAATGATATCTCCAGGCCTCAAACGCTGTCTTAATGGCCAATAGCTCCTTCTCCCAGATAGTGTAATTGTGCTCAGAAGAATTGAGCTTCCGCAAATAATACATGCAAGGGAAGAGAGTACCGCTGGACACGTGAGCCTGGAGTAACACTGCTCCAACAGCAACATCCGATGCATCTGCTTCCACTACAAATGGACGGTGGGGGTCCAGATGTTTCAAGATGGGCTCCTCCATGAGTGCCTGCTTCAAGGACTGGAATGCCTGTTGCTCGGGGGTAAAAATGGGTTTTTAATTAGTTACGGGCCATATTGTTTAATATATATTTTAAATTGTTATTAAATTTTCTATTTGTGTGTTCTTATTCTGGCTGTACACCGCCCTGAGTCCTTCGGGAGAAGGGCGGTATATAAATTCAAATAAAATAAAAATAAATAAAAATACTCCACTGGAACGGGACCTTTTTCTGAAGGAGCCGAGTGAGGGGCACGGTCAGGGAATCGAAGCTGAGGATAAAGGTCCAATAGTAGTTGGCAAACCCAAGGAGTCACTGGACATCCTTCATTCACTGAGGAGGTTGCCAACTACGCAAAGATTCGACCTTGCTCGGCTCCATGGCAATGCCCTCAGGAGAGAATCAATGTCCCAGGACCTTTATGGTGGACTGAAAAAACTGGAATTTTTCCAGTTTTACATACAAGTGATTCTCCCAGAGCCGTTGCAACACCAGGTGTAGGTGCTGTTGGTGGCTCTCCTGGGAGGGAGAGTATATCAAAATGTCATTCAGGTAAATCATGACAAACTGATCCAAGAGGTCCCAGAAGATGTCGTTCATAAAATGTTGGAAGACTGTGGGAGCATTGGTCAGCCCAAACGGCATGACCATGTACTCGAAATGTCCATACCTGGTGCCGAATGCCATCTTCCATTCATCTCCGGGCCGGATCCGAACAAGATTATAAACTCCACGTAGGTTTATTTTGGTGAACATGGTAGCCTCTGGAGCCATTCCAACAGTTCGGGAATAAGGGGTAGAGGATACCGGTTGTGCACCATGATGGCATTTAACTTGCAGTAGTTGCAACAAAGCCTCAAGTCTCCAGTCTTCTTTTTCACGAACAAGACCAGGGCGGACAGTGGCAACGAAGAGGGCCGGATAAAACCCCGAGCCAGGTTTTTGTCCATGAAGTCCCGCAACGCAGCTAACTCCAGATCCAACATCAAGTACAAATGCCCTACTGGGAGCGTTACGTCCGGAATCAAATCAATGGGACAGTCGTATGGCCGGTGCGCGGGCAATTGGTCCACTTCCTGCTCGGTGAAGACATCCGTGAAGTCCGCTAGGTCGGAAGGCAAGGACACCCCAGGTGGACTCAGCAACTGGCCTGTGCAGACTTGGCAGGTGTGGTCCACACATTGCAAGCTCAGGAAAGTGATGAGGTTCTGGGACCAGTAGATTTGCAGATCGTGCATCCAGAGCCAAGCCAAGACCAAGACCACAGGGAAATGCAGGCTGGAAGTAATATAAAACTGGATGGCTTCCTCATGAGAGCCGATGGTCAGGCGCACCCTGCCATCAATGAACTCCACGAGCAGAGGACAATCCACCGGACAATGAGGGACTGCATATTTGGCTGCAAATGCCGCGTCCATAAAGTTCGTTGTAGCTCCGGAGTCGACCAAGGTATGTGCCAAAATCTCCTGTGGACTACTGGACAGGAATACTCGTGCCTCCAGGATCAAGTGCCGGGGGGGTCCGGGATCCACGTCCATTGGGCATGACTTGGTGTTGGTGCATGCCTGACCCAGGGTCTCCCCTAGATCGGGCTTGGGGAATTTCTCGACAAGGTTTTCTGTGGCTGTGGGGCAGGCCCAGGGGCCGACGCCCTTTGTCGCTTCTTGGGGCAAGAGGTGGCCATGTGCCCAGGTTCCCCGCAATACAAACACAACCCCCCTGAGCGCCATCTGTTTTTCTCAGCCACCGACAGATGGGGTCTGGCTGCGCCTAATTCCATGGGCTCCTCCCGTGGAGCTGGGGTCTTGCGCATGACCGGGACCACCCGGGTCTCCTGGGAGGCATGGCGACTTCCTCGTCTCTGCAACTGCGCATCTATCCGAAGGCAAAGATGGACCAGCACATTGAGGGTCGGTGGTATATCGACCCGGACCAGTTTGTCCTACACTACCTCTGACAACCTGTCCTGGAACACGTCCATGAAGGCAGCTTCATTTGAGGCCAAATCCTGGCTAAGCAGCCTAAACTCGCTCATATATTCCTGAAGCGGTTGCCGGCCCTGCTTCAGGGTCTTCAGACATTGGGTCACTGTCTGCATCTTGATGGGGTCCTCATACATTAGCCTGAGGTGATCACAAACCCCCTGAAATCATCCAACAAAGGGCCAGCCTGGACCAGCAGGGGCGTGGCCCAGTGAGCTGCAGAGCCAGAGAGGCTTATCATAAACCCCACTTTATCCCAGTCAGTGAGGAAGTCCTCAGCTCTCAGGCTGATAAAGAGCTGGCATTGTCCCAAAAAAGCTGGAAACATGGCTTGGTTGCCATCAAATTTATCAGGCACAGCAACCAGGCATTTCCTCTGGGGAGGTGGACACCTGGGCTGCCAGCAGAGCTATCTATTGATTAAGCTGAGTGTTCTCCGCACGAAGCTGCTCCATCTTAATAGAGGTTTGTTTGTAATCGGGCAGGATGCAAACTGTTCTGACCTAGGCTTTCTTAGAAAGTATAAAGCACAATCTTAGTCCCACAAAACCTCTTTTAATGATACAACTGTAAATTACTTTCATTTACAGTCTGCAAGGCTTGATAAACAGTCTTTCAGAGGAAGGTTATCAACACCCACCTATCTCACATGGAACACTGCCAGAGAGCTAATTTCCAGATGCAGGGCAAGGCCAAACTTGGCACAGAGTCACAAACAGAATTTTCCAATCTTGAATTGGTCAGATGAACTAATTGCTTCCTGCAAAAGCTCACGTTCCGTTCGCTCTTCTTTCATGTCTTATGGGAGTGGCCAATCATCTCCAAGCCTTACTCCCAAGTCGACCCTGTTTTCTTAATTGTTCTTGTTGTCTGGCAGCTCTGTGCATGCGCACACTGGGAACAGGCTCCTGCTGTTCTTCTGCCTCACTGCTGTCAGACTCCGGAGGCTGCACATAACTATCAGATGGCCTTGGCCCCCTCTCTGCCTCCGATGCAGAGCCCTCGTCCAAGCTTTCCCCAGCCCCCAGGACTGGCCCAAGTTCCTCCCCAACCTTCTCACTGTCTGACTCTGCTGCAGGCCACAACAAGTTCCCTGACAGTTTGGTGGGCCCCTCCCCATAGTGCCAGTGCACATGGAAGGCCCTTACATGAGGGCCCTCTTGGACTTGGGTGCGCAAGTGATGCTACTGTACCAGGATTTCTATGACAGGCATCTGAAGCATCTGCCCCTAAAAAAGCTGGACAATTTAGAGATCTGGGGCATTGGAACTGAGACGTTCCCTTATGACGGGTATCTATCCAACTGGCTAATGTTTGCCCCCGACCCCCCAGTTGTTGGATACTCTGAAACCTTTGACACCCTGGCCATTGTATGTACTTGCCCCCGGGAGCTAGCCAGGGCTCCCTGATTGTGGGGATGAACACCAACTTAATCAGATGACTGCTCACCCCTATTGTCTCAGTGAATAACTTCTTGTCAGGGGATGCCCACCCTGCACTGCGGACAGTATACTAACGCTTGATGTGAGAGCACCATGCCCCCACAGAAGGGGTGGGAAGGCTGTGGAAGCAGGACTGAGCAAGGAGGGTACTACAACCAGGGGAGGTGGTGTGCTTGCAAGATTGGACGGGAAGCAGCCTGGACCTTATGTCATCCTCGAATCTGACCTGAGAAGAGAAAATGTCAGAGTGGAGGAAATCCCAGAGGTGACCTCCACAAAGGTCTTGTGGCAGGCTCAAAGAAAGATCTCAGTTGAGGTATGGAATTATCCAATCTGGGTCAGTCACTGGGACCAGAGTTTTTGTCTTCTGAGCTTTCAGACTCATTCTGGAGCCCATCTTCAGGGAACTTCTCTCTAGCAGAGTGTGTGCTCTTCTGTGTGTGGTATTTATAGTGCCTGTTGTAAGTGTCTTTTTAGATGTTGATTGGGGTGTGTTGATGGCTGGCTTTTAAGTCATTAACTGTTGTTTGCTTGTGCTGCCCAGTCCTTGCCTTCTAAGTACTTGATAGGCTGGTGGTAAATCAGCACTCCTGTTGACTGACGAGAGGCCTGTTTCCCATGCTTCAATCACTTCCCTGGCTGTTTTTGTGCTTGCTCATCCAACAATCTTAGTAGCTGCAAAATTGAATGTGTGTCCTTGTTCATTGCAGTGTGAGGCTACCAATGAGTTCAGGTCTCCTCATTTGACCGCTCACTTGTGTTCTTGCAATCTGGTGGTTAGCTTCCTCCCCATCTGTCCTACATAGTCACACGGGCAATCCATACAGGGGATTCTGTAGATTACACTGGAAGTATCTGTCACCCCCAAGAGATCTGTACAATGCATATTTTGTCCTCGTATGGTAGCCTCTGGGCGGTGTGCGATGCCCACTTGCAGATCTCGGAAGCTGCATTCAACAGCTTCCCAAATGTTTTTGATTTATGGCAGGGTGTGCCATGTGTTTCATCTTGTACCTTGTTTCTTCCTTTCTCTCCCCACTGTTGTCAGGCGTGCCTCCATTCAAAACCCAAGAAAGGAAACCCCCAACTCCATGTTTGTAGAGAAGGGGTACTTTTACTGAGTTTGAAATGATAGCAATGAAAGAAAAGCAAAATCTGAACCAAAAGGCACAAAAGTTACATATTGAAAGGATTCCCAAATCCCTCCCCCAAGGACCCAGGGTAAATGTCCAATCCCCAACCCAATAGGTGTCATCTGGCCGCATCTTCAGGTGTTTTTGCCCATCTGGTATTCCAGGATGGTTGACCTTGACTGGGTATAAACAACTCCATTCAGCTGCACATTAGATCATGTTAGCAATTCTCCCTTTTCATTCACACAGGACATCTCTCTCCAGCTCACATCCCCCACCCAAATGCCAATCTTCCTCACCCCCATTACTATGGTAGCCGATAGCAAGCAAGCATCATAAAGGCTTACATTTGGCCCTCCTGCAGTAGAGGTGTTAGCCCTGGAGGAAAACACAAGACAAAAGAGACAAAATAGAAACAAACATAACAACCCAATATGCAGGATATTTTACAATAAGAAGACTAAGGCTTTATCAAGGTATTTAGTGTGAAACAGTTGTAAAAGTTTTGGTGCTCTGACATCTTGCTTGTTCACCCATTCAGATTGAGAAGGAGGAAAATGTTTCCAGGCAACCAAATACTGTACTTTGTGTTGTGGTCCGCCGGCAGCCTGCGGAGCTGGCAGCAGAGTCAGACAGTGAGGAGGCTGGGGAGGAACATGGGCCAGTCCTGGAGTCTGGGGGAAGGCTCGGATGAGGGCTCTGCATCAGAGGCAGAAATGGGGCCAGGGCCATCTGGGAGTTATGTGCTAACTCCGGAGCCTCCAGAGTCTGATGTCAGCGAGGCAGAGGAACAGGGGGCGCCTGTTCCCAGTGCGCGCATGTGCAGAGCTGCAGGAGGCAAGCACAGTTAAGACAAAAGGGGCAACTTGGGAGTAAGGCTTGGAGATGATTGGCTCCTCCCATAAGACATAAAGGAGGAGCAAAGGCATGTGAGCCTTTGCAGGAAGCAACTTTGTTCATGCTGGTCAGTTTAAATTCTGAAACTCCGTTTTGACTCTGTGCTCCATGTGGCCTTGCAAAGCTAATTGCCAATTAGGTCTTTGGCAGCGTGTCAAGGGAGATAAAGGTGGGTGCTTATCAGCCTTATCCCGAAGGACTGTGGCAGACTTCTGTCAGACTCTTTACAAACTATTTGTGACTCATCACGGGCTGTGAATGAACAGAATTCACAGCCGTTGAAATAAAAAAAGGGTTTTTGGGACTAATTGTGTGCTTTTTACTGTCTCAGGAAGCCTAAGTCAAAACACTTTCCCCCTGTTTCCTGCAATCTAGGATCTCTTTGACCTTGAAGTGCTGCTCTCCTTCTATTAGCAGGGGCACAGGAGGGGTAGGTTGATCCGGTCGGAGAAAGGAGGTATGTTCAGGTTTCAACAAGTTAACATGAAACACAGGGTGGAACCTTCTAAGGGTTTTTGGTAACTCTAGCTGTACTGTGACCAGGTTTACAATCCTTACAACAGGGAAAGGACCCACATACTTAGGCCCCAATTTCTTTGACTTCTGAGTAATCTATAAGTACTTGGTAGACAAGAAAACCCTATCCCCAACTTGGTAGTCTTTCAACATAGCTCTTTTCTTGTCAGCATATTTCTTATGTGCTCAATGAGCCTCATCTAACACCTTACGTGTAACAGGCCAGATAAACTGAAGCGGCTCAATCCATTCCACTAGTGAAGGGATGTGGGGCTTCTCCTGCAGCAGCTCTGGAATGAAAATCCTGACCAGAAGCCACTTTGAATGAGGTGAAACCGGTGCTACTATGGATGGAATTATTATAAGCGACCTCTGCAAAAGGCAGCAAGTTGGCCCAGTTGTCTTGCTGATAATTTACATAACATCTGAGGTACTGCTCTAGAACCGAGTTAGTGCATTCATAAACCCCGTTAGTTTGAGTGAAACTTAGTGGGTGGAGCTTAGGTCTTGGGCAGAGCCTAACATCTTCAGGAACTCCCTCCAGAAGAGGGAGGTGAATTGTACCCCCCTATCTGAAATAATGCATTTGGGAACCCCGTGTAACCTATACACATGTTGAATAAACAGTTTAGCTAGCATTTTTGCAGAAGGAATCTTGGAACAGGGTACAAAATGCACCTGCTTGGAAAATAAGTCCGTGATCACCCAAATTACTGTATTTCCCCCACTCTCGTGCAGCTCAACAATGAAGTCCATGGATATTTCCTTCCATGGAGCACTAGGGCTAGCAACATTCTGGAGCAGTCCAGCTGGCCTTCCAGGGGGCCTCTTTGCAGAAGCACACACAGGACAACTAGCAATGTAGGCTTCTATGTCCTTTTTCAAAGAGGGCCACCAGTACTGCTGTTTAACTAAATGTAAAGTTTTCATGAACCCAAAGTGTCCAGCAGCTTTTGAGTCATGGGCCTGTTGTAATATAGGCCCCCGAAGACTGGTGGGGACATACAACTTAGCGCCAACTCATGCTAGGCCATCACGAATAGTGCACTCATTTGAGTAGGATAAGAACCAGTCATCAGTTTTAAGCGCACCGTTTAGCTGCTCGCTTAAATTGGTGGGGAGATCGAGGTCTGCCTTCCTCTGGGCTCTGGTAACCATGGAGGCAGCCAATTGCTTGGAGGGAATCACCGGGCGGATCACTTCCAGCCGGGTGCTATTATACTGGGGTAATCTAGATAGAGCGTCCGCCATAAAGTTCTTTCCCCCAGGAAGATAGCATAAAGAGATGTTAAAATGATTAAAGTATTGAGCCCAACGGACTTGCTTGGGTGACAATTTCCAGGGCGTTTTTAAGGCTTCTAGGTTTTTATGGTCAGTCCACACCTCAAAAGGGTGTTTCTCCCCTTCGAGGAAATGCCTCCAAGTTAGCAAGGCCCATTGGATTGCAGATGCCTCTTTCTCCCATATTGCCCATCTCCATTTGGTTTCAGTTAATTTCTGAGGTTTAGGCGCAGGGTTGTAAAATCCCAGCAGCATTAGCTTGTAGTAGTACTGACCCCACAGCCACGTCACTGGCATCAGCCTGGACTATGAAGGGGTCCTCCATTTCGGGATGTTTAAGGACGGGTTCGGCTGCAAACGACCATTTCAATTTCTCAAATGCTGCTTGGCACTCCATGGTCCACTAGGCTTTAGTTTAGCTTCTCCGTTTGTTTTTAGATTAGTAATGGGTAACACAATTTTTGCAAAGGCGGGGATGAATTGTTGATAAAAGTTAACAAAGCCTAGGAAACTTTGTAGCTGCTTACGGGTGCGGGGAGGCACTCACTCTTTGTCTCTTTGTCTCTTTCCCTCTTTTCTCTTTTTTCCATTGTTAATCCCAATGTAATCTTTAAACTTCTCCTTTTTATTATTGCTACCCACATAATCATTTAATTTTCCATAGCCTTTCTCTTTGTCTTTGTCTTCTTCTTTGTTAACAATCTCTTTTTCTTGCTTCCCATTTGTTGTTTCCTTGTCAACTTGGATGTACTCTAACTCAGTTTTTGAATAATCAAATTTCAACTTTCCCTGAAATATTGTAGTCATTTCCCTTATGTCCATTTTCAGTGAAAAGCACATCATTTTCATCATTTCCTTAAGTTCCTGCACCATTTTGTTCTTTCTAAATTAATGTTTATTCCAATTTAAAATTACGTTGTAATCCTCCTTTTTTAATCATCAAAGTCAAATTGCTTACAAACAGGCAAGCCTTCCTTAGTCCTCACAGCTGTTATCCCTTTCAAAGTTCAAGGTTTTTTCTCACAGTTATTATCTCTTTCAACAAAAACAAAAATTCAATGTTGTAATGATCTTTTTTCTCCTGAAGATGTCTCTCTACAATCCACAATTTCAGCCAGCAACTTGAAAGAGTATCCATTTTGTTTGGGATCCACTTTAACAGACTTTTCTTCTTCTCCTTCTTCCTCCTCCTCCTCCTCCTCCTCCTCCTCCTCCTCCTCCTCCTCCTCCTCCTCCTCCTCCTCCTCCTCCTCCTCCTCCTCTTCTTCTTCTTCTTCTTCTTCTTCTTCTTCTTCTTCTTCTTCTTCTTCTTCTTCTTCTTCTTCTTCTTCTTCTTCTTCTTCTTCTTCTTCTTCTTCTTCTTCTTCTTCTTCTTTTTATATATATACACCAAATCAGTTTTTAGTCCAATCCAAATTTACAAAGTCCAAATTCCACTTCTATTCAATCCAATTTAAAATCTTTAGCCGGGTTTTTTTTTTTAAATAATTTTTATTAATATATTCTATGCACCAATACACAAATAAAATATACAATCCTGCCACCATGGTGTAATGTGAGTACATTGTCCATAAATATAAAGTCATTCCTTTATACATACATACTTGCCATCCTATATCTATTCTATCCCACCTTTTCTGGACCCAATCATACCATAATTTCCAACTGTTATAAAATTCTGAATCTTTTTTACCATTGATCAATCTAGTTAATCTATCTGATTCCGCACACTCATTAATTTTATATATTATTTTCAAATCCATCGGTAAGTATTGATTTTTCCACTCCTGCGCATACGCTAATCTTGCTGCAGTAATAATGTGAATCAACAAGAACCATATACCTGATTTAACATACAAAGGTTTTGCCCCCAACAGGAAAATCTCGGGCCTTAATTCCAAATTGATCTGTGTAATTTCCAAAATCCATTGCCATATTTTTTTCCAATATTTAACCACCTGCAGGCAGGTCCACCATTGGTGAAAATAAGTTCCATTACTGTAACCGCATTTCCAACAGCAGGAAGATGTCCTGGGAAACATTTTAGCTAGTCTCGCAGGGGGGAGATGCCAACGGTAGACCATTTTATATATGTTTTCTTTGTATGAAGAGGCCATGGTTAATTTCATATTTTTCAACCAAATCTGTTCCCATTGCTGGAAGTCAAGGGGATATCCAAAATTTCGCCCCCACGCTATCATACAATCCTTCACTACATCCTGTCCTATCTGCAGAGACAATAAATATGCGTAACATTTAGATAGTACCCCTTTCCCTCCTTCTAATAAGATCTTATACAATTCTTGTCTTTTACGGTAAATTCCTTCTTTATATAAATCTTTTTTATACCTGGAGTGCACTTGGGAATAAGACCACCAGTCTATCTTATATCCTTGAAGAGTTAATAATTCTCGTGACTTCGGATTACCCTGAACATCCAAAATGACTTCATACGTCAAAGTTTTCCCCCCTTTATACAATGTCGGGTAGATCTGAGCTTCCTGCGCCGAAATCCAACATGGAACTCTTGAATATACTCTTCTTCTAATCTTTTCCCAAGTGTGCCCAAGAGTCCTATGTAAATAGTGATCATCAAAGTGTCTGGGGCGGCCGGACGCTCCCAGCCATAGAAAATAGTGCCAGCCATGTTGAAGACCGGCTCCCTCAAATGTCAAAAGTCGTCTCTTTTGTAGGATCATCCATTCTTTCACCCAAATCAAGTTCGCTGCTTGGTGATAGAGCTCCCAATTTGGGAGTCCAAGTCCTCTGTATAATCCTCTGTTTTTGGGTTCTTGTAACATTTTAAGTCTAATCTGCGGCTTCTTTCCCTGCCAGATAAACTTGGATATACTCCTATCCAAATTTGTAAAAAACTCTTTATTCAACCTTACCGGGGCTGTTTGGAATAGAAATAGCCATTTGGGTAACACGCACATCTTAATGGTTGCCACCCTTCCCAAAATTGATAGCTGGAGATTTTTCCATCTCTCTAGATCTCTGAGCATCTGGTTGTAAAGAGGAAGATCGTTATCCTCCTTTATGGAGGAGCATCTGGCAGTCAACCATATACCCAGATACTTAATTTTATTTGTCATTTTAAAACCCATTAACTGCTCCAGCTGTTGCCTTTGCATCTGAGTCATATTCTTCGCTAGGATTTTAGTTTTTTCTTCATTCATCAGTAATCCCGCTACCTTCCCATACTCTCTAATCAAGCGTAATAATTTCAGGCCCAAGTCCAGTGGTTGATCCAAAATAAATACAAGATCGTCTGCATAAGCCTGGACTTTAACTTCCTCCTGCCTAATCTTCATTCCTCTTATTTCCGTATTTCCTCTCACTTCTCTAAGCAGGGGCTCTAAAGTCAATACAAATAGCAATGGGGAAAGGGGACATCCCTGTCTAGTAACCTCTTGTGTCTTGTGCCGGGTTTTTCTATTACGGGCTTTTCTTCCTCCTTTAACCTTCTTTTAAAATTCAAGAATTTTTAAACTGTTTATATCCTATTCTGTTCCAAAGATTTTTTTGGGGGGGTTTCTTTTTCTTGTAATCAATTTAGCCTCTCCAAATTCAATATCCACAGTTAAAATTTAAGTATAAATTTCCTTTTTGGTCTTTAATGTTTCCACTTTCTGTCTTCTCCATCAATTATGTCCCCTTGACGCTATTTAGTCACTATTTCCACACCGGGGTAATTTTAAAACTTCCATTTTTTTCCTTTTATACCTGTCAGTTGGCCAATCACTCACCCGGTACCAGTACTCCATCCAAATCTTCGCTCCTGCACGATTCTTATTCTGGATGCCCCAGCTTCATGGCGATTCGCAATGACTGCTGTCCACCGCCATCGGATCGAAGAGTTTTCTCCAGCTTTCTGAGGAACTTGCCTGTTCCTCTTTAGCCTACAAGATGTCTCTCCTTCTTCACTGTCCCTACAGGACAGTTCTGGTCCAAAGACCCCCCGACAGCGGTTTGTCTGGCTGGGTTTTCGCCAGGCTCGTTAGAGCCTGGTATTTTCCCAACCAGTCTCGCCGCGACGCTTCCGGGTTCTCGGCCCTCTTTCCCATGTCTGAAGCATGCTGTGGATCTGGGTCTGGCTGCTGGCCTGCCTTTGGTAGCTCTAGGGGCTTCTTTGGGGGCAGAAGGGGGAGGCTTGTTCCAGCTGCAACCTCCACGGTGCCGATCTCTGGCCAGGTCAATTTCCAGATCAGCTGGGGGCCAGGGCCAGTGACGATACAGCAAATTCCGGGGGCTCCTGGAAAATGCTGATATCTCAGCTGCTTTAAGGGATCCTCAGGATCATAGCTGTTCTGGAGGAACAGTGAAGCACGAAGGCACAGGCAGGCATGAACAGAGAAGCCGCAAATTCTCTGTAGTGTCTGCATCAGCCCTTGACCTAGCAGCGTGGGAAGGCAGCCATTAGAAGCTGCCAAAAGACAGGTGGTCACATGCAAGAAGTTAAAGAAAAAAGAAGAAGGAGATTATCTGGGTAAGACGGTGGTCTTGTAAACAAGATTCCTCTATATATTTAACTCCTGAACTTTTAAAACTATTTACTCGAGAAAATTGGCAAAGAGAGACGGGAGGGAGTGGAAAAAGGCTACCTCCCCACTTCCGGAACAGCGGCGAAGAAGCAGAAGCCATTAATAAAAGCTGATTAACAAAAGCTGAAAAAGCAATTTAATAAACTGAAAGCAGATTGGGATAAGAGGCATTTTTGGCTAAAGAACTGTAATTTGCAAATCAGAGTTTGGAGTTTTGAAGCTGGGGGTTTATTTTTTCTTTAAGACTATTTTGGATTGCAGAGGAAATTAAAGAGATAAATTGGACAAAGGAAAAGATGAGAAGGGAGTGACCTTGGGATGTTTTGGAAACTGGCAAGAGGATTTTGATAAGAAGTGGTCTAGTGACTTTGTAATAGAAGGGGGAAAATATAAAAGAAAAAAAGAAGAAGAAGAAGGAAAGCTGTTTTTTGTTTCCTTTCGTTTGATGGGGCTATAAATTCTGGAAGATTTTGGAATAGTGGTACTTTGGAATATTATTTTTTCTTTCTGGTTTTTCTCTTTTTGTGCCTTTTCCTCTTTCTTTTTTCTTGTAGAAATTCCTTCTTCCTGGACTTAAAAGAGTTCATTGGCAGGGTTTTTGTTTTGTTTTTGTTTTATTTTTTTTATTTTTTAAGTATTCGGGGGGGAGATATATACAATTTTTTTTCATCTTTTTATCACCTGGTTGGATATTTTGGGCAAATACCTGAGTTTTGGACTAGTGAATTTTTATTTCTTTTTTTGCGCTGATCTGGTTCTATCTTCTCTCTCTTTTTTCCCCCCTATCTTTTTAATCTTCATTTTTGACCTTTTGGGCTGTTTGATTGTTCTTGGCTTTTTGTATAGTTTATGGATTAAATCTACATGGATTAGGGTATCAAGAACCTGAAGAATCTGATTGGGCATTTTGAATTTAAAGAAATTGAGTATTTGGATTATAAAACTGGGTAGTAAAATTTGAAAAATATTTTTTCTCTTTTGGTTTTCTTTTTCCTTCTTTTTCTTTTTCTTTTTTTTTCCCGACTTTTTGGGGCATCTTGGCTGTTTTTGATTTTTTCATTGTTTTTGGTGTTTTTTCAGTTACAGTCTTTCTACCTTTTTTTTTATCCTATATGGATTAAATCTATGTGGATTAGGGTAGCAAGAACCTGAAGAGTCTGAGTGGGCAGTTTGAATTTGAAGAAATCGAATATTTGGATTATAAATTGGGCAGTAAGATTTGAAAAACAACAACAACAACAAGATGAAGAAAACAACACAACATTCATCATCACCATCAATATCTGCAGCATCTGGTACTATTGGGCAAAAAACAACAGAACCCATGCCACAGCAAGAGAAAATAAACATAGAATTAAAAAATATGCTACAGACGATATATGAAGATCTTAAGACAAGATTAGACAAGGTAGATGGGAGAATGGAAAAAATGGAAGGAGAATTGAAAGAAGTTAAAGAAATGATAGGGAAAAATGAACAACGATTGCAGCAAATGGAAGAAAAAGCAGAAGCAACAGAGAAAAAAAGTTGAAGAGATGGACTATAGACTTACAATTACTGATAAAAATCAGGAAAAAACAATTATAACCCTGGAAATGGATAAAGCTGATTTTTATCTAAGATTACAAAACATTGAAGAAGAAAAGGGAGAAAATTTAGCAGAGAAAATTGCAGAGATACTAGCAGAAGCAATGGGAGAAAGTAAGGAAGGGATATTAAGTGGAATCGACGAGATATACAGAGTGCACACAAGATATGCGATGAGACAAAATCTACCTAGAGAAATTCATGTCAGATTGAGCAAGAAAACACTGAAAACAGAGATATTGCAATTGATGAGAAACACGACAATAAAGCTTAAAGGGAGAGAAGTAGTGGCACTGAAACAAATTCCAAGAAGAGTGAGAGATTTGAGAAAAGAATATCAATTTCTCACGAAATGTTTGATAAAGAGAGGAATAAATTTTAGATGGTTGATTCCAGAAGGAATATTGGTGAACTGGGAAGAACAAAGATACAGACTAGATTCAGTAGAGAAAGCAGAGCTATTTTATAAACAATACATAGATGTCCAAGAGGAAGGAAGGTTGAGGGAAGAAAAAGGGGATGAACAACAGGAGGAGAAGAAAGAATAGCCAAGAGAAACAACGAAAGAACAAGAAGAGAGAGTGTTAAGAGAAGGAGCAAGGGTGAAAGAAGTTAAGGAACTAAGGGAGATAAGAATGACTAGATCAACAAAGCAAATACATAAATAAGAAATGGAAGAAGAAATTAAAATAATATCATTAAGGAAGATAACTATTATAAATTAAGAAATCAAATTGAAACAGATTTGGAAAAATGGAAAAAATTACAATTATCTTTAATGGGGAGAATAGCGTTAATCAAAATGAATGTATTGCCAAGATTGTTGTTTCTTTTTCAAACAATTCCGATAAAGTTGGAGAAAAAAATACTTTGAAAGTTTGAATAAAATGATGTGGAAACACATATGGCAAAGGAAAAAAGCGAGAATTAACCTTAAATTGCTTCAAGACTCCAGGTTTAGAGGAGGATTTGGTCTACCAAATTGGGAATTGTATCATCAAGCGGCGATGTTAACTTGGATTAAAGAATGGATTTTATTGAGAAATACAAGACTATTGACTTTGGAAGAACATGACCTACAACTAGGATGGCATGCTTTCTTTATAGTATGGAAAAAATCGGATTCACGGATATTTCCAGAGACATTGTGTAAGGAATGGCTTGTTGGTAGTATGGGAAAGAGTGAAAGAAAAACATTATATGGAAGTACCAATGTGGCTTTCAACAATAGAAGCGTTGACACATCCAAATATGATTAACATGGACAAGACTGTAAGCTATAAAGACATTTTAACAGAGAAGGGAAAATTAAAACAGAAACAAGACTTAGAAAAACAAAGGATTGAGACTGACTGGTATACACGGCTGCAGATACAATCAAGATATGATAAAGACTTGAAACAATATGGTTTTAATTTGGGGGAATCATAGTTGGATCAGATAATGATTGGAAAGGATGAAAAAATGATTAAAAGACTGTATAATTATTTGTTGCAAATTATCTTTATCTTTATCTTTTATTAGATTTATATACCGCCCTACTCCTGAAGGACTCAGGGTGGTGAACAGCCATAAATAAAACAAATGTAATATAAAATTTAAAAACAGTTAAAAACATATTAAATAGATTTGTCCCACTAATTAAAACACCCCTATTTTTAAGGACAGATTCGAATTAAAATTAAACAATTAAAAAGGGTTAGGCCAGCCCCGCTTGCTGGAATAAAAAGGTCTTGAGGGCACGGCGGAAAGTGCGCAAATCTGGGATCCTCCATATCTCTGGGGGGAGCTCGTTCCAAAGGGCAGGTGCCCCCACAGAGAAGGCTCTCCCCCTGGGGGCCGCCAGTCAACACTGTTTGGCCGACAGCACCCTGAGAAGCCCCTCTCTGTGGGAGCGTACTGGCCGGTGAGAGGCTACCGGTGGCAGAAGGCGGTCTCGTAAATAACCAGGTCCTGAGCCATGGAGTGCTCTAAAGGTGGTAACCAATAACTTGAAGCGCACCTGGAAGACCACCGGGAGCCAGTGCAGCTCGGCAGGAGAGGTGTTACATGGGAACGCCATGTCGCTCCCATAACCACCTGCGCGGCCACATTCTGGACCAGCTGGAGCCTCCAGGTACTCCTCAAGGGGAGCCCCATGTAGAAAGCATTACAGTAGTCCAGGCGGGAAGTGATGAGGGTGTGAGTGACCGTGCATAAGGAGTCCCGTTCCAGAAAGGGACGCAACTGGCGAATCAGGCGAACCTGATAAAAAGTCCCCCTGGCCACAGCCATCAGATGTTCTTCTAAGGACAGCCAGGTATCCAGGAGGACACCCAAGTTGCGAGCCCTCTCCGTGGGGGCCAACGACTCGCCCCCAATAGCCAGCGATGGCGTCAACTGGCTATATCGGGACGCTGGAAACCACAGCCACTCGGTCTTGGACGGGTTGAGCCTGAGTCTGTTTCTCCCCATCCAGATCCACACGGCCTCCAGGCACCGGGACATCACTTCAAGGGCATCATTGGGGTGGGCCAGGGTGGAGATGTACAGCTGAGTATCATCAGCGTACTGATGGTACTTCACCCCGAAACCACAGATGATCTCACCCAGCGGCTTCATATAAATGTTGAACAGAAGGGGCGAGAGGACTGACCCTTGTGGCACCCCACACACAAGGCGCCTCGGGGTCGACCTCTGCCCCCCTGCCAACACAGACTGCGACCGGTCAGAGAGAAAGGAGGGGAACCACCACAGAACGGTGCCCCCCACCCCCAGCTCTTCCAACCGGCGCAGCATGATACCATGGTCAATGGTATCGAAAGCCACTGAGAGGTCTAATACGACCAGGACAGAGGAACAGCCCCTGTCCCGAGCCCTCCAGAGATCATCAACCAATGCGACCAATGCTGTTTCCGTGCTGTACCCAGGCCTGAAACCCGACTGGAACAGATCTAGAAAAACCCTTTCATCCAGGTATCGGGGAAGCTGTCGCACCACCACACTCTCAACAACCTTCGCCACAAAGCGAAGGTTGGAGACTGGACGATAATTTACTAACACTGCTGGGTCCAGGGAAGGCTTCTTGAGGAGAGGCCTCACCACCGCCTCTTTCAAGGTGGCGGGAAAGTCACCCTCACTCAATGAAGCATTAATAATCCCCTGGAGCCAGCCTTGTGTAACCTCTCAAGAAGCCAGCACCAACCAGGAGGGACACGGGTCCAATAAACATGTGGCCGCGCTCAGTCTGCCCAGAATCCTGTCCACGTCTTTGGGAGTCACAGGGTCAAACTCTTCCCAGATAATATTCTCAAGACCTGCCTCCATCACCCCACCCGAATCTACCCAGTCAGAGTCCAAGTCTTCCCGAATTTGAGCGATTTTGTCATACAGATACTGTACAAAGTCCTCGGCTCAACCCTCCAAGGGGTCCTCCCACACTCCCAGATGGAGTAGAGAGCGGGTCACCCTAAACAGGGCGGCCGGGCGATTATCTGATGATGCAATAAGAGCGGAAAAATAGTTACATTTTGCCACTTTTATTGTCACTAGGTAGGTCTTAATATGAGACCTAACCAGTGTTCGGTCGGATTCGGAAAGGCTGGCCCTCCAACCGCTCTCCAGGCGTCTTTTCCAGCGCTTCATCTCTCTCAGCTCCTCGGTGACCCAAGGAACCGAGCGAGATTGGCACCGAGTCAGAGGCCGCAAAGGCATGACCTGGTCCAAAGCTCCAGCAGCCGCCCTTTCCCAGGCGGCCACCAGGTCTTCGGTCGAGCCGTGAGCCAGAGCCTCAGGAAATGGCCCAAGCTCCGTCTGGAACCGATCCGGATCCATCAGGTGCCTGGGGTGGAACCACCTCATCGGTTCCGCCTCCCTGCGGTGGGGTGTAGCGGTTCAAAGGTCAAAGCGAAGGAGAGAATGATCCAACCATGACAAGGGTTCAGTCACTATATCCCCTATATCGAGATCATTCAGCCACTGACCAGTAATCAGCAAGCCCATCTGTACCCCATGACCCCACTTCACCAGGAGGGACTCACATCCAGCAATCTGAGGAACAGTGGCCTCCCTCGGACCAAGACCTTCTTTTATAACAACCGCCACCCCCTTGCCCCTGCCCTGTGACCTCTGCTGATGAAATGCATGGAAACCAGGTGGGCACATTTCAATGAGGGGGAACCCCCCTCTTGGCCCAACCTGGTCTCCGTGATACCTGCCAGGTCCGCTCCCCCATCCTGAACAAGATCACAAATGAGGGGGGCTTTATTTACCACGGATCTGGCGTTGCACAACATCAGCCGAAGGTCCGGGCCCTGAGAATCTGAGCAACCCGGAGAACGAGAAGAGCATTGGGGGCCGGAGCGTGCCACCACTCGAAGACAGCAGGCGCGCACTCCTGCAACCAGGTTTGGCCCCCTGCTCCCACCATATCTGCCCCTCCCACCTACAGTACTGATGTACTGGCCCTCATCGGTACAAACTCTAATCCCCTCCTTGACCCCGAGCCCCGCACCTCCCATGCTGTGACACCCAGACAGGCCAGGTCCCACCCTCAGTGGGTTATCCCCCAAACCCACAACCCTAGTTCCAATCCAACCCTCCCGCCCCCCCAGAACCCCTTAAAAATTGAGTTAAAATTTTGGATAAAAAACCCCTCAACCTCCTTTTTGCCGCATGCCACCTCTCGGGGTTCCAAAACCCATCATCAAGGTAGGCCCTCGATAGTGTGGAGGGCCAGACCTGCGAGAGGGAGGAGTCTCGCAACACAAGAAGCTCGGCCGCTGAATACATCCAAGTAGCCCGGGGTAAAGATGGTATATGGCCGGGGATTCAACAATGATAGTCAGATAAAATGGTCCCGGAGAGAAAATACAGAGCCTTTAGGTGCGGGTCACCTGGATTCCACTGTCCTCTCACGACAATGAAAAGGAGTCTCAAGCCGTTCGAAGTAAACTGGAGGATAAGATAAGCCAATACCACCCTCTCACGGTAGCTGGCACTAAAGGAGGTGGACTGTCACATCCGGTAATAGAACAGCAGTAGGGAACCGGCTCCCTCAGTACCTGCAGTCCAAAGGCTAAGAACTCTCCTTACGGCAAAAGGTATGGAATGGAATACAGAGCCAAGACGAGGGGGCAGACTGATGGTGATATCAAGGAGAGGATAAAATGGATCCAGAGAAGGGTACTTCAGGGCGGGTGGAAACAGTCCGGATGGCAGGTGACCAAATAATGCCTGAAACCAGGCCACAGGGGAAGGAGAGACAGTACAAGGGCGACAAACCAGCCACTCCTCCGTGACCATCCAGCCCTTCCAAGTCTCCTTCAGGTCTTCCAGCAGTCACACAGTTCACATAGTTGCTCCCAGGTTCCCAGATCTCTACAGGGTTCCCATCCAGAGCAATTCCATGATGGTAGGCCGCCAACGAACACCTTTCACTCCCAACAGCAGATGGTTCAGCCAGGCCGACTCCTCTCAACGCTGTCCCAGCGGCCGCCATCACAGCCGCCGCCGCGCCGCCGCCGCCACCAGCAACCATATCATCCCCCGGGTCCTCCACGAGCCCCTGGGGATCCGACAAAGGCCGCTGCATCGTCACCGCTGCCGCACCACCGCTGCCGCTCTGGCCGCCCCCAGCAACACACGCCGAGTAGCCGCCCCCGCCGCCACCCAGATCCTCGCCGCCAGACCTCCTGACAGCATCCGCCTATACATCAGCTCCACTCAGCTACCTGAGATGTTCGAGAGAGTGAAAAGCTTCTCAAACAGGACCGGAACACACTCATCTTGCTGGGCCAGGCCAAAGAGAAGAAGCTTGGCCCATAAAACCCCCCCAAAATGCCAAAAATTTCCCCCTCCGGCCACGGAGGATCAGATGGAGGCTGCCATCTTGGAGCATGCACAGAACTTAATTAGATTGGAAGATGAAGTGGTAAAAGAGACAATGATAACATGGGCGAAAAATTTTGGATATGCAATAGAATTAGAGAAGTGGCAACAACTATGGGAAAGGAATTATAAATTGACAATGGCAACTGCACATAAAGAAAATCTATATAAAATGTTTTATAGGTGGCATACGACACCAGAAAGATTAGCAAAGATGTTTAAGGATAAATCAGTCAAATGTTGGAAATGTTTGCATTTGCCGGGATCATACTATCATATGTGGTGGTCAGGTTTAGAAGCAAAAAAATATTGGTCTAGAATACTTAAATGGTTGGAAGAAATATTACATCCGTTTATAGAATTAAAACCAGAGATTTTTTATTGGGTATTCTCCCAGAGAGATATAGTAAAGAAGATGTGTATTTAACTATACATATAATAACAGCAGCAAGAATTGTGTTTGCACAAAATTGGAAGACAGAAAAAATTCCGTCAGAAGGTGAAGTACTAAAAAAGATTTTAGACTGTGTGGAAATGAATAGATTAACTCTAAGAATAAGAGATAAAGAGGAATCAGTGTATTTCAAGACATGGGGAAGATTTTATATATGGTTAGAAAAGAAATATGAAGATAAGAGGATAGATAAATGATTTAGATAATAGAAAGTTAAATGAGGGAGAGGATAAAAAAGAAATAGAAACCCAGATGACACCAGAGTAAATGAAAAGGGGGGATGGGAGGGGGGAAAAGAAAGAAGATAATAAGAATAAGTGTACAATTATGATAATACTGATAGAATAAATCTGAAAAGAAATTGAAAGAAAGTATATACTATTAGAATACAGGAGTTGTTCGGATTCCAAACAAGGAGAATATTCCATAGCAAAGAAGATACAAAGAAGAGAGGAGTAGAAGGCAGGAAGAGGAGATGGAGGGAGAGGAATGGAAGAAAGGGAAAAGGAGAGGAAGGAAGGGTAGGGGATAGGAGTAGGAGAGAAGGTGAGTAGGGGGAAAAGAAGAGAGGAGTGGGGGAAAGGAAAGGGAAGTAGGATGAGGTAGGAGAGGAGGGAAGAGAAAGTAGGAGAGGAGAGGAGGGAGGGAAGGGAAAGAGGAGAAGAAGGGTTGTTGTGAAATGAGGGAAGAAAGGGTAGAAGAGCAACTCCGAATGTAATTAAAATGCCTTATTTTAATGCTTTCTTTAAGGAAAATATGTATATGTAGGATTAATTATGTATAAGAAAATGTACATTTTATATTATGTGTATAACAAATAAAACTGAAAAACTTTTCCAAAAAAAAATAAATAAATCCAGATCAGCTGCCAACACATACCATCGCTGAAGGTCTCGGGGGGGTGGGTGGGGGGCTCGGGAGCAACAGCTTTGGTAGACATCATCATTGAGCCCATCCTTGTAACATTCCATCAGAGCCTCTTGGGACCACTGACGCATGTGGCATGTCAGCTTGCAAAACTCCTGGGTGTATTCAGCCACTGACCTCCACCCCAGTTTATGGCTTTCATCCTGGTCCTTGCCTTGCGTTCAGCTAGGGGATCTTTGAAACGTGCTCAGAGGGCCATCATAAACAGGTTGTAATCCCTCAGCTGGGGGGCAACATCATTGTGGAGGGCAACCATCCACTCAGCTGCAGTCCTTTCCAGAGCCATGGTGACACACCTCACTTTAGCTGCTTCCGAAGCAAAATCCTCCCCATACATGTGATTCCAAAGATGGGCTAGGAAGAATCCCAGAGCTTTGGGAGCCCCTCTGTATTTTACTCCTAGCTGAGGAACCTTTGGAATTCGGTGCCTCTGGGGGGCTGCCCTCCCCCCGCTAGGGGGGCCTGGGCTATTGCAGCTGCTTGAATTCCTGCAGCCTGTGCTGGGCCCAGCTGAGCTATAGGAATCACTTCTAGGTTTGCAGAGGCTTCTGCTCCCCCCTGCTACTCCCCCAACCTCTTCATGTGCAGGCAGGGCATACCTTTCCCGTGCTCTCCGGTTTTCAAGAGCTTCGTGAAGGAGATGCAGGGCCTGAGGCAGCAGGAGGTCTTCTTTGTCCTCTTCCTGCCAGGCAGCCTCTCCATGCCAGCATCTGGCAGCAGTTATTCCAGGGGGGAGCTCCTCCAGAATTTCCATTCGTCCTATGCCCAATGACCATTTGGCTTGGACCGGTTTCTCTTCAAGTGGCAGCTCTGAGAGCCACTCAGTCTCCTCCCGACCACGGTGGGACTGGGGGGAAGTCGATGCTGCGGCTCCCATGTCCTCTTGATCGCTACCCTGGTTAGACATTCTTTGCTCAGCCCCCGCGGTACAGTTGATCTCTGGGCTGTCTGATCTTGCTTAACGTCAGGTGTGCCTCCATTCAAAACCCAAGAAAGGAAACCCCCAACTCCATGTTTGTAGAGAAGAGGTACTTTTACTGAGTTTGAAATGATAGCAACGAAAGAAAAGCAAGATCTGAAGCAAAAGGTGTGAAAGTTACATATTGAAAGGATTCCCAAATCCCTCCCCCAAAGACCCAGGGTAAATGTCCAATCCCCAACCCAATAGGTGTCATGCGGGGCGCATCTTCAGGTGTTTTCGCCCATCTGGTATTCCAGGACGGTTGACCTTGACTGGGTATAAACAACTCCATTCAGCTGTGCAGTAGATCATGGGAGCAATCCTCCCTTTTCGTTCACACAGGGCATCTCTCTCCACCTTACATTCCCCACCCAAATGCCAATCTTCCTCACCCCCGTTACTATGGCAGCTGATAGCAAGCAAGCTTCATAGAGGCTGACAACTGTGTTGTGCAGACATCTTGTGACAAATGATTGTGGGTACCCATTCTGCTTGAATTGTTCATGTAGGTACCTGCTCTCCAGCTATTTGGCTTGCCAGGTACTACAGTGGGTTCTCACCCTGCCATATAGTGTTCTGATGCAACTCTTTTTGCGTGACAGTGGATGGTTGCTGTTGAAATTCAGAATGTGTGAAGTGCTGGTGGCTTTGCAATAAACTGTGGTTTCTAGGCTTCCATCCTCTTGTCTGTTGACAAGTACATCTAAAAATGGTAATTGCCTAGCTGTTTCTTCCTCCATTATGAACTGTATTTCAGAGAAAATGGAGTTCACTATGGTATGAAAGTCTTTAAGTGCATTTCCCTTGATGATGACAAATGTGTCATCCATGTAGCAGCACCAGAATTTAGGTGTGTAGTTCTGAAATGCACAGTGTTCTAGTTCATGCAGGACTGTTTCTGCAATGACACTTGATATTGGGGATCCCATGGGTGTCCCTTTTATTTGTTCATACATTTCACTTTTGAATGTGAAGAAGGTATTGACAGTATTGAAGTAGCTTCATGATTTGTGTTGTCCTGGCTAGGTTGTTCTGAGCTGTGTTGTGCCCTTCTTCTAGTTTTCTATCTATTACTTCATATGCTAAGTGGGGATGTATGGATGTAAATAGGGACACTACATCAAAGGAGACAATTATCTCATCAGGAGCCACATTTAAGCCTTGTAGTTTTGTCAGAAATTGTGTGGATGATGTGACTGTGCTGTTCAAGGGTTCAGTCAGGAAGCTTAAGCATTGTGACAGCCATTTAGCCAGGTTATACATAGGGGTGTCTCATAGTGCTACAATAGGTCTGAGGTGGAGTCTTCCGGTGGCTCCGCGGACGACGAGGACGGTCTCCATAGACCGCCAGCCACCCGATCTGTAAAAACCGCCCTGACAGCGCTAAACTGCTGTCCGGCGGTTTGAAAAAACTCTCCTTCGGGCAAAGAAGGAGAGGAGAGTCGGAGGGGGTGGGTAGAGCTCCCCGAAAGTCACTGGATTAATTCCAGGGACTTGGAGGGTGAGAGCTCCACAGTTCACCCCTCCCATTGCTCCGGATCGCTGGTGCCTCTGTTAATCAGAGCAAGACGTCTGCGTCCAATTCTGCCGGCAAACAGTGAGTTCTAATGATTTCTAACAAGGCAGACAGAGCGGAAGCAAGAGTGCAAGCTTTTTAAAAGAAACAGAACTTAACTCCGTGAATACATTGTTGCAAACGGAGCTCTCTTGAGCTGGAGGCTGGAGAGGAAGCCTTTGTTATGGGCGGAAGGGAAAGTGAAAGTTAAAGGGAAACTGCTTGTTAAGAGCCCTCTGCCTGAAGAGTAAACTGCTGGGGATTGAGTATAGCTTGAAGAGAGGATTGTTTATTTTGAAAAAACTTTGAAACATACTTTGTAAGACTGTTTATAAGATTTTGTGGCTGCAAAAGGAAAAAAACTCTTTTTAAAATAAAATGGCTGCTAAACAACTAAAGCCACCAACTTCTAAAGGGGGAGGAGGTTCCCCTGTAGTGACTCAAAAACAACAACTTCCGGCTGATACACAGTCACAAGACCTTAAAGAATTTATAATGGGTGCCCTGAACAATCAGACAGAAATGATGAAAGAATTTTCAGAGGAGTTAAAGAAAATTAAAAGTGTGGTGGAGGAAAAACATGATGAAATAAGAGATGACATTGTTTATGCAGTTTCAGGACTGGCTATTCATATGTTAAAGATTGAGGAGAGAGTACGGGAAATTGATGATGCTAACTTGGAGCTTGCAACTAAAGTAGGAGAGGTTATGATACAAACAGAGAAAGTGGATGATGAAATGGTTATGTTACAATACAGATCAATGGAATTTGCCCTCAGGCTGAGAGGTTTGAAAGAAAAGACTGGTGAAAATTTAAAAGATGTTTGTTCCAATGCTTTAGCAGAGCTGATTTCAGAAAGGCCAGAAGATGTGGCAATTCAAATGGATAAAATTTACAGGGTTAATTCCTGGCTGGCAAAACAAAAGCAGCTACCAAGAGATGTGGTGATTTATTTCACAACAAGGAGAATTAGAAATGACATTCTGCAAGCTTCTTATAGAAACAAGATTAAAGTGGATGGACAAGAGCTGGTGGTCCTGAAAGAGCTTCCTCCTAAAATGTTAAGAGACAGAAAGCAGTTTGGTTTTTTGGTGAATGAACTAAGAAACCAGCAGCTCCAGTATAGATGGGATGTTCCATTTGGGATAATAGTGACATACGCTGGGCAAAGACATCGCTTAAACACAGTTGGAAAGGCAAAATATTTTTATGTCAATGTTTTAAAGGCTGGAAGGCCACCCTCACCAGGGGGTGCTGGAAAGCAATTGGAAATGACACAACAAGAGAAAGATGGAGGGCAACCACAAACTTACGCTCAAGCACTAGCTGGAGGAGCCAATTTGGAAGAAGATTTACTGTTGAGTGGGGGTCCACCACCAACCCTTGCGTCATTAATGATGATACAGCTGCCAAAAGAGCAATGATTGACAAGAGCTACTTACAAACAACATCTGGCACGACAGCCTCAAGATTCAACCCAACAAGTCCAAAAAACACAAGCAGTGGGAGGAGCTAGGCCGAAGTCTAAAATGGCGGAGGAGGTTCAGCTGATGCTCTCAAAGCTTGGAGCGCCCAGAGATGGCAAATAAATTTTTATCTTGGAATGTCAATGGTTTAAATTCTCCACAAAAAAGAAAGAAAATATTTCACTACTTGAAGCAATTTCAGAATGATGTTATTTGTTTGCAAGAAACGCATATTAAATCCTCAGATCAAAAGTACTTGATAAATTCGAAATTAGGTACACATTTTGTGGCATCAGCACCAGAGAAGAAAAATGGCCTAGTTATATATGTTAAAAGAGGCTTATTGGCCAATTTAATTGAGGCTGACACTCAAGGTAGATATATTGCAATTGAATTAACAACACAGAACGGGAAGCTGCTTGTAATTGGAGTATATGCACCTAATCAACAGCAAGACAAATTTTATAAATTTTTACATACTAAAATACTACAATGGGATTACAGATCTTTACTTTTAATGGGTGATTGGAATGGGGTAATAAATACCCAGAAAGATAAAAAAAGTCTCTCCAAGATACCCATGCGTGCTAAGCTGCCTAAATCTTTTTTCGATATTTTGGAGGATATGGAGCTGAGAGACATTTGGAGAGAAAGGAACGTATTGGAAAGTGATTTTACTTTTTTTTCAGATAGGCATCAATCTTTTTCTAGGATTGATTTTATATTAACCACAAATGATCTTTTTTCTAGGGTGAAGAAGACGAAGATATGTCCAAGAACTTTAACTGATCATAGCCCGGTTTGGGTGGAACTAGAACAGGAAAGAGGGGAAAGGAGGTCTTGGAGGTTAAATGAGAATTTATTTAGATATGAAGATAACTTGTGTGAGCTTAAAAAACAAATGAAAGAATTTTTTGTTAACAATATGAATAAAGGAACCTCGATGGAGATGGTATGGGATGCGAGTAAGGCATATATGAGAGGAACATTAATTTTCTTGAACAATAAATATAGACTAAAACAACAAAACAGACGGAAAGAGATAGAGGAGGAAATTAAAAAGAAAGAACAATTGCTTATAATTAACCCGGGAGATAAAAAGGCAAAAGATATGATTAATATTTTAAGAGAGCAATTTAATATGTTAATGGCTGGGCAAGTAGCAACCAGCATACAATATGCCAGACATAATACATTTTGTAACGCTAATAAACCTGGGAGATGGTTGGCTTACACGATGAGGAAAAAACAAAAATCACGTGTTATAGACAAGATAGAATTTAGAGGTAAAGAGATTTATCAACAGAATTTAATAAAAAAGGCTTTTTTGGAGTTCTATACAAAGTTATATGCTAAAGATGTAATTCAAGATGTTGATATTGATAGATATTTAAAGATGGAGATTCCTGAATTAACGCTGGAACAGAGAGAGAGATTGAATCAGCCAATAACTTCCGAGGAAATTGTTGGGGCAATTAAACAATTAAAAATAGGTAAGGCTCCGGGAACAGATGGACTAACAGCTGTCTATTATAAACATTTACAATCTGAAATGTTAGAACCACACAAAATTTTATTTAATAAAATACAAGTAGGAGGAGGAGTACCACCTTCCTGGAAAACAGCCTTTGTCTCACTAATTCCAAAGGAGGATCAAAATTCCATTAAACCTGAGAATTTCAGGCCAATTTCACTTCTGAATACTGATTATAAGATTTTTGCTAAGATATTAGCTAATAGATTAATGCCAGTTATGCAACAAATAATTCATAATGACCAATCAGGGTTTATAAAAGGGAGACAAATGAGATATAATGTTAGACAAATTGTAAACTTACTGGAATATTTGGAAAAAAATAATCAAGTCCCTGCAGCGTTTATATTTTTGGATGCAGAGAAGGCATTTGATCGTTTGAACTGGCAATTTTTGTTTAAAATAATAGAGAAAATGCACTTTGGGGAATATTTCACACAATCAATTAGAGCGATATATCAGCAGCAAACAGCACAAATTATAGTTAATGGAGGTTTAACAGGGGCTTTTAAAATTGAGAAAGGAACAAGGCAGGGGTGTCCTCTGTCCCCACTACTATTTATTTTGACTTTGGAGGTACTATTGAACAAGATACGTGACTCAGAAAAATTGAAGGGTATTGTAATTAGACAACAAGATTATAGATTAAGAGCATTTGCAGATGACTTGGTTATTACCTTATCCCAACCTATAGAGTCGGCTCCATATATATTGGATATAATTGATCAATACGGGAAAGTATCAGGATTTAAAGTTAACTCACATAAGACAAAGATGATAGTTAAAAATATGACTATACTTGAAAGAGATAAACTAGCAAGATTAACAGATTTTGAAATAGTTAAAAAGGTTAAATATCTAGGGGTATACATAGCAGCTTCAAATACAAAATTATATAAAAATAATTATGAGGTTCTTTGGCAGAAGGTACAGAAGGATATGGAAAATTGGAAAAAATTACAGTTGTCTTTATTGGGAAGAATTGCAGCAATTAAAATGAATGTCTTACCTAGATTTTTATTTTTGTTCCAAATGATACCTGTGCTTAAGAAAGATGAAAATCTGAGAGAATGGCAGAAAGGTGTTAATACTTTCATTTGGGCTGGGAAAAAACCCAGAATAAAAATGAAAATTATACAAGATACACGTGAAAGAGGGGGTCTCAAAATGCCTAATTTAAGATTATATTATGAAGCAGCGGTTTTATCACAAATTAGTGATTGGTTTAATTTAACTGAGGGGAGAATTTTGAATTTAGAAGGTTATGATTTGTTATATGGATGACATGCCTATTTGTTATATGACAAAAAAGTGGATAAAGTATTTAAGGCTCATATATTAAGAAATGCTTTGTTGAGGGTTTGGAAAAAATATCAATATAAGTTAAATTATAAGACACCTGTATGGGCAAATCCTAGACATGCAATAGAAAATATAAGTATAGAACAAAAACAGGAGGTGATTACCTATAAAAAGCTTCTTATTATGGAAAGGGGGGTAATGTATTTGAAATCTTTAGATACACTGAGAGAAGAAGGTATAATTTATACATGGTTTCAGTACGGTCAACTTCAAGCTAGATGGAAGGAAGATCAAAAAACTGGCTTTGTGCAAAATGAGGAGAATTTGGTAAAACAAATTAGAGATAAAAAACAAATGCATATTAAACGGTTGTATAATGCTTTATTGGAAATAGATTCTGAGACGGAATTGGTTAAAGACTGTATGATTAAATGGGCACAAAATTTTCAAGAGCCAGTAATGATGGAGACTTGGGAAAAGATTTGGATTAGAAATGTGAAATTTACACAAGCACAAAATTTAAGAGAAAATTTTTATAAAATGTTTTATAGATGGCACTTAGATCCCAAAAAAATTATCATGTATGTATCCTAATGTGCAAGCTAAATGTTGGAGATGTGACTGTGATGATGCAACTTATTATCATATATGGTGGACTTGTAGAAAAATCAAAGCATTTTGGATAAAGATTTGGTGGGTGATGCAGAATATTCTTAAAAAGAGACTGAAATTTACTCCACAGTTGTTCTTACTGGGTATAACTACGGACTGTACAGTTGCAGAGACTAAATTGATTTTGAACTTGATAACAGCAGCAAGATTGTTGGTAGCACAACACTGGAAGAAGGACTTTTTGCCTACTATTGATGATTGGATATTGAAAGTAACTAATTTAGCTGAAATGGCTAAAATTTCAGCATATCTGAAGGATCACACACAAGAAAGGTATATACAGGACTGGAAAAGATGGATTGATTATATACAAAATAAGTATCAGACCAAAAAATATCAAATAGCTTATGAATGATCTCCTTTATTTTTATAAGCGCTATATAAGTGATATTAGAAGTATTATGTTTAAGGAATAGGATTTTATATATGGGGGGTTAAGAATTTTTTTTAGGGGGTGTTAGTTTAATGATTGGTTATGCAATTTAGTTTATTGTTAAAGGTCAATAGAAATACCTTGTGTTCTGCTCTGGGAAGTCGGGGAGGGGGAGGGGGGTTTGGGAGGGAGGGTTGTGGGGAAATTGTGTTTGTTTTAAAACTTTTTCAATAAAAAAAAATAGGTCTGAGGTGGACTCCTATTTTGTGTATCTTGGGGAGTCCATAGAATGTCGCTGGGGCAGCATTTGTTCATATCATTTTTCACCATTCCTTCTCCGTTATACAGTAGTTTTGTTTGAATTGGCTGAGATAAGCATTCAGTTGGGTGACCATTGCTCTCATCTCTGATGTCTTTTCTGGTCTGTATGCTGAAGAATCATTGAGCAGAGCAAATGTCTTCGTTTCATAATATGCAGAGTTCATCACCGCTGTTGAGCGGCCTTTGTCTGCCGGTAAAATACTGATGTCCTGATCTTGTTTCAGGTCTTTCAAGGTGCATCGCTCCATTGGGTTGAGTGTATTGTTTGGTTTGTGTGTGACCAGCATTGCCAATACTTTTTGTCTGATATCATGTTTATCTGGCTCTTCTATCTGTACTCTGTTGAATATGGATTCCAATGCTGCTGTGAATTCTCTTGGTGTGGTGTCTTGTGTGTTGAATCCCTTATTATGTTCAAGTATGTATAGTTCCTGCTGGCTTGCTTCTTTGATAAATTATGGACAAGGTTCACACAGGTTTCGGAGTGTGGCTTTAACTTTTATCCAACAACTGTTTCCTTTTTCTCGCCTGTTTTTCTTTTACGAAGGTCCTAATAACGTTCTCTAGGAGGGTAACTAGTTCTTCTTTGAGTTGTGATAGGCAATGCCCCTTGTGTATATTGATGGCTGCTTCATACTTGCCCAATCGTAGATGGCAGTCATTGATTAAGACTTCTAACATACGTTTGCTGAATGCTTTTGCCGTATGTCTGCCCATCTCTGAGTTGACCGGTGGTCAATATTGTAGGCTGCATGGAATGACCCCTTCTCGGGTGCATCAGTGTAGGAAGCATAGCTGTTCGTAAGTGGACACCTCATGTCAGTGGTGAAATCCTCTGTGGTTTGTCACCAGTTCGCTGCCCACACATGCGTGGTGCGCACCAAATGTGCGCTGTGCGTGTGCACGTGCAGTGCATGTCAAATGCATGCTGCGCGTGCATGTACAAACCACACCAAATGCAAGTTGCACGCACATGCACAGTGTACACCAAATGCATGCCGCACGTGCAAGTGCAATGAACACCAAACGCACGCTGTGCACGCGTGCATGTGCAGTGAGCACCAAACGCACGCTTTGCATGGAAAAAGGAGGCTTAAGGAGGTAAGTAGAACAGTGAGGGGAGGAACAGCTGTGCCGCCTAATTTAGATTCGAGCGAATATAAATCGTGCAGCACAGCTGATTGTCGTAAATACCGGTTTGGACAAACTGGTAGCATTTCACCCCTGTCTCATGTGCTGTGCATTGGGAGATACTTCCAATGTAATCTACCAAATCCCCTGCATGGATTGCCCCGTGACTATGTAGGACAGACAGGGAAGAAGCTAACCACCAGATTGCAAGAACACAAACGAGCGGTCAAACGAGGAGACCCAAATTCATTGGTATCCTCACACTGCAATGAACAAGGACACACGTTCAGTTTTGCAGCTACTAAGATTGTTGGATGAGCAGGCACAAAAACAGCCAGGGAAGTGATTGAAGCATGGGAATCAGTCCTCTTGTCAGTCAACAGGAGTGCTGATTTACCACCAGCCTATCAAGTCAGTGGTGGGTTGCTACCGGTTCGCACCGGTTCAGGAGGACCGGTAGCGTTAAATTGGCGAGGGTCGCAGATCCGGTATTAATTGCTGGCTGGCCACACCCTCAAACTGGTCCCCACCAGGGGTGGGTTCTAAATTTTTTAGTACTGGTTCTGTGTGCGTGGCTTATTTTGTGGGCGTGGCTTGATGGTCATGTGACAATTATTTAGGATTTAGCAGAGGTACTGGTCTACCAGGCTGTACCAATCTACTCATGTATTTTTGCAGGCACCGGTCTACTCATGTATTTTTGCAGGCATTGGTCTACTCATGTATTTTTGCAGGCACTGATCTACTCATGTATTTTTGCAGGCACCGGTCTACTCATTTGTTTTCTTTTAACACAGATCAGCTGTAGGGCGGCCCTTTGAAGCCCTGTGGCAAGAGTTTAAACAGGTTTTTTCCCTCTATCCATCAGCTGGGACTCAGGAGGCAGCAATAGATTGGGGGTGGGGCCAAATAAAAGGTAAGAATAACGTGGGGGTGGGGGCTCGGGGGGGCGTGGGGGCTCGGGGGTGTGGGGGCTCAGGGGGGCATGGGGGGCATGGGGGCGTGGGGGGAGTGGGGGTCGGGGGGCAGAACCGGTTCGGTGACGTCATATCGTCACTGCTACTGGCTTGGCGGAACCAGGCGGAACCGAGAGGAACCCACCACTGGTCCCCACCCCACCCAGTCACTTCCTTTTCCTCCTTACCACCCGGGTGGCTTGCCTGCCTAAGCTGCCTTCCCACGTGGTGCCTGCCCTGTGCCCCAAATGAGCTGCCACCTCCTGCCTACAGGTAAGTCACACTAACCCCCCCCCAGAACATGCTACGCCACCCCCACTGGGCTCACGACTTTACCTTCCCTGCCCCTTACAGGAGTCCCCCCCGCGCCCCGTTTTGTCTCCCAGGGGCTGCAGGGAGGCTTGCTAAGGCCAAAATGGGGCATGGGGGGGAGCAGCACCCCCCCACGCCCCATTTTGTCTCCCAGGGGCTGCAGGGAGGCTTGCTAAGGCCAAAATATTGCTACACCCCGCCGCAGGGAGGCAGAACCGACTAGGTGGTTCCGCCCCAGGCGCCTGATGGATCCTGATAGGTTCCAGATGGAGCTTGGGCCATTCCCTGAGGCTCTGGCTCACGACTCGACTGAAGACCTGGTGGCCGTCTGGGATAGGGCAGCCACTGGAGCTTTGGACCGGGTCGTGCCTTTGTGGCCTCTGACCCAGCGCCAATCTCACTTAGCTCCCTGGTTCTCCAAGGAACTGAGAGAGATGAAGCACCGGAAAAGATGCCTGGAGAGCGGTTGGAGGGCCAGCCTTTCCAAATCCGACCGAACACAGGTGATGTCAGGAGGCTGACATGATGTCTCATATTAAGACTTACCTAGTGGCGATAAAAGCGGCAAAATGTAATTCTTTTGCCGCTCTTATTGCGTCATCAGATAATCACCCAGCCGCCCTCTTCAGGGTGACCCATTCCCTGCTCCATCCGGGAGCGTGGGAGAACCCCTTGGACGGCAAGGCTAAGGATTTTTTGCAGTATCTGTATGACAAAATCGCTCAGATTCAGGAAGGCTTGGACTCTGACTGGGTAGATGCAGGTGGGGTGATGGAGGCAGGTCTTGAGAGTGTTATCTGGGAGGAGTTTGACCTGGTGACCCCCGAAGACGTGGACAGGATTCTGGGTAGACTTAGCACGGCCACATGTTTATTGGACCCGTGTCCCTCCTGGTTGGTGCTGGCTTCCCGGGAGGTTACACAAGTCTGGCTCCAGAGGATTATCAATGCTTATTTGAGTGAGGGTTACTTTCCCGCCACCTTGAAAGAGGCGGTGGTGAGGCCCCTCCTTAAGAAGCCCTCCCTGGACCCAGCTGTTTTAGCAAATTATCGTCCAGTCTCCAACCTCCGCTTCGTGGCGAAGGTTGTTGAGAGTGTGGTTGCGCGACAGTTCCCCCAGTACCTGGATGAAGCAGTTTATCTTGATCCGTTCCAGTCGGGCTTCAGACCTAGGTACAGCACGGAAATGGCATTGGTCGCATTGGTTGATGATCTCTGGAGGGCTTGGGACAGGAGTTGTTCCTCTGTCCTGGTCCTATTAGACCTCTCAGCGGCTTTTGATACCATCGACCATGGTATCATGCTGCACCGGTTGGAGGGGTTAGGGGTGGGGGGGCACCGTTCTGTGGTGGTTCTCCTCCTTCCTCTCTGACCGGTCGCAGTCTGTGTTGACGGGGGGTAAGAGGTCGACCTCGAGGCGCCTTATATGTGGGGTGCCACAGGGGTTGGTCCTCTAACCCCTTTTGTTCAACATTTATGTGAAGCCACTGGGTGAAATCATCCGTGGTTTCGGGGTGCAGTACCATCAGTACGCTGATGACACTCAGCTGTACATCTCCACCCCGGACCATCCCAATGATGCCCTTGACGTGATGTCCCGGTGTCTGGAGGCCGTGCGGATCTGGATGGGGAGAAACAGGCTCAAGCTCAACCCATCCAAGACTGAGTGGCTGTGGTTTCCAGCATCCCGATATAGTCAGTTGGTGCCATCTCTGACTATTGGGGGCGAGTCGTTGGTCCCCGTGGAGAGGGCTTGCAACTTGGGTGTCCTCCTGGATACACGGCTGTCTTTAGAAGAGCATATGACGGCTGTGGCCAGGGGGGCTTTTTATCAGGTTCGCCTGATCTGCCAGTTGCGTCCCTTTCTGGATCGGGATGCCTTGCGCACGGTCACTCATGCCCTTGTCACGTCCCGCCTGGACTACTGTAATGCTCTCTACATGGGGCTCCCCTTGAAGAGCACCCGGAGGCTCCAACTGGTCCAGAATGCGGCCACGCAGGTGATTATGGGAGCGTCATGGCACTCCCATGTAACACCTCTCCTGCGCGAGCTGCACTGGCTTCCGATGGTCTTTCAGGTGTGATTCAAGGTGTTGGTTATCACCTTTAGAGCGCTCCATGTCTTAGGACCTGGATATCTATGAGACCACCTTCTGCCATCGAGAGCCTCCCACTGGCCAGTACACTCCCACAGAGAGGGGCTCCTCGGGGTGCCGTCGGTCAAACTATGTCGACTGGCGGCCCCCAGGGGGAGAGTTTTCTCTGTGGGAGCACCTGCCCTCTGGAATGAGCTCCCCTCGGAGATACGGACGATCCCGGACTTACGAACTTTTCGCCGGGCCCTAAAGACTTTCTTATTTCACCAAGCCGGGCTGGCCTAATTTTTTAATTTTTTAAAATTGTTTAATTTTAATCTGAATTTTAATGGGGTATTTAAACTGTTGGGCCAAATTATTTAATTTATTTTAAATTGCTTTTAAATTTTGTATTTTGTGTTTTTACCTTGGCTGTTCACCGCCCTGAGTCCTTTGGGAGAAGGGCGGTATATAAATTTAAAAATAAAAATAAAAATAAATAAAAAAATGGGGATCCAGGGGTCCAGCCATGACATCCGTCGTCCAGGGAGGGCTACGGACCCGCCAGGGGTGAGTCCAGCCTCCCACCGGCAGGCCTAGGACTAGGCCTGAGAGCAGCAGCAGAGAGTTCCTCACCCGACGACCTCCGGCGCGAAATGAGCTTCATGTCAGCGTTCCAAATTAGGCTCTCTTCCAGTTCTGACATGAACGAGATGAAGCAAAGACCAGAGGCATTGATTTATTGCTGACATGAACTTTTACCTAGTTTTCTGTATGCAACAGATAGGGTTTCCTGGGAGACGAGGGTGGGGGCCACATTCCTGTGAAAAGAACGTGCCAGGACGTAGAGATGGATCTGCATGATGGCCAATGGGACATTGGGTTGGAGAGCGGAAGAGGAGGGGGTTGGAAGGAGGAGCCAGTTTGGCAGCAATTAGAGTCAGCAATGTCGGTTTTATTTCTGTTCTTAAATAAAAATGATTCATTAGAAGTTTTGCGCTTGAAAATGAAGCTTATTTAAGATAGCACCGAAACCTGACAGACTGCCAAACTCCCTCAAAGCCAGACTGGCAGAGTTTAAATCATCCCGTTCCCTCCCAGACGTATGGTCAGATTGGAGGTTATCCCCTGACACTATGGCTGAAGCGAAGCTCTCGGAGGAAAGCCTGCTTCAAGCAACGAGTGGAGGAGAAGCGGTCGTGACTCCAGCCAGTTTGGAAACTACGAAGGTTCAACTCTCCCCGCCTTCCTTCTCGGAAAAACTTCAAACAGAGAAGCCTGAATCAGATAAGTACCTGGGGACTGTGCCAAAAGCTTCAGAGGTGGAGTTTCCCTTTCCTAACGTGAGAGACAAGGGAAAACCCCTAAGTGAATTGGGCAGAGCCTCCTGGCTATGGGAGTGGGAACAAGCCAGAAAACAAAGTAAGCGCCAAGAAATTCTAAGGAAGCCACTCGAAAGCCCCATAGATGAGTTGAAAGAGAAATTTGATCGTGCCACCCTTCAGGGGGAGGAACCATCCTGCAGACCCAAAGAAAAGAGAGAACCAGTCTGGGCTGTTGACCCGAGAGGATGTAGGCCAAGGCGCAGCCCTTCCCCCCTTCATAGCAGGAGGAGAAGGAGCCCAACGATGCATCCATGGGTCCCCCCTCCCCCCAGAAAGCAGCAAAGCCTAGATGAGGCAGCACCTCCATACCCCAGGATGAGAGGCGAGGCAGAGGACTATCAACACCGAGACCGGCCCTACACAGCTCAACATAGAGAGGAGAGGGCAGAGAGGGAGGAGCCACCCCAATTCAGAGGGAAGTTCGACGGTGACCCAGACAACCTCGCCCAATTCCTCGATTCAGCTGAGATATACATAGAGCGTTTTGGACACCTTTACCCCTTCCCCAGAGCCTTAGTGAATGCCATTTCGGAAGGGCTAGAGGGAGAAGCAAAGAGGTGGTCAGCATCCCTCTATAAAAACAGGGCCCCCCAGCTGCAAGATGCGGATGGGTTCTTGCAACTATTGAGAGCCCGTTATGAGGAGGAGGAGGACGACCCCTATGTGGAAGACGAGCTCAGAAACCTAATGCAGAAGGGGAAGCCCATCAAAGAGCATATCCGTGAATTCAGGAGAGTTGTTGGGACACTGCCTCCCCTACCTGAGCGATTGCTGGTGTACTTTTTTAGAACAAGCCTAGATAAGAGAATTTCCCAAGTGACTGCTTATCGGGACATCCCAAACCGACTCTCTGAATGGTTCCGGGTAGCGATAAAAGTCGACAGAGGGTTGCGGGCAAGCGACACGCCGAAACCACCAGAGGGAAAGGAGAGAGGTCGACCAGACCAAGGGCCACTCAACAGACGGGATACCCCAACATCACAGCCCTCCCACAGACCAACTGCCCCACGGAGCTCACTGAAATGCTACCGATGTGGGGGGAGCGGCCACATAGCAGCAAGGTGTGGTACGCCTAGACCGGGACCAGCTCCACCGCCCAAAGCACGACCGGAACGAGGGCCCAAGCGCGCCACCCACGTACCGCGGGAAAACCCCCAAATCCCGGAGTTTTTCGCTCACCTGACTGAAACCAGAGGAACCCCAGATGAGGGAGATCAGTTTCCTGAACTCTATGACACAGAGGACGAAGGTGAAGACGACCCGATGGTGAGTGGACCTGTCCATCCCTTTCTTTTCCCCATACACCTAACAGCCCCCAAAACAGGGGCCCAAGAGACTTTCCAAGCCCTAATAGACTCTGGTAGCACACGGTGCCTAATCAACCTACCCACAGTTCTGAAATTGGGAATCTGAGCTAAACAGCTCAAACAACCAATTCGTTTTGAGCAAGTTGATGGGTCCCTAGTGGGGGGAGCATACACCACACACTTGACTGAACCCGTGAGACTAGAACTAGCAGATCACTGGGAGACAATCCGCTTCATAATAGCCCCCAAGATGACAGAACCAGTCATATTGGGACTCTCGTGGCTGGACAAATGGGGCCCAATCATTTGGTGGCAAGAGGGGACCCGCAGACTGAGAATAGCAAAGGGCCCCCAACCCCTGCCGCCCTGACCAGAAGAATTCCCTCCCACGCTGAGACCCCAAAGCAGCCCTCCACCACAAGACAAAATGCCACCAACACAAGGGTCCCTCCCAGAAGGTACAGTAAAGCAAGTGGCAGCCGCACCCACCACCGCTTGTAATGCAGATCAGATCCCAGGGGAGTACCAAGACCTTGCTGAAGTATTCAGCGAGACCGACTGTGACATTCTGCCCCCCCACCGTGAGACTGATTGTGCCATCGAGATTATCCCGGGAGCGAAACTACCCAAACCAAAAATGTATGCCATGACGCCCCGAGAAATGCGGGAAATGCGGGACTACATAGACAAAAACTTACAAAGGGGATTTATTGAGCCAGTAAAACCAAGGGTAGCGGCGCCGGTCATGTTTAAAGAGAAAAAGGACGGCTCCATGAGATTGGTGGTCGACTTTCGAAGTTTCAACGCTGTTTGCGTGCAAAACTTGTACCCCCTCCCCCTCATGAAAGACATGCTAGCCCACCTAGCTAAAGGGAAAATTTTCACCAAACTGGACCTTCGAGAAGCTTATTACCGGGTACGCATAAAGGCAGGAGATGAATGGAAAACAGCGTTCAACTGCCCCCTGGGTAGTTTCCAATTTAAAGTAATGCCCTTTGGTTTGCAAGGAGCCCCGGCAGTATTCATGCAGTTAATAAATGAAGTCTTACGTGAACACCTCTACAAAGGGGTCCTCGTCTACCTGGACGATATTCTTATCTACACGGAGACCATAGACGAACATATACCCCTCGTCCGCCAAGTACTGAAAAAACTGCTACGGGCAAACCTATATGTCAAACTGTCAAAATGCGATTTCCACCAATCACGGCTAGACTACCTGGGGTACCGAGTATCAAACGAGGGGATAGAGATGGACCCAGCCAAGGTCCAATCAGTTCTACAATGGCAACCCCCTCGCACCCGCAGACAACTGCAAAGTTTTCTAGGCTTTGCGAATTTCTACAGACAATTCATCCCCTCATTCGTGAAGATTGCCAAACCTTTGACAGACCTGTTAAAGACAGGAAGCCCAGCGATGAAACCTCACCCGGGACAACCCTTACAGTGGGACCTGACCTGCCAACAGGCGTTCGAGACACTAAAAGGACTGTTCGCGAAAGAACCTGTCTTAAAACACCCGGATCCGGAACAGCCTTTTGTCATCCAAGCAGACGCAAGTGATGTGGCAGTAGGAGCCATGTTACTCCAAAAGAACAACCAAGGTGATCTACAACCCTGCGCCTACACCTCCCGCAAACTCACCGATACGGAGAGGCGATGGGCGGCGTGGGAGAAGGAAGCATTTGTAGTAAGATGGGCCTTGTTGACCTGGCGGCACCTACTAGAGGGAGGCCAGAAACCATTTGAAGTCTGGACTGATCATAAAAACCTAGAGGCCCGAAAAACCCCACAAAAACTGTCGCCCAGGCAAGTGCGGTGGGCACAATACTTCAATCGTTTCAATTTCGAGCTTAAGCACATCCCAGGAGGGAGAAATTTCCTGGCTGACGCCCTCTCCCAAATGCCTCAATACAACAGTGAGCGGGAGCAGGTAGTGAATGCCATCATCCCCTCCACCCAAGTGATCACCAGACGGCAACGACGTGACCAGCAAGGCCAACTTACAAGTGACTTAACTGCAAAATTAAAAAATGAAACGCTGACAGACCCCTGGTATCGGGACAATCAACATCTCTTGACAAAAAGAGATGAACTAGCATGGAGGGGGTCAAAGCTCTATGTCCCACAGAGCTTACGCATCCTGATTCTCAAGAGGAGCCATGACGTTAAACCAGCAGGACACTTCGGGTTCCTAAAGACTCTGCACCTAGTACGAAGGCAGTTCTGGTGGCCACACATGAGAAAGGACGTAGACAGTTATGTAAAGAGCTGCATCACTTGTGCCACGATGAAAACAAGACCAGGGTGCCCGCCTGGATTGTTGCAACCAGTAGCTGAGCCAACAAGACCATGGGAGGAGATTGCAATGGACTTTATAGTTGACCTACCGAGGAGCAGTGGAAATACAGTGATCTGGACTGTAATAGACTTATTCTCCAAACAGGCACACTTCATTCCTTGTAGTGGACTGCCTTCAGCCCGTCAGTTATCCAAACTGTTCCTGAAACACATTTATCGCCTACATGGAGTCCCCCGGAGAATCATCTCCGACAGAGGGGTCCAGTTCACAGCAAAGTTCTGGAGGGAGTTTCTACGATCTATAGGTTCATACCAAGGGCTCAGCTCAGCATTTCACCCGAGCACCAATGGGGGGGCAGAAAGACTGAACGCTATGATAGAACAGTATTTAAGATGCTACGTCGACTACCAGCAGTCCAATTGGGCAGATCTCCTATCTTTTGCGGAGGTTGCATATAACAATGCTGTCCACAGCACCACGGGGCTAACCCAGTTCAAAATAGTGAGTGGCATGGATTTTGTCCCCATGCCAGAATATCCGAGGGAGCCCCCTTCCTCAGTTAGTTTGACCGACTGGATGGCAACGTTGAGACAAACTTGGGAGAATGTTAAGAGGGCACTGGCAAAGGCGGCTCAATCTTATAAGGAACAAGCAGACAAGCACCGAACTCCCCAAAGACCATTTCAGCTGGGAGAGAAAGTTTATCTTTCCACCAAGTACTTGAGACTTAGACTCCCAAGCAGGAAATTGGGCCCAAAATTTATAGGACCATTTCCTATAATAAAAATAATCAACCCCGTTACAGTGCAATTGCAGTTGCCACGGCTTTTGGGGAAAATTCACCCCGTTTTTCACAGTAGCCTTCTAAAACCTGTAGTGGGGTCTACTTTAAGGCCATCGCCACGTGAACCCCCTGGACCCTTGGTTGTTGGGGGCCAAACACACTACGAAGTGCAGCGGATTCTTAATTCAAGATGGCACAGGGGGCGCCTTCAGTACCTAATTAAATGGAAGGGCTACCCGTTGTCAGAGGCTTCCTGGGTGAAGAGCGCAAACATCCAAGCAGACCGTCTTATAGCAAAATTCCATGCAGACCACCCGGGGAAGCCGGGAGGGGGGGGTGCACAGCCAAGGAGGAGCTAATGAGATTTATCTTGTTGTGTTTTTTCCCTATGGGATAGGTGATGTCGCAGAAGTGAAGGGAGAGGGGCCAGATGTCAGCGTTCCAAATTAGGCTCTCTTCCAGTTCTGACATGAACGAGATGAAGCAAAGACCACAGGCGTTGATTTATTGCTGACATGAACTTTTACCTAGTTTTCTGTATGCAACAGATAGGGTTTCCTGGGAGACGAGGGTGGTGCCACATTCCTGTGAAAAGAACGTGCCGGGACGTAGAGATGGATCTGCATGATGGCCAATGGGACATTGGGTTGGAGAGCGGAAGAGGAGGGGGTTGGAAGGAGGAGCCAGTTTGGCAGCAATTAGAGTCAGCAATGTCGGTTTTATTTCTGTTCTTAAATAAAAATGATTCATTAGAAGTTTTGCGCTTGAAAATGAAGCTTATTTAAGATAGCACCGAAACCTGACACTTCGTGCATGCTCAGTCACCGCCTGTAAGAAGAGAGAGGAACATAGAGATAAATCCATTCAGACTAGCAACAAGCATTCCCCCAGCATATTGTGAGTTCCCTCACCTACAAAACCATGGACAGCACCAGACTGTGAGTAACTTACCATACAGCTCAATGACTTTACCAGCTGATTTCCACAAGCTAAAACTAGATGGGACTAATTTCTTAGAGTGGAATCATCAGCTCCAAATTATCTTTCTAAGGCAGCGGTTCTCAAAGCCCTCTCTCGCCCCCCCCACGTCTTCACTCACCCTCACCCTCTGCCTCTGTTGGATCGTTGGTCGCCGTTCGTTTACCCCGCCCACTCCCAATCTATTGCTGCCTCCTGAGTCTCAGATGATGGCTAGAGGGAAACAAAGTGTTTAAATTCTTGCCGCGGGGTTTCAAAAGGACGCCCTACAGCTGATCAGTGTTAAAAGAAAACAAATGAGAAGACCAGTGCCTGCAAAAATAGAAAAAAACAGCCCCTTTCAGCCTCAGCATAGGTTAATTACCATAAGTTGATTTGATCAGCCTCCGAACTCTCAGCTGATTCGCTCTCAGCTGTTTTGCGGAGGGCTCTGTTGCTAGCTGCAAAGAGAGGAGCAGATTTTTTCCCCCTAGCTATGCTGAAAAACGAAACTGAAAGTAAAGCAGGGTCTTTGCTGCAACGTGACAAAATGAGGCATAGAGAGATTTCTTTTTCTTTTTCTTTTTCTTTTTCTTTTTCTTTTTCTTTTTCTTTTTCTTTTTCTTTTTCTTTTTCTTTTTCTTTTTCTTTTTCTTTTTCTTTTTCTTTTTCTTTTTCTTTTTCTTTTTCTTTTTCTTTTTCTTTTTCTTTTTCCTCACCAAAAAAAGTACGTGCAAAACTGCAAACAATGGGAAATTTAGGGCAAAAGAGGAGGTTCAAGATTTTAAAACACAAAAGAAAAAAAGCTCTATTTAACTAGGGAATTGTAATAATTGAGATACTATTAATTGTATATTGTGTTGAAAGCAGAAATGGTTAAATTGTGGTTTGGAGGAATATATGGGGGAAATTATTTGGTTTATTATTATTGGTAAATATAATTAATTGATTTGTAAGAAATTGGATTGCATGGAAATAATTGGAATATTCATGTTCATGTTGATTAATATACAAAAAAGATAGTTATATAACTGATTTATATTAAAATGTTGAATTTATATTAAACAACTGTAATATTACATAATTAACCAATGTGAGGATGGATATAAAAATAGATGACAATGGGAAGGGGTATAATATAAAATAGAAGGGAAAAATTGAATTTGATTAAGATTAGAGATGGGGATGAAGGGTAATATTGGTTTTTTAGAAAAATTGATGAGGAATAAATATGGCAAAAAGGAAATATAGAAATTGTAAATTTAATTGAAATGACTAAACACTGGTGGTGATCTACTTTACTGATAAAGAAATAAGAAATGATATTGTGCAAAAGTCTTTTAACTCCACTCTTGAAAAGTATGGAAGGAAGATTTGGATATTTAAAGAGCTACCGCCCAAGATGTTAAAAGATAGAAAGGATTTTGGATTTTTGGTGACTGAGCTAAAGAAACAAAACATCCCATTTAGGTGGGATGTTCCAGTTGGAATAATATTGAGATATGAAGGAGAAAGATATCAACTAAATACTGTTGAAAAAGCGGAAGAATTTTACTATAAGGTTTTCAAAATGGGTTCAACATCTTCATGTATAACACACGAGGGGAATAAAGAAAAGCAAAATCAACAAGAGATTGAAATTCAGGCTAAGCAGATGGTGGTGGAGTTAACGGAAATACAACAAACTACAGAGGCCTTTGTGGACGAGCCGCTTATGGATTCTCCTTCAGAGGTTATAGTTGGATTACCTATAAATACAAGAGAGGTGGCTTTGGATTTTAATGTGACGACTTATCAAGCTACAGACCAGCATGGAAATCAAACAGTTGATATACAACTCCTAGAAAGGCAACCAGGATGGAGATCTAAGCCACAAAAAGTTAAGAAAAGAAGAAGCAGGTCCTACAAAAATAAAAATTTTTAGACCAAACAACAGTGTAATGCCAGTTACTTAAGAGACAATTGAATATATGAAAATATAGTTGAGGCAAAGTATTGGTTTATATTATCTTGAGGAGAGTGACAGATCTCTGCAGTGCTGTACTCTTGGGATGTGGAAGATGGCCTTAAATTGAGTGGATTGGAACTTTCTATTTTGGACTCTTTGACAAATGGATTACGTTTATGCTGAGCTACAAGGCAAGAGAATTACGGAACTGGGGCATGCAGAAGATCTGGTTGTTACCCTAACATGGTGGTTGGAATGAATAATCTAGATGAAAGACATTAGAAAAGACACTATATGGAATACAAATATAAAGTCACTCGGGTGGTTTTTTGCTATATGAAAATACTTACTATTGATGGGGGCAGATGGTAATTGAAGATAGTGAACATACTGTTGGAACTAGAATTCGATGTTACCCTAATATGGGTGATGAAATTAACAATCCAGTTGAAAGACATCACAGAAGATATTATATGGATTACAAGCTTAAAGTCATTTGAGAATTTTATTTACATATGGAAATATTTTAGTGGTATGGGCAGAACAAAGATATCAAAAATATTATGTATGGTAGACCTGTAGGAAAGTGGGTGGAGATAGGTTAGCTTATTGATTATTTAGTTTAGGTAAAGGGATGTTATGTTATATATAAATTCACAGTTGAATGTTGCTTTGAAATGTATAGTATAAGGGGGATATAATAATATTGTTAGAAGGGTGGAGATAGGTTAGTTTACTGATTGTTTAGTTTAGGAAAAGGGATGTTATGTTATATTAATATACGTAAAAGACTTGAATTAAGAGATATATGTATGGGGGAGGAGGAAATGGGTAGATTAGGAGTTGAAATTGCCAAATTAGGATTTATTATATAATTTTACAGCTGAATGTTGCTCTGAAATGTATAGTATAGGGGGGATATAATAATATTGTTAGAAAGAAAGGGTCAGCATATGGGGGGTGGAGTAAAAAGGATGGTAAAGTATTATATAATCTGTTATTAATTTGGGTTTTATTTTGGAGAAGCCACGGGGGGGAGGGGAGGGGGAGGGGGGTTAGGGAGGAGGGGGGGGAAAAGGGGGGAAAATTTGTATTTGAAAAACTTTTTCAATAAAAAAAGAAAGAAATGACTAAACACTGGTTAAATTTGTGAACCGGCCAAATACTCTGTTCAAAGAAAATACATTGTATGTTTGTATGTGTGTTTCTAATTATTGCTATTTATTCATATTTGTTCTCTTTTATTCTTTAAAGTTTAACAATTCATTCTTTATCTTAATATCTTTATATTTGTTTGGAGTCGGTTTTCTTCCCTTTCATCTTTTTTATTGTACAGCAATCTTTCTCCTCAAACCTACCACCTCTCTCTTTTCTTTCCTTCTTACTTTCTCTCCCCCCCCCTTCTTCGCCTTCCTACTTCCTCTCCTCCTCTCTTCCTCCCTCTCTTACCCTCACTCCTACTCTAATTTCCCTTCCTTTCCTTCATCCCTTTCTATTGCTGTATCCTTTTATGCATATGGACTACTCAGAGGGCTGAAAAAGTTATTTTTGACTGGTCCTCGCACTTTTGACCAGTCCTCGAACTTACAACTGTCCTCACATTTTACGTTTTTGTCCTATCTTGTCACCATGGTGAAGAGAAGCAGTTGTGAAATGAGTGACACAGTTGTTAAGTCCTACCGGAGCTCGCCATCGATGGGGGGGGTGGGAGACGGAGGAGCGGAGATAAGCAGCCGCAGCGAACACACAAACAGTTCCTGGATAGCAGCATTCCTGCATCGCAGCATTCAGGGCGATGATTGATGACGTTGCCGGGCCTCTCCGATTCTGCTGTCCTTGCTGCTCTGGTGCTCGCATCTGTTACTGTTAAGGGAGTGGGGGGTGCTTGATTGATAATCACCGGATGTATGTTTAAGGGGTTGAGTTTTTGTTAAATAGCGCTGTGGTGTGGTTACACCCAGCGCTGACTTTGAACCAAAACACCGACTTGTACTTTACTTTTGACTGCAAGCTTATCATTGCCAAAGTAAACCCTGATTCTCTGTGCGTTACTGGTGATTATTTCCTATCGCAGTTCTGAACGAACGACAGGCCGAGAGAATGCTACAATGGGCATGATGACCAGTCATAAGTGCGAAGACCGGTCAAAAGTGCGAGGACCTGTCAGAAATCACTTTTTTCAGCCCTCTGGGTAGTCCTTTTGTGCACATGGACTACTCAGAGGGCTGAAAAAGTTATTTTTGACTGGTCCTCGCATTTTTGACCAGTCCTCGAATTTACGACTGTCCTCACATTTTACGTTTTTCTCCCTATCTTATCACCATTGTGAAGAGAAGCAGTTGTGAAATGAGTGACATGGTTGTTAAGAATGCTGCACGGGCATAAATGTGAGGATGGTCATAAGTGTGAGGACCAGTCAAAAGTGCAAGGATCTGTCAGAAATGACTTTTTTCAGCCCTCTGAGTAGTCCCTATACACATAGCCATGGCCACCTGGTCACATGACCAGCTAGCCATGCCCATCCAGTCACATGACCTCCAAGCCACGCCTACAAAATAAGCCACGCCCACAGAACCGATAGTAAAAAATTTTAGAACCCACCCCTGGTTGGGGGTCACCACAACATAAGGAACTGTATTAATGGGTCGCGGCATTAGGAAGGTTGAGAACCACTGTTCTAAGGGAAAATATGTTGTTTTTACTTAATGACCCACCTAGAAAACCCTGGACCTTTGATGTAGATTGCTTGCACCACAGGGCTTATTATTTCTTAATGGCAAGTTTATCACCCAGCATCTATCCCAGCCTTGGCCACCACTTGACTGTGGCAGAAATATTACATAAAATATTCAACTTATTCTATAGCAAGAGTGCAGCCACAACCACCAAGATCTCTAGAGAGTTCTACTCAGCCAGGCACAAGGCTGGAACTCCCATGGGTGAGCATTTCTTAAATCTGAACGCTACCAGGGCAGAACTTATACAAAGGGGGGAGACCATCTCTGAAGATAGTATGAAAAGTATAATTATAAATTCCCTGGATTCTAGTTGGGAAAACTTTATAATGCAACTGGATAGCCTCAACATAGAGCACCTGTCCCTAGAAACACTCACCAACAGGCTGATAGCTGAGGTTAGCCTAAGAAGAGACCGCTCCATGAGCCGCAGAGAGGGTAGGCCAGTAAATAGGGTAGAGTTTCAAACTAGGAATCACAACACTCCCGAATGCTTTATCTGCGTCTCCAGGAATCATTATAAGAGAGACTGCCCCAGAAACTCAAGGGACAGAGACTACACTCACCACAGGGAAAGGCAAGGCCGGAGGCCAGGGTTCTCAGATAGGCACTCACCAGATAACAGATACAGACGCAGAGACTCCCCCAATCCCAGAGACAGGAGGGGACAGAGAGACAGCTCCAGGGAAAGCCAACCAGGGTCACTGTATGGCCTTGGAGACCATCAATCCACACACATGCAGCCAGGGGAAGGGAACACGTGGCTCATCGATTCAGGAGCCACCAATCACACTACCAACAACAGGAACATACTTACATCATTCACAGCAAAGAAGTACCACATTAAGGTAGCAAATCAGGACAAGGTCCTGGTAACAGGAGAAGGGAACACATACATAAATGGGATAGGAAGAATAGAGGGGGTACTGCTCATACCTGAGATACCTCACAATATACTAGACACACTCAAACTCAGCAAAGACTTGGGTATCGAGACGACTTTTAAAGGAGGAAAGGTATACATGACCAAGGATAATAAGGATGTAGGCAAAATCATCATCGAAGGGGGGCTAACATACCTCCAACCCCAAGAAGATTACTATCCAAGCACAAACGTACAACTAGAAAGTAGGAAAGGCAAGACAGGTACTCCCAGGGAGACAAAGGGGGTTAAGGTTGAACACATCACTGAAGACAAACACACTTCTGACACAGCACACAAGGGGAAGCCCTCTATTGGCAAACCCATCCACGATGACTGCGCCCACCTGCTTCATAGGAAGTTGGGCCATGCCAGTTTCCCAATTGTACAAAAAATGACTGAATGTTCAAATGGTTTACAAGTAAAAAACTGCAACAATTACCTAGAGTGTTCCGTGTGCAAATGTTCCAAACTCAAACCAAAACCAAAACCAAAAAAGGCCTTTCACACCACAAATTTGACCTTCCAGTTAGTACACATGGATTTGGTGGGCCCCATGAAACCCTCTATAAAGTATAAAAAGAGGTTCTTTCTAACTATAGTTGATGACTTCAGTCGTTACGGGTTCATATATACACTCAATCATAAAAATGAGGTGTTTCAAAAATTCAAAGAATTTTACAGGAGAGTAGAAACACAACACAACACCAAAATAAAACAAATAATGACAGACAGAGGGTCAGAGTTCCTATCAAGGGACTTCTCCAATTGGCTAAAGAAACAGGGAATATTACATTTCACTTCTTCGCCGTTCTCCGCATTCCAGAACGGAGTGTTAGAACGAAGGAACTGGATATTACAAACTATGGTAAGATGCGTATTAGAAGACGCAGGGCTGGGGCAGCACTTCTGGGCAGAGGCACTCACATACTCAAACTACACCCTGAACAGACTATGGTCCAGTGTGGTAGGCAAAACTCCTTATGAGGTTATGTACAACAGGAAACCCCAAATAGCTCACCTACACATATTTGGGGTCACAGCGGATGTGCATATACCAAAACAACTGAGGCGCAAGGGGGACAAGGTATCAAGGAGACTAAGATTTATGGGATACGAGTCCGGGACAAAAGGGTACAGGTTCATTGACAAGGACAATAAATTTATCATATCCAGAACAGCAGTATTCCATGAAAACACAAATTGGTCAAAAATACACCTCAACGAAGTGTTCCCCAGGCAGGAAGTCACAGACAATGCAAGGGTCAAGAGTAGACTAGACACAGCTGACACAGAGGCACATGAAAAACACAAACCTAGATACCAAGGGGTAGTCACCAAGGGATGGAAAGAGGACCACCCCATCATAAAGGTAGATACACTTACAGAAAGGGAGGCCAGGTACATTTTATTTTTTTTTTATTTTTTTTTATTTCGAATTTATATACCGCACCTTCTCCCAGGGACTCAGGGCGGTGTACAGCCAGATAAAAACATACAATACAAACATTAAAAATAATTAAAAGAATATATATTAATTTGGCCCCAGTTTCAAATGACAAACCAATTAAAAATTTAAAATTTAAAAATATGTTAAGCCAGCCTGGCTTGTTGAAAAAAGAAAGTTTTAAGGGCACGGCGGAAGGCACCGAGGTCTTGGATTCTCCTTATCTCTGGGGGCAGCTGGTTCCAGAGGGTAGGTGCCCCCACAGAGAAGGCCCTCCCCCTGGGGGTCACCAGCCTACATTGTTTGGCTGATGGCAGCCCGAGGAGGCCCTCTCTGTGGGAGCACACGGGTCGATGGGAGGTTGTCGGTAGCAGCAGGCGGTCTCGAAGATAACTAGGTCCTATGCCATGGAGCACTTTAAAGGTGGTAACCAACACCTTGAAGTGCACCCGGAAGACCACTGGGAGCCAGTGCAGCTTGCGCAGGAGCGGTGTTATGTGGGAGCGCCATGCAGCTCCCGTAATTACCAGCGCAGCCGCATTCTGGACCAGTTTCCTCCAGGAATTGTGGAAACTGTCGTGCGACCACACTCTCAACAACCTTTGCCACAAAGCGAAGGTTGGAGACAGGATGGTAGTTGGCCAATACTGCCGGGTCCAGGGAGGGCTTCTTGAGGAGAGGCCTCACCACCGCCTCTTTCAAGGCCGTGGGGAAGTAACCCTCACTCAACTAAGCATTAATAATTCCCTGGAGCCAGCTTCGTGTAACCTCCCGGGAAGCCAGTACTAACCAGGAGGGACACGGATCCAGTAAACATGTGGCCGCACTAAGTCTTCCCAGAATCCTGTCCACATCATCAGGGGTCACAGAGTCAAACTCTGCCCAGATAACGTTCTCAAGACTATTCCTCGCCACTCTGCCCGAATCTACCCAGTCAGAGTCCAAATCCCCCCCAGACCTTAGCGATTTTGTCATACAGATATTGTCCGAAATCCTCAGCCCTGCCTTCCAGGGGGTCCTCCCGCACTCCCGGGTGGAGCAGGGAGCGGGTCACCCTGAACAGGGCGGCCAGACAATTCTCTGATGATGCAATAAGAGCGGAAAAGTAATTAAACTTTGCCGCTTTTATCGCCACTAAGTAAGTCTTAATATGCGACCTTACCAGTGTTCAGTCAGATTCAGCGAGACTGGCCCTCCAACCGCTCTCCAGGCATCTTTTCTGGCGCTTCATCTCCCTCAGCTCCTTGGTAAACCAAGGAGCCACGAGGGATCGGCACCGGGTCAGAGGCCGCAGAGGCACGACTTGATCCAAGGCCCCACCAGCCCACCAGCCACCCGATCCCAGGCAACCACCAGATCCTCGGCCGAGCCGTGTGCCAGATCTTCAGGAAGTGGCCCAAGCTCCATCTGGAACCTATCAGGATCCATCAGGCGCCTGGGGCGGACCCATCTTATTGGCTCCGCCTCCCTGTGGCGGGGTGTAGCGGTTCGAAGGTCCAGGCGAAGGAGCGAGTGATCTGACCATGACAAGGGTTCCATGTCTATATCCCCTATAACAAGACCACTCAACCACTGGCCAGAGACAAAAATCAAGTCCAGAGTGTGACCCCCCCCCTGTGGGTGGGGCCATGAACTAGCTGGGTCAGGTCCATGGCCGTCATGGAAGCCATGAACTCCTGAGCCATCTTGGACGTTTCACCAATGGACGGCAAGTTGAAATCACCCATGACCATAAGCCTGGGTGTATCAACTGCCACCATGGCTATCATGTCGAGGAGCTCAGGCAGGGCCGTTGCCACGCGGCAGGGAGCCAGGTACGCAAGCAACAAGCCCATCTGAACCTCATGACCCCATCTCACAAAGAGGGATTCACATCCGGCAATCTGTGGCACAGTGGTCTCCCTCGGACCAAGACCTTCGTTAATAATAACCGCCACCCCCCCCACCCCTCCCCTGGGCCCTCAGCTGATGGAATGCTCTGAAGCCTGGTGGGCACATCTCAACCAGGGGGACCCCTCCCTCCGGGCCCAACCAGGTCTCCGTAATACCCGCTAAGTCCGCTCCCCCCTCCTGTATAAGATCGTGGATGAGGGGGGCCTTATTTACCACGGACCTGGCGTTGCACAGTATCAGCCGAAGGCCCAGATCCTGAGTATCTGAGCCACCTTGTATCCGAGAGGAGCCTTGGAGACCGGGGCGCGCAATAGCTCTCAAACAGCGAGTGCGCTCCCCCAACACGTGATATGGTCTCCTGCTCCCGCCATATCTGCCCCTCCCATCCACCGTGCTAATGGTCCATCCCTCATTGGTATAGCCCTCCATCCCCTCCCAAATCCCTCATCCAGCACCCTCCAAACCATTACCCCGTGCCAGGCTCGGCTCCGACTTTAGTGGATTCCCCCCCCCCATCCCCTTGCATGACACAGAAACACGACCCAACAGGCCCATTAGACATAACAGGAACAAAATGCCAAAAAGGTTTGAAGACTACGTACTATCAATACACACAAACACCACGACACCCAACTGTTATGAAGACATACTTAGGTTGCCACGGGAAGAAAGGATTAGGTGGGAAGAGGCCATGGAGAAAGAGATGGCCAGCCTGAGAGAGCTAAATGTGTATACTCCATCCAAGGTACCAGACAACAAGGTACACATTGGGACAAAGTGGGTCTTTAAAATCAAGGAGCTTGAGGACAATAAGACGCTATACAAGGCTAGGTTAGTGGCACAGGGGTTTGCGCAGAAATTCCCGGAGGACTACACCGATACATATTCACCCACAGTCAGGGCCGAAAGCATCAAGAGCGCCCTGGTGATAGCAACAATTCTAGGCCTAGAAGTTTACCAATTTGACGTGCAGACAGCTTACCTCCACGCGGAACTAGACAAAGAGATCTTTGTCAGAGCACACACACACAGCTCCAACTGTTAGGCATTTAGAGGGGGATTTGTTACATATAAATGCCTAACATTGCTTCCCCATGGCAGAGTAAAGGTTAAACCCATTCACCCACCTGGCCCTTCCCCTGATCCCTCCTTACCTTAGCTCCGCCTCCAAGGTATATAAGGTGTGGTCCAGGGATGCTGATGCACTTTTCCAGACGTTCACCTGTAATAGAAATAACTGATTAATAAAGAGCTTTGATCCAAGAACAATTCGTGTTGGAATTATTGGGTAAGATCCTTGGAAACACGCCACAAGTTTATTGTTAAGTGGCTGCTAGCTATCCTTGCTCAGGCTAAGCTAATCAATAGTGGAGCTCTAAGAATGCCAGATTATCAATGGGGATGTTCTGAGTTTCAAAATGTCTGGCTTTTCTTCCTCCTACCAAAGACCTTCTGGGGTTCTTCACAGGAAGGGAGAAAGGAGAGAGGGAGGGAGAAAGAAAGAGAGAGGGTGGGAAGGGAGGGAGGGCGGGAAGGGTAAACCCTTTTACTCACACTTCATCCTCACTGTTTGGGGATCCCCACGTGCACTGAGCTTGAGTTGAGAGCTTATTGTAAGTGCCTGCACTAGCTATCCTTGCTCAGGCTAAGCTACAAAATGTTTCAAAACGTCTGGCTTTTCTTCCTCCTACCAAAGACCTTCTGGGTTTCTTCACAGGAAGGGAGAAAGGGAGGGAGAAAGAAAGAAAGAGAGAGAGAGAGAGAAGAAAGAAAGAGAGAAAGAAAGAGCGAGAGAAAGAAAGAGAAAGAAAAAGAAAAAGAAAAAGGAAGGGAGAGAGAGAATGCAGGTACAGTATCTCTTAACAGAGGCTTGAATTTGCCTGAAATTAGATCAAGCCCTACATCACTTAACCCAATGTATCAGATTAAATTGTTTTTGAATTATTTTTGGTATATATACTACATTCTCTTGTGTAATTTAGTTGCAGTGTAAAACTAGTCCATTATGTCTCAAAATAAAAGGGAGATCAAAAATCCAATTAGTGCCATGTAAATTCTGGAATCCCCAAAGACCTTTCCCATTGTATTTATTAAACAAATTTATATAGCTACCCAACTCATATACAGTGACTTTATCACTTTCGTGTTCCTTTCATGTAGTTCTCAATGTGTCAATCTCCTTGCTACTCTATTTCCTCTACCAAAATTCTATTATAAATAATATTACCACACATTACAGCTCTAATTTTGTGTATTTGCGCCAGTAATTTTCAGAAAAAGATTTATTCCTCTCTTACATAGTTATTTAGAAGTAGCTTCATATGTCAGTTTACTTTTACCATTAAAAAAATGTTTTGTTGCATTATATGACTGCAAAAGCCTTTTAGCAGTTTCATGTAACAGGAAATATCCAGTAACAATTTTGAAAGTAGTTGTCATAGCCACAAACACCCTCCCCCCAAAAAGACAGAGAAGGAGAGAGAAAGAGAGAAAGAAAGAGGAAGGAAAGGAGAGAGAGAGAAAAAACTGTGCTATTATTATAATTGTTCCATTATTTATCATGTGTTAATATTTTACACTGTCCCTACACCTAGAATGATTTTATTGCCTTTCTTTTGCCCAGGGCTACCACATATTTTTCAGGGATTTACATGCATTCAATGTCTATAGTCCAGAGCATAAATATGTGTGTGTTTATTTTGTACATCAGGTTGCATAAGTCCATCTTAATATGCTATTCCTGGTATGTGATGTTTTGTATACATACAGAGAAAGAAGCACTCTTGTGATCTTTGACTTTTACGCTTGCTGTCAAACATCAGCCATAATACTAATGACTATTTTGAAAAATATGCACGAATGGCTATTTTATATGTGAAATTATGACTGAAATATTTCTGCACCTATATTGGTTCTCACTGTCAGGAAGTTTCTCCTTAGTTTTAGGAGAAAAATTAACTTCTCTCTTTGTTCAGTTTCCATCCATTGCTTCTTATTTTGCCTTCTGGTGCTTTGGAAAATACATTGCCTATACATTCTTTCTGGCAGCCCCTTAAAAACCTGTTGCCTATCACACTCTTGGGCAAAGCATGTGAGCCATTTCCTCCTTTCAGTGGTCCATGAAAGTACATCTATAGTATGTAGATAATAAAGTTGAAAAAAGGTGAACAACATTTTTACAGAACTATAGATACGTTGAGGCTGGGTGTGACAAGGAATGGCTGGGAGGGGAGGGGCCAGGCGAGGGACCCCTTGATGTGAGTGACATTGAGTTGGCCATGTCCACCCAGTCATGACCATGAAGCCACTCCCACCGTCACATGACCAAGCCACGCCCACAAAATAAGCCACGCCCACAGAACCGGTAGTAAAAAAATTTAGAACTCATCCCTGTATCAAGTACTTAGAAGGCAAGGACTGGGCAGCACAAGCAAACAACAGTTAATGATTTAAAAGCCAGCCATCAACGCACCCCAATCAACATCTAAAAAGACACTTACAACAGGCACTATAAATACCACACAAAGAACAGCATACACTCTGCTAGAGAGAAGTTCCCTGAAGATGGGCTCCAGCATGAGTCTGAAAGCTCAGAAGACAAAACCTCTGGTCCTGGTAACCGACCCAGATTGGATTCTGAAAAATTGCTTTCTTTTTTTTTTTAAAATAATTTTTATTGAACAGTTTTTAAAAATTTTTTTAACAATTTGCTTCTTTACAACATTTCTACATCAGTATACATCCTTTATATATCCATTTCCCCCTCTTACATCAATTTACCTTTATCTATACATTTGGTTTCATTGTCTTTTGTACATATTAGCATATTGATATACTAAATCATACTCATTCATTTTGTGTCGTATCTATTTGTACAAGTTTGTTACTAATTTCTAACTCCTAGTTCTTCTTCCTTTAATCTTTTCTTAACTTTTACACCTATCCTCTAACCATTCATACCATTCATTCCATACCATATAGTACTCTGTTTCTACTTTATCTTTTATTTCTTTTGTAAGTCTATCCATCTCTGCACACTCTAAAAGTTTTCTTATCACATTTTCCTCTGATGTTATAGTGTTATTCTTCCTGCAGTTATAATATGTAATATTAAGTATTGAGTTTTTTATCATGGTTTCCTGTGAGTATTCCTAGTAAAAATAATTCTGGTTTCAAATCTATTTGCTGTTTGGTTATCTCTTCAAGCCATTTTCTTATCCTAATCCAATATTTTTTTGCTTTAGGGCACGTCCACCACATATGGTAATATGTTCCATGATTTTGTCTGCATTTCCAACAGTCTGGTGGTGTATTCGGGAACATTTTGGCCAGTCTCGCAGGAGGGAGGTGCAACCTATAGAACATTTTATACATGTTCTCCTTATATGCTACTGACATAGTCAATTTGTAATTTTTATCCCAGATTTTCTCCCATTTCTCCAATTCAATGTTATAACCAAAGTTTTTGGCCAGCTTATCATAGTTTCCTTGACTACCTCCTCCTCCATTCTATACCACAATAGATAATTGTATATTTTCTTAATCAATTTGTCTTCTGTACCATGTAAGATCTTATCTAATTCTTGTGGTTCTTTTTGGAATCCAAATTGTTCTAAATCTTTCTTGTATCTGGTTTGAATCTGCATATATGGCCACCAATCGATATCTATGCCCTGTTCTTTTAGTTCTTGTTTTGTTTTCAGTTCCCCCTGATCATTTAGTAAATCTTTATATCTCTTTATTTTGTCCATGTCTAAAACATTTGGATAGATTAATGCTTCCATCGTTGAAAGCCAATTTGGTATTTCATTGTAATGATTTTTAATTTTTTTGCCATACTTGTAGTAATGTGTTCCTAATCAGGTGTCTTTGGGAGTAGCTGTGAAATTTGTTTTTCCCATCCCATATGAAAGCATGCCATCCTATCTGTAGGTCATGTCCTTCTAATATCAGAATCCTTTTATTTTTTAGCTCTATCCAATCTTTGATCCAAGTAAGTGCTGTTGCCTGGTAATAAGACTCCCAAAGCCTCCTCTCTCTCTGCTGTCTTGTAGTAGTTTTAATTTTATCTGTGGGTTTTTTCTCAGCCAAATGTATTTCATTATTATTTTGTTTAAGTTTTCAAAAAAAAATTCCCTAAATTTATTGGTACTACTTGGAACAGGAATAATATTCTTGGCAAGATGTTCATTTTAATGGAAGCTATCCTTCCAATGAAAGACAATTGTAGTTTTTTTCCAAATTTCCAAATCCTTTTTTATCTGTTGTATTATTTTGTTATAATTATCTTCTTTGATTGAGGAGCATTTGTCTGATAACCAAATTCCCAAATAATTTAAATTATCAAAAGCCTTTTGGGCATCCAAGAAAATCAAAGCTGCTTGTTTTTCAGGGTGAACTTCATAGTATTCTAAAGTATTTATAATGGTCCTCATATTATTTTTTATTTGTCTTCTTGGTAAAAATCCATTTTGATCCAGGTGGTTAAACTCATTTAGAACTTTTTTAAACTCTTTCTGAAATTATAGATGCAAATATTTTGACCCAGATTATGGGGGAAATAAGCTGACTTTGTATAAATATACAAAAGTATGAAGGCTATTGCTTAATGCATTGTAAGCCGCCCTGAGTCTCCGGAGAAGGGCGGCATATAAATCAAATTAAAAAAAAAAAATCTGCGTTCAGTAATGAAATGGGTCTGTAGTTTTTGATCTGTTGCTGGTCTGTATCTTCTTTTGGGATGAGTGTGATGAGTGCTTCTGTCCAAGAGTTAGGTATTTTATCCTCTACAAGTGCTTCATTGTATACTTCCAGCATTAACACGTCTAATGATTCCTGTACAGTCTTGTATAGTTCCACAGGCAGTCCGTCTGGGCCCGGTGTTTTATTATTCTTTTGCTTCTTCCTTGCCTCCATTAATTCCATCATGGTTATTGTCTTATTTTTCTTATTGCTTTGGTAATCTTTTTTAGTATTTACAATTGCATTGAAATCTCCAATTAAACATATGTTTTCATATTCTAATTTCATTATTTTATTATGTACTTCTCTGTAAAATTCATTTTGATTATTATTTGGTGCATATATTGTGGTAAGTAGTATTTGTTTTTGTTCTGTTTCTATCTCAATCATTAGAATTCTTCCCTCCTCGTCTGCATATACTTGTTTCGATTTTAATCTTTCCTTGATATATATTGCAATTCCTCTTTTTTTTGTTCTGCTAGTGTTATATAAAATTTCCCTATCTTTGGGTTTTCTAGTAATTTACTATGCTGTTTCTTTTTTAAAAAAATATTTTTTATTAATAATACAAATTAAAAACATTGGACATGGTTTGACTTCTCCGGTTTAGACATTTTCATCAAGTTTTACCTTGCAACAGATACATTTCCTTATCACTATACAATTTTATACTAATTATCACATTTCAAACACGTAAGTTCTTTCATCTGTGAAGGTTACATCAATACCAAGTTCATTCCTATCTATCACAGAAAACTAACATAGAAATTTCTAAACATTCAACTCATCAATAATCCTTTATCCTGGCATTCCTCCTCCTCTCCATCCAATAATAAAATATATTCCAGATTTCATAATACTCTGTTTCGCTCTTATCCTTGAGTTCCAGAGTCAACCTGTCCATTTCCGCACAAGTTAATATTTTAGCTAATACTTCTTCTTCTATGGGGGTCTCTTTATTTTTCCATTTTTGTGCAAAGGCCAATCTTGCTGCTGTTAGTATATGTAGTATTAGATACATTGTGCCCTTGTTATATTTGTCTTTTATAATGCCCAGTAAAAAGAATTCCAGTTTTAATTCTATATTTTGCATTAATATCTCTTCTAGCCATTGTTTTATCTGTTGCCAAAATTTTTTAGCTTTTGGGCATTCCCACCACATATGATAAAAGTTCCCAAGCAATACCTCACACTTCCAACACATCAATGAATAATTTTTGCTCATTTTTGCAAGTCTTGTGGGAGGGAGATGCCACCTATAGAACATCATGTATAGATTTTCTTTATACGTGGTAGCTACAGTAATTTTTAAATTTCTTTTCCATAAATCCTGCCAATTGTCTAGATCGATGCCATAGCCAAAATTTTTACTCCAAGTTAACATGGTTTCTTTTACTTGTTCCTCTAACATAGCCTGTTCCAATAAATAATGATATATTTTCCTTATCGCCTTCTTCTCTGTTCCTAATAAAATTTTGTCTAATTCCGTTAACTCTGGTTTTATGCCCCATTATTTTTTGTCTTTCATGTATTTTGATTGTACTTGGAGATATGCCCACCATTCAAGTTCTATTCCTTCTTCATTCAAGTTTTTCCTAGATATAAATTCTCCTCTTTCATTTAACAGATCTTTGTATGTAATTACTCTTCCTGACTTAATAAAATTTGGGTGTGTGAACATATCCAGTGTCAATATCCAATTCAGAACTTCCATATAATTACGTTCCTTAGTTATAACCCAAACGTCTAGTAATGCCCATCTGATAAAATGCTTCTGGAAGTACTGGTGGACCTTGTGTTTCTCTTCCCAGAGGATGGCATGCCACCCTATCTGCATGTCATGGCCTTCCAGCATTAGCAGCCTCCTATTTTTTAGATGTATCCAATCTCTCACCCATACAAGTGTTGCTGCTTGATAGCATTTTTCCCAGTCTGGAAGGCCAAATCCCCCTCTTTCCTTAGAGTCCTGTAATAGTTTTAGTTTAATTCTCGGTTTTCTACCTTGCCAGATAAATTTCAATATAATTTTGTTTAAATTTCTAAAAAAATCTTTTTCTAATCTGATTGGTATACATTGAAATAAAAAGAGTATTTTGGGTAATACATTCATCTTTATTGTTGCAATTCTCCCCATAAAGGAGAGTTGCAAATTTTTCCACCTATCTAGATTCATTTTGATTTGATCAATTAATTTATCATAATTGTCTCCTTTGAGTGTAATACATCTGCAGTCATTTGAATTCCTAGATACCTCACTTTTTTTGTTGTCTGAATGTTTATTTTCCCTGCCAATTCCTTTTCTTGCAATTTAGTCATATTTTTAACTAGTATTTTCATTTTTTCCTTGTTTATCTTCAGGCCTGCTACTTCCCCATATTCTCCCAGTACTTCCATTAACCTGACACCAGTCTGTAGGGGCTCTTCTATAATAAAAACCAGGTCATCTGCGAAAGCCTGTACTTTAAAATTTTTTCTTAATTTCTAAACCTTTAATTTGTTCATCTTCCCAAATTATTCTAGTCAAAATTTCTAAAGATAGTACAAACAATAGCGGCAATTGTGCCTTTTTGAATTTGGAAACTATTAGTTGTTTCTCCATTAATTACTACTTTGGCTTCTTGTTTAGAATAAATTGCTCTGAACATAGTTATAAAATTCTCACCAAATTCCATGTAATTTAGCTGGTTCAACATAAATTCCCATTTAACATTGTCAAACACTTTTTGTGCGTCAACAAGTATTAACACCATTTCCTTTTCGTTGTGTACCTCGTAGTATTCCAAGATGTCTAGTATGGTCCTAACATTATTTCTAATTTGCCTTTTGGACAAAAAGCCATTTTGATCGGTATGAATGAATTCTTCCAAAACCTTTTTTAACCTTTCAGCCATTATTGTCATGAAAATTTTGTAGTCTGAATTTAGTAGTGATATGGGCCTATAGTTTTTAATAAGTGTCCAATCGGAATTTTCCTTGGGAATCAGTGTAATAGTCACTTCTCTCCATGAGGCCGGTGTCTTTGCGTCTTTCAAGACTTCATTAAATACCTCCAACAATGTGGGGCCTAATGTCTCTTGGAGGTTTTTGTATATTTCAGATGGTAGTCCATTGGGGCCTGGTGTTTTATTATTTTTTTGTTTTTGAGTGCCTCTGTTAATTCTAAAGGTGTTATTTCCTTGTTCAACATATCTTTAACATCTTTCGGAATTTTAGGTAATCCAGCTTTCTGAAGATATTGTAATATACAGTATTTTCTTCACCAATACGTTCTTCTTCTTCATACAATTTTTTGTAAAACTCATATGTCACATCCCTTCATTCTGGTGTATTATCTTTCCCTTGTCATTGTATAATTTACTAATCCATCTTCTATCTTTCTGTTTTTTCAATCTATAGGTCAACCAGCATCCCGGTTCGTTAGCGTTTTCAAAAAAAAATTGTTTGGTACACTTTATTTGCTGTGCCAAACCTTCCTTCTCGATAATGTTCATTTTGTGTTTAATTAGGTCTATTTGTTGTTTCAATTCCCGTCTTTGTGGTTCCTTTTGTAATTCTGTCTCAAGTCTACTAAGTTCTTCTTCTAAACTTTTCTGTCATTGCCTTTTTTGTTTATTTTCCTTGGCCATATAGTCAATTGCAATACCTCTCATATAGGCTTTTGCCATATCCCATAAGTTTTGATTGTTTGTGTCGTCTTTCTTGTTTTTTTTTTTTATTGCAAAAGTTTTACAGTTACATTTTCACCCCTTCCCCCCCCCCCGCAACCCACCCCAAACTTCCCAGCCTCCCTAACCCACCCTAACCCTCCCCTCCCCCCAGACTTCCTCACAGTATACTCATGTCAAATAAAAGGAAAAACCCTCCTTTATATATAAAACTTGAACCCCTCCCTCCCCCTTACAAATTTTCATCTTCATTACATTAACCTATTTCAATCTTAATATAACATTTTCAAATAAATTTTCATCCTGATTACCTTAAAAATATTTCTATCTTGATATAACATTTTCTAACAAATTTTCATCCTCAACCTTAAAATATTTCTATCTTAATATAACGTTTTCAAATAAAAGCTATTTGATACTTCCTAGTTTGATATTTATTCTGAACATAATCTATCCATTTCTTCCATTCCCATTCATAAGTCTCTTGAGAACAATCTTTTAAATATGCTGAAATCTTCGCCATCTCTGCAAAACTGGCCATCTTCAAAGTCCATTCCTCAATCGTAGGCAGCGCTTCATTTTTCCAATATTTACCTATCAACAATCTTGCTGCTGTTATCATGTACAATATCAATTTTGTTTCACCCAATGTAAAACCCTTAACTATACCCAATAAAAACAGTTGTGGAGAAAATTGAATTTTTTTCTTCAAAACATTCTGCATGACCCACCAGATTTTTATCCAAAAAGCCTTAACTTTCTTACAGGTCCACCAAACATGATAATATGTAGCATCTAGACAATCACATCTCCAACATTTAGGCTGCACATTAGGGTACATACACGACAATTTTTTGGGGTCTAAATGCCATCTATAAAACATTTTATAGAAATTTTCCCTCAGATTCTGCGACTGTGTAAATTTAACATTCTGAACCCAAATTTTTTCCCATGTTTCCAACATCACTGGTTCCTCAAAATTTTGTGCCCACTTAATCATGCAGTCTTTAACTAATTCAGTTTCTGAATCCCTTTCTAACAAAACATTATAAAGTCTTTTAATATGCATTGGGCCTTTCTCTTTTATGTGTCTAACTAATTCTTCCTCATACATCATTATACCAGTTTTTTGGTCCTCTTTCCATCTCAATTGCAATTGATTATATTGTAACCAAGTTAAATTAATCCCTTCAGCCAACAATGTCTGTAATGTCTTCAGCTGCCATCTGCCCGCATCTGTAAAAAGAACCTCTTTATATAAAAACCCCCCGAGTGACATTATATTTGTATTCCACAAGGTATGACCAAGATCCAGCCATAGCGGTATTTTATAATTCCAGTTGTTTCGGTGCTTCTTCCAAACTCTCAGCAAAGAATCTCTAAGTATATGGCTTTTAAATACTTTATCCACTTTACTGTCATAAAATAAGTAAGCGTGCCATCCAAATTCCAGATCAAAACTTTCTGCATTCAATATTCCAGTCTTTTTTCCTCCAAACCAATCACTTACTAAAGTCAAAGCTGTTGCATCATAATATAATTGTAGGTTTGGAAGTTTGAGACCTCCCCTTTCTGGAATGTCTTGCATAATTTTCATTTTTACTCTTGGTTTTTTCTCGTTCCAGACAAATTTGTTGACACCAGTTTGCCATGCTTTTAGTTGTTTATCATTTTTGAGCACCGGAATCATTTGAAACAAAAAAAGAAATCTTGGCAAAATGTTCATCTTAACTGCTGCTATTCTTCCAAGTAAAGACAGCTGCAGTTTTTTCCAAATCTCCATATCTTTTTGCACCTCTCGCCACAACGCCTCATAGTTATTTTGAAACAATTTCATATTTGATTCTGCAACCTGAACTCCTAGATATTTGACCTTTGGTACAATCTCAAAACCTGCCCTCCTTTCTAACTCCAGTTTACGATCTTGTGTCATATTTTTAACTACCATCTTAGTTTTTCTCTGATTCAATCTGAAACCTGAAACTTTACCAAAGTCTTGTATAATGTCCTTCATCTGGATTATCGATTCCATTGGCTGTGTTAGGGTAACAACCAGATCGTCTGCAAATGCCTTTATTCTGTAATCCTCTTGCCTTATCATTATACCTTTCAATGTGTTAGAATCCCTTATTGTATTTAACAAGACTTCTAGTGTTAAAATGAACAACAATGGGGACAGTGGACATCCCTGTCTTGTACCTTTTTCAATTTTAAACTCTGTTGTCAAACTTCCATTAATAATGATCTGTGCCTTTTGCTCTTGATAAATTGCTGAGACCGCCTGTATATATTGGTCCCCAAAGTCCATCTTTTTTAATGTCTTTAATAGAAAATTCCAATCCACTCTATCAAAGGCCTTCTCTGCATCCAGAAAGACCAGCACTGCAGAGATCTGTTTATTCTTCTCAAGATATTCCAATAAATCTATTACTTGCCTTACATTGTCCTTCATGTGCCTACCCTCAATAAATCCCGCTTGGTCATCATGAATCACCTTTTGAATTACTGGCATCAGTCTGTTGGCTAATACTTTTGCGTAAATTTTATAATCCGTATTCAAAAGAGATATTGGTCTGTAATTCTCCGGTTTTTTAGGACCTGCTTGCTCTTTTGGTATCAAAGAAATATAAGCTGTAGTCCACGATGGAGGTACTTTTCCCCCTTGTTGTATGTTGCAAAATAAGTCTCTGAGTTGTTCCACCATTTCTGCCTGTAAAGTTTTATAATACACTGCTGTCAGGCCATCCGTTCCAGGAGCTTTGGCTGTTTTTAATTGTTTTATTGCTGCTATTATCTCCTCCTCTGTTATGGGATAATCCATTCTTTCCTTTTGTTGCTCAGTGATTTTTGTAACTCTTTTATTGTCCAAATATTTTTCTATAAGTCCATTCTGCACCTCCTCTCTGGCATATAGTTTAGTGTAATATTGAAGAAAAGCTTCTTTTATTAAATTCTGTTGAAAAACTTCTTTCCCCCCAATATCAACACTATCAATAGTCCGTATGCTTTGTTTCTTCCTTAATGTGTAAGCCAACCACCTGCCTGGTTTATTGGCATTGCAGAATGTATTATGCTTCGCATATTGTAAGTTTGTTGCAACTTGTTCCGCTATAAGCATTTGGAATTGGTCTTTCAGAAGTTTTATAACACTAAGTATTCTCTCATCTGTTGGATTTTTAATAAGTAACTGTTCTTTGTCCTTTATTTCTGCTTCCAATTCAAGTCTTTTCTTTTGTCGAATCCGCTTATGTTTAGAGTTCATATATATAAGCACCCCTCTCATATAAGCTTTGCTTGCGTCCCACACAATTTCCATTGGGGTGCCTTTATTCAAGTTCATTTCAAAAAACTCTTTCAGATGCTTTTTAAGTTCTATTATATTTTTCTCATATCTAAACAAGTTTTCATTTAATCTCCAAGAGCGTCTCTCATTCTTACATGTCTCGATTTCTATCCAGACTGGACTATGATCAGTCAAAGTTCTTGGCAGAATCTTTGTTCTTTTTGTCCTAACAAGTAAGTCATCAGACAACAAAATAAAATCAATCCTGGAAAAGGATCTATGTCTGTCAGAAAAGAAAGTATAGTCCAATTCTTTTGGGTTATGTATTCTCCAAATATCTTTTAATTCCAGGTCTTCTTTCATATCAAAAAAAGTCTGTGGTAATCTAATTCTTGATTTTGCCGAAGTCTTTTTATCTAATTTAGAGTCAATTACTCCATTCCAGTCTCCCATAATTAAAATAGATCTATAATCCCATTGAAGTATTTTAGTATGCAGCATTTTATAAAAATAGTCCTGTTGTTGATTAGGAGCATAAATTCCTATCAAAAGAATTTGACTATTAGCGGAAAGTAATTCAATTGCTACAAACCTACCATCTTGATCAGCTTCTATAAGTTTGGCTGTTAATTTTTTGTTTACATAAATAACCACACCATTCTTTTTTTGGTTAGTTGAGGATATAAAATGTGTTCCTAATTTGGAATTTTTCAAATAGTTTTGATCTTGAACTGTAATATGCGTTTCTTGTAAACAAATTATATCATTATTATGTTGTTTTAAATATGCAAATACTTTCTTCCTTTTTTGTGTTACATTCAACCCATTCACATTCCAAGATAAACATTTAATCATCCTTATTCTCCTTCTGGAGCGAAGCGCAGAACCTTAGGATGTCATCTGAGATCCTCTGTCCTGCCTTTCCCACAGCCCCAGCCTTGTCTTGACTCTCCTGCTGTAACTTTTCTTTAAGTTCCTTAGCTTTTGCTCGAGTTATACGCTGATCCTTAACTTCAGCCGCCCAAGCCAGCTCTGAGATTGGAGAAGGTTCCAGCAAAGGCTCATCCAAAAAGCCTCCTTCAGCACCCTTCAACTCCGGTAATTCCTGCTTAGATTGTTGTTCTTTAATCTCCAAAACTGTAGATGTGCGTGGGGATGGAGTTCTTTCTTTAAAGATGTCATTATAAAATTGCTCCGCCTTCTCCACAGTATTCAGACGGTGTTTCTCTCCCTTATATCTCAAAATTATGCCAGTTGGGGCGTCCCAACGAAATGGGATTTGATTACTCTGCAGTTCTTTAACAAGAAAACCATACTCTTTTCTAGATTTCAACATCTTAGGTGGGAGCTCCTTGTAGACTGTAATCTTGGATCCACTCACTTGCACAGAAGTGAGAAAAGATTTTTGCAAAATGTCATTTCTTATTGCTCTATCTGTAAAATATATGACCACATCTCTAGGCAGTTGTCTTTGTCTGGCCACCCACGAGTTAACTCTATAGATTTTATCTATTTTACAAAAAACCATCTCAGGTTCAACTTTTAAAATCACAGCTAGGGCTTCAGCACAGATCTGTCTCAAATCTTGTCTCTCCTCTTCTCTAATTCCTCGAAGCCTTATAGCAAATTCCATTGCACGAAATTGCATCATAACAATATCATTCTCAACTCTCTGCATCTTGTCATCAACATCAAGAAATTTATGATCATTATTTTTCATCTTAGCATTAACTTCTAATTTAAATTCATCCACTTTTGTCTCAACTTTCATAATGAATCCTGCCAGACCAGACGCCACATCCGTTATTTTTTTGGTCACCATCTTTTGGCTCTGCTGCATTTCCTGCATAATTTCCTGTTGTGACTTTTGAATTTTTTCATCTATTTTATTTATTTTGTCATCCATGTCTTGAAATTTCTCATCCAAAATATTTGAGATGAATGCTTTTAATTCTCCCATATCCAAATCTTTTTTTTGGGCTTGTGACTGCGTATCCTGCTTACGTGGGGGGGATCCCCCCCCCGTTTTGCCTTCCTGCTTTTTTGAAGCCATCCTGCCACGTAAGCTAGCTTTCTTAAAAAGGGAGGGTCCGCCTCTTCTGCCACCTCCACAATACCTTCTAAAAAAGTCCCCCAGAATTACTCAAAACAAAGCTATAATGCAGCAAAGACAAGTAAAAGGGAGAGATTTTCCTCTTATTTCTGTTGCAGCCGGAGCAACTCTGTAACAGCTTTTTAACTTTGTAGCAAGACAAGATAACTTCACCAATCCACACCCACTAATTCATTTGCTGAGCGCCATATTTTTTCAATCACTTTCACTCATTCCGAGACTTTCACTTCAGTAAAAAAGTTCAGCAAAGGACTAATACTTGCAGTTCAAAATTTCAGGGTTCAAGTGGATTGCGGATGTTTATTTGAGTTATTTCCTCGCTCTTTAAAGGTTTCCTGAGGTCGGCTTGTTCTGCACAAGCAGAAGACGTCCCACGCCGCCCGGAGTTTCAGCAGGTTGTAAGGGAGCCGCGCCTGCTTCCTCCCCAGAAACAGTTCCCTGGGGGGGTTGCAGGGGCTCTACCTGTGCCCTGCTGCCTCTTCTTCTTCAATCCTGAGGATTTCGAAGATTTCGAGCCGCTTCGCAGTCAGGAAGCGGCTCTACAAGCGGCGGGGGTGGCGGTGCCAAAAGAAAGCACCGTCGCCGCCGAAGACGAGGAAACCGGAAGTCTCGTGTCGTCTTTCTTGTTAACCTGAAAGAACAGGTGCATTCCATCTTTAATTTAAATTCCTTATGATTCAAAATTGCTCTTTTTAAAGTCCACCTCTTTATTTTCTTCTGTCCTTTCCATTTAATTTTAATAGGATTGTGGTCTGCCAAGAATTTGTAACAATTGTAACTTCCTCGACTTTCAAATTTAATTCTATTGACACCCAAACCATATCAATTCTAGACCACGATAGATGTCGACCCGAGTAGTATGTGTACTGTTTTTTTCCCGGATTTCTCTCTCTCCAGCTATCCTGAATGCTCAATTCCTCCACCATTTTAAAAAAGGTGTTAGGTAGTGTTCTTCTGATTCCTTTCCTTATTTGATCACTTCTGTGGTCTAAATCTCTGTCTACTATTGCATTGAAGTCACCCAATATACAAATATTATCATTTTCTATCTCTCCAATAACATTATGTAACTTCTTGTAAAATTGTTTTTGCCCCTCATTCGGGGTGTAAATTCCCATAAGAACCACTTTTTTTTGTTCAGTATTACCTCTATTATTAATATCCCTACCCTCCTCATCCTTGTAAATTTGTTTTGCCGAAATTTCCTCCGTAATATATATCACAATTCCCCCTCTCTTCTGTTGAGATAGTGATACAAACATATTCCCTAACTTGGGGTAATTTAATAAATGTTGATGCTGCCTCTTTATATGTGTTTCTTGTAGTATTATTATGTGCAAATTCATCTTGTTAAATTGATTTAGAAATTTTTTCCTCTTTAATGGGGAGTGTCAGCTCCAGCATGCTGTCAGCATGGAGCTGCTATTCTTGGGGGGAGGAAAGCACAAACCTCATTTCAGCCCAGCATCTGCTTCATTGAGCCTCCCAGGAACTGATAGGATTGACGGGAGAGAATAGCTGGGGGATGACATCATCATGGCCAGCCGGAAATAACAAGTGGATTAACTGTTGAGATGCTGGTTGTAAATACTCAAGAATTAAACATAAGCCAACTTCCGGGTCACATGGGAGGGAGCAGCGCACGTGATTGGGTGGGTGGTGATAACTAATGGATAAATGGTGGTGGGAAGCACAGGGCAGTAGCCCTAACAAGATTTTCATCTGCGACTGTCAGTGAGTGCCAAGAAGTGATTAAACTAAGGTAGCAGCCATCCAGGTTTGTCTCCTTTTATTTCCTTCTGTTTGGAACCTGACAGGGAGTTGAAACTATTGACATTGAGAGATAGAATCACTATTTCTTCCTGCAAATCTCTACCTATATCTAGATCTTGTCACCCTTGTTGGTCTAGCCTCTTTAAATTCTTTAAGTCTACCTTCGTCATATTTTCCATTATCCACTTTTTCTCCTCTCCCACTTTCCTTTTCTCTAGTTTGGGGTTCTTTTGTTTCTATTGCCTGTACTCTTTTTTCTCCTTCTTCTCTTATCTCTCTGTCAAGCCCAGCCATGGTTCGACACATGACCCTTGAGGGGAATGACACGCAAGCACAGCCCTCAAGCCAATGGGTGGGCTGGGCACCAGGTGGTTAGGCTTTGTTTCATGGTGATGGCGGTTCACCAGGCGGTGATGGTGGTGGTGCTACTTATGAAAAGCAGCTGGGGAGTGGGACAAGATGATGGATTGGGATCACCGTGGCTTCGAATCCTGGCTTAGAAGGACGTGGGAGCAAAGCAATACAGGAAGTTGCTGGAAGCCGCTGAAACGCTAAACAGCTGAGACGCGCTGCTGAGGGTGGGGCACGGGGCAGGGCAGCATATTTAAAAGGTGCTGAGAGGCGGTGGGTCTCAGCGCCGACTTTGAACAGCTCGTACTCGTCTTTTCCTGATACCCGTTTATATTGAATTAAATGAACACTGGTGTCAGCTTTGGAAGCCATATTAGGCCGGAAGCTTCAATGCTGCCACCTTCTCATGTGTGGAAAAGTAGGAGGGGGGATTAAGGAGAGGGGTTGTTAGTAGACATAATAGCATTCTTCCTGTCGGTCAAGGTCAGGGCAATCCAGCATCTGGAGAAGGAGTGGTCAGGGGGCTGGGTAGGGATGGGACGGATGTTGATTGGAGCATGTGATCAACTGGGGAGTGAGGGGATGGTTTTGGGGGTTTTGACTTACTGAGGGAAAACCCAGGCTTTTCAGATTCGGGTTTTCCCAGATGTGCCAGTTTACCTATTCTAGTAAAGAGAACTTTGGAAAATGCTTGCTTCCATGTCTTTACTCGGAGTTGGGGTTTTCTGGAACACTGACACTAACCCGAATTTCCCTTAAAGCCTAACGGTGCCCCGTAAGGGGGCTGTCAGGGGTGCTGAGCCCCAGCATCTACCTAAACCTCGGGTGGTGCGAAGACTTAGTGAAGATGGAGGAGAAAGGAGAAATCGGAGAGGGGGCCGGGGGGGGGAGGATGCTCAAGGATTTACCGACCCCTTGCTTTCTCCTTCTGAAGAAACGGTGCGAGCCATTGAGGCTGCAGAGGAAGCCCTAAGGCTGGGGGCTTGGCCCAAGGCGTCAGATTCCTGGAAGAGTTGCCAGTCTGACCCAGCTCCAGAAGGGGAAATGAAGTCTCCCTGTGAGCCAGAGTGGAGGATGGGGACAGCTCTGGGATCCAGAGACTCCCGGGACTGGGACCGGCTGCACCCAATGCGAAGCCAGGCCTTAACTGGGCTCCCGGAGTGTTTTGAGCGGATGGAAGTGGGAAGATATGCACCCACTTCCCAACCTCTTGAGGTGAGATGGAGACTAGCGCAACCTACATTCACCTTCCCTGATCTGGGACATGGAGGGGGAATTAGTAGGGTGCAGACCGCCCTCTACCCAGCCAGGGGCGAAACAAGGGGATCAGCGCAGCATGGCCATCCTGCAGCTGTGGGACACCAGGCACAGCCAGCATATGGAATGCAAACCCCCCCCCCCTTTTGGGGCACCTCACCAGCCTGCCTTTGCGCTACCTCCTGCTGAGAGTATATCGCCAGGCTGGGGGTTTTATCCCGGCCAGGAATGGGTCCAGTGCCAGTGGTATCCCGCGCCATCTGTTCCAATATTCCAGGGATCCCCATGGCCCCCCTATGGCCCAACGATCCTGGCACCACAGGGGGGACTAATCCAGCAGCCGGCTGGAGTGCTCCCCCTCTCTCCAGCACAGCAAGCAGCTCAGCAGCTGGGCCCCCTCCCCCAGCAGCCAGTGGGGGTGCCCCCCCTACAGCCCAGCAAGTCTCCCAGCAGCCAGTTGGAATGCAGCAACCAGGTGCAGCCCTGCAGCAAGTTCTAGCCCAGCCAGCCGCTGCTGGGGCCCCTCCAACCATGAGGCCAATGCCACCCTGCTTCAGAGCAACCTTTGATGGGACGCCTGCCAAACTAGCTTATTTCCTCATCAGGGTCTGGGCTCACGTGGATCAGTACGGGGACCAATATGAATCAGAACAGGACTTGGTGTTGGCAATTTCAGATGGGTTGAATGAGGGAGAGGCTTCTGAATGGATAGCCCAGCTGCACAATGAGGGCACTGCAGAACTGAATGATGCCAATGGGTTTATTACACTGCTCCGTTCCCGATTTGAAGACCCAGACCGAATAAATGAAAGTGAAGCCACGCTAAAGGTCATGAAGCAAGGTAATTGACCTATAAAAGACTTTGTATGGGACTTTAGACGGGTCGCAGGGAATCTGGGGCATTGGCCTCACTGCATACTCCTACACTATTTTAAAGAAGCTATTGACCAAGAAGTCAGAAAAGCCTGTGGGATCCGGGGGGGTGCCTGAGCATCTCCATGACTGGTATACCATGTTCATAGCTCTAGACAGAGAAGTCCACCCCCACAGCAAAACCCCAGCAGAGAAGCCACCTCAGAGAGCGTTACCTAGATGGTCCATTTCAAAGGCTACTAATATCACCCCCCCTCAACTGGGGGGGGGGAGCAATTAAGTGCTATCGGTGTGGACAACCGGGACATCGAGCTTCTGAGTGCCTGGCCCCTGCCCCAGTTCCACAACAACGCCTTGCCACAGCTGCACGAGGCAGGAGGGCTCCAAGGAAAACCCCAGACACCAGCCGATTCGCCAGACAAGCCATGGAGGTTCTCCTGCCCACTGAAGAGAGCAAGGATCCTCCGGCTAATTGGCCTTCCAGTTGTTGAACAATTGGGGATCAGGACAACAGCCTTAAAGTGCCCAATTAAATTTCACCAGGTGGATGGAACGTTAATTGGGGGGGGTGTCCCTGCCACCCATATTACTCAACTGGTTAAATTAGAAATTGGGAAACATCATGAACTTATGTGATTTATAGTAACCCCAAAAATGTCAGAATCTATCATACTGGGACTGGCTTGGCTGGACAAATGGGGCCCCACCATCAAACGGGAAGATGGATATCGAAAAATCAGAATAGGGGTTGTCCCATTACCCCCTGCCCCTCCCCCCAAACAGCAGCCTACCCATAACGGCAAGCGGCCAGAAACAGCAGCGGTTTGTTCAGACGGGCCTCCAAGCGAACATCAGATTCCTAAGGTGTATGCAGACTTAGCCGAAGCTTTCAGTGAGGAAAAATGTAACCTCCTCCCCCCTCATCGGACCATGGACTGTGCCATCGAATTAGAACCGGGAGCCAAATTGCCAAAACCCAGAATGTACTCCATGACACCTGCTGAAATGACCGAGTTGAGGAAGTACATTGACAACAACCTAGCCAGAGGGTTAATTGAGCCTGCAAAATCCAGGGTGGCCACCCCAGTATTGTTTAAAGAAAAAAAAAGATGGTACACTGAGATTATGCATCGATTTTAGGGGCGTGAACTGCATTTGCATACAAAATACCTACCCCCTCCCACTGATGAAGGACTTGCTGAACCACCTGTCAAAAGGCAAGATTTTCACCAAGCTAGATCTAAGAGAAGCCTACCACCGAGTTTGCATAAAGGAGGGAGACAAATGGAAGACTGCTTTTAACTGTCCCCTGGGCAGCTTCCAATTCCGGGTCATGCCTTTTGGACTCCAAGGGGGCCCCGCAGTCTTCATGCAACTGATCAACGAAGTTTTGCATGAGCACCTGTATAAGGGGGTTCTTGTTTATGTCGATGACATTCTTATATTCAGCGAAAGTATGGAAGAACATGTCAAATTGGTCAGACAAGTGCTGAAAAAGCTCCTAGCGGCCAAGCTTTATGCAAAATTGTCCAAATGCGAGTTCCATAAGGAGTCCTTGGACTACCTGGGATACAGGGTGTCGAATCAGGGAATCGAAATGGACCCAGGGAAGGTGAGGGCAGTGCTGGACTGGCAGCCCCCACGAACCCGTAAGCAACTCCAAAGCTTCCTGGGGTTTGCAAACTTTTACAGACAATTCATCCCTTCCTTCGCCAAGGTTGCTATCCCCTTGACGGGATTACTAAAAACCGGTCTGTCTCCCACCAAGCCAAAACCTTGCCAACCCCTAGCTTGGACAATGGGCTGTCAAAAATCCTTTGAACAGTTGAAATGCCTATTTGCAGTGGAGCCAATCCTACAGCATCCTGACCCAAATAAGCCATTTGTGGTTCAGGTGGATGCAAGTGATGTGGTGGTGGCTGCTGTTCTACTGCAAAGGAACGCCCAAAACAATCTAATGCCGTGTGCTTACATATCGAGAAAGTTAACGGACACTGAGCGCAGATGGGCGGTATGGGAGAAAGAGGCTTTTGTGGTGCGATGGGCTCTCCTATCCTGGAGACACTTCCTAGAGAGCATTAATGAGCCTTTTGAGGTGTGGACTGACCACAAGAATCTTGAGGCGCTGAAGACCCCGAGGAAACTTTCACCCAAGCAGGTTTGTTGGGCTCAATATTTCAAATGCTTTAAGTTTAATCTGAAATACATCCCAGGGGGGAAAAACCTTTTAGCTGGTGCTCTCTCCCGTAAGCCCCAGTTTGACAGCCGATGGGAAGAGATAGCCCATGCCATGATCTCAGAGACTCAGCCAGCCACCCAAGCCCGCACCAGAGTTCAAACGGACCATGGTTCCAACCTCCCCGAAGACAAGTTGACAGCAGAGCTAAAAGCAGTGCTCTCGACTGATTCCTGGTTCAAGGAAAACCAGGCGGACCTAACCCTAAGAGAAGGGTTGGGATGGAAGGGAAGTAAGCTTTATGTGCCCCGCAGCATGCGACTCCTGGTGCTAAAGAGGAGTCATGATTCTCGACTAGGGGGCCACTTTGGATTTTTAAAAACTGTCCATTTGATTAGGAGACAATTCTGGTGGCCAAAGATGAAAGCTGATGTGGAAGACTATGTGACGAGCTGCGCCACCTGCGCCACCATGAAGTGGTCTTCTCCAGACTGTGGCCGAACCCACCAAGCCCTGGGAGGAGATTGCAATGGACTTCATAGTTGAGCTCCCTGACAGTGGGGGGAACAGGGTGATTTGGACTGTCATTGATTTATTCTCCAAGCAAGCACACTTCACTGCCTGCAACGGACTACCCTTGGCCAAGAAAATGGCAAAGCTGTTTGTGAAACACATCTACAGGCTACATGGAGTCTCAAGGAGAATACTATTGGATCGCGGGGTCCAGTTTACCACTAAGTTCTGGAGAGAGTTTTTACGGTGCATTGGGTCATCCCAGGGGCTTAGCTCAGCTTTTCACCCATCGACTAATGGATCGGCTGAAAAATTGAACTCAATGGTGGAGCAATACATTAGGTGTTATGTAAATTATCAACAAGAAAACTGGGCAGACTTACTACCATTCGCAGAGATGGCTTATAATAATGCAGTATACAGCAGTACTGGGTTGACTCCTTTTCAGATAAGTATGAAAAGGTTGACTCCTTTTCAGATAAGTATGAAGGCTATTGCTTAAGAGCATTGTAAGCCACCCTGAGTCTCCGGAGAAGGGCGGCATATAAATCAAACTAATAAATAAATAAATAAATAACCTACGGGCATGGATTTTGTGCCGATGCCTGAGTTACCTAGAGAACTGGCCACTTCTATGTCCCTAACAGAATGGATGACCTCGTTGAAGAAGGGTTGGGAGAATACTAAGAAAGCTTTAGTGGAATCAGCGGAAAGATATAAGGCCCAGGCCGACAAACGCCGGTCCCTCCAACCACCTTTCTGAATAGGCGATAAGGTGTATTTGTCAACCAAATACCTAAGATTGAGGTTACCTAGCAAGAGGTTTGGCCCCAAATTCATAGGCCCCTTTCCTATAGTGAAAGTTATTAACCCAGTGACTGTCCAGTTTAGCCTCCCTTGCATATTAGGGAAAGTACACCCCGTTTTCCACAGTAGCTTATTGAAACCAGCCAGAGAATCTAACTTAAGACCCTTGCCAGCTGCTCCACCCCCTCCTTTGGTAGTGCAAGGGGAGACTCATTATGAAGTGAAGAAGATCCTGGAATCTAGACTCTACAGGGGTCGCTTACAATATTTGGTACACTGGAAAGGTTACCCTTTATCTGAAGCTACTTGGGTGAAAAGTTGGGATGCAAATGCTGATACTCTAGTGAAACAATTTCATGATAAATTTCCTGAGCAACCGAAAGGTCCCCCCGGGGGGGGGGGAGAAGGAGTTAAGGGGTCCTGTGCAAGGTGTTAACCCCTTCTTTTGTGTTTTGTCTGCTTTATTTTTCAGGATGTGGTTCTTTCTGCAGGGAGGGGGGACGACGCCTGTCAGCTTTGGAAGCCATATTAGGCCGGAAGCTTCAATGCTGCCACCTTCTCATGTGTGGGAAAGTAGGAGGGGGAATTAAGGAGAGGGGTTGTTAGTAGACATAATAGTATTCTTCCTGTCGGTCAAGGTCAGAGCAATCCAGCATGTGGAGAAGGAGTGGTCAGGGGGCTGGGTAGAGATGGGACGGATGTTGATTAGAGCATGTGATTGACTGGGAAGTGAGGGGATGGTTTTGGGGGTTTTGACTTACTGAGGGAAAACCCGGGCTTTTCAGATTCGAGTTTTCCCAGATGTGCCAGTTTACCTATTCTAGTAAAGAAAACTTTGGAAAATGCTTGCTTCCGCATCTTTACTCAGAGTTGGGGTTTTCTAGAACGCTGACAGCTGGTTGAACAAGTAAGACTGACTTTGATTGATTCAGCATTTGTTCGCATAGATGTGGATTAGAAAGCCGAGAGAAAGTCGGCGTTCTCCTTATACTCAACCTGCCTGTTAGCAGTCGTGAGTAACGCCATGGCTGAGGGAACGTCTACAACTGTACCTGAGCCTGTGGTGGCTGAAGGGGAAGAGGAGGTGGTGGAGGCAGTGACACCCGAGGAAAGTGAAGCCAGGGTTGTGCGGCCAAAGGAGAGGAAAGCCCGGAGTGAAGACCGTCCAGTGGAGAGCCAAGAGGAGATGAAGAAGGGGACAACGCAGTCTGCCTCAGGCCATTGGTGGCACAGCTCTGCATTAACGGGTCCTGGGGAGCCTCAGGATAGAACCCCACCATCCGTTGGGGCCACACCATTCCAGGGCTGGAGGGAGAGACGGTGGACAGAAGAAGATGAACAGGACTGGAGTTATTCCACGGGTCCTGGGGCCACCACTATGGAGGTGCTCAGAGAAAGATTTGGGGAAGCTAGCTTTCGGGACGCGCCTTCATGGCAACCCTGGGCAGTGGGATTGGACCCCTCAAACACCTGGCAAGGGGGTGGAGGGTCCAGTTCTGAGTCATGCTTCTGCCTTACCAGCCCCAAATTGCTCAGGGAGCAGGAGCCCAGACAGTTTAGGGGTACAGAACAACATGCTGTTGGGGCCCCGGTACCATCCACTGGGGAGGCAGGGCATGGACCTGGTCAGGGTTCGAGCATAGGATATGAGACGCTTGTCAACAGACCTCCGCCTGTGTGGAAACAGTGAGAACCTCCCCGGGTAGTTGGTAGTAGCACAGATAATGCAAGGGGGCATGAGCAGGTGCCATTATGGCCTGCTGGATTATGGCCTCAACAACCACCATTCTGGGGCCCACCACCCATCCAAGCTTCGTTTGATGGGAGTCCTGATAGGGTAGCATTGTTTTTAAGCCAGGTCATTAGCCACCTTGACCTCTATGGACGGTTCTACCCCTTGCAATGGGCAATGGTGGTGGCCGTCACAACAGTGTTGACAGGGGAGGCGGTGGATTGGGTAGCCAATCTTCATAGTGAGCATGCCCGAGAGTTAACAAATGTCGGCATGTTCCTGGAGTGTCTCTGGGGGAGATTCGAGGACGAATCTAGAGCCCAATCCACCGAAGGGGAGATAGTGGCACTCAAACAACGTGGCCTATCTGCAAAGAAATATGCAAGGGAATTCAGGAAGATTGCAGGGTGACTGAGGATTTGGCCAGAACGTTTACTGATACATCAGTTCCACATGGGGCTGGATAGGGAATTAATGCAGGCGTGCGTATATCGGGGATTGCCCCCACGCCTCGCCAAGTGGTTCAAGGCGGCAGTAGATATGGATGTAGGATTACAAGAGTTCAGAATTCAAGACGAGGGCAGGATGACTTACCAGCAACGGACAGTGGACAGAACACCACCCAAGAGAGAGGTAGCACCAATGGTACCCACTACAGGAGCAGGGGATTCAGCTCGTAGGCCACTTTTCCCGTGTTTCCACTGTAATCAGGTGGGCCATTGAGTGGCTGACTGCCCTTTGTCGCTGTTAGAAAATGGTTATTTGTCTAACTAGTTGGTCAGGCAATATATAAACCAACAATGTATGTGTACAGTTAGAAAGGTATTATATTGCTTTAAGACTGTATTGCATCATCCTTTATCCTGATTGGCTAGGCTCTGTAGCCAATGTACTTAAGGGAAGTCAGGATCATGGCTTGTGTGGATACTACACCATTTTACCTGCTTATTTGCTGTAACTCTCTACCTGATCTCTCTGCATGATCACTGTTTGATCATAGCTACATGTTGCTTTCTACTATTTATTGAATGTTTTATATTGAACTTGTTCCTGTTTTGAAACTCAAGAAGAACTGTTTTATTGTGTATGACTACAACTGGTAAGAAGACTTTGTACTTGAAATATCCCTGGATTGATCTTTTAACTCTCATCTTATCTGTGTATGACTTGGATTGTTTTCGGACTTTGCTTTACTTTTTCTAAAAGTAAAAGACTACAACAACTCAGTGTGTTTGTATGCTAACTGTGATTGTTCACAACCACTCTCAGTCACTTTTCATGCGTTTACTCAAAGGGTACTCTGCTCAATAACCAACAACATCGGTTATGAGCCTAGAATATCCTTAACAGCCACCACCAAAGATGCCAGGATTACAAACCCCTGCCACAGAGAGAAAAACAGAGAGCATGCTCGGCCAACGTCCGAACGAACAAGGCTAGAATTGCAAACTATACCCATGAAAACCGCTACCCCAGGGAAGGACATTGGAGGCCCATTTGAGGAGGGTGGTGGACGATTACCGATGGTTACCGAAGAGAGTGATGAGGAAGCTTCAAACGACCCGATGGTGAGCAGACTTGTTCACCCGTTTGTGATTCCGGTGATACTCCGGAATACTCACACAGAAGTGGGAAGTGAACAGGGTGCCCTAATTGATTCAGTGTGCACTTGGTGCTTGATCTGCAGGTCTGTGGTGGATGGGTTAGCAATGCAAGTCAGGAAATTATACACTCCCATCAAGTTCGAACAGATGGATGGTTCAATGCTTGGGGGGGTACTGGCTACCCATGTCACCAAACTCGTCTGATTAGAGATAGGAGATCACTGGGAATATATAAGATTCATAGTGGTAAATAAGATGATCGAGCCCCTTATCCTAGGTCTAACTTGGTTGGACAAATGGCAACCAACTATATGGTGGGAATGTCACAGCGTTTTTTTATTTCCCAGCTGAGCTTCACTATTTTTGGACTAATAGACTTACTGTAGTTTGCCAAGTTCCTTATCAGTACTTTACTACGCATGTCCGCATTCCTTCACTTGCTTCACACATCTTTTTCCTTTGTTCTCTTGCCAGAGGTCCGGCTGGACCGGCAGGAGATCTCGCTTGCCAAAATGTAACAATTTATTTTTCTTAGTTAGTGAGGTGTTTTATTTTCTTTATAACAAATAAATGAGTTTTATTAGAAACTTTCCTTCGCGTTTTTCTTTATCAGAATATTGCAACTTGGAATAAGCCACGATCCATCTCCTCTAAACCAGGGTGATTTTTCCCAGAGCCAAACATGGGATTAATTGATGCCCTGACATCTGGTAGCACTCGGACGGTTGATTTATGGCTTTTTTCCTTGTTTTGTTATTTCTGATAAGAGCGCATAGGCAATTAGTTTTTAGCTACTGAGGTACGCTAATTATATTGCTAAGATGCCGAAACAGAAGAAAAAAGGCAAAGTGAAACCAAGACCACTCTTCGTAAATGATTTGATTGATCTTTCCAACGAAGAGGTGGCAGACAGGAGATTTCCAGATTTCCAGCCCCTTACTACAGCCACACGCCTGGAACAAGAAAAAGCCGTGGGAACAGAAATGGAGACAGATAAGACAGAAGCTGTTTTTGAAGGAGAAGCACTACGACCGAGGTCAGTAACTCCCCCTTCTAATTATGCCAGCTTTCAACCTGTCTCCCCAGAACCTTCTGAATTTGTAACGCTCGGTGCAAGGCTAAAGCAAACTGCTGAGCAAAATTCCTCCCACGCAGAGAGAGAAACAATTCATTATTCTCCTCAAAGCTCTAAGCTCACCCTGGATGAGCTGGCTATGAAAGCCTATCGTGACCGTATAAAACTCTATGAACAGCAGCTATCCCAGGCAAAAATGGCTATATCTATGCTTGAGCAAGATAAGGGAGATAACTTAAGATTTTCAAACAGCGCCATATTGTCTTCTTCCTCGGAGCCAAAGACACTCCCCCTGGTGGATTTTGTGTCAGGCCAATCAGACCAGAGAGCACTGCATACGTCACATGAAAGTCTCCCTGATCAAGTTACATATAAACCTGCCACGCAATCATTCCTTGTAAGTGAAAAGCTGCCCGAAGCTAAAGGTGCAGCACCATCTGCTGGCAAAAGTAATTTACTACAGGAAGCTGAAATGCCACAAGTGTCTCCACGGGCTCAAACTCCAACACCCCCTGGTGGTGATGGTGCCTTTTTAGATGGAACACAGGCACGCTTTATGAAGCAAAGACAAATGACTGCATCTCCAGCAGGTCATGCCAATATTGCAGCTCAAGCACAAATGGCAACTGGAATACAGCAGATTCCAGTGCATCAGCCACAGCAGCCACAAATGCCTGCAAATGTGCCCCAGCCACAAGTACAAATAGGGCCACCTCCTGGCCCACCTCCAATGGCACAACCAAGACCATTTTTAGGTCCACAACAGGCACAGCAAATACCACAGGCATTTCTGCCAGCACAACCAGCATACCAAGTGCAGGCTCCTTACCAGGCATTTTCTGTCTCTCCACTAACTGGTGAGTCAAAACTAAAAATGTCAGGACACAATTACAAAGCCTGGGTCAGTGAGATTACACTATTGCTTCTTAGAGAAGGCACGCACTGTATGGTGTTTAACCCTCCTGCACAACCATGGGATTTTGCAATACGAGATTTAGAGATAAGGGCTCGCACAACATTATTGATGTCCATGGATACTGAACTGCAGGTCATTTTTCCACCAAATACAACAGCCCGTCAAATTTGGGCTGAATTGGAAAATTGCTACAGGCCTGTCTCAATTGAATCTTCATGTTTACTCATGTCTGAACTCCACGGTTCGAGATTGAAACCCGGTGAACAAATTGGAGGACATTTGACCAAACTGAAAGGTCTGAGAACAGAATTGAGAGAAAGAGGCCATAACATTGAAGATATTCAAATGATCAGCATCATTATTAACTCTTTGAATTATGAATGGAAAGATGCTGTTACAAAAATTAACCAAGTCCCAATTGCTCAACGCACAGTGGACAATGTCTGTAGACTTTTAATTGAAGAAGAGGCATTCATGTTGGCCACGCCACATTTGAGAGGACCACCCGCATCAAGAGCTCCAGCTAGGCGCCCCTTCCGAGGAAGGACCTACACTCCAAGGATGTCAAGATGCAACATCTGCAACCGTGTGGGACATGCCACCCGGGATTGTCGCCAACGAGTTCCAGCTCCCGTCACATACCAGCCCAGAGGAACAGATTCCAGAGGCAGAGGCAGAGGCGGAAGACAAGGTCGTCGTGGTACCCGGCGTGATCCACAAACTCCACTCGCCACATTGGCTTTAACCAATGATCCACAACCTCAACCAGAGTACGACAGACTACTCCTGTGGACTTTGGACAGTGGTGCAGCATTGCATGTTACCTACAGAAAGGAACTTTTCACAGAGATGCACGAACCTGAACCTGAACTACGTGAACTTTATTCTTTTTCCAATCATCCTTGTCAGGTCAAAGGAAAAGGAACTGTTTATGTTGAAGAGCTCGATGCATTCATTCCTGATGTTTATTACATACCAACAGCAACCAGTAATTTGCTTAGTCAGTGTCACTTGTCTAGATTGTTAAAGTTCCAAGTTCACCACCTTGAAAAAGCAAGTTACATAGTTAAAGATGGAGATATTGTTGCTGAAACCATATTAATTGGTGGTGTTTATTACTTAAAGCCAAAGCCTAAAACACAAACACAGGCAAGTATGCAAACTCCAAAAAGGGAAGGCACAGGCCCAGAGAGAGATGCTCCAGTGAGAGATTCTGTTGCTATTCCTAAGGCTCCTAAAGCCAACAAAAATAGAATTGGTAAACAGGTTGCTCAGAGCAAGCCTGAGGTTCCGCATAAAAATGTTAATGTTGAGAATTCACTAACAGGTAAACCTTTGCATTCCAGGTGTATCCACAAATGGCATAGAAGATTGGGGCATGCCAGTTTCTGTGTTCTTAGGAAGATGCCGGAGTTCGCAAAAGGTTTGGATCTAAAGGGGTGTAAGGTGTTTTTGGATTGTGCTGTATGCAAAAAGGCCAAATCCAAAGCAGCAGCCATTCCCAAACGCGCTACACGCCTGTCAACACGCATTTTTGATTTGGTTCACATTGACATAGTTGGTCCATTCCCGCCATCATTTGGTGGTAGAAAATATTTCCTAACAATTGTTGATAATTACTCTAGATATGGATATGTATATCCTATGAAAGAAAAATCAGAGACTTTTCAGATCTTTAAAGACTTTGCAGCCCTTGTTTCTACCCAACATCAAGTTCGCATCGCCAGAATCCAGAGTGATCGTGGTGCCGAATTCATGTCTCAGCGTTTCCAGGACTGGATGCGTAAGAATAGAATTATTCATCAGACGTCGGCCCCTGACACATCAGCTCACAATGGAGAGGTACTGCAAACCATGATGTGTTGTCTCCTAGAAGACGCCAACCTTGATATGATATACTGGGGTGAAGCTATCAAGTATGCAAATTACATTGTAAACCGTACTTGGAGCAGTGTAACAAATCAGACTCCTTTCTTCATGTTGTATGGCTACAAGCCCAATCTTAAAAACATCCATATTTTTGGTTCATATGCTATGGTGAACATTCCCTTAGCTCAAAGAAGAAAAGGAAGTCCAGCAGCAAAGAGACTGAGATTTATGGGTATTGATGATAACTCAAAATGGAGCAAATTTATTGACTCTAAACATGCAATTGTGATTTCCCAATCTGCTAATTTTGAGGAAGATATTGACTGGTCCAGGATTCATTCCAATGATCCTGGAGTTTATTTTCCCAGAGATGATACTGCTGATGCTACGCAGATTGATGATCAAGATTCCACTGATTCTTTTCAACCCGATGTTCCGTCTTCGCAAGCCGCGGATGCTGACGCTAGCGACGAAAGTGAGGACGAGGACGAAGCAGAAGAAGACTGGACAGTTGTCCCGAGACGTTCCAAGAGGGCCACAAAAGGAATCCCTCCACAACGATATTCTTGGCAACTGACAAAAGCACCCTTGCCTTTGATTTGCAATATTACACTTCCACCTGATAATTTCACACAAATCAAGCAGCTCCCTGATTCAGAGCAAGACAAATGGTATGAAGCAATGCAGGTTGAAATGGACAGTCTAAAGAAACTTAAAGTATTTACACCTGCAAAACCTCCAGCAAACAAAAAGGTCATTGGCACTCAATGGGTCTACAGAATCAAAAAGAAACCAAATGGTGAGTTACAAAGCCAGACTTGTAGCTCAGGGTTTCGCTCAACGTTATCCTGAGGACTACACAAATACTTACTCACCGACTGTCAGAACTGAGAGTGTAAAAATTGCTTTAGCAACTGCAACTATCCTTGGTTTAGAAGTTTTCCAGTTTGATGTTGACACGGCTTATCTACATGCAGACCTAGATGAAGAGATCTACGTGAGAAGTCCTCCAGGATTCCGACAGCAAGAAGGGGATACCTGGTTCCTAAATAAAAGTCTTTATGGTCTGAAACAATCTGGTTTAATGTGGTACTTATGTCTTACTGACAAACTAAATTCAATGGGCTTTATTAAGTCCGAAACTGATGAGTGCGTGTTCACAAAAAGATCTAACAATGCATATGAGATAGTTCTTGTTTATGTTGATGATATTGTTTATATTGGTCCAAATAAGCAAATGAGTGAGATTTTTGCCAAAGCTTTGCAGAGATACTTCACATTGAAATCATTAGGTCACATTAGCACTTATTTAGGTGTTCAGATTGAAAAAACACAGAAGGGGTTTAGTCTTTCACAAGAAGATAAAATTGAACAAATTTTGCATCATTGCAACATGAAAGATGCTAACACAACAAAGACACCCATGCAAACAGATTTTCACAACTTGACACAAGAAGAAAGTCCTGAGTTCGAGGATCAAACACTTTATCGTTCAGTCATTGGGTCACTGTTATACATTAGTAGTTGGACCAGACCCGACATTGCACTTAGTGTTAATCTTTTGTCTCGACACGTAGGTAAGGCAAAACAGTTTCATTGGACATGTATTAAGAAATTATTGAGATACCTAAAATACACCAAACATTTGAAGTTATTGTTAGAACCAACACATACTGATTATGCAGAATTATGTTGTTATGCAGATTCTGATTGGGCAAGTGATAAGAAATCACGTAAAAGTACTTCAGGTTATATGATGTTCTTAAATGGATGTCCTGTTTATTGGCAAGTACGTAAACAGAATTTTGTTTCTTGTTCATCTACTGAAGCTGAATATGCTTGTGTTTCAGATGCATGTAATTCTCTAACTTGGTTTGATGCTTTAGTCACAGATATCTGGACACACCCGATCCGACCGATCACCGTGATGGAAGACAATGAATCGGTGGTTTATATTTCTGAATCTCATTTCACAGGTTCTAGGTCCAGACACATTGACATTCGTTATCAAAATATAAAACATTTAGTGAAAAAAGGTTTTGTTAAAATGCAATATGTATCTACACATGATCAAATTGCTGATATTCTCAACAAACCACTTCCAGCAGCTCAACACGAGTATCTGCGTAAGAAGATGTGCCTTGTTTGATGATGTACTGATATTCGCTCAACTGGGAAAAGAAGGGGAATGTCACAGCGTTTTTTTATTTCCCAGCTGAGCTTCACTATTTTTGGACTAATAGACTTACTGTAGTTTGCCAAGTTCCTTATCAGTACTTTACTACGCATGTCCGCATTCCTTCACTTGCTTCACACATCTTTTTCCTTTGTTCTCTTGCCAGAGGTCCGGCTGGACCGGCAGGAGATCTCGCTTGCCAAAATGTAACAATTTATTTTTCTTAGTTAGTGAGGTGTTTTATTTTCTTTATAACAAATAAATGAGTTTTATTAGAAACTTTCCTTCGCGTTTTTCTTTATCAGAATATTGCAACTTGGAATAAGCCACGATCCATCTCCTCTAAACCAGGGTGATTTTTCCCAGAGCCAAACATGGGATTAATTGATGCCCTGACAGGGAAGGTGGATTTAGGAAACTCAGACTGGCCCTTGGTCCCGAACCACCCAAGGATCAGATAAAAGCCAAAACATCACAGGAAGATTCCGGTGCTGGTGCGAGAGGGGGGTTTCTGGATATATATGGGGATATGGCAGAGGTGTTTAGCAAAGAGGAGTGTGAGGTTTTACCTCCACACTGTTCAACCGATTGTGCCGTAGAATTGATACCAGGAGCTAAATTGCCAAAACCTCGCATGTATTCCATGACTCTGAAAGAACTCGAAGAGCTTAGGCGGTATATTGATTAAAACCTAGCCAGAGGGTTCATCAGGCCCAGCAGGTCCCACATGGCAGTGCCAGTCCTATTTAGAGAAAAAAAAAGACGGCGGCCTACGATTGTGTGTTGATTTCCGTGAACTCAATGCAGTGTGCGTAGAGCATTTATACCCCCTAACGCTGATGAAAGATTTATTATCCATCTTAGCAACTGGCAGGATCTTTAAAAAACTGGACTTGAGAGAAGCGTACTACCAGGTACGTATTAGACTAGGGGATGAGTGGAAAACAACTTTTAACTGTCCCCTGGGGAGTTACCAATTTCAGGTAATGCCATTCGATTTACAGGGCGCCCCAGCTGTTTTTATGCAGGTAATAAATGGGGTTCTACATGAACATCTCTATCGGGGAGTCTTTGTATATCTGAATGATATCATGATATACACAAAAACAATGGAAGAACACATCCGGTTAGTCCATCACGTTTTGGAGAAACTGTTGGCTGCTAAGTTGTTTATAAAGTTATCAAAATGTGAGTTCCATCAAATGGCAATAGATTATTTAGGATACCATATATCAGGGGTGGGGGTGGAGATGGATCCTAAAAAAGTACAAGCTGTGATTGAGTGGCAGGCCCCCTAAAACGAGGAAACAGTTACAGAGTTTCCTCGGATTTGCCAATTTTTATAGGCAATTTATCCCTTTGTTTGCTCAGGTGGCATTGCCCTTAACGGATCTTTTACGTACAAAACCCAGCACGACAAAGCCACGACCAGGACAGTTGATAGCATGGACACCTGAGTGTCAACAGGCATTTGAAAAACTGAAAGAAATGTTTGCCTGTGAGCCAGTGTTGAAACACCCCAACCTGACAAAACCTTTTATCATACAAGCAGACACAAGTGATGTGGCTGTAGGGGCTGTTCTACTTCAAAGGAACAGCCAGGAAAGGATACAACCCTGTACATATACCTCAAGAAAACTCACGGTCACAGAGAGGGGGTGGGCCATATGGGAGAAGGAGGCTTTCGCGGTGCGGTGGGCTTTACTCAGCTGGAGGCATCTGCTTGAGGGAGCGGGGACTCCATTTGAGGTGTGGACAGACCACAAAAACTTGGAGGCCTTGCAAATTCCCAGAAAACTGTCCCCCAAGCAGGTCAGATGGGCACAGTACTTTCAGAGGTTCAATTTTACCCTGAAGTATGTGCCCGCTGGTAAGAACTTTCTAGCAGATGCACTATCACTCATGCCACAATACAACAGCAAAAGGGAGGAGGTAGTGCAGGCCATGATACCTTTCCGCCAATTGGTAGGGCAGATAGAAAATACCAGAACAGTAAACTCCTGGTACAACAACGTGAAAAAGGCGTTATTAACAGATACCTGGTTAGCTGAGAATAGGTTTTTAGTAATGATGAGGGATGGTCTTGCGTGGAAAGGTGACAAATTATATATTCCAAAAGATGTTCAACTCGCAGTGCTATGTAAATGCCATGACGTTAAGCCTGATGGTCACTTTGGATTTCTTTTTTTTTTTTATTGAAAAAGTTTTTCAAATACAGATTTTTCCCCCTTCCCCCCCCCCTCCTCCCTAACCCCCCCTCCCCCTCCCCTCCCCCTGTGGCTTCTCCAGAATAAAACCCAAATTAATAACAGATTATATAATACTTTACCATCCTTTTTGCTCCACCCCCCATATGCTGACCCTTTCTTTCTAACAATATTATTATATCCCCCTTATACTATACATTTCAAAGCAACATTCAACTGTAAAATTATATAATAAATCCTAATTTAGCAATTTCAACTCATAATCTATCCATTTCCTCCTCCCCCATGCATATATCTCTTAATTCAAATCTTTTACATATATTAATATAACATAACATCCCTTTACCTAAACTAAACAATCAGTAAGCTAACCTATCTCCACCCACTTTCCTACAGGTCTACCATACATAATATTTTCGATATCTTTGTTCTTCTGCCCACACCACTAAAAAATATTTCCATATGTAAATAAAATTCTCAAATGACTTTAAGCTTGTAATCCATATAATATCTTCTGTGATGTCTTTCAACTGGATTGTTAATTTCATCACCCATGTTAGGGTAACATCAAATTCTAGTTCCAACAGTATGTTCACTATCTTCAATTACCATCTGCCCCCATCAATAGTAAGTATTTTCGTATAGCAAAAAACCACCCGAGTGACTTTATATTTGTATTCCATATAGTGTCTTTTGTAATGTCTTTCATCTAGATTATTCATTCCAACCACCGTGTTAGGGTAACAACCAGATCTTCTGCATGCCCCAATCCCATAATTCTCTTGCCTTGTAGCTCAGCATAAACGTAATCCATTTGTCAAAGAGTCCAAAATAGAAAGTTCCAATCCACTCAATTTAAGGCCATCTTCCACATCCCAAGAGTACAGCACTGCAGAGATCTGTCACTCTCCTCAAGATAATATAAACCAATACTTTGCCTCAACTATATTTTCATGTATTCAATCGTCTCTTAAGTAACTGGCATTACACTGTTGTTTGGTCTAAAAATTTTTATTTTTGTAGGACCTGCTTCTTCTTTTCTTAACTTTTTGTGGCTTAGATCTCCATCCTGGTTGCCTTTCTAGGAGTTGTATATCAACTGTTTGATTTCCATGCTGGTCTGTAGCTTGATAAGTCATCACATTAGAATCCAAAGCCGCCTCTCTTGTATTTATAGGTAATCCAACTATAACCTCTGAAGGAGAATCCATAAGCGGCTCGTCCACAAAAGCCTCTGTAGTTTGTTGTTTTTCTGTTACCTCCACCACCATCTGCTTAGCCTGAATTTCAATCTCTTGTTGATTTTGCTTTTCTTTATTCCCCTCGTGTGTTATACATGAAGATGTTGAACCCATTTTAAAAACCTTATAGTAAAATTCTTCGGCTTTTTCAACAGTATTTAGTTGATATCTTTCTCCTTCATATCTCAATATTATACCAACTGGAACATCCCACCTAAATGGGATGTTTTGTTTCTTTAGCTCAGTCACCAAAAATCCAAAATCCATTCTATCTTTTAACATCTTGGGCGGTAGCTCTTTAAATATCCAAATCTTCCTTCCATGCATTTCAAGAGTGGAGTTAAAAGACTTTTGCACAATATCATTTCTTATTTCTTTATCAGTAAAGTAGATCACCACATCTCTAGGCAGCTGCCTTTGCTTTGCCACCCAAGAATTAACTCTGTAGGCCTTATCAATCTTGCAGGATACCTCTTCAGGACTAACCTTTAAAATCCCAGCCAGAACTTCAGCAGCCATCTTTCTCAAATCTTCTCTTTTATCTTCCTGTATTCCCCTAATTCTGACCACAAATTCCATAAATCTGAATTGCATCATTATGAGTTCATTTTCAATCCTTTGTTTTATATTATCTGCATTGTAAGTCTTGTAGTCAGCTTCCTTTATTTTTGACTCTACTTCTGAGCTATTTTCTTGAATCATTGTTAAATCATTTTCAATTCTTTGTATTTTATTATCCAAATTATGAATCTTGTAATCAACTTCCTTCATATTACACTCTATTTCTGAATTAAACTTTTCATCCATCTTTATCATTGCGTCTAAGAAACTTATCATATGTTGCTTGAATTTATCATACTTTTGTTGAACCAACTCTTTAATTTCCTGTCTAAATTTTTCAAGGTTCTGGTTCACAATCTCATCATGTCTTGCCATCTCCTCCAATACAAATTGCGTTAGATCTTTAAAGCCATTCCTCTGCATCTGCAAACTCAAAACTTGTTCATGTGGTTTATGAATGAGGGAGCCCCCCCCCCCCCCCACAGCTTGGTTGTCTGGCTTTGTGAGTTTTAATGCCATCCTGCCACACAAGCAGATTTTTTTTCTTTTTTCCCCTTTAAAGAAGAAGACTTCTCTCCAAACAATATCAATATCAAGTCTCTAAGAAGGAAGAAGCATGAAATAAGAATTTTTCTCTTCACTTCTAGCCAGCGCTGTTATCTCAGTTACTTTGTAACATATTAAACTAGTCAAACGGAAGGACTTTCGCTTTCAGCTTTCTTCTCAAGCCTCAGCCAGTCGCCATTTTAAACTTTCTTTTTTCCCCCTTCCACTCTTCTTTGCTTTTAAAGTCAGTCTTAGGGTTGTTAGAAGTACTTGCAATTTAGAGTCCCAGGTCCAGATTTCATCCTTCTTATTCAGAAAGTCTGTTAGTTTTTGTTGTTTGGTCTAGTCCCATCGCCTGGCTCTGCAAAGTGCAGAGTTCGCCCGAAGCCCGGAGCAGCGGCGAGGAGAATAGGGTGCCACATCCTGCTTCCTCCCCAGAGGTAAAAAAGAACTCTGGGGACTTCGCAGAGGGCTCTACCTGCCCTTGCCGGCTCTGTCTCACATTTCCTTATGGAAACGGAGTTTTTCGAGCCGCCTTTCAGGTGTAAAGGCGGCTCTTTACGGGCGATGGGGCTGGCGGTCTCAAAGGACCATCTGGCGGCGACGGAAGCCAGACCAGAAGCCCTCGGTCACTTTGGATTTCTTAAAACGTTGGATCTGTCAAGACGTCAGTTTTGGTGGCCGCGTATGCTCAGAGACATTGAGGAGTACACAAGGAAATGTAGCGTTTGTGCTACAACAAAGCCACGGCCTGGAAAACTCCTTGGTCTATTACAGTTGGTAGCCAGTCCCGGGAGGCCGTGGGATGAAATCGCTATGGATTTCATAGTAGACCTCCCGGAGAGCAATGGCAACACGGTGATATGGACTGTGATAGACCTCTTCTTGAAACAAGCACATTTTGTACCATGTAAGGGGTACAAAGGAGGTTAGCAAGAATGTTCATACAAAACATTTACCATCTACACGGTGTGCCTCATAGAATTATATCAGATAGGGGAGTACAGTTTACCGCCCGGTTTTGGTGAAACTTTATACACTTGATAGGGTCATCTCAGGGATTGAGTTCAGCCTTCCATCCTAGAACTAATGGTGCAGCCAAGAGGACTAACACAATGGTGGAACATTATTTAAGAAGCTATGTGTCATATCAGCAATCAGATTGGTCTAGTCTAATACTGTTTGCTGAGGTGGCATACAACAACGCTGTAGGAGTTGTACATAGGAGTATGTACATAGGAGTACCGGTCTCACCCCTTTCCACATAGTAACAGGGAAGGAGTTCCCTGCAATACCGGAACTAGAAGCCCAGATCCTGGATCAAATGTCTCCTGCTGGATGTGCCGATAAGATCCAGAAAGTCTGGCCACATGTGGAACAGGAGTTGAAGAAGGCTGCGGAGGAATATAAACTGCAAGCAGATAAGAGGAGGGCAGAGACTAAGCCTTTTCAAGTGGGGGATCAAGTGTTCTTATCCACCAAATATATTAAACTAAGGATCCCTTGTAAGAAACTAGGGCCTAAGTATCTGGAACCGTTCACGGTCACCAGAGTCATTGACCCTGTAACTGTTATGCTAAAACTCCCTCCCCTATTGGCAAAAACACATCCCGTATTTCACAGCAGTTTGCTAAAACCTGTAGAGCAGACAGCGTCAGCAGATCCTCCCGGACCCATTAACGGAAATGAGTATGAAATGGATGAGGTACTGGACTCGAAAATGGCAAGGGGGAGATTAAAGTACCTGGTGAGATGGAAGGGGTATTCATATGAAGAGGCATCATGGGTTGACAGAGATGACGTCAAAGCCACACGGTTATTACGATGGTTCCACAAGAAATACCCACATAAACTGAAGGGATTCCCATGAGGGATAACGTTAATTCTCTGTTTATTCCTTGCAGGTGGACTCCTGGTAGAGGGGGCCGCCTGTCGAGCCCAGCCATGGTTCGACACATGACCCTTGAAGGGAACGACATGCAAGCACAGCCCACAAGCCAATGCTTTCAGGGGGGCTGGGCACCGGGTGGTTAGGCTTTGTTTCACGGTGATGGCGGTTCACCAGGCGGTGATGGTGGTGGTGCTACTTACGAGAAGCAGCTGAGGAGTGGGACAAGATGATGGATTGGGATCATCGTGGCTTCGAATCCCGGCTTAGAAGGACGCAGGAGCAAAGCAATACAGGAAGTTGCTGGAAGCCGCCAAAACGCTAAACAGCAGAGACACGCTGCCGAGGGTGGGGCGTGGGGTGGGGCAGCATATTTAAAAGGTGCTGAGAGGCAGTGGGTCTCAGCGCCAACTTTGAACAGCTTGTACTCGTCTTTTCCTGATACCCATTTATATTGAATTAAATGAACACTGGTGTCAGCTTTGGAAGCCATATTAGGCCGGAAGCTTCAATGCTGCCACCTTCTCATGTGTGGGAAAGTAGGAGGGGGGATTAAGGAGAGGGATTGTTAGTAGACATAATAGCATTCTTCCTGTCGGTCAAGGTCAGGGCGATCCAGCATCTGGAGAAGGAGTGGTCAAGGGGCTGGGTCGAGATGGGACGGACGTTGATTGGAGCATGTGATCAACTGGGGAGTGAGGGGATGGTTTTGGGGGTTTTGACTTACTGAGGGAAAACCCGGGCTTTTCAGATTCGGGTTTTCCTAGATTCTTTACTACTAATTCTTTATTTGCTTGTATTAGTCTTTCATTCATTTCATCTACTCTTTTTTCCTCCTTTCCCATTCTCTCCTCCATCTCTTGTAGTTTTTGTTCATTCTTCATGATTTGTTGTTGAAAACATTCGAATTTCCCATCCATTGATTTAATCTTTTCTTTGAGTTCTCCAGTATCACTCCTCACTTCCCCTATCTCTTTTTTCAAGTCTTCATGATTTTTCAACATTACATCCTGCATTGATTGTAGCATTAGTTGCAAGTCCTTAAATGAATTAGATCTTTCTCGTTGCATCATCTCTTCTATGGACCTTTGTCCCACTGGGCTCAATTCAACTGTTGTAGTTTGGGCTGCCTGCCTCCTTCCTGTACCAATTCTCGTTAGATTAGGAATACTTGTCATCTTCAACACTGTTTTAAACCAACCCTCCCACTTGTTTGCAGTCCTTGTATTTCCCTCCAGCACACCCAAGCTGTCAATTAATCTATTCCGTGCCTACTCAACAAAAGGTTATGTGTCGAGCCCTAGCTGGGAGACGTGGCTACATCTACCTGTAAAGAAGCTGGGACGGTGGTGGGAGGCCAATCCGGGCGGCGAGTGGATGACCGGCATCGAGAGGCTGTCAGCAAAGCAGCAGGAGGCCACCAATGACTCCCGGCATGGATTGGCAGCTTGTGATGATGTGTCAAAGCGCCGGAGAGCTGCAAAAGGGTGGGAATTACAAAAGACCCGACGGACAGCTGATGGGGGGTTGGCTTCAAACTCCGGATGCTGGCTAACCAGACCTAAGTGAATAAATAGCGCTGAGAGGCGATTGCTCTCAGTGCTGACTTTGACCTGATTACTCGCCTTGTCCTGCCTGTTGGCTGTGTTCGGCAATTAAAGCTTTGCAACTATCACCATCTGCTGGTCTTTTATCTGAATCGCACAGACCCGGAGAAGAAAGGCCAAGAGAAAGTCAGTGCTTTCTTCATCTTCATATATCTACATTAAGGTGTGGAGGATGGCAGAAGGGACGTCCCCGGAAGGGACGGAGATAGAGACTGCAGTGGTGGAGGGGGTGGCAGAGGGAAGGTCTGTGGAAGAGGCGGTGCAGGAGGGCTCTGATCAACTGGTGGTGAGGCCCAAGGTCCATCAAACAAGGAGTGCTGAGTGCCCAGAGGAAAGCCAACCATGCCAGAGAGCTAAGCCTGGATAGACAGCCACAGGAGAATGGTGGCATAGTTCTGCTCTCATGGGTGTTGCAGGGCCTAGGATGCCAACACCCCCTCATGCAGGACCTTCTTTCCAGGGGTGGAGGGAGAAACGTTGGATCGAAGACGAGGAGGGGGAGTGGAGCTATTCTACCGGTCCCAACACCATTGACATTCTGCAGGATCGGTTTGGGGAAGCCAGTTTCCATGATGCTCCGTCTTGGCAACCTTGGGCCACAGGGTTGGATCCTCCCATGTCATGGCAAGGAGCATTAGGACCCAGCTCAGCAACTCAATTCCATCTTGCTAGTCCGAAGTTCCGAATGGACCATGCACCATGGTCAGCCTCCTGAATGCCCAGTGCCATGGGATCAGGGGTCATCTATGTGAGAGGTCATTAGGAGTACTGAGCAAGCCCCACAAAAGACAATGGTGGATCAGGGTCCCAACCGGGGGCCTCAGGGGGCCCACCTGGGCCAGGTGAGGGTGAATAGAAGGGCTGCTGGTGTGGCTAGAACACCAGACAAAGCTCCATTGTGGGGCCTGGGGGTATGGCCTCAGCAGGCTTTCTGGGATCCGCCGGCAATCCAGGCCACATTCGATGGTAGCTCTGACTGGGTGGCTCTCTTCCTCAGTCAAGTCATAAGCCACATGGATTTATACGGACAGTATTACCCATCCCAATGGGCAATGGTGGTGGCTATTACAGCAGTACTGATGGGGGAGGTAGTGGATTGGGTGGCTGGCGTGCACAGTGACCATGCATGAGAACTAGTGGACATGGGCCTGTTCCTGGAGGCTCACCGCTCCAGGTTTGACGATAAGACATGTACACAGGTAGCGGAGGGGGAGCTCATAGCAATCAGGCAGAAAGGCCAACCTGCAAAAGTGTACATCCAAGAATTCAGGAAGACTGCCGGCTGGTTGCGATCATGGCCGGAGCGACTTCTGGTTCACCACTTTCACATGGGCTTGGACCGGGACCTCCAGCAAGCCTGTGTATATCAAGGTTTGTCTCCTCGACTGACCGACTGGTTTCAAGCAGCGATAAATCTAGACGTGGGGCTGCGAGAGTTTAGAGTACAGGGAGAAGGGAGCATGGGACAACAAAAAAGGCAGATAGAATGGCCTCTGCCCCCAAGGGAGATAAAGACTGTAGGCATTGTTCCCGATTCTACTGACAGGGCCCGGAGGCCATCATTCCATTGTTTTAGGTGCAACCAGATGGGACACCAGGTGGCAGAGTGCCCCATGCCAGTGCCATGAACGCTGGCTCCAAAACCACCTTCCGGTGGGCACAGGGTGAGAGGACGACCTCGAGCAACACCAGAGTGGTCCCAAGTGACGCAGACCCTGCCGGCGGATGCTGAGACAATAACCAGGGAAGCTGTGGTTACACCAAGCCCAGGGTGGTCCCCGGTGGTGTCTGGGGATAGTGACGATGAGGACCCAGAAGATCCGATGGTGAGTGACCCCATTCAGCCCTTTGTAATTCCTGTTGTCATCCAGAACGTTCGCTCTTCTCAAGGGATCGAATACGGGGCCCTGGTAGATTCAGGGTGCACGCATTGCCTGATCCGCCGTGCTGTGGTAACCGAACTGGGGGTTAGAACCGTCAGGATGAAAACCCGTATCAAGTTTGAACAGATGGATGGCTCATTACTGGGGGGTGCACCGGCCACCCATATAACCGAACAAATCCAGTTAGAGATAGGGAACCATCGGGAAAGCATCCAATTCATTATAGTGGAAAGGATGATTGAGCCAATTATATTGGGGTTAGTGTGGCTCAACAAATGGGAGCCCATGATATGGTGGGAAGGGGGCTTCCGGAAACTACAGTTGACACTTGGCCCAGAGCTGTCTGCGAGCAACCAGATAAAAAGTGGAACAGGGGTGAGAGAAAAGCCAGTGATAGCTCCGCCAGATCAGGGATTTCCTAGTATATACAGGGATTTGGCTGCTGTGTTCAGTGAAGAGGAATGTGAGATACTCCCCCCTCACAGGTCGACTGACTGTGCCATCAAATTGATCCTGGGGGCCAAGCTGCCAAAACCCTGAATGTACTCGATGACACTGAAAGAACTGGAGGAATTGAGACGATACATTGATAAAAACCTAGCAAGGGGTTTCATTAAACCTAGCAGGTCCAGGATGGCAGCACCTGTTCTCTTCAGAGAGAAGAAAGATGGGGGGTTACGCTTGTGCATTGACTTTCATGGCCTTAACGACGTGTGTGTAGAGCATTTGTACCCACTGCCGTTAATGAAGGACCTGCTCGCTACTTTGGCAACAGGGCTTATTTTCACAAAACTCGACTTACGTGAAGCTTATGACAGGGTGTGGATCAAACCAGGGGATGAGTGGAAAACTACGTTCAACTGTCCCCTGGGGAGTTACTGTTAGGTGTTTTGTGCCAGCCATGGCGGTTTCTTAAAAGGCCACCAGATGGGAGCAAAGAGGGACTTTTGATCCCACTGGTGGGTCAAGGGGCTCCGGCCCCTGCAGCCCCATTGGGGGAGAGTTAATGGTCCTCTGGCCCCCTCACACATTTGAGGTAGGAAAATCCTTGGTTCGAACCAATGTTTGATATTAACAGGCCTGAAACTGGAGTTGGTTCCCCTTTGCTAGCCAGATAAATTGCTGTATTAGCAAGAATGTATTTTGGTCTTCTTGACCCAGACAGACGCATCCTGTTGTACTCTGGGAACTGCTGTCTCAAGATGTCACATGCCAGACTCAGATAACGTATGATACTCCCTTGCTGTATTATCTCAACTCCCATGTCTGGAAGGAACGGTTTAGTTCCTTATATTACCTTATATGTCTATATAGAAACTGTTACGTATTCAACACTATATAAACCCCACTTCGTACAACCCTTCGGGGTTCAGACATTTTGCTTGCTTTTGCAGTTTGAACCTACGCAAATAAACTTTCCTACAATGAAGAGCTTGGCCTAGTCTTGTCTTTCCTACAACAGTTACCTGGCGACCCAGATTGGGACTGAGGTCAAGGCGATATTTCACTGAGGGCCGGTCGGCCCCACCGGGTGGTCGCTCCCGAACATTCTCCAGGCGCCACGGGGACTTGGATCTCCGGGAGATGGCAGCAACAGCCCTGTGGTACCGACGGTGCTACGAGTGAGCCCAAGAACCCTGCAGTGTAGGAAAGAAGTCTGAACAATTCCTGGCCAGAAAACAGAAGGTGAAGACGCCGCAGGCGAGTATATATTAAAGTGTGTAGTACCTGTCTCGCTTGAAGACAGAAGAGGGGGGCTGATCACCCTCCTGGACTCAGGGCAGGGACCCTAAAGAAGTCCGTGTTAGGTTGTGTGGGTGGTTAAGTCACCGTAGTTCTTGTTAGTGACCGTGAGCTCCGGGGCTGCGAGTCGGTGACAGTGTGATAGGATGGGGGGGGGGGAAACAGAGTGTGCCCAACACACCGTTGGCATGCATGTTAAAAGGATTTAATACTTATTTTAGTGACCCCTTATATCCGAAAGGAAAGAAAGATAGATTGAGGTTTTTGTGTGAAACTATGTGGCCGCAGCTGGGAACTGGGTGGCCTCCGCAAGGATCTTTCAAGGAGGAAGTAGCTGATAAACTGTTGGGTGAAATAGCAGTATATCAGGAGAAATACCCCGACCAGTTCCCATACATAGATCAATGGGTGAATGCTTTAACTGAAAGGGCTGATGAATTGTTGCAATGTCAAGCAGAGATGGTTCATTTGTGTGTAGCTCGACCGGGAAATAGAATGCTGAAGGCTAAGTGTGAAAGAGAGAAAAGTGAAAGGGCTGAGAGATATGTTATGAGAAGGAAAAGAACCGGAGGAAGTGATGAGACACCCCTCCCCCCCCCCTTGTGCTCCTCCGTTGCCACCCCAGAACCAACCTGTGCCAGGGCCGGCTGGAGGTGGAGATGGACAACAAAGAAGGGATAGTGGTGATGGAGGTGGAGTGAAAGTTAAGCCGGGTCCTTCTGCTGACAGTAGTGGGCAAAGTGATGATGATGATGAAGAAACTTTAGGGGCAGTAGGTGGAGAGGTGGCTGTAGGGGTGCAAACCCGTTCGGCTACAGCAAAAGCAGAAGCTGCCGCTGCAAAGCAGGAATTTTTAGCACCGCTGCGTCAGATGGATCAGCAAGTGGTTAATGCACACGGAGATAGAGAGATTATTCCTCTTTTTCAGTATGTGCCATTTACTACAACTGATTTATTGAATTGGAAACAACATTATGGGCCGTTGACTACTAAGCCTACTGAAATGGCAGATTTATTTCAGACCATTATGCAGACTCATAATCCAATTTGGCAGGATGTGCAGCAGCTGTTAACTACTTTGCTGACTCCAGAGGAGAGAGAGAAATGGAAAGGAGCTGTTAGGAACTGTTTAAAAGTTAGAAACCCGAATGATAATGAGGATCGGTTTCAACAGACGTTGTTGGAAAAGGTGCCGGTAGAAAACCCGGGGTGGGATCCTAGGACCCCTGAGCATATGACCCAGTTAAGAGAGTATCAAAATTTGGTGGTAGAGGCTTTAAGACAGGCAGGGAAACCCCCGGTTAACATGTCAAAACCTTCACTGGTTGTTCAGAGAGCCGATGAAAGTCCAGAAAGTTTTTTGCAAAGATTGATAGAAGCATATGAATTGTATACTCAGGTGGATCCGAGGAGTCCAGGAAATGTGAGGATGTTGAATGAAAGGTTCATAGCACAGAGTTATGAGGACATTAGAAGGAAATTGGAATGGGCAAGGAAAGTGTATGTGAATCGAGATAAGGTGGAGAAAAGGGAGAAAGATGCCAAAATGCAAAAGATGCAAGGAAAGTGTATGTGAATCGAGATAAGGTGGAGAAAAGGGAGAAAGATGCCAAAATGCAAAAGAAGGCTGAGTTATTGGCATTGGCGTTGCAGGGAGGAATGGCTGTGAGCCCTGCACAGGGTGAATCCCTAGGTCCCAACCAATGTGCGTATTGCAGAGGAGAAGGTCATTGGCAGAGAGAGTGTCCAAGGAGAATGGTGAGAGGAAGAGGTGTGATGCGAAGACCAGGTGGCAGCCCAATTGTTGGGGCGTGTGGAGGAATGGTTACCGGAAGATTTCAAGGAAGAGGTGGCAACAGAGGGTGGTGTGGCAATAGGGGAGGTAGAGGTTTTGGTAGAGGTTTTGGTGGATTTGGAAGTCCTAATCAAAGACAAGAGGCGGAAACGATCGGGTTGGCCGAAATGGGATGGTCAGATTGATGGGGACTGGGCTTGGAGGAGGCCCCACCCGAGCCATTGGTTATAGTGAATATTGGGGGCCAACAGACAACGTTTTTGGTGGATACTGGAGCAGGAAGATCAGTTGTGAATAAGCAGATTTCGGCACCTGGACCTCATCGAATTCAAGTTCAAGGTGTATCTGGACAGGTCCTGGGGCGCCAGGTCTTGAAACCAGTCACTTGTGATTTCAAAGGAACTGAAGTTCAACATGAGTTCCTTTATATTCCAGAATGCCCTATTCCACTTTTAGGAAAGGACTTGCTTTGCAAGTTAGGAGCAACCATTGAATTTGATGAGGGCCGACAGAAGGTGATGGTTAGGCACTCACCAGAAGAGACTTGGAGATTGATGATAGGAAGACAGGTTGGCATAGAGACTTTGGAAGAGAAGTGGATGCAATTTGAGGTGCCTGGATTGTGGGCGGAGGATAACCCACCAGGTTTCGCTGCCCATCAACCACTGGTGGTGGTTGAGGTGAAGCCAGGGGCTAGGCATAAGTCAGAGGCCAGTTTCTAGGGAAGCCATTTATGCCATTTATGAAAGTATACAAAAATATTTAACAGCAGGAGTATTGGTGCATATTCAGTCCCCTTGGAATACCCCAATCATCCCAATTAAAAAGTTTGATGGGTCTTACCGCCCAGTTCAGGACCTTCGTCCCATGAATAACCTGACCATGACCTTACACCCGGCCGTGCCGAACCCCTATACCCTGCTCAGTCTGATCCCCCCGCAAGCCAGTTGGTTTTCTGTTATTGATTTGAAAGATGCCTTTTTCACTATTCCGATACATCCAGTAAGCCAGCCGTTGTTTGCATTTGAGTGGGAGCACCCCCACACTGGGACAAAAACACAATACACTTGGACTCGGTTGCCCCAGGGGTTTAAGAACTCTCCCACTTTGTTTGGAACTGCCCTAGCTACTGATTTGCAGTATTATGTCCCTTGTCAGCAAGGGGATACAGTTTTACAATATGTTGATGATGTGTTAATAACAGGACAGTCAGAGGATTTATGTTGGGACAACACAAAGGTATTGTTAGAACTGTTGCTTGAGTGTGGGTCTCGAGTGTCAAGGAAGAAAGCACAATTGGTGAAAAAGCATGTTAGGTATTTAGGATATGACATTGTGAAAGGAAGTCGGGCTCTGGGACCAGAGCGGAAGTGGACAATTCTAGCTTTAGCCGAACCTCGGACTAAGAGACAATTGAGAAGTTTTTTAGGGTTGGCAAGCTTTTGTCGCATTTGGATACCTAACTTTGCTTTGATAGCCGCTCCCTTGTATGCCGCCACTAGGGGTGCCAATATAGAGCCCCTTGAATGGGGAGGAGATCAGAAAAGAGCTTTTAAAGACATCAAAGAAGCTTTGACACAGGTGCCAGCTTTGGCGTTGCCTAATTTACAAAAGCCTTTTAATCTATATGTGGATACTAGCAAGAATATTTCTTTAGGGGTGCTTACCCAGCCTTTAGGTAGCTGGCAACAACCAGTAGCTTACTTGTCAAAACAATTGGATGGAGTAGCAAAGAGATGGCCCCATTGTTTGAAGGTGTTGGCAGCCATTGTAGAACTGATACAAGATTGCAACAAACTCACTTTTTCTTGCCCCATCAATGTGCATTCCCCACATGCCGTGCAGTCCATAATAGATACAAAAGGTCATCTGTGGATAAGTGGCCAGCGATTGGCAAAGTACCAAGCAATAATGATTGAGAATCCTCAGGTCAAATTGATTGTGTCCAATCAACTGAATCCAGCCACTCTGTTGCCCATTGAATCAGTGCCTACACATGATTGTTTACAGGTGCTTGATAAGGTCTATTCGACATGACCAGACCTGACTGATATCCCACTGATTGATGCGCAGATGAATTGGTATACTGATGGATCTAGTTACATCGTTGATGGCAATAGGTTATCGGGATATGCTGTTGTGGGAGATGGGGAAGTGATTGAAAGCAGCCCATTGAGTAAAGGATCTAGTTCACAAGTAGCCGAATTATGGGCCTTGATAAGAGCTTTGGAATTGGCAGAAGGAAAAAGTTTGAATGTGTGGACAGATAGTAAATATGCATTTCTTACCTTACATGCACATGGAGCTGTGTATAAAGAGAGAAGTTTTAAGGACTCGGCAGGAAAAGACATTTTGCATGGCCAGTTGATAAATCGCCTGATTGAAGCTGTTAATAAGCCAAAGAAAGTTGCTGTGATGCATTGTAGAGGACATCAGAGAGGCAATGATAAGGTGGTGATTGGAAATAGGGCTGCTGATATCGAAGCAAGAGAGGCTGCAAAGAGGGATGACTCACTCCCCCACCCCCCCGATTTGCTTCTTCAAGTTGCTATGGTGCTTGGAGTGTTGCCACCGGAGATTAAGCCTTCATATTCACAAAAGGAAAGTGTGAAAGCTGTAACTGACTTGAAAGCAAAAGTTGAGGATGGATGGTATGTGTTGCCTGACAAAAGGATTTTTGTGCCGTCATCAGTAGCCTGGACATTAGCTCAGCTAGCCCACAAAACTACCCATATGGGGAAGACAGCTTTGGAAGCAGCTTTAAGTAGGGATTATTATATTAATGGTCTTGCTGGTATTGCTGCAGGGACGGTTGCCAAGTGTGTCACCTGTGCCAGAGTCAATCCAAGACAAGGACCGCTGCTGCCCCCTGGAGCAATACCCAAGTCCTACATTCCAATGGATTATGTTATGATAGATTTCACTGATATGCCAAGGTGTGGATTTTATAAAGCTTTGTTAGTCATGGTTGACATGTATACTGGCTGGCCAGAGGCTTTTCCCACAAAGACTAAACAAGCAAGGGAGGTGGCTCGAATTCTGCTGAAAGAGATCATTCCCAGATTTGGTATACCCGGTCATATCTCTTCTGATAATGGCCCTGAATTTGTCCACCAAGTTAATCAAGCAGTTGCCAATGCGGTGGGCATACATTGGAGGTTTCACAGTGCTTTTCATCCTCAATCGGGAATGTCTGCTGAACGCATGAACCGCACCTTGAAAGAAAGAATTACTAAAATCTGCACTGAAAGCCATCTTAAATGGCCAGATGCCCTTCCTTTGGCTCTGTATGCAATTTGAAGCTCCCCGAGGGGACAGCATAAGTTATCACCATATGAACTCATGTTTGGCCGCCCCCCCAATCTTCTATGAAAGAATCTCACTGGGTGGCCAGACTTAGGTCATAAGGGGTGTGTGTGGAATTTAGAGATGGCACAGGAACTTAACAAACAGGTTGAGAAGCTCCAACAGTATGTAATGGAACAGGTTCCTCCTAGATTGGTTACTCGCTGCCACCCGTACAAACCTGGAGATATGGTGTGGGTTAAACACTGGAAAAAGGAACAGTTAGAGGGCAGATGGAAAGGACCATATACTGTTATCATGGCCTCCCCACTTGCTATTAAAATTGCAAAATCCAAGTCGTGGATACATTGGACACGTGTTAAACCAGCTGCTGATCTTGGTTGGACGGTGACGGTTGATCAGAAAAAGCTGACCAAGTTGACCTTTAGTCGAAAACAGCACCAGTGAGCTGCTCTGCTGAAGCCTTACTGGGAATAGGTTTCTCTACGCACAGCAGTGAAGAAACCCCTGCTGAGCCACTCCAGAAGCTGGCTTTCTACGCACGGGTGAAGATGCGAACGGCGATGGAGCTGCAAATAGTTATGCTTTTTCTTTTAGTATATGTATCAATTGTGTCAACTAATCATGTATGCATCACCAGTTTAGGTCAATGGAGTGACCCAGATGAACGACCCCGCATCATACAGGCCTACACTGTGGGATCTGGCAGTTGTGATGGAACTCTGCCTCTGTCTTTCACTCCTGAATGCTGGAATGGTATCCTGCCACATCCGTGTCAATATCCACAAGCATTTGATAGGATTGTTATGATTGCCTGCCAGAACCGTGGCTACTCAAACCCAAAGGCTTGTCAATATGTGGGTTATGCTTTTAGAATAGGAATATGTATCAAAGCTCCTTACAAAGGGGGGAGACCCCCGGTTACTTTGGAATGTGGTAATCCCTTATACTGGGGATGGGAGCGGGTCACTACTATAGCCCAGTTGAGACTTGGTTGGCAGGGGACTTGTGTTTTACATTTGCAACAGATAGAATTTGGAGTTACCTTGAGAGCCCCTAGGAAAGGTACCAAGAAAACTCGGAAACCTAGGGAAGTTGGACATTTGAAGCGTAGAGGAATGGAGGTTAGTCAAGAAATAGATAGGTGTGCTCCATGTGTGACAAGAGCGAGAGTGGGAGACAAGCTTAATACATTGATATATCACACACAAGTCCCAAGAGGGTGTATGTCTTTAGATGCAACATGTGTTCATAATCATACTATGTACAGCTTATGCTTGCTTCAAAACAAAACCATATGTTATAATCCAGCTGTTCCCATCCACCTGAATGTGACATTGTGGGCAGGTTTAGACAAGGAAGGAACTCGTCGGGATCCGGAAGGTGAAGGACGGTTATATTTGTTAAACTATACTCTTCAGTTGAAACAAGGGAAACAAACCTTATCTTTGAGTTTTGATGCATGTGTGGCAATGAATAAAGGAAAAGGAACACCGTGTGGAGATCAGGTATGGGTACACACATACATTCATAATCACAAATATTTATGCCAATCCAATCTTAATTGGGCATACAGGAATCCCAATCAATGGCTCCCATGTGCTGGAAGTACACAATGTTCAGGTTGGAAATGTGTGTGTGATTACACTGGAGGAGGTTATGCAGTTTGCAAACACATTGATTCATTTAGAAGAGGATCTGACAATAAAGTGGTAATGGAGATAGCTCGCACTCACCCACCAGTAGCAAGCTATGGTTTTGGAATTGATGGAACAGGCAAAGATTCACAGACGTATCTGACGATCAAAATTGCACAAGTTTTTGAAGAAGTGCGATCATTGGGATGGTCTGTATACGATAATTTGCAAAAATTACATAAGCCTTTACCTATCAGTACCAAGGCTAATAATCTGTTCATAGAATTGGCTGAGGAAGTGGCTAAGATGTTAATGGTTAAGAACTGTTTTGTGTGTGGAGGCACTAATATGGGAGAGCAATGGCCTTGGGAGGCGATGGAGGCCAATCCATCGGTTTACAATAACCTTTCCCGGGCTGGAAATATCACCAAGAGGGTGCACCTGTCAGGTATAGTCTGGACACTTACCACTAATTTAGTGGGGAGAAATTGTTTTGTTAGAGAAGGTTCTGAAGAAGTTGGACAGTTGATTTGTTTGGGGTCTTGGCTTGTTGGGTATCAACAGTGGACGTCTCCTAGTAATTTATCTGCACCTGATAAGTTCAACATTACCTTCCTAAATTACCTCACTGATCTGCATCCTACCCAGGAATGGATAGCACCTAAAAATATGTATTGGATTTGTGGAAAATTGGCCTATGAAGAACTTCCGTATAATTGGTCAGGTTCCTGTGTTTTAGGTTGGATTAAGCCGTCCTTTTTCCTCCTTCCTATACAATCTAGGCAAATATTAGGGGTTCCATTGTATGAACAGTTTGGTCACAGAGTAAGGAGGGAAATCTCTCTTAATTCAAATCTTTTATGTATATTAATATAACATAACATCCCTTTTCCTAAACTAAACAATCAGTAAGCTAGCCTATCTCCACCCACTTTCCTGCAGGTCTACCATACATAATATTTTCAATATCTTTGTTCTTCTGCCCACACCACTAAAAAATATTTCCATATATAGATAAAATCCTCAAATGACTTAAAACTTGTAATCCATATGGTATCTTCTGTAATGTCTTTCAACTGGATTGTTAATTCCATCACCCATATTAGGGTAACATCGAATTCTAGTTCCAACAGTATGTTCAGTATCTTCAATTACCATCTGCCCCCATCAATAGTAAGTATTTTTGTATAGCAAAAAACCACCCAAGTGACTTTATATTTGTATTCCATATAGTGTCTTCTGTAATGTCTTTCATCTAGATTATTAATTCCAACCACCGTATTAGGGTAACAACCAGATCTTCTGCATGCCCCAGTCCCATAGTTCTCTTGCCTTATAGCTCAGCATAAACGTAATCCATTGGTCAAAGAGTCCAAAATAGAAAGTTCCAATCCACTCAATTAAAGGCCATCTTCCACATCCCAAAAGCACAGCATTGCAGAGATCTGTCACTCTCCTCAAAATAGTATAAACCAATACTTTGCCTCAGCTATATTTTCATATTTTTAATCGTGTCTTAAGTAACTGGCATTACACTGTTGTTTAGTCTAAAAAATTTTTATTTTTGTAGGACCTGCTTCTTCTTTTCTTAACTTTTTGTGGCTTAGATTTCCATCCTGGTTGCCTTTCTAGGAGTTGTATATCAACTGATTGATTTCCATGCTGGTCTGTAACTTTTTTTTTTTAATTGAAAAAGTTTTTGAATACAAATTTTTTTCCCCCATTTTTCTCCCCCCCTCCCCCCTAACCCCCTCTCACCACCCATCCCCCCCTGTGACTTCTTCACAACAAAGACCTAATTCATAACAGATTATATAATATTTTACTATCCCCTTACTCCCTCCTCTAAGTACTGACCCTTACTTGCTAATAGTATTATTAATATTGTTACTTCCCGCTTTTACCATACATTTCAAAATAACATTCTACTGTAACATTGTATAACTTCTAATTTATAACCTGTAATATTATTGTAACTCCCAATTTAACAATATTCTGCCCTTTTTCTCCTCCTCCATACTTATATCTGTATATTAATACAACATTTCAAAACAACCTTCCACTTTAAAACTATATAATAAATCCTACTTTAACATTTAATCTTTTGTGTATATTAATATAACATTTCAAAGCAGCCTACCCCATAAATCCTAATTTAACATTTATTCAACTCTATCCATTTGCTCCACTCCCCTAAATATATCACTTAAACTAAACAATCAGTAAACTAACCTATTTCCACCCACTTTCCTGCAAAATTGCCATGCACAACAATTCTTAATATCTTTAATCCACTGCCCACTCTGCTAAGAAATATATATATATATATATATATATATATATATATATATATATATATATATATATATATATATATATATATATATATATTCCGTTATATAAAAGAAAGTCAATGACTTTAAATTTATAATCCATATAATATCTTCTTTGATGTCTTTCCACTGGATTGTTGAGTCCATCATCCATATTAGGGTAACATAGCATCCTGGTGCAACAGTTTGTTCAAAATCCTCAGTCATCATCTGCCCCCATCAGTAAAGAATATCCTCATATATATATAAAAGAAAAAAACAACCACCCGAGTGACATTATGATTATATTCCATATAATTGTAATTGTGGCTTTCATCAGGATTATTAATTCCCGTCATCCTAATGGGTAACAACCAGATCTTCTGCGTGCCCCAGCGTAGCTCTCTTGCCTTATAGCTCAAGATGAATATAATATATTTATCAATAAAAGAAAGAAGTCCAAAATAGATAATTCAAATCCAACAAATTAAGGCTCTTTTCACATCCCAAAATTACGGCATTGCAGAGGTCTGTCACTCTCCTCAGGATAATATTAACCAATACTTTGCCTCCACTATCTTTTCATATATTCATTCATTTTTTTAAAATAACTGGCTTCACTGTTGCTTAATTTAGAAATTTCTATTTTTGTGAGACCTATTTCTTTTTTTTCTTTTCTTTTTGTGGGTTTGATCTCCATCCTGGTTTCCTTTCTATAAGTTGTATATCAACTGAACGATTTTCATTCTGCTTTATAACTTGATCTTGTTGGTTTTGCTTTCGTGTCTCATATTTCTTTTTTATCAATTGTGTATCAGCTAATTGGTTTCCATACTTGTCTGTGACTTGATGAATCATCACGTTAGAGTCCGATGCCACTTCTCTCGTATTTATAGATAATCCAGCTGAGGTGTCTAAAGAATCCAAAGGCAATTTGTCCACAGCAGCCTCTATAATTCGGTGTTTTCCCTTTATTTCCAATTCCTTCTGCTTATCCTGTATTGTGCCTAGAGATGTTAAGTTCATTTTCAAAAATTTTTGATAAAATTCTTCCGCTTTTTCAACAGTATTTAGTTGGTATCTTTCTCCTTGATATCTCAATATTATACCAGCTGGAGTGTCCCACCTGAATAAAATATTTCTTTTTTTTTAACTCAGTCACCAGAAAACCAAATTTCTTCCTTTCCAATAACATCTTAGGCGGGAGCTCTTTGTAAATCCAAATCTTTCTTCCAAACAATTGCAAAGTAGAATTAAAAGAATTTTGCACAATATTATTTCTTATATCTTTATCTGTAAAATAAATCACCACATCTCTAGGCAATTGCCTTTGCTTTGCAATCCAGGAATTTATTCTATAAACTCTGTCAATCCTACAAAATATTTCCTCAGGTTGAACCTTTAAGATCCCAGCCAGAATTTCAGAAGATATTTTCCTTAAATCATCTCTATCATTTTCCTGCAGTCCTCTCAGTCTAATCGCATATTCAGTAAAATTATGTTGCATCATTAAAACTTCTCTTTCAATCCGTTGTTGTATGTTTTCTGCATTACAAGTCTTTTGATCAGCCTCCATTTTAGGTTTTTCTTTTGAGCTATTGTCTTGAGTGTTTGTCAAATCATTTTCAATTTTTTGTATTCTATTATCCAAATTGTCCTCAATTTCTTCCACTTTAGACTCTAATAAGTTAGTATTTGCATCCAACTTAATCATAAATTCTGCAAGACCATTAGCCATATTTATAATCTTTCGGTCCAAAAAATCAAACTTTGATTGCACTAATTCTTTAATTTCCTGCTTAAATTTTTCAAGGTTCTGATTCACAATCTCATCCCTTCTTACAATCTCCTCCAAAAGAAATTCAATTATATTAAAATCAGTTTTCTGAGACTGGAGATTTAGAACTTGTTCACGTAATTTATTAATGGGGGAATCCCCCCCCCCACTGCTTGTTTGTCCAGCTTTGCAAGCTTTAATGCCATATTTCCACACAGACAAACTATTTTAAAAAAAAAGAAAAGAGAGGCAAAAAAGAAAAAAAAAAGCTTCTTTCCAACCAAGATCAATATCAGATCTCCAGGAAGAACAAAACACAAAAGTAGAGCTTTATCTTCAATTGTAGCCAGAAGTATTTATTCCGCTACTTTGTATCTTAATAGAAAACGGAAGGACTCTCCCTTTCAGCCCCTTCTCAAGCCTCGGCAGTCGCCATTTTTAAAAATTCTTTTTCTCCTTTTCCTTTTCCTTCTTCAATAATTGTTATAAAATAGATGAAATACTTGCGATTCAGGGTCACAGGTCCAGCTCACGTCCTCTTTAATTGTTCTGTTAATTTTTGTAGGCTTGATCTTGTCGCCTAGCTCTGCATAAGCAGAGGTCTCCCAAAGCCCGGAGCGACGGCGAGGGAAATAGGGAGCTTCATCTGCTTCGTCCCCAAAAGTAAAAAAAAACTTTTGGGGCTAGGCAGAGAGCTCTACCTGCCCCCGCCAGCTCTCTCTCCATTTCCACATGGAAATGGAGTTTTTTTGAGCCGCCTTTCAGATGTAAAGGCGGCTCTTTACAGGCAATGGGGCGGCGATCCCAAGGGATCGTCTGGCGGTGGCAAGAAGCAAAAAACCAAAATCCTTTCTATCTTTTAACATCTTGGGCGGTAGCTCTTTAAATATCCAAATCTTCCTTCCATACATTTCAAGAGTGGAGTTAAAAGACTTTTGCACAATATCATTTCTTATTCCTTTATCGGTAAAGTAAATCACCACATCTCTAGGCAACTGCCTTTGCTTTGCCACCCAAGAATTTGCTCTGTAGGCCTTATCAATCTTACAGGATACCTCTTCAGGACTAACCTTTAAAATCCCAGCCAGAACTTCAGCAGATATCTTTCTCAAATCTTCTCTTTTATCTTCCTGTATTCCCCTAATTCTGACCGCAAATTCCATAAATCTGAATTGCATCATTATGAGTTCATTTTCAATCCTTTGTTTTATATTATCTGCATTGTTTTTGGATTTTGAGGATTTTGTACAGTATCTGGATGATAAAATAACTCAGATTCGGGAAGACTTGGCCGCTGACTGGGTTAGTTCAGACGAGATGACTGAGGCAGGCCTTGAGAATGTTATCTGGGAGGAGTTCGATCCTGTGGCTCCCGAGGACGTGGACAGGATCTTGGGACGGCTGAACACCACCACATGTTTATTGGACCCGTGTCCCTCCTGGTTGGTGCTGGCTTCCCGGGAGGTTACACGAGGCTGGCTCCAGGGAATTATTAATGCTTTTTTGAGTGAGGGTGTCCTGCCGGCCGCCTTGAAAGAGGCGGTGGTGAGGCCTCTCCTCAAGAAGCCATCCCTAGATCCGGCTGTTTTGGCTAACTATCGTCCAGTCTCCAACCTTCGCTTTATTGCGAAGGTTGTTGAGAGTGTGGTGGCGCGACAGCTTCCACAGTACCTGGATGAAGCTGTCTATTTGGATCCGCTCCAGTCCGGCTTCAGACCTGGGTACAGCACGGAAACGGCATTGGTCGCATTGGTGGATGATCTTTGGAGGGCTTGGGATAGGGGTTATTCCTCTATCCTGGTCCTGTTAGACCTCTCAGCGGCTTTTGATACCATCGACCATGGTATCATGTTGCGCCGGCTGGAGGGACTGGGAGTGGGGGGCACCGTTTTTTAGTTTAGTTTAGTTTAGTTTAGTTTTATTTGATTTGTATACCGCCCTACTCCCGAAGGACTCAGGGCGGTGAACAGCCAACAATAAAATACATAGATACACAAAATTTAAAAACCCAATAAAATCAAATTAAATTATTTGGCCCAGACAAATTAAAACACCCCGATAATTTAAAAACAGATTAAAATTTAAATATTTAAAAAGGGAAGAGATTAGGCCAAGCCTGCTTGATGGAATAAAAAGGTCTTCACAGCACGGCAGAAGGAGCGCAGATCCGGGATCCTCTGTATCTCCGGGGGGAGCTCATTCCAGATAGTAGGTGCCCCCACAGAGAAGGCTCTCCCCCTAGGGGCCGCCAGTCGACACTGTTTGGCTGACGGCACCCGGAGGAGTCCCTCTCTATGAGAGCGTACTGGCCGGTGGGAGGCTATTGGTGGTAGTAGGCGGTCGCGTAGATAACCAGGTCCTAAGCCATGGAGCGCTTTAAAGGTGGTAACCAAAACCTTGAAGCACACCCGGAAGACCACCGGGAGCCAGTGCAGCTCGCGCAGGAGAGGTGTTACATGGGAGCGCCATGTCGCTCCCGTTACCACCCGCGCGGCCGCACTCTGCGCCAGTTGGAGCCTCCGGGTGCTCCTCAAGGGGAGCCCCATGTAGAGAGCATTACAATAGTCCAGGCGGGAGGTGACGAGGGCATGAGTGACCGTGCGTAACGAGTCCCGATCCAGAAAGGGACGCAACTGGCGAATCAGGCGAACCTGATAAAAAATCCTCCCGGTCACAGCCGTCAAATGCTCTTCTAAAGACAGCCGTGAGTCCAGGAGGACGCCCAAGTTGCGAGCCCTCTCCGTGGGGGCCAATGATTCGCCCCCAATAGTCAGTGATGGCGTCAACTGACTATATCGGGATGTCGGAAACCACAGCCACTCGGCCTTGGATGGATTGAGCCTGAGCCTGTTCCTCCCCATCCAGATCCGTACGGCCTCCAGGCACCGGGACATCACTTCAAGGGCATCGTTGGGGTGATCCGGGGTGGAGATGTACAGCTGAGTGTCGTCAGCGTACTGATGGTACTCCACCCCGAAACCACGGATGATCTCACCCAGCGGCTTCACATAAATGTTGAACAGGAGAGGCGAGAGGACCGACCCTTGCGGCACCCCACATATGAGGGGCCTCGGGGTCGACCTCTGTCCCCCTGCCAACACAGACTGCAACCGGTCAGAGAGAAAGGAGGAGAACCACCGCAACACAGTGCCTCCCACCCCTAACTCTTCCAACCGGTGCAGCATGATACCATGGTCGATGGTATCAAAAGCCGCTTTGAGATCTAACAGGACCAGGACAGAGGAGCACCCTCTGTCCCGAGCCCTCCAGAGATCATCAACCAACGTGACCAATGCCATTTCCATGCTGTACCCAGGCCTGAAGCCCGACTGGAACGGATCCAGATACGTCGTTTCATCCAGGTGCTGGGGGAGCTGTTGCGCAACCACACTCTCAACAACCTTCACCACAAAACGAAGGTTGGAGACTGGACGATAATTTACCAACATTGCCAGGTCCAGGGAAGGCTTCTTGAGGAGAGGCCTCACCACCGCCTCTTTCAAGGCAGCAGGAAAGACACCCTCACCCAGCGAAGCATTTATAATCCCCTGGAACCAGCCTCGTGTCACCTCCCGAGAAGCCAGCACTAACCAGGAGGGACACGGGTCCAATAAACAAGTGGTCGTGTTCAGTCTACCCAGAATCCTGTCCACGTCCTCAGGGGTCACAGGATCAAACTCATCCCAGATAACATTCTCAAGACCTGCCCCAGTCCCTCCCCCTGAGACTACCCAGTCGGAGTCCTGATCTTCCCGAATCTGAGCGATTTTGTCATACAGATATTGAACAAAATCCTTGGCTCTACCCTCCAAGGGGTCCTCCCACGCTTCCTGGTGGAGCAGGGAGCGGGTCACCCTAAACAGGGCGGCCGGGCGATTATCTGATGATGCAATAAGAGCAGCAAAATAGCTACATTTTGCTGCTTTTATCGCCACTAGGTAATTCCTAATATGAGATCTTACCAGTGTCCGGTCAGATTCAGAAAGACTGGCCCTCCAACTACTCTCTAGGCATCTTTTCCGGCGCTTCAACTCCCTCAGCTCCTCAGTGAACCAAGGAGCTAAATGAGATCGGCGCCGGGTCAGAGGCCGCAAAGGCACGACCCAATCCAGAGCTCCAGCGGCCGCCCTATCCCAGGCGGCCACTAGGTCTCCAGTCGAGGTGTGTGCCAGAGCCTCAGGGAATGGCCCAAGCTCCATCTGGAACCTATCAGGTTCCATCAGGTGCCTGGGGCGGAACCATCTTACCGGCTCCGCCTCCCTGCGGCAGGGTGTAGCGGTTTGAAGGTCAAGACGATGGAGAGAGTGATCAGACCATGACAAGGGCTCGGTGACTATATCCCCTATCTCGAGAACACTCAACCACTGTCCAGAGACAAAAACCAGATCCAGCGTGTTTCCCCCCGTGTGGGTAGGGCCATGAATTAACTGGGTCAGGTCCATGGCTGTCATGGAAGCCATGAACTCCCAAGCCACCTCAGATGCCTCACCAACGGACGGCAAGTTGAAATCCCCCATGACCATAAGCCTAGGGGTCTCAACCGCCACCGTGGCAATGACGCTGAGTAGCTCGGGCAGGGCTGCTGCCACATGGCAGGGACCCAGGTACGTGATCAGCAAACCCATCTGAACCCCGTGACCCCATTTCACAAGGAGGGATTCACAGCCGGCCGTCTGAGGAACAGTGGCCTCCCTCAGTCTCAGACCTTCGTTAATAATAACCGCTACCCCCCCCGCCCCTACCCTGCAACCTCGGCTGATGGAATGCGCGGAAACCTGGTGGGCACATTTCAACAAGAGGGACCCCCCCCCCTTGGCCCAACCAGGTTTCCGTAATACCTGCCAGGTCCGCTCCTCCCTCCTGAACAAGATCACAAATGAGGGGGGCTTTATTTACTACAGACCTGGCATTGCACAACATCAGACGGAGGCCAGGACCCTGAGGATCTGCGCCACCTGGAGAACGAGTGGAGCTTTGGGGGCCGGAGCGCGCCACCGCTCGAAGACAGTGGGTGCGCGCTCCCCTAACACGATATGGCCCCCTGCTCCCGCCATATCTACCCCTCCCACCCACAGTACTGATGGTAGAAACCTTATCTGGATGAACTTTATCCCCCCTCTTGACCCCGGGCCCCCCACCCCCCGTGCCGTGCTCCACAGCCATACCTGGCCCTCCCCTTAGTGGGTTATCCCCCATACCCACGGCCTTACTTCTGATCCAACCCTCCCGCCCCCAGAACCCCTTAAGACATTCGTTAAAACTTTATATAAAAATCCCCTCAACCCCCTCTTCGCGACATGCCACCTCTCTGGGTTCCAAAGCCCTTCATCGAGGTAGGCCTTCGATAACGTAGAAGGCCAGGCTTGCGAGAGGGGGGAGTCTCGCAAGGCAAAGAGTTTTGCGGTGGTTCTCCTCCTATCTCTCCGACTGGTCGCAATCCGTGTTGACAGGGGGGCAGCGGTCGACCCCGAGGCGCCTTGTTTGTGGGGTGCCCCAAGGGTCAGTCCTCTCGCTCCTCCTGTTCAACATTTATGTGAAGCCGCTGGGTGAGATCATCCGTGGTTTTGGGGTGGAGTTCCATCAGTACGCTGATGATACTCAGCTGTACATCTCCACCCCAGACCATCCCAACGATGCCTTGGAAGTGATGTCCCAGTGCCTGGAGGCTGTGCGGGTCTGGATGGGGAGAAACAGGCTTCGACTCAACCCTTCCAAGACCGAGTGGCTGTGGCTGCCGGCGTCCCGGTATAGCCAGCTGACGCCATCGCTGGTTATTGGGGGCGAATCATTGGCCCCCACAGAAAGGGCCCGCAACTTGGGCGTCCTCCTGGATGCACGGCTGTCTTTAGAAGGGCATATGACGGCCGTGGCCAGGGGGGCTTTTTATCAGGTTCACCTGATACACCAATTGCGCCCCTTTCTGGATCGGGACTCCCTACGCACAGTCACTCAAGCACTTGTCACCTCTCGTCTGGACTATTGTAACGCTCTCTACATGGGGCTCCCCTTGGGGTACACCCGGAGGCTCCAACTGGTGCAGAATGCGGCCGCGCGGGGGATTATGGGAGCGACTGGGCGCTCCCATGTGACTCCTCTCCTGCGCGAGCTGCATTGGCTTCCGGTGGACTTCCGGGTGCGCTTCAAGGTGTTGGTGATCACCTTTAAAGCGCTCCATGGCTTAGGGCCAGGGTACTTACGGGACCGCCTTCTGCCACCAATAGCCTCCCACCGGCCAGTTCGCTCCCACAGAGAGGGCCTCCTCAGGGTGCCGTCGGCTAGACAATGCCGGCTGGCGACCCCCAGGAGGAGAGCCTTCTCTGTGGTGGCACCTACCCTTTGGAACAATCTACCCCCAGAGATACGAGTTTTCGTCAGGCCCTAAAAACTCATCTCTTTCAGTTAGCCGGTCTCTCTTGATTTTATGATTTTATGGTTGGTTTTAAATTTTGATATGGATTTTAAATTGATAAATTTTAAACTATGGGCCAAATTTAATTATTTTAAATCTATTTTTAATCGTATTTTATGTATAAATGTTTTTATTTTGGCTGTTCACCGCCCTGAGTCCGAAAGGAGAAGGGCGGTATAGAAATTCGAATAATAAATGAATAAATAAATAAATTGTAAGTCTTGTAGTCAGCTTCCTTTATTTTTGACTCTACTTCTGAGCTATTTTCTTGAATCATTGTTAATTCATTTTCAATTCTTTGTATTTTATTATCCAAATTATGAATCTTATAATCAACTTCCTTCATATTAGACTCTATTTCTGAATTAAACTTTTCATCCATCTTTATCATTGCGTCTAAGAAACTTATCATATGTTGCTTGAATTTATCATACTTTTGTTGAACCAACTCTTTAATTTCCTGTCTAAATTTTTCAAGGTTCTGGTTCACAATCTCATCATGTCTTGCCATCTCCTCCAATACAAATTGCGTTAGATCTTTAAAGCCATTCCTCTGCATCTGCAAACTCAAAACTTGTTCATGTGGTTTATAAATGGGGGAGCCCCCCCCCCCCCCCCAGCTTGGTTGTCTGGCTTTGTGAGTTTTAACGCCATCCTGCCACACAAGCAGATTTTTTTCCCCCTTTAAAGAAGAAGACTTCTCTCCAAACAATATCAATATCAAGTCTCTAAGAAGGAAGAAGCATGAAATAAGAATTTTTCTCTTCACTTCTAGCCAGCGCTGTTATCTCAGTTACTTTGTAACATATTAAACTAGTCAAATGGAAGGACTTTCACTTTCAGCTCTTCTCAAGCCTCAGCCAGTCGCCATTTTAAACTTTCTTTTCCCCCCCCTTCCACTCTTCTTTACTTTTAAAGTCAGTCTTAGGGTTGTTAGAAGTACTTGCAATTTAGGGTCCCAGGTCCGGATTTCATCCTACTTATTCAGAGAGTCTGTTAGTTTTCGATAGTTGGTCTGGTCCCATCGCCTGGCTCTGCAAAGCGCAGAGTTCTCCCGAAGCCCGGAGCAGCGGCGAGGAAAATAGGGAGCCTCATCCTGCTTCCTCCCCAGAGGTAAAAAAAAAAACTCTGGGGACTTCGCAGAGGGCTCTACCTGCCCTCGCCGGCTCTGTCTCATGTTTCCTTATGGAAATGGAGTTTTTTGAGCCACCTTTCAGCTGTAAAGGTGGCTCTTTACGGGTGACGGGGCTGGCGGTCTCAAAGGACCGTCTGGCGGTGACGGAAGCCAAACCGGAAGCCTTGGCACTCATTGGTTTGATTGCAGCTGGATGTATTATAATACCTTGTGTGTTACCAATTATGATTAGAACTCTATCAAATAGTTTGTCCATGTTAGTCGAAAGAAAAGCCACTGCTCAGGTGATGGCCATGTGGGAATATGAACGCCTTCGGAGAGAAGAACCTGAGTATGTGACTCTTCTGGAAACTTCAGATGAGTCACAAAGGGGGGAAATGAGGTAGGAAAATCCTTGGTTTGAACCAATGTTTGATATTAACAGGCCTGAAACTGGAGTTGGTTCCCCTTTGCTAGCCAGATAAATTGCTGTATTAGCAAGAATGTATTTTGGTCTTCTTGACCCAGACAGACGCATCCTGTTGTTCTCTGGGAACTGCTGTCTCAAGATGTCACATGCCAGACTCAGATAACGTATGATACTCCCTTGCTGTATTATCTCAACTCCCATGTCTGGAAGGAACGGTTTAGTTTCTTATATTACCTTATATGTCTATATAGAAACTGTTACGTATTCAACACTATATAAACCCCACTTTGTACAACCCTTCGGGGTTCAGACATTTTGCTTGCTTTTGCAGTTTGAACCTGCGCAAATAAACTTTCCTACAATGAAGAGCTTGGCCTAGTCTTGTCTTTCCTACAACACATTGGTAAGGGAGGAGCCATGGGCCCCTATAAGAACCCCTGCACAGGGGCTGCTCTTTCTGCTCTTGTTCTACCTTCCTATGGAACTGATCCATGGGCTCAATCCAGGCATAGATGCCTCCATGCCAGGGAACTCATTTTACTCCACTTTTACTTCTAAATAAAGACTTAATTTGATTGCATCCTTGCATGCTGCCTTTTCTTGAAAGCGCCCTCAACGAACCATCAATCTTCGTGAGATCCCTCACAGTTACCAATTCCAGGTAATGCCGTTTGGGTTGCAGCCCCCCCCCCCCGGTGTTCATGCAGTTAATCAATGAGGTCCTGCATGAACACTTGTACCGGGGGGTCCTTGTGTACCTGGACGACATTTTGATCTATACCCGAATGATGGAGGAGCACACCCGTTTGGTTCATCAAGTATTGGAAAAGTAACTAGCAGCCAAATTATTCGTGAAACTATTAAAATGCGAGTTTCACCAAACAAGATTGGATTATCTGGGATATAGAATATTGGGGGAAGGAGTAGAAATGGATCCCAGGAAAGTCCAGGCAGTGTTAGAATGGCAAGCCTTGAGGACTTGAAAACAGTTACAGAGCTTCCTCGGGTTTGCCAATTTCTATCGGCAGTTCATTCCCTCCTTTACTAAGGTGGCTTTGCCCCTGACGGACTTACTGCAGACCAAACCCGTGATAGCAAGACCAAGACCAGGGCAGCCGTTACGATGGACTACTGAATGTCAATGGGCGGAACTGAAGGGGCTTTTTGCCCGTGAACCAGTCCTCAAACACCCTGATCCTAAACAAACCTTTGTAGTGCAGGTAGAAGCCAGCGACGTGGCTGTAGGGGCTGTTTTCTTACAGAAAAACGCCCAAGGCCAATTGCAGCCCTGTGCATATACCTCCTGGAAACTGACACCAATGGAACAAGGGTGGGCAATCTGGGAGAAAGAAGCGTTTGCAGTACGGTGGGTGCTCCTGACCTGGTAACATCTTCTTGAGGGTGCTCCACACCCATTTGAGGTGTGGATGGATCATAAGAATCTGGAAGCCCTCCAAACACCAAGAAGGTTGTCCCCAAAACAGGTGAGGTGGGCGTAGTACTTCCAGCAATTCTCATTTCATCTGAAGTAGGTTCCAGCTGGGAAAAACTTCTTGGCCGATGCCTTATTCTGGATGCCCCAATATAACAGCAAACGGGAGGAGGTAGTGGAAGCTCTCATACCACCCGGGCAGCCGGTGAACAGCATATCAGTGGGTGACGCATCAGGCAACCTGTTCCAGGATGAACTAAGAACAGCATTGATAACTGATCCATGGCTAGCTAGTAATCGATATCTAATGAGTTTCAAGGAGGATTTGGCTTGGAAGGGGGCCAAATTGTATATCCCTAGCAGCCTACGGACTGCTGTATTGAAACACTGCCATGATGCCAAACCGGCTGGCCATTTCGGTTTTCGAAAGACATTGCATCTAGTAAAAAGACAGTTTTGGTGGCCCCGGATGCAGGTCGATATTGAGGAATATGTGAAGGAGTGTCCAACATGCGCGGTGGCCAAACCGAGGACAGGAAGGCCCCTCAGTCTATTACAACCAGTGGTTGATCCTCGGCGTCCATGGGATGAAATTGCTATGGATTTCATAGTCAATCTCCCAAGTAGCAACGGTTTTGCGGTAATATGGACAGTGGTGGATTTGTTCTCGAAACAGGCTCATTTTGTGCCATGCAAAGGGATACCATCTGCACGGCGACTAACAAACCTGTTTCTCCAACACATCTACCACCTTCACGGAGTGCCAAGATGCGTTGTATCTGACAGGGGTGTGCAGTTCACCGCTAGATTTTGGAGGGAGTTTATTCATCTGATAGGGTCAACACAAGGGATGAGTTCAGCATTCCATCCCAGCACCAACGGGGTGGCTAAATGAGCCAACGCTATGGTGGAACGTTACCTGCAGTGTTACATGTCATACCAGGAAACAGACTGGTCAAACCTCCTATTGTTCATGGAGGTCGCGTACAACAACATGGTGCACCGCAGCACTGGCCTGCCCCCTTTCCAGGTGGTGTATGGTATGGAACTCCCGGCGATCCCTGAGCTAGAACAAAACCCTCAAACCACAGAAACCTCAACAGGATGGGGGGATAAGGTTTGCAGGGGGTGGCCTCAGGTGAAGGCAGCCTTATGGAAGGCTGCAGAGGAATATAAAGTGCAAGGAGACAAGAAGAGGGCAGATCATAAACCTTTCCGGGTGGGGGATCAGGTTTACCTCTCCACAAAATACCTGAAGCTCAGAATACCAAGTAGAAAACTGGGACCAAAATACCTGGGACCATTCACGCTAACCCGGGTGATCAACCCCGTAACAGTTGCCCTAAAACTACCACCTCTACTGGGGAAGATCCATCCTGTCTTCCACAGTAGCCTGTTGAAACCCGTAACAGCAGAACGAATCAGGGACCCCCTTAATCTGCCAGGTCCAGTACACACAAACTACTATGAAATAGACAGAATACTGGATTCCAGAATGCATAGGGGTAAGGTCCAATATCTAGTGCAATGGAAGGGGTACCCATTCACCAATGCTACTTTGGTGGCAGCGCCAGACATCCACACTGCACAGCTACTGAGGCGATTTCACTATAAATATCCAAACAAGCCAGAGGGACCAAATCACATGACCGGCAACACTAACCCTTCTGCTTTCTCCCTTACAGGTGGACCCCTGATAGAGGGGAGCAGCCTGTCGAGCCCTGGCCGGGACTCGAAACACTTGTGGGGAGGAGAGTGGGAGATGCGGCTACAGCTACCTGTAAAGAGGCTGGGATGGTGGTGGGAGGCCAATCCGGGCGGCGAGTGGATGACCGGCATCGAGAGGCTGTCAGCAAAGCAGCAGGAGGCCGCCAATGACTGCTGAGAGGCTCCCGGCTCCCAGCATGGATTGGCAGCTTGTGATGACATTTCAAAGTGCCGGAGATCCACGAAAGGGCAGGAATTACAAAAGACCCAACGGACAGCTGATGTGGGGGTGGCTTTGAACACTGGATGCTGGCTAAACAGACCTAAGTGAATAAATAGCACTGAGAGGCAGTTGCTATCAGCACTGACTTTGACCTGATTACTCACCTTGTCCTGTCTGTTGGCTGTGTTCAGCAATTAATGCTTTGCAACTATCACCATCTGCTGGTCTTTTATCTGAATCGCACAGACCCAGAGCAGAAAGGCCGAAATATGTTTTATATTTATTAATAACTTACGTACAAAATATATTAAATTTTATAATACTAAACCATGCAATATGTACTTCAATGGATATTACTAAATATAAAACACTATTAAAAAAAGTAATTAAATGGCTTGTAGGTTTTGAATACTTATATCAAACTATAGTTCTAAATCACCTATTACAGCAATCAATAGCAGGGATAAATTGATAAAGAGATATATTGTATAATCACTTATATTACTAATACTACTACTAATAATAATAATAGTTACTTCTTAATATAACATCCATTGTCTAGTTTGCAGTTAATCTCCTCTATATATGTAAAATCACTGTACAAAACATCAACAAGTATAGACAGTCTCTCACCCTCACTGTACAGTCAATTTCTTATTTTTATATAGCTTCTTTTAGTCCTTTAAGTCAACATGTTCTTATTTGACTACTATATTTATTTTCTTAGATGAATAAATTTTAGCCCACAGTCTTTCCTTCTTTCTGGAGCAGAGTTCTTTTTATTTCTTTTCTTTTCTTTTATTTATTTTAATTGTCTTTTTTTCTCTGTAGTTTGTGTCTAATTTCTTTGTGGCCAGTAGGTGTCACCCTTGCCTCACTCTATGTTACAAAGTATTCAATCCTCATTCAAGATGTCAACCTCCTCTGATTTGTCAGCACTTTTACTTTCCAACTTTAAATTGTTCTAGTTTCTTATTATAAGGTCTTTAAACACAAAGAAAACCACCCTTGGTCTTTTTCCTTTCTCAGCCAGTAAGGTCTATCACGTTGCAGTAAACCCTTCTATGCCCAAACTTGCCTTTTGCCGCTGTATCACAGGGAAAGAACTTTCTTCCCTCCTTCTTCCTGGGGCCCCTTTTCTCCTCTTCCCTTTTCAGAAATCCTCTGGGAAGTTCTCTCACCCCGGATCACTCACAAGAAGTTGCCAAGATCAAATTTCACCAGATCTGTCTCATCGTTGTCCTGCTATTTCACTGCTGGTCTTCGTCCAGCTGTCAGTTGTCATTTCTTCGCAGCTGCCATTGTGGGCTGTCTCCTTCCCCCGTCTGGCTTCTCCAAGGCTATTCCTACTGCTCCCGATCCCGACTGCTGTCAATGACCGCTCCACAGGACGTCTCTTTCTTCCGGTCCACCTCCGAGGGACCTGGGACTCCGAAAAGTCTGCCGTGTGGTTGGAAGTGGCTGTAAAAGCAGCTCTCTAAGCCGGAGAGCCGTCTCGCACAGCCTTTCTCTTTCTCTTTGACAGCTGGCCCCTCCCCCCCACTATACTGTTTCTTGATGTGTACTTCCTGCAAACATACGATATCTATATCCAGTTTTTGTAGTTTTGTGAGTATTTGTGTTCTTTTCATTGGTGAGTTTAATCCATTTATGTTTATTGATATCATCTTTATTTCCTCCTCCATTTCCTTATTTATACACCGTTCTTAACTTCCTTGTATTTCTTGTCTCTCTCTGTATTTTCCCTCTTGTACCTTCTCTTTCTATTCATTCTTTTTCCTGTTTTCTCTTTTCTTCTTGTTCTGCCTTGTTATCCTCTGTTTGATATTCTTCTTGACTCCTGCTCTCTACTTCTTCTCTACTCTCTTGCTCTTCCTCAGTTGCAAAGTGATGTTCAAAGAACTCTTGTGTTTTATCGAGTGTGTCTATTTTAAATTTTTTCTCCTGCCAGGATATCAGAATGCTTTCCGGCAGTAACCATTGGAACATAACATTATTGTCAGGTATGCTTCCTTCAAAATCCAGGAAAGAATGACCCAAACTCCATTTTTATAGAGATTAGTACTTTTACTGAAAATGAAGCGATCGCAACCCAGGTAAAGCTGGAACTAAGCAAAACGCGTGAAATTGCATCTAGAAAGCATCTCCCCCTCCCTTGTCCATCGTCCATCATCCAATCCAAAGGTCTCCCAAAGGTCAGGTGGAATCATGTCTGGCAACGTCATCCATCAGGAATGTAATGACGGTTGGTCTGACGGCTCCTTTGGAGAATTACTTTCGTTTCTTGAAAAGACTCCTCCTGCGTCCTTCCCCCCCTTCACCCCTCTAACTGTTCTCCCCGCCCCCCGTTTCTTATGGCAGCTGAAGCAGTCAAAGCGGAGGCTGACATTCGGCCCCTCTGCAGAAGAGACGTTAGTCCTAGAATAGAAGGAAGAAAGGGAAAGAGAAAACAAAATATATACAGGAATTAAGGTTTATCTGGGTATTTGATATAGAATTGCTGTACTTTCTTTGGGGCCCGGACATCCCGTTTATTCACCCATTCAGCTTGAGACAAAGGGAAATGTTTCCAGGCCACCAGATATTGCACTTTACCATGGTGTTTCCTAGAGTCTAAGATTTCCTTAACTTCAAAATGTTGCTCCCCCTCTATGAGTAGGGGAACTGGAGGGGAGCTTTGGTTCGGCCTTAGCAGAGACGAGTGTTCAGGTTTTAACAAACTAACATGAAATACAGGGTGTATACGGCTCAACGTTTTTGGCAACTCTAATTCCACTGTTACTGGATTAATCAATCTAATCACATACTTGGGACCAAGCTTTTTTGACTTTTGGGAAGTCTGTTAGTACTTAGTAGAGAGGTAGACTTTAACACCCACTTTATAGACGTGTGCTGGGGACCTTTTCTTATCGGCCTGCGCCTTATAGGTTCGGTGTGCCTCATCTAATGCTTTTCGAGTTACTGCCCAAGTGCTCTTTAATTGTTCAATCCAGTCCACCAAGGATGGGTTCTGGGGGTCATCTTGTGGTAGCTCGGGGATCGGTACAAAATCTTGGCCCGATGCAACCTTAAATGGAGTGAAACCGGTGCTACTGTGTATGGAATTATTATATGCCACTTCTGCAAATGGCAATAAGTCCACCCAATTGTCTTGCTGGTAATTTACGTAACATCTCAGGTATTGTTCTAAAACCCCATTGGTCCTTTCACACGCCCCATTTGTTTGGGGGTGGTGACTGGAACTTAGTCCCTGGGTGGAGCCTATCAACTTCAAAAACTCCTTCCAGAAGTTGGAAGTAAACTGTACACCCCTGTCCGAGATTATTCTTTTTGGAGCTCCATGTAGTCGGTAAATCTGACGAATAAACAGTTTTGCAAGGGTTTTTGCTGAAGGGATCTTTGAACAAGGGATGAAATGCACTTGTTTGGAAAACAAATCCGTCACTACCCAAATGACAGTGCACCCTTCACTCTCTGGTAGGTCCACAATAAAATCCATGGATATTTCCTTCCACGGGGCATTCGGTCTAGCCACACTCTGAAGTAATCCAGGTGGCTTCCCTGGAGGTCTTTTAGCTGAGGCACACACTGGACAGCTAGCCACATATGCCTCTATGTCCTTCTTGAGTGCAGGCCACCAAAACTGTCTCTTAACAAGATGTAGAGTTTTAACAAATGCAAAGTGTCCTGCTGCCTTGGCGTCATGGGCATATTGCAATACTGTTACTCTTAATTTGGCCGGAACATACAATTTCGCCCCAATCCAAGCTAGTCCATCACGGAGTGTACACTCATTTGAGTGGTTCTTAAACCACTTGTCAGTTTCCAGAGCTTCTCGTAATTTTTGAAGCAAATCTCCCGAGAGTTCTGGCTCGGCTTTTGCCTGTGCTCTGGTAGTAACTGGTACTGCCAATTGTGTCGAAGGGATAATAGGCTGAACCACTTCCTTTTTTATGCTGTTGTACTGAGGCAATCTGGAAAGTGCATCTGCCATGAAGTTCTTCCCACCAGGAAGGTAGCGTAGAGTGAAATTGAAACAATTGAAATGTTGGGCCCAACGAGCTTGCTTTGGGGACAATTTACGTGGTGTTTTTAACACCTCCAAATTTTTGTGATCTGTCCAAACTTCGAAAGGGTGCTTCGCTCCTTCTAAAAATTGTCTCCATGTTAACAGCGCCCATCTCACTGCGAAAGCCTCCTTCTCCCATATGGCCCATCTCCTCTCCGTTTCTGATAGTTTACGGGACATGTAAGCACAAGGTTGTAGTTCCCCTTCTGCATTCTTTTGCAAGAGTATTGCTCCCACAGCTACGTCGCTCGCGTCAGCCTGTACTACAAAAGGCTGTTCCATGTCTGGGTGTTTGAGTACTGGTTCAGCTGCAAACAGCCGTTTCAATTTTTCGAATGCGGCTTGACACTCCATAGTCCATTCAAGTGGTTTCGAGGGTTTGGGTTTTACTTCACTTTTTGTTTTTAGAAGATCTGTAATTGGCAGTGCGATTTTTGCAAACGAGGGGATAAACTGTCTATAAAAGTTAGCAAACCCCAAGAAACTCTGTAGTTGTTTGCGGGTGCATGGCACGGCCCATTCCAATACTGCTCGGACCTTCTCAGGGTCCATCTCTATTCCCTCATGCGATATTCAATATCCAAGATAGTCGATTTTGTCTTGGTGGAATTCACATTTAGAAAGTTTGGCATATAGTTCAGCAGCCCTGAGTTTTTTCAGGACAGTTCGCACCAATTTCACACGGTTGGCCATGTTCTCAGAATAGAGAAGAATGTCATCCAAGTAGACCAGCACCCCCTTATACAGGTGCTCATGCAATACTTCGTTGATCAATTGCATGAATACAGCAGGGGCTCCCTGTAAGCCAAAAGGAAGCACTCTGAACTGGAAACATCCCAGTGGGCAATTAAATGCTGTTTTCCATTCATCCCCCTCTTTAATTCTCACTCGGTAGTGTGCCTCTCTTAAATCGAGTTCGGTGAAGACTTTTCCCTTCCCTAAGTGGGTTAACATGTCCTTCATGAGTGGGAGGGGGTACACATTTTCCACGCAAATGGCGTTGATATTTCTATAATCGACCACCAAACAAAAGGAGCCATCTTTCTTTTCGCGGAACATCACTGGCGCTGCCACCTTAGGCTTGGCTCTTTCGATGAACCCCCGTTCAAGATTTTTGTCAATAAAATTTTGCAATTCCCCTAATTCTCGAGGGGTCATGGGGTAGATTTTGGTTTGGGAAGCTTCACCCCGGGGAGTATTTCAATAGTGCAGTCAGTAGCCCAGTGGGGAGGCAGCGTGCCCGAGGCCTTTTCGCTAAAAACTTCCCGGAGATCCCAATACTCCTGTGGAATCTTCTCCTGCCCCTCAATATGGTCTATGGCCACTTCCGCTCTTTCCAGTTTTATATCGTCCTTCAGGGGTGAGCCTTCCCTCTCTGAAATCGGTTTTGCAGTGCGGATGCGCAGAACCCCCGTCTTCCAATTTACCCGTTCCATTTACGAAGCCAGGGCAGTCCAAGTATGAGGGGTCTCTCCATGCCAGGGGCCACAATAAATCTGAGATTCTCTACATGATCTCCCAACTGCAATTCAAGGGGTTCGGTCATAAAACTGGCTGGGCCCCCTCCTGCAATCGATCCGTCTAACTGACAGAATGCAATGGGTCTTTTTAATGTTTTTAGTCTCAGTCCCATTTCCTCCACCACCTTGGGGCTAATTATGCATCTGGTGCACCCCGAGTCTAACAGGGCTAATATTTGGGCATGGGTCCCTGTGGATGGCACCCTTACTTCTACGGGGATGAGCAGGGGGTCTTCCATGTGACTCACCCAATCGTCGGTGTCGGAATCGGAGTCCGTCTCGCTGTCATCGCCGTTGGTCGGAGTTCCCAGCTCACCCTGGTTTTGGGGAGCGAACTCAACGACTTCTCCTTTCAGGGCAGTGCCGCAGGTCTTGGCAGGTATTTTGTTGCCCTTCTTGGCCCCGGAGCCGGTAGCTTTTGGCACTGGTTTGGAGAAGCATTTGGCAGCCCGGTGTCCTTCCTTCCCACATTTGAAACAGGTGAAAGGCTTTGATTTGGGTTTGAATTCGGCCCTTCCCCCAGTCATTTTTGGTGCTCCCTTACGGTGGAAAGAAGATTACTGGTCCCCTGTACGCCCTCCTCGGAGTCAGCTTCGGGCCAGTTCGATCTCCACATCCTCAGCTACTATGTACCAACTCTGCAAGTCTTCGGGGGGCCCCATACTTCTACAGTCTCAGTATATCTCTTCATTCAGCCCATCTTTGAAGCTCTCCAACAGAGCCATTTCTGACCACCCTGTCATATAGGGTGCCAGCTCGTGAAACTCTTGGATATACTCTGCCACCGGCCTTCGGCCCTGCTGGATGCCCTTCATCCTGAGTCTCACCTTTTGTTCAGCTAAGTGGTCTTCAAACCGCCTCCTAAGGGCCCCCCATGAACTGGTGGTAATTTCTCAGTAAGGGGGAGTTATTATTGTGGAGGACCACCATCCATTCAGCTGCTAATCCCTCTAAGGAGTTCGTGACACTTCTCACTCGGGCAGCATCTGATACGTAGTCTTCCCCCCAGTCCTGCATGTGGTTCCACACTTGGGTCAGGAAAAACCCCAAGGTCTTCGGATTTCCATCATATTTCCCAGGTAGGGGGGGAATTTTTGGCTTTTTATGTCTGCGGGGGGGGGGCTGCAAGGCTGGGGGTCCCTGGCCGGCTGCATCCCTCCCTTGAGCTGCCGAAGCCTGGGATGTTCCTTCCTCAGCTTCTTCCTCTCCCCCACAGGCTGTCTCTTCTGGCTCCCCCCGGGGCCTTCTCCCTTCTCCACAGGGAACCCAAAAGACTCATGGCTTTCCCGGCTTTTCTTGCTCTCTTCCACATCACGGAAAAGTTGCAAGGCTTGTGCCAGCATGAAACTTTCCTTTTGTTCCTGCAGCCAGACTGCCTCTTTCTTACGAGGTCAGGAGCTGGTTACTCCCTGGGAGGGTCCCCCCCTAGTCCGGCAATCTTCCTACTCCTTTCGACCATCTGGCTTCTTCAGAGTCCAGCCGGAGTTTTTCCAACCATTTCGCATTCTCTCTCTCCGCTTGGAGGGCGGCTGCCGTGGAACCCTCTGCCCCCATCTGGTCTCCGTCACTCTCTTGATCTGACATAATTTGGATTTACAGTCCCCTCGGTTTTTGTCCGGGATGACTGGAGTGAGTTCCAGCTTATTGTCAGGTATGCTTCCTTCAAAATCCAGGAAAGAATTACCCAAACTCCATTTTTATAGAGATTAGTACTTTTACTGAAAATGAAGCGATCGCAACCCAGGTAAAGCTGGAACTAGCAAAACGTGCAAAATTTCATCTAGAAAGCATCTCCCCCCCCCCCTTGTCCATCGTCCATCATCCAATCCAAAGGTCTCCCAAAGGTCAGGTGGAATCACGTCTGGCAACGTCATCCATCAGGAATGTAATGACGGTTGGTCTGACGGCTCCTTTGGAGAATTGGTTTCATTTCTTGAAAAGACTCCTCCTGTGTCCTCCCCCCCCTTCGCCCCTCTAACTGTTCCCGCCCCCCCCCCGCCGTTTCTTATGGCAGCTGAAGCAGTCAAAGCGGAGGCTGACAATTATATCTAATTAGTTGTGTGGTTAAAAACTGATAATGTCTACTTTGGTTTCTCACTCTCCTTGGTATTTGTTTCAAAGTTTGTATTTCCTTTCCTTTGTATGTTATTGGTTCCTCCCTCATTTTCTTGTATATTTCGTCTCTTATTGCTTTCTTCGTAAACCTCACATGGACTTCTTTCGGTAACCTGTGTCTACGTGTGTAGTTTGTATGCACTCTGTACACTTCATCTATATCTCTCCGTGCCTCCTGTTTATCTTTCTGTAGTGTACCTGCTAATATTTCTGCCATGGTCTCACCTAGATCTTCCTATTTTTCTTCTACGATATTCTGGAATCTTAAGAAAAAGGACACTTTTTCCATCTCTAAAAAGACAATCGATTCCTCTAAGTCTGTATCTGTTAGCATACATTTCTGTTCCATTGTTTCCATTGTTTTATCTATTTTGTTCCATTTTTGTCTCTACTGTTTTTATTCTCTGTTTATTTTTAATAATGGTTTGCTGTATATTCCCTATTTTATCATCCATTCTTCTGATATCTCCTTTCATTTCTCCCATCTCGTGTTTAATCTCTTCATGGTTTCTTTTTGTCTCTTCAATGGTTATTTGCTATCGCTTCCTGTGTTTTTGTCATTGCTTCTTGTATCATTAATAGTGTTGTTTGCATGCTCTGGATGTTCGATGTTGAGCTTGCTTTCTCTGTTCCTAACATAGTCTCTATTGAGCACTGGTTTGAGGGCAATGAGGTTTTATATGCAGGGTTTGAAGCTGCTTTCTTGCTTAGCTTCGTAATAGTTGTGCTCATTATTTCCCCCTTTCGAAAAAGATTTTTCCAAAATAACATGCAATAGTTTAACACTTCAAATTTCCTCTTTGGGCCTCCACACTCATATATTGTTAAGCTATAATCCTACAGTAGTACTAGTAAAGTCTTCGATATGCCTTAGCTATATAACTATAACTATAAATATAGATATAAATATAAATATATGACTATATATAAGTATATAGTTTGCTATAAATATAGTATCCTTATAGTTTAAGACCAATTTATGTAAATATATTTATGTAGATATATGTAATTAAGCAAGTGTATGGAAGCTATATACAGTTGTTGGTTAAATATAATATATAAGATTATATCTGATTATAATATCCTAAGATTAACAATTAAGACCAATTTATGTAAATTTATGAATATAGATAGGTATATCTAGAAGTATATACAGGCTAAGTAGACATATTAATTAAGAAGTCCACAAATTCTAACTTAGATACTTAAATTTTAACCATTGTTTCAGATTTTACAGTTAATTCTATTTCTTGTATTTCTTGTAACAGTTTTTATATATGTATAAAAATATATTTATTATTTATTTTGTCCTTTTTGTTTTATTGTCCTTCAAAGTCCTTCAGCAAACGTTTCTCTTTTTCTCTTCCTCTTCTTGTATTACTTCAACAAATCAACAAATCGGTTCAATATCACCTCAATCTTGCATCATTTCTCTATGAGAGCTACTTTGTTGATTTTATCATTCCTCTGACCTCCAGATGGTGCTCTTGTTCTCCTTACACAGTAAAGATTTTTCCCGCTCTAAAAGTTCCAAATTGTAAAGTTATAAAGTCTCTCAAGTCTATAGAATTAGAAAGTTATACGGTTATCCGATTATGTGTTTTTTAATCACTAGTCCCATTGGATTCCTCTTCTAATCCGTCCTGAAATATGTCTGCTCCACTTATCACTGTTTAATTTGCACAGTCAACTATTCTGGTCCTTTAATTATCAGAGTCTATAAAATATTATCAAGTAGTAGAGTTTATAGTCACCAATCCAGTAGAATTCCATTTCTAGTCCATCTCAGTCTCAAGGTATATCAGTCCGGAGTTTCTTTCCTCTTCTCATCCGTATTCGCATTCACCTCTTTGCACTGTCACTGTTTAGAATCTGCCGTCACCTGCTCCACTCTCCTGATCGCTGCTACTTTTAGGGCAGAGATCCTGCCCAACTCTTTGAAGTCTCTATATTACAGCTCCGCCATTCGACAGTCAACCTTTACCACTTTAGCACTTTTTGGGGCTCTCTTCTCACATCGATAGCGTTATGCTGATTTTCAATCTTCTCTTCCTGCTCCACAGCTGTCACTGTTCTGAACTGGCCAAAATGGCTGGTTTCTTTCCTGCTGATATCAAGAGGTTTCTTCTGTCCCTTTGCCCTTCACCATCAAGGTCCCAGGAGTTTCCCCTTTATCCTGTCAATCCCTCCAGGATTGACTGTGCCCAGTTTGGGGCCTCCCGCCAGAAAAATTCAGTCTTTAGGTATGGAGCCCCATTCCCTCACTCCGCTCCACAGTGACGTCACCGCCAGAAGTCCTGAAAAATTGCTTTCATGAGGACTTCCGGTTTGGCATCGCGGGGATGCAGTCAGGGAAATGGCGGGGCTCCGATGAGCCCCGCCAAAACCCTGGCTGGATAACCGCCGCTGACAGGTCTGCAGACCTACCCTGTCCTGAAGGGACAGGGGAAAGAGAGGGACCCCTTGGGCGGCCGAGAGGAATGGGCAAGTTCCTCGGAGGCCGGAGGCAATCCTCTAAGTCAGCAGCGGGGGATGGCAGCCATGGCGGCTGCCTCGAAACTGCAACAGATCGGGATAAGCAAAGTGCAGGAGGAAGGAAGAAAGGACGAAATGCTTCAGAGCTGGGTGAGTGACACCAGCCCAGGCGAGAACAATGCGTTAATGAGGACACTTTAAAATAAGACCCCCAGCCTTACTAGTGGCTGAAGATCTGAGGGGCTTGAAGATTTTGGGGGAAAAAAGGGGGGAAAGAAGTTTTAAACCCTTTAAGAATCTTATTTCATGGACTTCCTGTTGGCTCCGCGAGCTTCGCTGACGCTCTTTCACGAGCGCCCGATCCCCGGCACTGTAAATGCCGCCAGAACAGCCGAAAAACAGCTGACTGGCGGCGAAAAACCCTCTCCCCAGGCAAAGGGAAGAGAGAAGAGCCGACAGGCGGAGGTAGAGCCCTCCAAGTGCTCTAGGAGAAATCCTGGGGCGCGAAGGGTGTGGGCTCCTTATTGAAGCCTGTCAAGCTGCTCTGGACCAGGGACAACTCTGCTAAAGCAGAGCTAGAAGCCGCGACCAAAATCTGCTGAAAACAACTGGGGGGACTTTTAACATCTTTACTTTGATTGCAGACAGAGCAAATCAGGAGAAAAAAGGAAAAAATTGCAAGTAATACTTTAACTCCGTTTTAAAATGCAGAAAATGATGTCTGAGAGCGGGAGGAGGAAGCTACTAGGGAAAGTGCTTGTTAACGCTTGTTAATGTTTGCAACAGTGATAGAGCTACTGGATTACACCTTAAGAGAAAGTTTTAAAGTGGAAGCGTCCAGGAAAAGAGTTTGGTATCGAGGAAAAGAAATTAGTACTGATTTTAATTAAAAGCTTGCTTTTATACTGTGTGGAAAATAGTTGGAATTGTCGTCCTGATAGCTGGATGAATACAAAGTGGCTGAAATATGGCTGACATCAGGGCTGGTGAATCAGCAAATTCTCAAGCTGTGACTGTTCAGGTTTTTCAAGAACTCTTAGACTCCTTTAATTCTGCTCTCTTGGATACAATTGAAAGAGCTTTTTCAAAAAACAGCTTGGAAAATCATAAGCAGTTGTTGGAGGGATCAGCAAATTCTCAAGCTGTGACTGTTCAGGCTTTTCAAGAATCTCTAGACTTTTTTAATTCTGCTCTTTTGGATACAATTGAGAGAGCTTTTTCAAAAAACAGCTTGGGAAAACATAAGCAGTTGTTGGATGGCCAGCAGGAAATTACTCAGAGGAGTTTGTTTTTGGAAAAGCAAAAGGCTGTCAGGATTGAAAGGCAGGCTGACACAGTTGAAACAATGGTTTTGGCAATGTTTCCATTCAATTGATAGAAAAGCAACAAATAGACTCTTTATTGCAAGCTGACAATCTTTATGGCAACAAATTTTGGCTATATGGACAAAGGAATGGACTGAATGATTATACAAGCAAGAAGAGTCGAAATGGGGATTTCAAATTAGAAAATGTGACCTCAAGAAGAGAGCGAGTATTTCAGAAACATCAACCTCAAATCAACATTTTAAAATTTTCAAAAATAAAATTGGGGGGGACCGTTGAAAGAATTTATAAAAAAAAAGGATTGGAAAAAATATAGAAAGAAGAGAAGAACAGAAGATTAAGAAAGATATCTTCCTGTAGATTTTGAAATTTGCATTTGGCAAATATGTGTTTTAATGGTATTAAGAGATTCTTAAAATGCTTAACATAAGATTATATTACTTTAAAAGATATATGAGATAAATTGTGCAAGCTTTCAGGAGGCCCAACTTTTTGAAGCAAAGAGGATTAATGTTAAATTCAGAATCCTATTACAAAATGATAATTAGTTTTGGATAAGTAAAAGGGCTGCTTTTTTAAAAAAAAAAGTTAGAGGTATTAAAATGGTTAATTGAAAATCTGTAGGATATCCTCCTGCAGACTTTGAAATTCATATTTGGTAAATAAGTGTTTTAATGGTATTAAGAGATTTTTAGAATGTTTAACATAAGATTATATTATTTTAAAAGATATATGAGATAAAATGTGTAAGATTTCAAGATGCCCAATTTTTCTGAAGGAAAGAGGATTAATGTTAAATTCAGAATTTCATTAGGGAGTAATGTTCAAAAGAATGATGTTTGAGGGTATGGAAATGGAATTTATTTATGATTTTTACTGTTTGTAATACTGTTAAAGTATTGAATTATACATCAAGAAAAAGTTTTTTTATAATTAGGAAGAATGAATTTAACTTAATTGGTTGTGAGAATTTATAAAAGGGAGGTTGATGAATTGGAGCAAGGGGAGTTAAAGAACGCGTGGGAGTTTTGAACTTTATAATTAGTTAGTTTATTCTAGCATATGTTTGTTAGATGCTATACCCTGTTTTTGCTCTGGGAAGTCAGGGGTGGGGTGGGGAGGGTGGGATAAGGGTTGCGGGGAGGAAGTGGTGAATAGAGAAATGCTTTAACAGAAGAAAGTATCTACGATTAGAATACAGGAGTTGCTCAGATACTAAAGGAGGATAATATTTCACAGCAAAGAAGTTAGAAAGGAGAGAGGAGGAGAGGGTAGGAAGAGGAGAGGGAGGGAGAGGAATGGAAGAAAGGAGAGGAGAAAGGGAAGGGGACAGGAGTAGGAGTGAAGGTGAGAAGGGGGAAAAGAAGAGAGAAGTGAGGGAAAGGAAAAGGAAGTAGTATGAGGTAGGAGAGGAGGCAGGAGAAAGTAGGAGAGAAGAGGAGGGAGGGAAGGGAAAGAAAGGAGGAGAAGAAGAAGGTTTGTTGTGGAATGAGGGAAGAAAGAGAAGAAGAGCAACTCCGAATGTAATTAAAATGTTTTATTTTAATGCTTTCTTTAAGGGAAACATGTATATGTAGGATTTATTATGTATAAGAAAATGTATATTTTCTATTATGTGGGGAGGGGGGAAGGGTGGGGGGGGAAATTGTTTGTATTTCTTATAAAACTTTTCAATTAAAAAAAAAAGAATCTTATTTCACCACTGATCGATTGGAGGGAATTGCTTATTAACTAAATAGAGCTAGATACTCAAACTTTATTGCTAAAACTGAAATGAACTTGAAAAGAGAAAAGCGAAATTAAGGATTTGCCACCTTTAAAAGCCAGACAAAGAGATCAAATGGATTGCTACATAAATGCTTCAAAATGGCGATTGAAGCTGTGACTAAGTGACTAAGTGACTAAGTGAAAGTGTTGATTGTGGAAACTTGTTTTTTTTTTCTTTTTCTCTGAAAAGAACTTACTTGACTTGTTACATATTGTGGACTACCTTGAAAAGAATTATGGCTTTTTGAACTTTGGAGATTCCTATTCTGTCATTTGATGGTTTTACAAAGAAAGAAGAAATACAATGTTTAATAAACTTTTAACTAACTAGCGCAGCAACAGAAGCCTTGGTGCAGGACCAAAAGTTGAGAAGCTGATGTTTTACTGGAAACAGACTTTATAATGGAATCAAAAGGATATGCAGAGTTTTAAGCGTGGAAGTATTGACTTTGAATTGAATTGTATATGTACAGATAAGGAAAAGCAAAAGCAAAATAGATAAATTGAATAGCAATGTTTGAATGTTTAACTGTTTAAATGCTTCAAAATTTAAATGAACTTTAAATAAAAACAAGAAGTGCTTGTGGTAAACAAAGATAGAAATATTATAAAAAATAGAAATGGGAAGCTAAAGTGACTAAAAGTGATATGTTCATAAAAGCATAACTTGCAGTAACATGCTGGCTGGGCAATTCAGTCGGGGAAATGGCGGGGCTCTTATGAGCCCCGCGAAAACCCCGACTGGCGAACTGCTGCCGGCAGGTCTGCAGACCTACCCTGTCCTGCAGGGACAGGAGAAGAGAGAGGGACCCCTTGGACGGCAAGTTCCTCGGGGCCGGAGGAAGCCCTCTGAGCCGGCAGCGGGGGAGCAGCAGTCATGGCGACTGCCTTGAAGCCCGGGCCAACCAGAGAAAGCATTGTGCTGGAGGAAGAAAAAAAAGTGAGAGTGAGGCGTTCGGAAGCCGGGTAAGCAAGACCAAACCCAGGCGGGAACAGCGTTTAAACTGTGGATATTGATAAGTGTGCCCCAGCCTTAATTAGCAGCTATGGAGTATTGGGGCAAGAAGATTTGCAAAATACCTTTTAAAAGGGAAAGACTCATCAAAGGATTATGGATTTTATTGCTAATTTGGAATGATTGCCTTTTTGGAAAGTTATAAATTTTGAAAACTGTTCTTTTTTCTTTTTTTAAACGGGAATGGATTATTTTTGGAAGAGAGAAAAAGGAAAGAGGCGATAAACAGGGTTTTTTTTAAACAAAGGGAAAAGACAAATGGATAGCCTTGCAATACACAAAATGGAGACTGTGAAGAAGCGAAAGTATAATTGCGGATTGTTAGCAGCTTGGAAGAGATACTAAGTGTCTTGTTATCTTAACTGGATTACTTTGGCAACAAATAAGGAGCTTTGACTCTGGGGATACTCAGTCTGCCTATTGGAAACTTTATTGATGGAAAGAAAAAAGAAATAAAATGGAATAACTATAACTGAAATAACAGGCGCAGCAAGAAAAGGAAAAAAAGGTGTGGCACTAAAAGAAGACATGATGATATTATATATGGAATGATATAAAAGAACTAAACTCTATAGAATGTTTAACATTGATAATATTGAAATTGAAAAAGAACAATGTTGGACAGATTGGAAAAAGATTTATAGTAGGTTGCAAGATAAGCAAAACAACATAGTTTGATTAAAATGGAAATGTAATGCTTAATGCATATTTGAAGTCTGAATATTGATATGAGGTATTATACCTTTTTTTTGTTTCCCTTTGCTACCTTTTTGATTTTCTTTCTTTTCTTGATACTTTTTTCTTTTTTATTTCTATCTTCCCTCTTTTCTCCTTATTTGTTTTTGTTTTTCTTTCCTTCTCTTTTTCACCTTTTATTTCCATTCCTTTTAAATTGGACTATATAAACACATGTATTTGGTTATGAAATAAGACTATTAATGAATGAATGAGAATATGATTTTTCTAAATGTTCTAAACGCTTAAATGAATTTTTAAGATTTAAAATAAATATGAAGTAGATGATCTTAAAATATATGAGAAGATATTTGTTAAAATTTATGCTGAGCCAAATTGTGGTATCTGAAAAGGCAATTTATATAATATGTGAACTAGTTAAAATGAAATAGTTAAAACAACAGATGTAGGCGTGGAGGAAAATATGCTGGCAACACCAGCCAAATAAGAGAAGGAGACTTACAGGAGACTATGCTGGAAATCAGCCAAAATAAAGCATGCTGGAAATCAGCCAAACAAAAGCTGGAGGTATGGAGGAGGATATGCTGTTAATCAGCCAAACAATAATATGCTGGAAATCAGCCAATAATAGGAGGAGATAGGGAGGAGGATATGGATTTTGAGATAAATTTGAGAATATGAAATATGCAAAACTAAAGACAAATTGATAAAGCTTTAAGGTTTAAAGATCTGAAGAAGGGGTCAAGAGATTAAGAAATATGGACTGAATTTTGATTTATTAATTGAAATAAAAAATAGAGCTGTATCTAAGTTGAAATTACAATGTGTGGTTAGAAATTGTAAGGTAAATAATTAGATTAAGAGATTAGAATATTTTTTTCTTTTTTTAATGTTTTAATATTGATGTTAAAAGGTGTAATGAAGAGAGCCTGGAAAAGAACCAGAGATAATTGAATTTATAAATGAGCATAATAATGAATTAAATGTGTACCTGGAAATTAAATTGGTGGTGATATAATAGAATGGTTCTGATCAAGACATTAGAGTTTATGACTAAAAATTTTTCTATGTTTTGACTATGAATTTTAAAAGATATAATGGGAAATTGTGAATGGAGCTTTTTTAAAATGTAAGCAACTGTACCTATTCATGACCTGATCGAGACTTCGCTCTCGAAAGAGATGTATTTTATGTGTTATGTTGGAAAAAATAAAAAATATTTTGCAAAAAACAAAAAACAAAAATCCTTGCAGTAACATGCTTAGTTTTAATTTGTTAATAAAGTGGTGGATGATAATTAGGATTAATTGTTAATGATCTTTTTTTTTATTGCAAAAGTTTTACAATTACATTTTCACCCCTTTCCCCCCCAACCCACCCCAAACTTCCCAACCTCCCTAACCCACCCTAACCCTCCCCTCCCCCCGAGACTTCCACACAATATACTCATATCAGGTAAAAGGAAAAACCCTCCTTTGTATATAAAACTTGAACCCCTCCCTCCCCCTTATAAATTTTCATCTTCATTACCTTAAAATATTTCTATCTTAATATAACTTTTTCAAATAAAAGCTATTTGATACTTCCTAGTTTGGTATTTGTTCTGAACATAATCTATCCACTTTTTCCATTCCCATTCATAAGTCTCTTGTGAACAATCTTTTAAATATGCTGAAATCTTCGCCATCTCTGCAAAACTGGCCATCTTCAAAGTCCATTCCTCGATCGTGGGCAAAGCTTCATTTTTCCAGTATTTACCTATCAACAATCTTGCTGCTGTTATCATGTACAATATCAATTTTGTTTCACCCAATGTAAAACCCTTAACTATACCCAATAAAAACAGTTGTGGAGAAAATTGAATTTTTTTCTTCAAAACATTCTGCATGACCCACCAAATTTTTATCCAAAAAGCCTTGACTTTCTTACAGGTCCACCAAACATGATAATATGTAGCATCTAAACAATCACATCTCCAACATTTAGGCTGAACATTAGGGTACATACATGACAATTTTTTAGGGTCTAAATGCCATCTATAAAACATTTTATAAAAGTTTTCCCTCAAATTCTGCGACTGTGTAAACTTAACGTTCTGAACCCAAATTTTTTCCCATGTTTCCAACATCACTGGTTCCTCAAAATTTTGTGCCCACTTAATCATACAATCTTTAACTAATTCAGTTTCTGAATCCCTTTCTAACAAAACATTATAAAGTCTTTTAATATGCATTGGACCTTTCTCTTTTATGTGTCTAACCAATTCTTCCTCATGCATCATAATACCAGTTTTTTGGTCCTCTTTCCATCTCAATTGCAATTGATTATATTGTAACCAAGTTAAGTTAATCCCTTCAGCCAACAATGTCTGTAATGTCTTCAGCTGCCATCTGCCCGCATCTGTAAAAAGAACCTCTTTGTATAAAACCCCCCCGAGTGACATTATATTTGTATTCCACAAAGTATGACCAAGATCCAGCCATAGCGGTATTTTATAATCCCATTTGAGTCGGTGCTTCTTCCAAACTCTCAACAAAGAATCTCTAAGTATATGGCTTTTAAATACTTTATCCACTTTGTTGTCATAAAATAAGTAGGCATGCCATCCAAATTCCAAATCAAAACTTTCTGCGTTCAATATTCCAGTCTTTTTTCCTCCAAACCAATCACTTGTTAAAGTCAAAGCTGCTTCATCATAATATAACTGTAGGTTTGGAAGTTTAAGACCTCCCCTTTCTGGAACATCTTGCATAATTTTCATTTTCACTCTCGACTTTTTCTCGTTCCAGACAAACTTATTCACTCCAGTTTGCCACAATTTCAATTGTTTGTCACTATTAAGCACCGGAATCATTTGAAACAAAAAAAGAAATCTTGGCAAAATATTCATCTTAATTGCTGCTATTCTTCCAAGTAGAGACAGCTGCAGTTTTTTCCAAGTCTCCATATCTTTCTGCACCTCTCGCCACAACACCTCATAGTTATTTTGAAACAATTTTGTGTTTGATTCTGCAACCTGAACTCCTAGATATTTTACCTTTGGTACAATCTCAAAACCTGCCCTTCTTTCAAGCTCGTGTTTACGATCTTGAGTCATATTTTTGACTATCATCTTTGTTTTTTTCTGGTTCAGTCTAAAACCTGAAACTTTACCATAGTCTTGTATAATGTCCTTCATCTGGATTATTGATTCCATTGGATGTGTTAGGGTAACAACCAGATCATCTGCGAATGCCTTTATTCTGTAAAAAGATCATTTGTTAATGATCTTTGATGATGTATTAAGGTACACAGATGGAAGTTATAATTGTGATTGTATTTAATATATGTTGGGAATGATTAATATTAAGAAATAAATGGGGGAACACCCTGGAAGAGTATAGTTGGAAATAGTGGATTAATAGATAACATATGGAAAAAGAAAATTTTAATAAGTTAGTAGAATAGAAGTTGGAGTTAATGGAGGAGAATATGCTGAGAAATCAGCCAAATAATGAAATGCTGGAAATCAGCCAAATAATAGGTGGAGTTGAGGAGGAGAATGCTGTTAATCAGCCAAATAATAGGTGGAGTTAAGAGGAAAATGCTGTTAATCAGCCAAAACAAAAAATGCTGTTAATCAGCCAAATAAAAGGGGGAGTTAAGGAGGATAATATGCTGAAAACTCAGCCAAAATAGGCTATGCTGGAAATCAGCCAAATAATAGGTGGAGTAATGGAGGAGAATGAGGAGAATATATTGAAGAATAATTATTAATAAGGGATGAAAAAGAAAATGTTGGGTGATAATTAAAATGAAATGGTAAATGTTGAGATTTCTGTGTAAAAGTTTAAGAACATGATAGAATAGATAGGGTTTAGAAACCGAGAAAAATAGAAAGAAATTTTGATTAAAATTGAAATAAGAATTGAGTTGTATACACTTGGAAATTAAGATTTGTGGGGATATAATTGTAAGGTAAATATATAGATTAATAGAATTGATTGTCTTTGTGTTCAATGTTGATGCTAAAAGAGCAAGGGATAAAAAATTTAGATAAAGCGGTATTGAATTTTGATTTATAATTGAATTTATAATTGAATATAAAAATGAGTTTTGCCTTAGTAGGAGATTAGGATGTATGATGAGATAATAGAAAAATTTATTAAGATGTTGGAATTCATGTTAAAATTGTTTGTTTTTCATTTGTTAAATTAGTGTACCCATTTGTGACTGGACCAAGACTTCGTTCTTGAAAAAAAATCATTTTTTATGTTTATGTTGGAAAAAAAATAAAAAAATCTTTACAAAAAAAAATTGCTTTCATTTGCCTCTCGGGGTTCTGTGATGACCCAGGGTGTGGCACAAAGGCAACACAGCCAGAGAATAAGTACAAGTCCCTTTATTAGCTCCAAATTTTGACCCCAATGTCCCTTTACTCTCCGGTCTGGAGAAAAACTCTTCCATAAACCTGTAAGCAGACAAAACTTCCAACTATAAATCCATCATGGCAAGATAAGGTAATTAATCCGGTAGGGCAAGCAAGATAAGAAGTCCAGACTTGAAGTAGCATGGCAGTAAATCAAACCAGTCGGGAGGATGCCAGGAACTCAGATAAAGCAGCGAACACAAACTCAGTGTTTGTTCCCGACAACCGCCCCTCCCATTTGCCTCCCTTTTAAACTCCAGTTCCAGGTGTATCTTGTGAAGGGAGTCGGGGCCCTCTCCTCCCTCGTAAGCCATGCAACCCACATTGCTCTCTTCTCCGTTCTTCCCTGCGTGCCCTAGGATGAGGAGGGGGTGGGCCTTGGTCTTCATCAGAACCCCCTCTCCCTTCTTCTACTTCTCCCCTGCTCTGCCCAGCCTGACTTTGCCCTTCCCCAGTTTCCTCCACAGCCAACGGAGCCGCTCTCTCGCTGTCTGTCAGCTTTTCCTCTTCCATCTCAGAGTCAGACTCCGACAGGGGCATGACAGGGTTCTATGAATTTAATTGGATGCCTCGGGGTCTATCAGGGGCCCCAGTGACCTTTCAGTGACTTATGGAGTGGACAGTAGGAGACTAGACAAAACCTAAACAATTTTATTATCTTTGGAGGGACTTCCGGTTTGAACTTCTGGCACTTTCGGTTCAAGATCTGCGACCTCTGCTGGTCTGTTCTGAGCTCTCCCTGTCAGGGGCTTCACTAGAAGCCATAGCCATCTTGCAGGGGTGGTGAAGCAAAGGGGGACTGCCTTGCAGGTTGAGGGGAGCCGCATCTCCCCTCCCTGACTCGGAAAACCCCCTCATCCAAAGACTAGGAGCAGCAGCAGTCAAAATGGCTGCCATGAAGCCGAGGAACAGCCAGAACCATAAGTTTGTGTAGGAGTAGAGAAATGCTGAATGGTGTGTCATCTGGGTAAGAAAAGATTTACAGCTGAAGTTGGACCCCACAAAAAATTTAACGGGAATACCTTTTAGAACAATTTGCTACAGCAGTGTGCAACTATTGGGTGCAGGGGGAGGGACACATTGGAAATTTAAAGAAGTAACTATCTGTTTAAAAAGTAAATTAAGTGGGAAATGGAATCCCCAAAATAAAAGGCATGATATTAAGAAGGCATATTAAGATGCTGGAAATATAAACCTACTTTTTATTTAAACAACAGAGCTATAAGATAAACTAAGCAAGAGAAATAAACTGGGTGTGTCAAAATAAAAGTAGAACAGCAGCAGAGTCACAATAAAAGCAGAGAGCAGAGTGAAGTAAAGAGCGCCATCTGCTGATGATAGTAAATTTTTGTGACTTGGGAGCAAATATTGAAATGGAGGGAAATAACTGTTGAACGATGTATATTTACTTTCTAACCACTGGAGACTGGAATATTAAAAAAAAAATAATTGGTGTTTTGACCCCTAAATACTATTGAATATACAAAAATTACTTGAGGAGTGGAGGGTCCCTGAAGTAACTAACTGATTTGATTGGACATTGATGAGACATTTAAACTTGATTAGGAGGTCTGGTTTCTGAACGGATGATTGAGGACCCCAAACTGTGGCTGGGCTGAGATCGTTCCTGGGGTTCTGCTCATACTATCGGAGGTTTGTCAAGGGGTTTGTGAGAATAGCCTTTCCCCTCAATGATCTGTTGAAGAGTGAGGGAGCTGATGATGTGTCCAACAGTTTGGGCCAGCCCCACCAGGATAAGGGGTCCAGGAACTCCCAGGAGTCAATTCGAGCAAAGTGGGCAGAGCAGTGTGAACAGGCTTTCAACCAACTGAAGAGGAGCCTGACCAACGCCCCCATTTTGGCTTACGCAGACCCAAACCAGCCCTATGATCTACATGTTGATGCTAGCTGGAATGGCCTTGGAGGGATGCTGTATCAGGAACATGATGGACATTGGAGGCTGATTGCCTACATCAGCAGGGGCCTCATCCCAGTCAAGAAGAACTACCCCACTCATAAACTAGAGCTCCTGGAATTGAAATGGGCAGTGGTGGATAAGCTGAAAGACTACTTGTATGAGGCAGAGTTTGAGGTCAAGACTGACAACAACCCATTGATTTATCACCTTGCAATGGTCAAGCTTGATGCCAGAGGGCATTGGTGGTTAGATGCCCTGTCTGGATACTGTTCTCATCCAGCTTTAGCAGAAGCAAGAAAAGACTCCTTGTCACGAAAACCCCCTCTTTATTTACCTCTTGTGAATTAATTGCATTCACCCACCGAAAAGTCCAGGCAACAGTCCTTCAAGGAGTTAACTGCAGTAACAGACCTTATCAGTTCCTTGTGATAATTGCAAGGCCGTGAGCTCCCAGCTGAAAGGCTGCAAATTAAGTTCTGGCAAGCAGTCTTTGTGGCATGAAACACAATGAGCAAAATCTTCAGAAATACGAACTGTTGTCTCCTACGACAACCACTCCCCTTTCCTTCTATTTATTCCCCAGCCAGGGAGGGGTCATTCAGCATCCATGTGTGCTTTGCTTCCCGAGTCGACTCCTTGTCCTCCATTGTTCACCTCTCCTAACTGTTCTGCGCATACGTGCATCTGAAACAGGCCCCAGCTGTTCTTCCTCCTCACTCATATCAGCCTCCAAAGGCAGCTGCCTCTCCGGTGGCTGGGAAATGTCAGATGGTCCTGGCTCTATCTCTGTGTCTGACGCAGAGCATCCATCAGAGCCTTCCCCAGACTCCACAACTGGCCCAAGTTCCTCCCCAACATCCTCATCATCCGAGTCTGGCTGGCCACAACAGATACCATTTCAGCCTAAAGTACCAGCCTGGAGTGGGAAACTAGGATGCAGATGCCCTATCAATAAGGCCTCACGACCCTAGGGCCAGTTTTGAAGAATGGACTAGACTGACCCCAGATAGTATACAGGCCTTATATCGAGGGGGTCAAACACCAGACTGGAAGAGCAGCAGGCATAGAGGCTGTTGGGGTCACGACTATGAGTGTCGTGGTTATACTGCAGGTTATAGTGCAATTCCACCCAGGTGAGAGGAGGGGGTCTGCTGATATTAAACAAGAAGGATTTGAGAAGGGACCAGGTGGAAGATCCCCTCTGCAGTTTTACCTTGAGGGCCCTGCAGAATGTTCATCGGGAGCGCCTGCTGACTGACTCCTCGAAAGAAGCCCAGTGTCGAGCAGCACAACGCACTCGACACCATGGGTGGGGTGGAGGTGGGGCACCGGGTGCTGGTGAAGGAGTTAGGTTGGCGGCTAGGCGTTTTCATGCACGGGTGCATACCGGGGTCGCGTGAGTGAGGAGAGAACCTGCACGTAACGCAGCCTTCAGCGCAGCCTCCAGCGGAGACCAGGGCAAGCAACGCAGCCTCCATCGGAGACCAGGGCAGATGACGTCACCGCTGCGCCTCCGGAACCACAGCTGCGGGAAGTTTGAAGTGGCTCAGCTGAGGGCGCTCAGCGCTTGCCCTATAAATGTGTCAGACGCTGGCTCCCAGCAGCCGCGTCTTTGCTTGTATTACAAACCGGTTTCCACTGTGAGCTGTAGACACCGATTAAACTAAGAAACTCCGATTCCTAGTCTCGTGTGCTTCTTCGTCCCGGTGTTCCGGTCCAGGGGAGGCCGAGAGGAAGATGCGGCTCATCCCTCACCGGACTTTCTGCAGCGGAGCGCCATGGCGGAGGGCGCAGAGGCGTTGCCCGATGATACGCTGATCGAGGAGAAAGAGGAGGAGGAGGTGGAGGGGGCTGTCGCCGCCGAGACGCCGGAGGCCAGCGAGCAGCCGGTGGTGAGGCCAAAGCACCAGGAGCCGCGGAAGGACGGTGCTGACGCGGGTTCACGGAGGGAGGGCCAAGAGTCGCATGGCTTTGACACGACTACTCAGACTGGTACGGGACGTTGGTGGCAAAGCTCCGCCTTGACAGGAATCCGAGCACAAATGCCATCCCACACAGGTGCCCAGTTCCAGGGCTGGAGGGAGCGGCAGTGGATTGAGGATGAGGAAGGGGAATGGAGCCACTCCGCTGCCCCAGGGGCTACTACCCTGGATGTTCTACGGGACAGGTTTGGGGAGGCCAGCTTCCGAGACGCGCCCTCCTGGCAGCCGTGGGCCCCCAGTGGAGAATCTTCCGAGATTTGGCAGGGGGGCGGTGTCATGAGCGGTGGAGCTGGGCCCAGTAGACCCCGCCTCGCTAGTCCAAAGTTCAAATTTGACCATCACATGAGCCGGGTGAGCGGGGAGCACCAACCCCCAGGACAAAGCAATGCCATGCCACCCACTGGCGGGGAGAGCCTCCGTGCGCCCACTAGAGGCTCTCCATGGCCCAGCAGAGACAGGATGGTGGTCCATGCGGCGGATGGTCAGCGTGATCAGGGTGATGCAGGGCAACGGCCAGCCCAACCCCATCAGCTGGACCCGTTGCCCATGTGGGGACCCGGGGTATGGACACCTCAGACCCCCTGGGGGTTGCCTCCTGTACAGGCCACGTTTGACGGGTCATCAGAGAAAGTGGCATTATTTCTTAGCCAGATCATCAGCCACATGGATCTATATGGGAGGCTGTATCCCTCGCAATGGTCAATGGTGGTTGCGGTAATGGCTGTACTCACAGGAGAAGCGGCTGATTGGGTGGCCGACCTGCACAGCGAACACGCCCGTGAACTAACAGACCAAGGACTATTCCTGGAAGCGTTAAGAAGTCGCTTCGAGGACGAGACTCGAACACAGGTTATAGAGGGGGCACTAGTAAACCTCCGACAACGGGGCCATCCGGCCAAGGACTATGTCAAAGAGTTTCGCAGCCTGGCCGGGAAGTTACGATCCTGGCCAGAACGCCTCCTTGTCCATCAGTTTCAGTTGGGTTTGGACAGAGAAATACGTCAAGCCTGTGTATATCGAGGGTTGGGGTCTCGCCTGTCGGATTGGTACAAGGCGGCTGTCAGTCTGGATGTGGGCCTGCGAGAGTTCAGACCCCGGGCCACCACCCAAAACCAACCCAGACGTGGTCCGGGTGGGCGACCCGGAGACCGGGGTTTTGCCAGGCCAACCCCAGTGCTAGAATCTATACCCAGTGAACCAGGCAGACGGCCGTTTTGATGCTTCCGGTGTAACCAGGAGGGGCATTGGGTAGCCGACTGCCCCCTACCTGTCAGGGCATCAATTAATCCCATGTTTGGCTCTGAGACTAATGACCCTGGTTTAGAGGAGATGGATCGTGGCTTATTCCAAGTTGCAATATTCTGATAAAGAAAACACGAAGAAAGGTTTCTAATAAAACTCATTTATTTGTTATAAAGAAAATAAAACACCTCACTAAGAAAAAGTTAATTGTTACATTTTGGCAAGCGAGATCTCCTGCCAGTCCAGCTGGACCTCTGGCAAGAGAACAAAGGAAAGGATGTGTGTGAAGCAAGTGAAGGAATGCGGACATGCGTAGTAAAGTACTGATAAGGAACTTGGCAAACTACAGTAAGTCTATTAGTCCAAAAATAATGAAGCTCAGCTGGGAAATAAAATAACGCAGTGACACTACCACCGCCACGAGCATCCACCCCGCGACCGCCTGGACCGACTACGACCCCGCGGGACCGCTCCATACGAACACCGGAACGGTCCAGGGCAGCAGCCCACACCTCCTTGTTGGAAACAACAGCCCATGCCCCAGTGGGCAGTACGCCGGGGACGGCCCGTGTTCCTGAATCCTCGGACCACAGCGGTGATGATGACGGAGCACAGGATCCAATGGTAAGTGATCCCATCCGTCCCTTCCTGATCCCAGTAACCTTGCAGCATCCCACAACCACTAAGGAATGTGCCCTGGAGGCATTGCTTGATACCGGGTGCACCCGATGCCTCATACGTCAGTCCATTGCGGAGGCACTAGGTCTTTGATTAGTAGCCCTACAAAACCCCATCAGATTTGAGCAGGTAGACGGAACATTACTAGGAGGTATGCCAACCGCTAACATAACCGAACCAGTTGTTCTACGGATAGGGGACCATCAAGAACGGATTCGTTTCATAGTGATAACACAAATGATTGAACCGATTATCCTTGGTCTTGCATGGTTGGACAAATGGAAACCCCATATCTGGTGGGAGGGAGGGTATCGCAAAGTGAGGATTCCGCTTACAGCGGATTCCTGTATTGGGTTACATGATGAGATGATGCCAAACCACCAATACCCCCCGGTATACAGTGACCTTGCCCAGGTGTTCAGTGAAGAGGAATGTAACACGTTGCCACCGCATTGGGACACGGATTGCGGGATAGAACTAATCCCTAGGGCTCGGCTACCTAAACCCCGGATGTATTCGATGACCCCGATGGAGTTAAAAGAATTACGTGCCTACATCGATAAAATCTAGCAAGGGGGTTCATTCAGCCTAGCCGGTCACACCTAGCCGCCCCAGTCCTATTCCGGGAGAAAAAAGACGGGGGGCTACGCTTATGCATGGACTACCGAGGTTTAAACGCCGTTTGCGTTGAACCATTGTACCCATTGCCCTTGATGTCTGACTTGCTCACGACCCTGGCTACAGGAAAGATTTTCACGAAATTAGACCTTCATGAAGCCTACTTCCAGGTGCGGATACGCCCGGGGGACGAATGGAAAACTACGTTCAATAGCCCCCCGGGTAGCTACCACTTTCGTGTGATGCCCTTTGGTCTCCAGGGTGCCCCCGCTGTCTTCATGCAGCTCATAAACGGGGTGTTGCATGATTATCTGTATCGGGGGGTGTTAGTGTATCTGGATGACATCCTTATTTATTGAAAAACAATGGAAGAACACATCCAGCTAGTCAGGCTAGTATTAACCCGATTGTTAGAAGCCCGTTTATACGTGAAACTCTCAAAATGCGAGTTTCATCGCAAGGAGATAGACTATCTTGGGTTTCGTATTAACAAGACTGGAATACAAATGGATCCGAAAAAAGTGGAAGCAGTAATAGAATGGCAGGCCCCACAAACAAGAAAGCAGTTGCAAAGCTTTCTTGGTTTCACGAATTTCTATCGTCGGTTCATCCCATCGTTCGCTACCACGGTGTTACCTCTCACGGACCTATTACGAACAAAAGGGTTCGTGAAGCCGGGGACAAAACCCAAACCAGGATACGTGCTACCGTGGACCTCTACTTGCCAAAAAGCGTTTGAGGAACTCAAACACCTGTTTGCCAAAGAACCTGTCCTAAAACATCCAGACACGTCACAGACATTCGTGGTACAAGTGGACGCCAGTGATGTAGCCATCGGAGCTGTCCTTCTACAGGAAGATACTACCGGAGTTCTAAAACCCTGCGCCTATACGTCACGTAAATTCACGACAACAGAAAGAAATTGGGCTATATGGGAAAAAGAGGTTAAATGGGCATTACAAATGTGGAGGCACCTGTTGGAGGGCAGTTCACAGCCATTTGAGGTCTGGACGGACCACAAGAATCTGGAGGCGCTTCAAACACCTCGCAAGTTGTCTCCAAAGCAAGTCAGATGGGCACAATACTTCCAACGATTCCGGTTTACCCTGAAGTACAAGCCAGCGGGGAAGCTGTTTTTGGCTGATGCTTTATCTCGCATGCCGCAATATCACAGCAAAAGAGCGGAGGGGTTACAGTCGTTATTCCCTCCCATCTCAGCCAGGGCATGTGTTATGGGAACGCGACAAACCTATACTTGGGCGTCAGCATTGAAACAGGCCCTGGCCACTGATAAGTGGTTGAGTGATAATCAGTCACTCGTAACCCACCGTGATGAATTAGCCTGGTGGGGGGATAAACTATATATACCCAGTACGTTACAACAACAAGTCTTAAACCATTGTCATGACCAGAAGACCGCAGGACACTTCGGGTTCCTGAAAACGTTGCACTTGGTGAGACGGCAGTTCTGGTGGCCGAAAATGTGAAGAGACGTAGACCAATATGTTGGAGCCTGTCACGTTTGTGCAGTCTCCAAACCAAGACCCGGGAAGCCCCTAGGATTATTACAGACCGTAGCCAAACCGAACAGACCATGGGAGGAGATCTCCATGGATTTCATTGTAGAACTACCTAGCAGCAAAGGATATACCGTGATATGGACAGTACTTGACCTCTTCTCAAAGCAAGCCCACTTTATTCCTTGCAAAGGACTACCCTCGGCACAACGGCTAGTCCGCTTATTCATTCAACATATATATCACTTACACGGGGTACCCAAACGAATCTTATTGGACAGGGGAGTACAATTTACGGCTAAATTCTGGCGACGTTTCCTCCATGATATAGGAGCAACACAAGGCTTGAGTTCTGCTTACCACCCAAGTACAAACGGAGTGGCGGAACGGGCCAACGCCATGGTGGAACGGTACCTGCGTTCCTATACATCATACCAACAAAATGACTGGGTGAACTATTTACCATTCGCTGAAACAGCATACAATAATTCGGTACACCGCAGCACCGGGTATACCCCTTTTCAAATCGTCATGGGACGAGATTTCCCAGCTATCCCCGAACTGGACCTCCAAACCCCGAAACCCACCACACCAAATGATTGGGCATGCAATATTCAGAAGGTGTGGCCTCTAGTAAAGGAAGCTTTAAGGAAAGTGTCCGAGGAATATAAAGCCCATACGGACAGAAAACGGACCATTTGTCCATCTTTCCAGGCTGGGGACCGAGTGTACCTTTCCACTAAGTATTTGAAATTACGATTACTGAGTAAGAAGCTAGGTCCTAAATATATAGGCCCCTTTCCTATCATAAAGGTGATAAACCCGGTCATGTTTAAGTTAAAACTACCCCCCTTACTGGGGAAAATCCATCCGATATTCCATGCCAGCTTATTGAAACCAGCTGCCATAACATCCGAAACCCCGCATAAAGCGCCAGGCCCTGTAACCGGGTCCTACTACGAGATTAGATACATTGTCGACTCTAGATATCGTAGAGGCCGGTTACAATACCTAGTGAGATGGACAGGGTACCCAGACACGGACTCCTCGTGGGTTCCGGAGAATGATGTAAACGCCCCACGTCTCCTGAGACGATTCCACAGGAACAATCCCCATAAGGTACGCCCGAAGGGAGATCACTAACGGATGTTTCTTTCTTTCTCTTTTTCCCTACAGGCAGACACCTGGTAGGGGGAGCCGACTGTCGAGCGGCACAACGCACTCGACACCATGGGTGGGGTGGAGGTGGGGCACCGGGTGCTGGTGAAGGAGTTAGGTTGGCGGCTAGGCGTTTTCATGCACGGGTGCATACCGGGGTCGCGTGGGTGAGGAGAGAACCTGCACGTAACGCAGCCTTCAGCGCAGCCTCCAGCGGAGACCAGGGCAAGCAACGCAGCCTCCATCGGAGACCAGGGCAGATGACGTCACCGCTGCGCCTCCGGAACCACAGCTGCGGGAAGTTTGAAGTGGCTCAGCTGAGGGCGCTCAGCGCTTGCCCTATAAATGTGTCAGACGCCGGCTCCCAGCAGCCGCGTCTTTGCTTGTATTACAAACCGGTTTCCACCGTGAGCTGTAGACACCGATTAAACTAAGAAACTCCGATTCCTAGTCTCGTGTGCTTCTTCGTCCCGGTGTTCCGGTCCAGGGGAGGCTGAGACCCAGCTGTTGCATAAAGAATGGGACCCACCTCAGCTTCATGGTTATCCCTCCAATGACCTTGAAGAAAAGTGGCATCTGTTCCTCCCTGAAAAACGGTGCTAACTGTGTTACATGACCATGGACATTTGGGACCAGAGAGGACCTTCAAACTAGTAAGAGATCAGTTTTATTGGCCATGTACAGTATAAGGTTTCCTGCTGGAGGGGTTTGGACTAGATGGCCTCTAAGGTCCCTTCCAGCCCTAGATTGCTGTCCTGTTTCAAAGTGTCTTCTGAAGCCACATCTAGTGCCAGGGTTTGTGGTCCTTCCTTCCTCTTCTCTCTCTCTCCCTCTCTCTCTCTCTCTCTCTCTCTCTCTCTCTCTCTCTCTCTCTCTCTTCCTTCCTCTTTCTTTCTTTCTTTGTCTCTCCCTTCCTTTTTTCTTTTTCTTTTTCTTTCTCTTTCTTTTTCTTTTTCTTTGTCTCTTTTTCTTTCTTTTCTCCCTCTCTCCCTTCCACTTTCTTTCCTCCTTTCTCTCTTTCTCTTTCTTTCTTTCTCTTTCTTTCTTTCTTTCTTTCTTTCTTTCTTTCTTTCTTTCTTTCTTTCTTGTCTCTCCCTTCCTCTTCCTCTTCCTTCCTCTTCCTTTCTCTCTTTTTCTTTCTCTCTTTTTCTTCTTTCTTTCTTTCTTTCTTTCTTTCTTTCTTTCTTTCTCTCTCTCTCTCTCTCCCTCCCTCCCTCCCTCCCTCCCTCCCTCCCTCCCCTTCCTTTTTCAAAGTCTAGGAGAGTGAGACCAGGAGGCCTGAGAGAAAGCACCTGGCAGCGGTGGCAACAGCCAAAATGGGAGCTTCAGGCTGTGGCGGGTTGGGTGGGGGTGGGGGTGGGGTGGGGCAGCCCTCGGGGCCCTGGGAAAGCGCAGGTTTTCCGGATGGCACTTACAGGAGTCTGACTAAAGTGCAGTGCTCCAAAGGATTTTCTCTCCCAGGCAAGAGCAGCAGGGGACAGAAGCAGCAGCCGCTGACCTGGAGAGCACATGATGGAGCCCTCCACATGTTCTCTGTTGACCTGTTTTCTCTCCCCCGCTCTCTTGCTGGGGGAGAGAGAGTTTTTTTGCAGCACTGCACTTTGGGTCCTGGTAAGTCCGGAAAGCACTGCACCAGAGAGAAACAGGATTCAACCTGTTTCTCTCTGCCTGGCTTTTCTGATGGGACTTACACTTACAGGACCCAAAGTGCTGTGCTACAAAAGACGCTACCCCAGCAAGAGAGCAGGGGAGAGAAAACAGGTTGCCGGAGAACAACACCCCATGTGATCAGCAGCTGCTTCTTCTCTCCGCCGCTCTCTTGCTGGGAGGTGTCTTTCGCAGCACAGCGCTTTGGGGACCCATCCAGAAAGCCAGGCACAAACAGCCAGGTTGAAGGCCGGTACTTTCAGCGCCCATGAGGAACCCAGGCTTGGAGCAGGGAAGGCAGTTTAGGTAGGCAAGCCACCTGGGAGGTGAGGAGTGACTAGGCAGGGTGGGTGGGCAGGGTGAGTGACCGGGCGGCAACCGGGCGACTGGTTCGGGGGTGTGGCCAGCCAGAGGTCACTACCAGTTCACTGACCCAGGCCAAATTACCGCTACCAGTTTGCCCGAACCTGTGTGAACCAGTAGAAACCCACCACTGGTACTCTCCCTACTGGCTGATGTTTGGGAGGGAAGCCAGACTGCCCGTGGACCTTGCATTTGGAGTTTCCTTAGACCAGACCTCACTTGACTCACACTGAGGTTATGTGGGCCAGTTGAGAAGGAACCTGAAAACAGCATATCATAGGGCCCAGGCTGTCTCAGAGGCCCAAGGCCACAGAAACAAGAGGAACTATGACCTGAAGGTGAGAATTCAGGAATTGCAGCCAGGCGACCGAGTGTTGCTGAGGAATCTGGGCATCCTGGGGAAGCATAAACTAGCTGATCAGTGGAGTTCCCAGCCCTACATTGTCTGTGAGAAAGTGGCTGGGCTACCAGTATACTGGATCCCTCCAGAGAGGAGCACAGAGCCACGGAAGAAGTGGCACCAGAATCATATCTTACCACTGAATGAGCAAGTAAGAGTCCCCCAGCAGCCTATGCTACCTCCTGTGGAATCCTGTCTGGCAAGGAGGGATCCAGTGACCTGTACACAGCCCCCTCCATCTGTGCTAGAGGGTGTGGGACAGTGATAAGGAAGGGGGCTGTATAAACTGGTTGTGGTTATCTGACACAAATACTGGACGAGTGCTTAGGCCAGAAGCCCCTGAGTTTGTGCCTCACGCTAAGGAGCAGGAAGACATCCTCAGCGAACCTGCAGGAGAGGCCAGTGAGCATTCCACACAGCAGCCAGAACCAGAGGATGAGCCACCAGCCTCAGAGCCTGCTGTACCTCTGGAGGAAGACCCATTCACCCCAGTTGAGCCTAGAGAACCGAGACCAAAAAGGGCAATACACCCACCGTGGACACTGACATATGACACTTTGGGCCACAACAGGGAGTAGGCGGTATTCATTGCTAGAAGGACCTTGGAAGTCCAACTGCAGCTCAATGAGTCAATGGAGATGCCTGACCCATCCGCTGACACACCCACAGACCCCGTTGGTAGGAAGTGCTATAGGATTAATATTGCTTCACCAGCAAAAGACATTTAATGTACATACAAACCATTGGTGAACTGCCCAAGCTGTGGGGTGGCTTCGACAGCTCCAATCCAGCTGTGCAGCATTTGGGTGGCCCCAATTGCTGCAGGGTGGCTTGGGTGGCCCTAATCCAGCAGTGTGGCACTCAGGAGGTCCCTTGTTCAGCAGATGACCACTAGGCAGAAGAACCTCTGGAAATTAGAGGGAAGGGGTGGGCCAGGGAAAGGGAGTATAAAGAGGGGATGAGTGTGGAGTGAAGGGGAGAACAAAGGAGGAGAGAAGAGAAGAGTGAAGGGAGACAGAGAGTGAGAGAGTGGAGAAAATGGAGAAGCAGCATGAGGAAAAAGGAGATAGTGGATATCAGTATTGAAGTAGGCAAAGCAAGCAGAGGAAGAGGTGAGGGGAGAGAGAGAGAGATGGGAGAATACAGCACAGAATTGGGAAGGAGGTAAGAGGGGAGGAAGGGCTTACCAACCCACCCTGTCACTGCCCCATCACATGGTCCCTGCTTGGTGGGGCTGCACAGATGATAGAGGCCAGAAACGGTGGGGGGGAGCTGGCAGGCGAGTGGGTGAGTCATTGACCATAGGAGGCACCAGCCACACCAAGAGGCTGCAGAAACAAGCTGATCCAGGAAAGTAGGTGAGCCAGGGACCAGAGGAGGTGCCAGATGCACCAGAAAAAAGTGGAGGTGAGCTGTTCCACTGGAGGACAGCGGAGGCAAACTGAGCTGGGTGAGTGGAGGTGCCCAGGCAAGTGTCCAGAGCAGGCTGACGGCCAGGGTGAGGGACAGACAAAGAGCCTCTGAGACATCAGGCCAGTGACTGAGAGTGGGGAGACCCCAAATTGCCTGAGGGAAAGGGACAGAAAGATCTGGACTCTTGTGCCTCTTTTGGGGGTAGTGCTACGCAAGTGTGCATAATTGAAGCCAGATGATATGAGGTCATGACAGTTCCCAGTGGTATTCTGTATACTGCATCTACACCAGGGGTGTCAAACTCGCAGCATCACGTGACATATCGGGACTTTGTGCCTTCAGGCTTCAGGCCTGCCACAAGCCTACCATGGGAAGTTGGGAGGTGGGATAGTATAGAGTGAAGAAGATATGTAGCCAAAATAAAATTCTTTATTGAAATTCAAGGCCAAGGTGCCCTGCAGCTGTGCTGAGAAGAAGAGGAGGATATCTTCTGTTCCGGACTGTATATGATTGGATGTTTAGTGGGTGAGGGGCAAGGTCTTGAACTTTCTTTTGGGTGTGGAAAACCCGGAAGCTCTCAGATTCGGGTTTTCCCAGATGTGCCAATATGACATCTCTAATAAAAGTTAGCTTTGAGGAATTTCAAGCCTCAGAGTTTGATTTCGTTGGGGGTGTTACTTGGAACCCTGACATTAACCCGAATCCCCTTTCAAACTAAAGCAGCTTCCCCGAATCTCAGGGTGCTGTTTGGGGTCCTGAGCCCCAAGCGTCGACCCGATACCAGGCAGCGTGAAGACTCAGGGAAGATGGAGGAAGAAAAGAAGTCCACGGAGGGAGCAGTGGGCACAGGCTCAACAATTGTTTCTGAGACCCTCTACTCTCCCTCCCCAGTGATGGAGGAAGCCATGAAGGCTGTGGACACTGACCACCAGCTGGGCGCCTAGCCCAAGGAGCCGATGCCAGAGTGGAGATCGCAGCCAGACCTGGCCATGCAGAATGAAGCTGCAGGAGTTACCCCAATTCAGGGAACGCTGTGGGAACCATGCTGGGAAGTGCCACAGTAGCTGCACTGCCGGCACTCTGAAGAATGGGGATTCCCACCACCGTCATGCAGCCAGTCGCTGACCGGTCTCCCGGAGCAGTTGAGCCACCTCAGCATGAGCAGGGTGACCCAGCCTTTTAGCACAGGCCAGCCTAGGTGGACATTGGCACAGCCAACATTCACCTTTCCGAGCCAGGGAGCTGCAGCGCAATGGACCGAAGTGTCAACCTCTTTTCACTCGGTCCCAAGCTGCTCGACTCCCAGCCTGATGCTCCAGGCCAGCCCGGCGATGGATCCCCTCCACCCCAGGGCACAAGCGACTCAGAGACCAGCCCTACTTGGCCATGCCGGCCATGGAGTGCACGTCCAGCAGCAGGGATTCTGGAGTCTACCTGTCCCACAGCAACCACCCGGGATAGGATTGCCACCAGCAAGCCCAATCCCTCCAGGTTGGGCTTTCTACCCAGGCCAAGGATGGGTGCAGTGCCAGTGGACACCGTCCCCAATCCCACTGCCAATGCAGTTCCAGCAGCAAGCTGTCCAGCTGAAGCCGCTCCTGAAACCCCAAGCTGAGATCCCTCAACAGGTACCAGTGATCCTGCAACAAGCTCTGGTCCAGCAGCAAGCGCCTGGCCAGCCACCCATGCAAGCCCAGCCGCCAGTCCCACTGGCCGCCAGTCCCCCACAATTTTGGACAACTTTCAATGGGACCCCGGGAAAGTTGGCATACTTCCATAACTGGGTCTGGGCCCACATTGACCAATATGGAACTCTATACCCATCCGATAGGCAACTGATCTCAGCCATCTCAGATGGCATGAACGAAGGAGAGGTGGTGGAGTGAATAGCTGAGCTTCACGATGAGGAGGCTCCTGAGCTAGATGATGTGGATGAGTTCGTCCAATTGATGTGGGTCAGATTTAGCAACGTCACCAAGCAAGTGGAAGCTGAGATTCAAATTAGAATGCTGAAACAAGCTGGAAGACCCTCCAAGGAGTTGGTGTGGAGTTCCGAAGACTGGCTGGAAAACTACAAGACTGGCTGGAGCACTTGAGGGTGCACACCTTCAAGGAAGCCCTGGACCCAGATCTCAGGCAGGCCTGCAGCATAAGGGGGATAATGAATCGGATACAGTCGTGGTACAACACTGCCGTCATTCTAGACCTGGACCTTAACCCCCCACAAAAAACCAACAATGGGAAACCAGGCAAGAGACCACTAGGGCGCAGGTCACAGATGAAAAAACCCGAGGAGCCTCCCTCCACACCATCCGGGACTATCAAATGCTATAGGTGTGGTCAGCCCGGGCACCGGGCTTCAGAATGCCTGGCTCCGGCACCCATTCCCTGGACCAAGTTGCCTGCTCGAGTTGGAGCAAAGAAAGCCCCGTGGAAACCGCCTGACAAGGGACGGAGTGTAAAGCAAACTGCAGAGCTCCCATTCCTGCCCATCGAAGCAAAGGGAACTCCAGCCAGCAGATCTCCCCCCCTCATGGGAGAGCAATGGCGATGACGACCTGATGGTAAGTGGAGCCATCCACCCCTTTGCCCTCAAGATTACACTGGCGGTTCCAGAGACGGGGTCCCAGGGGGAAGTGGAAGCTGCCATAGACACTGGTTGCACGTGGTGCCTAATCAGCCTCCACATAGTCGAGCAGTTGGGCATACGCACTAGGCCCCTGCTACACCCCATCAGCTTCGAGCAAGTTGATGGGTTGCTAATTGGCGGGGCTCTGGCCACCTTGGCCACCGAGCTGGTCAGGCTAGAGATGGGGTGCCATAAGGAACTCCTTCGGTTCGTGGTCACCCCGAAGATGACAGATTCGGTCATATTTGGACTCTCCTGGCTTGATAAGTGGGAACCCACAATCTCCTGGGACGGTAGCCATAGGAAGCTAGTCATTGGGGTCAGACCGTTGCCACTGGTGAGGCAAGACAATCCCCCAGAAGTCATCACCCCAAAGGAAATGGCCCCGCCAGAACCCACAGCCCCGGCCTGAGACTTCCCACCTGGCAGTCAACAAGTGCCCAGGGAGTATCGAGACTTATGGGGGGTGTTTAGCGAAGAGGACTGCAATTTTCTCCCCTCTCATCGTTCAACCGACTGCATGATTGAGTGTGTGCCCAGGGCTAAATTACCCAAACCAAAGATGTACTCCATGACTCCAAAAGAAATGGAGGAATTGAGGAAGTACATAGATGCCAATCTGGAGTGAGGCTTCATCCAACCCGCAAAGTCCAAAGTGGCGGCCCTGGTGTTCTTTAAACAGAAAAAAGACGGGGGGATGAGGCTCTGCATTGATTTTCGTGGATTCAATGCCATATGCGTGGGAAACACCTACCCCCTCATGAAGGACATGCTGAACCACTTGTCAAAGGGCAAGGGGTTTACCAAATTGGACTTAAGGGAAGCCTATTACCGCATAAGAATCAGGGAGGGGAATGAGTGGAAAACTGCTTTCAACTGCCCGCTTGGCAGTTTTCAATTTAAAGTGAGGCCATTTGGATTGCAAGGAGCCCTGGCGGTGTTCATGCAATTCATTAACGAAGTGCTACATGAGCACCTGTACAAGGGGGTCCTCATTTACTTAGATGACATTCTCATATTTAGTGAAACCCTTGAAGAGCATATACAACTCATCCGGCAAGTGCTGAAAAAACTCCTTGCCACCAAACTTTACGGGAAGCTGTCAAAGTGCGAGTTTCACAAAACCTGCCTAGACTACTTAGGCTACTGAATTTCTAGCAAAGGCATAGAGATGGATCCAGGGAAACTGAAAGCAGTTCTGGATTGGCAGCCCCCACGAATCCGCAGTCAACTTCAGAGCTTCCTAGGATTCGCTAACTTCTATAGGCAATTCATCCCGGCTTTTGCAGAGGTGGCTCTACCCCTAACCAAACTTTTAAAAATGGGATCCCCACCAATGAAGCAAAAGCCGACCCAACCAATCACTTGGACAATGGGTTGCCAAAAAGCCTCTGAGAAACTAAAGAGACTGTTTGCCCAAGAGCTGATCCTGCAGCACCCAGATCCAGAGCAGCAATTAATCATACAAGCTGACGCCATTGATATGGCAGTGGCTGCTGTGCTCCTACAAAGGAACACTAAAGGACAATTGTTGCCCTGTGCCTATGTATCCAAAAAGCTCAACGACACAGAGAGGTGATGGGCCATCTGGGAAAAGGAAGCTTATACCGTTCGATGGGCCTTACTCTCTTGGAGACATTTCCTTGATGGAAGTAAAGTGCCTTTTGAGGTCTGGACTGATCACAAAAACCTTGAGGCCCTAAAGACCCCCAAGCAAGTTCATTGGGCTCAATATTTCAGATGCTTCAAGTTTGAACTGAAGTACATACCAGCAGGGAAAAACCTGTTAGCTGATGCCCTATCAAGGAAGCCTCAGTTTGACAGCCATCGAGAGGAAGTAGTCCACACCATAATCCACCCCCCTTCACAAGCTGACTCAGTTTGGGATGGATTGACAGAAAAACTAAAAGCAGCACTGCCCGCAGACCCTTGGCTCACTGACAACAAAGATGTCCTGACCATGAGGGATGGATTGGTGTGGAAAGGATCCAAATTGTATGTCCCAGCAAGCCTATGACTCGAAGTACTTCAGCACAGCCAAGACTCCAAGCTGGCTAGCCACTTTGGATTCATGAAAACCCTACACCTCACGAGGAGACAATTTTGGTAGCCAAAAATGAAAGCAGAGGTGGAAGACTACGTTAGGAGCTGTGCCATGTGTGCAACAATGAAGCCTAGACCTGGAAAACTGCTAGGACTTCTTCAGCAAGTGGCAAGCCCCAGCAGACCTTGGGAGGAAATCACAATGGACTTCATAGTCGAACTCCCAGAAAGTGGGGAAAACACAGTGATTTGGACTGTTATTGATCTTTTTTCAAAGCAAGCCCATTTCACTGCTTGCTCCAGACTACCATCCGCAAAGAAGCTAGCAAAATTATTCATCAAACACATCTACCACTTGCATGAAATGCCCTGTCGCATCATCTCAGACCAAGGAGTCCAGTTCACCGCAAAGTTCTGGAGAGAGTTCTTGAGGTCCATTGGATCCACACAAGGACTTAGCTTGGCTTTCCATCCGAGTACGAATAAAACTGGAACGTACGAACGCCATGATGGAACAATATATAAGATGCTATGTGGATTACCAGCAAGAGAACTGGGCAGATCTATTATCATTTGCAGAAGTGGCTTACAACAATGCAGTGCACAGTAGCACTCGATTAACCCCTTTCCAAATCACCAGCGGCATGGAGTTTGTCCCCATGCCTGAACTGCCTAGGGAACCCCCCTCATCCATGTCTTTAACAGAGTGGATGGATTCACTAAAAAAAGGATGGGAAAATACTAAGAAAGTGCTATCAAAAACGGCAGAGGAATACAAAAAGTAAGTGGACAAGCACTGCTCGCTTCAACCCCCCTTCTGGGTGGGGGATAAATTTTTCCTATCTACCAAATACATATGGTTAAGGCTACCTAGTAAAAAATTAGGACCAAAATTCCTAGGTCCGTTCCCTATAGTGAAAATAATTAACCCGGTGACAGTTCAATTGAACCTCCCCCACATGTTAGGGAAAATACACCCTGTATTTCATTGTAGCTTGCTGAAACCATCAGCTGGGTCCAACCTAAGACCTCAAACCCAACCACCTCCTCCTCCCATAGTAATACAAGGAGAAAACCTTTATGAGGTCAAGAAAATATTCTAGGCTATATAGGGGTCAATTACAATATTTAGTACACTGGAAAGGGTACCTTTTGTCTGAAGCTACCTGGGTCAAAAGCTGGAATGTAAAAGCAGATAGGCTAATCAAGCAATTCCATGACAAATACCTGGACAAGCCAAAGGGTTCTCCTGTGGGGGGAGTGGGGTTAGAGATATGATTAACCCCTCTTATTATTCTCTTTTCAGGACACACAACTTTTCTGAGGGGAGGCAGCCTGTCAGACCTAGAAGCTGTCTTTCTACCTTTGTGCCTTCAAGCTTCAGGCCTGCCACAAGCCTACCATGGGAAGTTGGGAGGGGGGATTGTATAGAGTGAAGAAGACACGTAGCCAAAACAAAATTCTTCATAGAAAGTCAAGGGCAAGGTGCCCTGCAGCTGTGCTGAGAAGAAGAAGAGGATATCTTCTGTTCTGGACTGTATATGTTTGGATGTGTGGTGGACATGTGGGTGAGGTGCAAGGTCTTGAACTTTCTTTTGGGTGTGGAAAACCCGGAAGCTCTCAGATTCGGGTTTTCCCAGATGTGCCAATATGACATCTCTAATAAAAGTTAGCTTTGAGGAATTTCAAGCCTCTGAGTTTGATTTCATTGGGGGTGTTACTTGGAACCCTGACAGGGACTTTTTTACCCTTGGCTAAACAGGACGTGGGCGTGGCCAGTGTGTGATGCATCTGGCCCGTGGGCCATGAGTTTGACAGCCCTGATTTACACTCTGCATTTATAGCATGTTTATCGTGTTGCCAATGTCCAAATTACTTGCACAATCATCTATGTGTCCATTCTAAGACCTGTAGAGTAATAGTAACAATAGTGGACATTTTATCAATAAAGGAAGGTTGCAATGCGGATGCCTTCTGTGTTTTCCCAAAGAAAGCAGGACATGATGCCTGGTTTCTCATAGTTTTCTGTTTGGCATGATGAAAGGAAGGAAGTATAACAGTTGATCAAATACACCCCTGAGAGGAGGAGTGAACCACATTTTTTCCTGCCAAGGTGGATAATGTTGACTCAGGTGGTAAATACCACTAGTATTAAAAATTGGTTGGGGCTCCTCATTCTCTCTCTTCATGGCATTTTCTTTTCACTTTCTTTTCTTTCTTCTCTCTTCATCCTCCTGCAGCAGATTCAAGGGAAGGGAATAATCACTCTTAGCAGATATTCAAATTGCTTGCTTCCAAAGAGATTTTGAAATTAGGCCAAGGGTCCTATGTAGACTGAAAGCTGTAGACTGCTCAATCATGACTTGCAGGGGTTCATTCCTAACAGTTTGTGCTTTTTTCTCTTGAAGCTGGAAAGGCAAAAACAATGTGGTTTTCCCTCCTTTCTTCAGATTTTAAGTAAGAAGGGAACCATTGGAGGTCAAGAAAGTCAAGAGGGTGGCAGTGACCACACAATTAAAGTCCTGACTCTTTACACATGTAAAAAAAAAAAGGGAGAAGCTTTGACCATACAGTAACAGCTGAAAGCTTGAGTTTTTTGAACCCCCCCCCCTCCTGCAGGTATCTCTGAGCAAGAAAAAGAAAAACATAGTCACAAATCTCTACTGTTTTTGCATAATCTTTTCAAATGCCTACTCTTTATAGCATATCAAAATATCTTAGTGTTGGAAGAAATGTCCATCTGGATTCAGTTACAAGTGGGAGAAACACACTGGAAACATGGAGGCTATTTGGAAAGATGGTTTGCCCAGGACCACATGGGTTTTTTGGGTCCTGGGCAAAAATGAGCACATGGGAGACAGAGAGAGAGATTTATATCCTCTCTTGGGCCCCACCTTGGAGCTTCCTGTTCCTGTGAAAGAAATGTATTCTGATTGGTTGTCATACTCCCATGGGACCATTCAGGGGTAACTTTGTAGGTTGTCTTGAGTCCCAGGCTTAGTTGAATCTTGCTGGGTGATGTAATCTCCCCAGGTGTCATGTGGTGAGTTCTGTTGCTAGGTGGGTAGAGGGCTAATCCTATCATGTCCTGAGGGCCATGTCTTAATCCCATCACCCTGGAGCTGAAGGGGGGGAGCAGGGAGCTGCAGGGAGCTGCTTTGTCTTTAAAACACGTTTCTCCCTTTCTCATCCAGGGAAATATAATATTCTGCCTTTTTAATATTTCCTAAAATATTTCATTCTTCTAGGAGGGGGGTGGGTGCTAACTTTCTTCAATCCCCCCTTTGGGCCATAAAAGTGTGGGATGAACACTTTTTCGAGCCCAAGATTAGGAATTGATCTGATCAGGGAGACTTGATGGATGCTTTTAATTTTTCTGATGCAAAGGGTAAGGCATTGATAGAGGCAGCAGAAGGATTCCTTCAGTGGCTCCCAAAAAGAGAGCTTTCAACCATGAAGGTCTAGCAGCCAGGGCAAAAGTTCTGGAAAGAAATTTACAGTATCCAATTTTTATGAGAATTATTTTCCGAGGTCAGATATCGCTTTCTGCGAGCTTCCAGTCAGGTTTCAAGCAAGCACAAATCCCAAAATTCTTCACAGCCATGGTTTTCCTTTAAATTACAGGCTGCCCATTTCCAAGGGATGGTTACTAAATCTGCCCTAGCCCTTAGTTTTGTGAGGCTAAATTGAGGTTAGCCATTGTGCACTCCAGGCTATTTAGTATTTTTAAAATTACACACAATGAGCCCTGGGACTCTTACTCATGAGACCGCCAGTACAACTTATCCTGCTTTACTGGGCAACTGGGCAGCATCATTTGTGAGTCACAATCAGGGCTTGGGGTTTGGAGATCTCTTTTCTGCTATCTCTTTAAGTGAGGGAATTGCCTGAGGGGGATGCCCCTCCCAATGGAATTAGCAGGGAGATATGACTACTTGGGCCTTAGTGCCACAGAGCAAAAATCAACCTAGGAGAAGCTTTGTGTGGAGGTAGGTGAAGGGGATAACCTCAGTCTAATTCTGAATGGTGTGTGTGTGCTTGCGTATGCAGCTACTTCTAAAATACAGGCAATACAGAAATTCTGGACAAATTTCCCTCCCACCAGACAGAAATCTAAGGTGTTCAGAACTTGCTGTGTCAACCACTCCCAAATGCCATCCCTCCATGAGTCCATTTAACTGATTACAAGGTAAATGAGACAAGAAAGAAAACCTTACAATGAATTTCCTCCCTCCCCAATTCTTTCCAGCTGTCTTCTGGGGATTCCAAAGAGTCTTTAGTCTCTACTCGTCTGTCTCAGGGTCCTCTCTTTCAAGTCTGTTAGGCTTGGCTTGGTGGTAAGGGTGGTCAGTCAGGCTTGGGAAGGTCTGCTCCACTCTGGTTGCTGTGATGACTGTCTAGTGGAGGGCTGGATCCAAACCCAATTCCTGGCTCAATGAATGGGAGGTCTCCTCTGGAGGCAGCATCTGGGTCAGGTTATCTGCTTCCACAGGTTGCAGAGTCATCTGTGCAGGGCTGAAAGACATGAGAAGAAGGTCCCCTCTCCCCTTTGTGGGTAATCTTCCCAGGAAAGGCATTGTAAGAGGATTAGAGATGGGGGTGGGGGGCTGGAGGGTGGGTAGATAGCTTGCAGGCAGAGTTTGAGGGGGGAAAACACATCAGTACTGCAATTATTAAACAGATAAATCAGTTTCAACAAAATGGGGACATCACAGATGAGGGGAAAAACTGGATTCAAATGCTTCAGAAAAAGGATGGACAGAGATTTCCATCTCAGCAGAGAATTGGCATCCATTAAACATCACAAAAGAGCAATATTAAAAAACTGTTTGCATTTACATACAGTAAATGTAAGAACATTTTTTCCTGTAAATTAACTTAAAACATTCCCTCATAACCTTGACCTTTTCTTAAAAGTACAGAGAGGAAAGAAAAAAAATCTCTTTACTCTGTTCTGCTGGCCAGACAAAACAGAATGAAGGCTTTTTCTTTCTTTTCAGTGCTTTTAACTCTTTTCTTTTTTTAATTTTTATTTTCCATTTTTCCAATTTACATAACAATAAGCATTTTTAACAGTACTGTGTCATGTGTCTCTTACAGTTATCTACATTTATTTCTATACATTTTTGTTTCTCTGTTCTAACCACTTATACCACTTATCCCAAACCTCGTAAAATTCTGTTTCTTCCTTGCCTTTTATTTCTAATGTGAGCTTATACATCTCAGCACATTATAATATCTTATGAATAATCCTCTCGTTGGCTGGTATATTTTCAAGTTTCCAACATTGGGCATAAACAATTCGTGCTGCTGTTACTATATGTAAAATGATACATTGGAGTTGCTTCTTTATCCTTAGATTAATTATTCCTAATAAAAATAATTCAGGTTTAAATTCAATTTGTTCTCTTGTTATCTCCTGTAAACATCTCCTTATCTGTTCCCAATATTTCTTTGCTTTGGGGCATTGCCACCACATGTGATAAAATGTTCCGTCCTTATATTTACACTTCCAGCAGTCCAGTTTCATATTTGCGTACATTTTAGCCAGTCTCGACGGTGTTAAATGCCACCTATAAAACATTTTGTACTGATTTTCTTTATATGCGGTCGACAATCTTAATTTACAGTTTTTGTACCATATTTTTTCCCATTCCTCTAAATTTATAACACGGCCTACATTTTGTGTCCGTGCTATCATTGGACCTTTCACTATTTCTTCTTCCATTTCTACCTCTAATAGATATTTATATGCTTTTGTTATAAATTTTTCTTCCTTGCCTGTCAATATTCTATCCAATTGTTGTGGTACCCCTTGAATTCCATATTCTTCCATATCTTTTCTATATCTCGACTGTGTCTGTAGATATGGCCACCAGTCTATAATTATATCCTGTTCTTTTAATTCTTCATTTGATTTAAGCTTCCCCTGGCTATCTAATAGTTCTTTATATCTTATCATCTTTTTTTTATCTAAAGTGTTTGGATAAATCGTTGCCTCCATTGGTGAAACCCAGTGTCGAGCCCTGGCCAGGGCTCGCCATCTCCGGGACGCTGGGGTGTTTGGGACCAGACGGGGCGCTCACCTGACCTCCCGGCACAGCGGCATCAGCTCTGTGCAGCAGCTAGAGAAGCGGGCATTGCAGCAGCTGGAGAATCGGGCGATGCAGCCGAAACCTACCGGCGCTGTCCTATGACGTCAGAGCTGCGATGCTGGGCGGCACAGAACTCAACAGCTGGTGTGGGAGGGGGGAATTTTGAATTAGTTTACCAGATGGTGGTTTGGGAGTGGGGAAAAATATAAATAGCGCTGCATGGCGGCTGCGTGCAGCGCTGACTTAAACTGTGTGTTCCGGCCCATTTTGTTCTTCTTGCTGTGCTGCTGCTTATCTTGAATAAAAGATTGTTAAAGGACGCTGCTTCTGAGGATTTCTTGGTGGACATGGTCTGGATGACAGACGGAGCCGAGAGAAAGTCAGCGCTGCCTCTTATTCCGTTCCCAGCTTTGCTGCTCTTGCCTGCTGCTGAGGCGTGAGGATGGAGGAAGGGTCGATGCCAGAGGAGGTGGAAATGGAGCTGTTAGCCGAGGCAGCTGGGGGCGAGACGCTCGTAGAGGAGGAGGTCCAGGGGGAGCCTATTGAGCAGCCGGTGGTGAAGCCCAAGGTACGACAGACCCCGGAGGAGGAATGCCAAGAGCAGAATGATGCCCAGCCGCAGAGAGGCCGTCCTGTACAAACAGCCACAGGGGACTGGTGGCACAGCTCTGCTCTTGCTGGACTGAAACTGCCAACCCCCCCCCCCCTTTTTGGGTCCAGCCTTCCAGGGCTGGAGGGAGAGACGGTGGATAGATGAAGAAGAGGGGGAATGGGGTTATGACACCGGGCCCAGCGCTATGGATACCCTCCGGGACCGCTTTGGGGAGGCGAGCTTCCGTGATGCCCCCTCATGGCAACCATGGGCCACTGGTTTGGAACCTGGGCAAGCGCCATCCTGGCAGGACACTGGGACGTTTAGTTCAGGGGGTTGTTTCCGCCTTGCCAGCCCAAAGCTGCGGAAAGAGCAGGCCCCAACCCAATTAGAGGACCGCACGGCTGCATGGGACCAGGAGTCCTCTCTGGGCAAGGGATTTATGTGATGCCAGGAGCACCAACCGGAGCGGCAACCCTGGGCACAAGAGAGGGCCCCTGCGCGAGGCCTCCAAAGACCAACAGCAGGCCAGGCTCACGTTGACCGAAGGGGTATGGAGGTGAGAAGGCCACCTGACCCACCGCAGATGTGGGCCCCAGCTCCAGGCATGTGGGTACCACCCACCTGGGGCCCTCCTGCTTTGCAGGCCACTTTCGATGGGAGTCCAGATCGGGTGGCTTTATTTCTCAGCCAGGTAATAAGTCATCTGGACCAGTATGGATGCTGGTACCCTTCCCAATGGGCCATGGTCGTGGCCATAACGGCGGTCTTGACTGGGGACGCTGCTGATTGGGTGGCTAGCCTGCACAGTAACCACGCTAGGGAGCTGGTCAATGTTGGGAGATTCCTGGAGGCCCTCCGGTCTACCTTTGAGAATGAGTCCAGCGTGCAAGTAGCAGAGGGCGACCTGGTTGCCCTTAAACAGAGGGGTGCTCCTGCTAAAGACTATGTAAGAGACTTCAGGAAGATCGCAAGTCACTTGGTGGGCTGGCCAGAACGGATGTTGGTCCAACAATTCCGCATGGGCTTGGACCGAGAACTACAACAAGCCTGTGTGTACCGGGGTCTGGCACCACGTTTGGCAGTATGGTTTAAGGCTGCTATAGAACTGGATCTTGGCCTCCGGGAGTTCCGAGCTCGACCTGAGAGTAGTGCAAGCCAGAGGAAAGGCCAGATGGACAGAGTGACAGAAAAGCCCCAAGGCATAAAAGAACCTAGACCGGCTGTATTCTCAGAACCACCGGAGAGGTCCCAGCGACCCGGATTCCGATGTTTCCAGTGTAACCTGTTGGGCCACCGAGCAGCGGAGTGCCCGTCGCCAACACCTCGGCCACAACCCCAGAGGTCGATCACCGGAACGGCGTCAAGAGGGCGAACACGACAGCCACCCGAGAAATCCCGGGCGGCCCATGGCCCCAAGACAGCTACGGAGTCTCAGACCAGGGGTCCTGCAACAATCCCAGTGGTGGGGAAGTTTCCTGTGGTGTATGGGGACAGTGACGATGAGGACCTGGAAGACCCAATGGTGAGCGATCCCATTTGCCCTTTTGTGATACCGGTGATGATAAGGACCCCTCGAGCCATTTCTGGGACTCGTTATGGGGCCCTAGTGGATTTGGGGTGTACCCGGTGCCTTATCCGTCAAGCAGTGGTGGATGACTTGGGGTTGTGGGTGAGACGGCTAAAAGCTCCCATAACATTTGAACAGATGGATGGATTGTTGTTGGGGGGGGGGGGGCACCGGCTACCCATGTGACAGAGAGGGTACACCTTGAGATAGGAGACCACCGGGAGGTGATCCGCTTTATAGTCATTGAAAAGATGCTAGAACCAATAATATTGGGATTAGCTTGGCTTGATAAGCGGCAACCCACCATCTGGTGGGAAGGGGGGTATCGGAAACTGCGGCTGGCTGTCGATCCAGCGCAGCTTGATGTGGCTAGGGACCCCCGTGCATCCTCTATGGCGGGGCATAAAGGGCTGGGCTGTGCTACAACGGTACCCCCTAGGGAAAGAGACTTCCCTAGTGTTTATGAGGATCTTGCACTCGTATTCAGCGAAGAGGAGTGTGAGGTCTTGCCTCCCCATCAGCCTACGGACTGTGCTATAGAATTGGTGCCTGGGGCCACACTACCAAAACCAAGGAAGTACTCTATGACCCAGAAGGAAATAGCAGAGCTACAGTGATACATCGATAAGAACTTGGCTAGGGGGTTCATTAAACCCAGTAGATCATGTATGGCAGCCCCTGTCCTTTTCAGGGAGAAGGACGGGGGGTTACGCTTATGTGTCGATTTCCGAGGCTTAAATGCAGTCTGTGTGGAGCATTTGTACCCGCTCCCCTTGATGAAGGACCTCTTAGCCACGTTGGCGACTGGGCATATTTTCACGAAATTGGATCTGTGAGAGGCATATTATCGGGTTCGTATCAAGCCAGGGGACGAGTGGAAAACCACTTTCAACTGTCCCCTCGGCAGTTACCAGTTTCAAATCATGCCATTCGGTCTCCAGGGCGCTCCTGCAGTTTTTATGCAGCTCATCAACGAGGTGCTGCATGAACATTTGTACAGGGATGTTCTGGTGTACCTGGACGATATCTTAATATATACCCAAACCATGGAAGAACACGTCAAGTTGGTGCATCAGGTGTTACGAAAGTTGTTGGCGGCCAAACTGTTTGTGAAATTGTCGAAATATGAGTTCCACAAAACAAGAATAGACTACCTGGGTTACCGAATATCGGCGGACAGTGTGGAAATGGACCCACGAAAGGTCCAGGCAATCGTGGACTGGCAAGCCCCAGGGACTAGAAGACAGCTCCAGAGTTTCCTCGGCTTTGCCAATTTTTATCGACAATTTATCCCTGCATTTTCTACGATAGCGTTGCCTCTAACAGACTTATTGCGTACCAAGCCGCACACCTCCAAACCAAAACCCGGCCAGTTGTTACATTGGACCACAGCATGTCAAACAGCGTTCGAACAATTGAAATACCTGTTCACTAAAGAACCAGTCCTTAAACTTCCTGATCCAACACTAGCATTCATCGTTAAGGTAGACGCCAGTGACGTAGCTGTAGCAGCTGTTCTTCTACAGAAGGACGGGCAGGGTCGTCTGCGACCGTGTGCATACACCTCCCGCAAATTAAGTCCCACCCAATGAGGATGGGCTATATGGGAGAAAGAGGCCTTCGCTGTGAAATGGGCGTTGATGACATAGCGTCACCTTCTTGAGGGGGCAGTGCATCCGTTTGAGGTCTGGATGGATCATAAGAACCTGGAGGCCCTACAAACACCGAGACGGTTGTCCCCTAAACAAGTGCGATGGTTGCAATACTTCCATAGGTTCTCCTTCCGCTTGAAGTACGTACCGGCTGGGAAAAAATTCCTTGCAGATGCCTTGTCTCAAATGCCACAATACCATAGCAGACGAGAGGAGGTCGTAGAAGCTCTTATACCGCCCAGTCAGGGTTTACATGATATGTCAACTGTGCTTCGTTCAGAGGGGTCCTTTGTAACTGAACTCAAGGCTGCACTGAACAATGATCAATGGTTGACACAGAACCGAGCCTTACTTACCATTCGGGAGGGGTTAGCGTGGAAAGGCGATAAAGTGTACGTTCCAGAGTCGCTGAGAACGTATGTTCTACGCCGTTGTCATGATTCAAAACTGGCAGGACATTTCGGCTATTTAAAAACACTTCATCTTGAACTTCCGGCAGTGACGTAGAGTCGTGGCGTCACAGAAGAGAAGCGCTCTCTCTCTGTTGCCGATTTTCCGAGCTTTGGTGCCTGTTTCTGGCGGAGACCAGTCCCGAAGAGACCGGGAATAAAGAGGAGAAGCTTTGGGGGAGGCGAGGAGAGGTGCGATCTCCCGCCGTACCGTAAAGAACCCTCAATCAAGGCTCGGGAAGAAGTCAGCTGGCGCGGTGAGCACAGTCGGCCCGGAGACCCGAACGAGCCGATTGAGACCATTGGGAGCAAAGGAGGGAGTACAGTGCAGAACTGCTGAGGTCGAACAGAAAGCAGAACTAATTTGGATTACTAATTTTGGCGCAAAACCGAGGAGAAAGCTTCTTTTCTTTCTGGAGGGACAGCGTGAAGAAGGAAGATCTCAGAGTGTAACCAGGCGGCAACTGAAAAGGCGAGCAAAAAGGAAGGGGCAAAATACGGAGCAGCGAAGAAAGTCTATAAAACTTTAAAACAGGCAAAACGAAGGTGAGGAGAAATAGACTTAAACAGTGGAGATTAAAAGAAGAATGGACTTTTTTTTTTATACCCCCGTTTCTAGCTGCTTGAGCGGAAGGAGTGAGAAAGTTTTGGCAAAGTAAGGATTGCATACAGTGACTGTGCAGAATAGAGGCCTCCATATTGTAACCGGAAAAGACTTCAACAGTAGTAAAAGAACTTGTTTTTTTTTTTTTCTTTCTCTTTATTGAAAACATACTGAGGCCAACAAGAACATTGAAAAGCACTGCTCTAACTTATCTTTATTTTCTTTACTTAGGTATAGGTGAATTAATATTAATGTTATTTATTGGAATTAATTAATTAAGAAATATAGTGTGTATTTAACCAATTTAGAAAATATTTATAATACATAGAGATTTAAAAGTACTATTATTAGAATACCATATTACTATTAATTAATTAACTATTATATATTAACCAGTATATATTATTAGAATATTTTCTGTTTGTGGATTTTATTGAATAATTAATTACCAGATATTAAGATACTAAGAACTGATCAATTGTATAGTCTTTAATTAGATAAGATATTTATTTATATATATATTTATATTTGTAGCTATATTTATATTTATATTCATACTTAGATTTATATTTATATTCTTACCACATTCTTAACGGAATTTTATATAGAGAGAATTAATTATTTAAAAGAATTTATTTAAAGAAGGATTATTGGATTGATCTTTTATAAGGAGGGGAAAAAAAAGAAAAGAAAAAAAAGGAATTATAGAAATTATAGAAATTTGGATGGTGATTTGGGAGAAAGTTGATAAAATATTGGGAGAACAATACAAGATTTTGAAAGAAATGACCAGCACTACTACAACCACATTGAAGACAGCCAAGAAGCCAACGCCATTTTTAACAGGAACAGCGGCCTCCCCAGTGACACAGAAAACTTTGGAGGGAATGTTTGCATCAGACAAGCAACCCAGTACACCTAATATGCCAACAATGCAGGCCACGCTCATAACAATTCAGGAAACTATGGCCAAAATGCAAGAATGTATGACCAGAAATCATGAACAATCTAGAAAAGACATGGACGAGGTAAAGAGAGAAGTCAAGAATGATATTCAAAAGATTGATGGAAAAATGGACTTAATACAAGAAATCATTCAAAAAAATGACCAAAGGATAAAAGAAATAGAACAAAAAACCGAATTGACGGAAGAAAAATTAGAAGCTTTAGATACAAAAATGACAGGATTAAATAAGGAACTTGAGAACACCGTGGCCCAATTAGAAATGGAGAAGGCGGCATTTTATTTGCGTTTCCAGAATGTAGCGGAAGACCGGGAGAAAGATCTGACGATGGTAATGGCTGAGATGATAGCAGAGGCACTCCAGAGAGAAAAAGACGAAATAATTAATGAATTAGATGAAGTCTACCGAGTCCACACTAACTATGCCCGACAAAACAAACTCCCTCGGGAGGTACATATAAGATTTGTAAGAAGGAAGGTGAGGGATATCGTATATAAGATAACAAAAGACGAACCAATGTACTATAGAAATAAAGAAATAATCACCTTAAAGCAAATACCTAAAAGAATACGAGATTTGCGAAGAGATTATTGGTTCCTGGCCACGTTACTAAACAGAAGATATATACCATTCAAATGGATAACCCCGGAAGGAATGTTAGTAACGTGGCAGGGAAAGAAAATCAAGGTGGATTCGCACAGCAAAGCAAAGGAATTATATGACCAAATGATGGGTGCTGAAGTAACAAATGGTAATAAAGAAGAAGAAGGATGGAATATCAAAGGAAAACAGAAGAGAGATCGGGAAAGAACCCCGCAACAAGGAGGGAAAGTAGACGAAGGAGAGACCCAGGAAGAGGAAGGAGTGCAGACAAGAGGCAAAAAAAAGGAACAGGAAGAAATAAAGAAGAAACAACAGGAAAGTCAATAAAAAATGGAACGGACTTTAAAAATATTATCTGTAAATGTTAATGGACTCAACTCACCATCCAAACGACACCAAATTTACAAAAAAAATTTGAAACAAAAATCAGACATTGTGTGCCTCCAGGAGGTACATATAAGAAAACAGGACATCAAATATATACAATATAAAAAATTAGGTAAAGAATACGCTTCATTGGCAGAGGAAAAAAAAGAGGAGTGGTGGTATATATCAAGGAAGGAATAGACAGTAATATGAGGCATGTGGATACAGAAGGTAGGATAGTCATGGTAGAGCTAAATCTTGACATGAATTCAGACCCTCTGTCTGTCATGATTTGTTTGATTTGTATGTGATGTTGTGTCTCCACACGTTTATAAAATTCTTTAAATTTTTGAAATGTTTCATCTTTATGTCTTAAGGTGTAGACAAAGCCATAACGACTGAAGTCGTCTACAATAGTGAGGAAATATCGTTTTTTGTATGTAATTGATGGAGTTAATGGGCCAACTAGATCCATATGCACTAGATTAAAAATATGATTTGATGATCTTGTTGCCTTTTTGGGTCTGGGCTTGGTTCTCAGTTTTGAAGACTTACATACTGAGCATTCCAGGTAATTTTTACAGTCTTTTATTTTAACACCTTCAGCATGTTCAATCATTTTTTGTATTACAGGAAAACTGGCATATCCTAATTTTCTATGTAATATGTGTGCACATTCATCAGGAATTGGCTTTCCAATTATGGGTTTTCTGTTTGTGTATGTGTAGTTGTCAGATGTAGTTTCATCATCATGTTCTGATTCATATTCTTCATTGTCACTATCTATATCATTTTCTGTTTCTGTGCTAGTGTTAGTTTCTACGTTTGAATTAATGTTGTGTAACCATTTTTCTTCTGTAATTAAGTATGGTAGGTCTCCTTTGGTAATTATATTACCTATGTTTATTTTGTTTTTCTCTAGAGTTACTTTTCCCTTTGAGAATATTATATTTATGTTAGAGTCCCTGCTTAGCTTTATTGCACTAAGGATGTTGTGAGGTATTTTGGGTATTAATAGTACCCCCTCTATTTTCCCTAGACTGGGTAATTCTACATTTCCTCTTCCAATAACTTGGACTTCCTCTTGGTTTGCTACTTTAATAACAAATTTATCTTCGACGAAGGAAGATAATATTTTCTTATCGTGTGTTGTGTGATTTGTTGCTCCGGAATCAATGAGCCAAGCATTGTCCTTTGAGTCTTGATTTTTGATTATTGTGTGTTTATCTATTCCGTACAATGATCCGGACTTCCTGTCCCTTGAGTTGTCTCTGCCCCCTCTATGTTCTCTAAAGTTTGGTGAATTTCTGTGTCTATATCTGTCAATGGATGATTGTCTATCGTGATATCTGTTTCTTGTGTCATGTCTTTGTCTCTCTCTAGGAGGTTTTGGACAGTCTCTCCTATAATGTTCTTTAGACCCACAGTTATAACACTCTATTGTGTCCTGATGCCTGTCTTGGAATACTACCCTTTTGATCTGTCTATGCTCTTTATGTGTACTGTAGCGGCTTCTTCTCAAATTATCTTCAGCGATTAATCTGTTTGATAAACTCTCTATAGATAGATAGCCTAAGTTAATTGTATCTAAATGTGATATGAAGTTGTCCCATGATGAGTCTAATGAATTAATAATAACACTTTTCATTGTCTGGTCAGATATTATTTCTCCCCTTAAATGAAGTTCTGCTCTAGTTGTGTTTAGTAATAGTAAATGTTCACTTATAGTAGTCCCAGGTTTTATCCTGGCTGAGAAAAAGTTTTTAGACATTCTAGTTGTGGTTGCCACACTTTCACTATGAAACAGTTTAAACATACAATGAATTATTTCTGAGACAGTTAGGTTATGCTTAATACTATGATAAATAGCAGGTGAGATACTAGAGATTAGTAAATAAAATGCTCTGTGATGTAGGCAGTCCAATTTTAGTGTCCATGGTTTTTTAGGAGGGTTAGTTATGAAAAACAATAAATTTTCTTTTAAGAAGACAACCTGGAGTTGCTGACTCCATTCCTGTAAGTTAACACCGTCTATTCTCAATTTTGGAAAATCATTAGGCAAATTTCCAATGTTATTTGTTGCATTACTTACAGCTGGAGGCTGTCCATGGTCCTGTATGTGTTGATAATTGCAGAATGGTGTAGGGATACTCACGATTAGCCTGAATGGTTCCCTCTGTTTTTTATTATCTCTATATTCGTCTGGGCGTATTTGCGCATGCGCGTAGATCATTTCGTTCCTGAAGCTGTCGGGGGAGGTTCTCGCCGCTGCAGCTCCCTCGCAGTGCTCTTCTTCTGAGGATTCGCTCTCTGGCTCGACTTTAGGTGTCCAGGTGTGGATCGGGGTTTGCTTCTTCTCATCATAGTCGTCTCGGTTGAGGTCTCTGGCTCCCGGAAGCGTCTGCGGTGTGGGCGAGTACTTGCAAGGCTCTCTGGGTTCGGGCGTTAGCGTTCTTGTCGGTCGTGTCGGAGTGGATAGATGCTGAGACGCTTGCGTGTTTGTTTCTGTATCTTTGCTTTTGGATCGTGCAGTTTGTCTTTTATTTGTAATTTGGTTGACTGTCTTTGGTACTTTCATTGATTTCTTTGAGATTTTTAGATTCGGGCCGAAGGCTGCGAAGAGTGTTTTCATAGCTGTTTCGATTTGTAGTTCGGTTGATGTTTCTTCGGTGTCTGTATCGGATTCTTCTGATGAGTAGAATTTTTCTTTTTTATTTCTTATGCTGTGTAGAGTTTTTCGCGCCAGCCATTTTGAACTCTGCTTTTTGATTGGTTCTGGGTCTGTCATTTTGGCGGGCTGGCAAATCCAAGATGGCTGCCATTCAAAATTTTGCACGGGATCGCTAGTCTTTCTTTTAGTTACATTTTCATCTATGGGTAATTTGCTTACCATTTTGTGGTTTTTTGGTTCTGGTGCATTGATGTGGTTTTCTCTCGCTGCTCCGCTATCTTTTATGATGTCTTGGAGGTTCGCAATGAGATTTTTGTCGTCTTTTTGGCTTTTCAGCAGTCTTAGTATTTCTAATCTGAGCGTGTTGTTTTCTGTCTCGCTCGCTTCTTGGTCGCTGGGTTCATCGATTACCTCTCCGTCGTCCGTAGTGAGGTTTTCAGATTCTTTTGTCATTTTTATTGTAGATTCATCAATCATTTCTTGATCTGTTTCCATTTCTTTGTTGTGTGCCCTGGTGTTGGGTCTTTCTCTTTTGTTTCTGGAGTTTTCTTTCTTTGGCATGTCTGTTTCTTATTGAGTCAGCCAACCATCCTCTGCTACCAGATTGTTGCCGTAATTCGAGGATCAGACTCAATAATGGATTCAGACTTTTTATATTCAAATAGAAGATTGTTTATTTACAGAAGGCATTCTATATTCACAGAGTGATTGCAGATAGAAGCAAAGAGAATGAGTGTGCATCATCTTTTATACCAGAGAGGCGGGGTTAGAAGTGGGGAGTGGCTAGTGAAGAATACATTAGAAATGGGAGAATAAGTTAACTCTTGACACTCCATGGATATATGTTTCTTTCATTCAAGAATGAGGCATTTACACATGACACTATCGACCATAGAAGCAATAACTCACCCCAACATATTATCAAAACAAAAGATTCTAAGATATAGAGAAATAGTAGATGTTCAGGGGAAATTGGAAACTAGAGAAGAGCTCAAAGAACAAGGAATAGTAATAGACTGGTGGCCCTACTCGCAAATAAAAGTAAGATACAGAAAAGACCAAGAGGAAGAAGGAATAGATTTAAAACAAAATCGATTGGACAAACTATTAGAATCAAAAGAAGGGAAATTAATTTCAAAAATTTATAAATATTTACTCGAATTCGATTTGGCAGAAGAGTTGGTCAAAGGGCAGATGATAGCCTGGGCGAGGAACATAGGGCATAATATACAATTAGAAGATTGGGAAAGAGCATGGGAAGATAATTATAGCATGACAAAATCGGTAGCCTACAAAGAAAATCACTATAAAATGTGGTACCGATGGTATCTGCCACCCGCAAGGTTAGCAAAAATGTATCCAAATGTGAATCCGGCTTGTTGGAAATGTAAAAAAGCGCAGGGAACTTTTTACCATGCTTGGTGGCTTTGCCCAGAAATTAAAAAATATTGGAACAAAATAAAAACATGGATATTAGAGATAACAAGTTACAAAATTGAATTAACACCTGAAGTCTTTTTACTCGGCATGATCAATAAGAATATTAGAAAGGACATAAAATACCTAATACTCCACATTATAACAGCGGCAAGATTAGCATTGGCACAACTCTGGAAAATAGACCGTTTGCCAACTGATCAGGAAGTAATACAGAAAATCTATGTATGCACAGAGATGGATAAATTAACACTAAAATTACAGGACAAGGAAGATTCAAAATACTTTAAAATATGGAATAGCTGGTACCAGTGGATAAGTCAGAGAGAGAGAATGCTTAGAGATGAAAGTTAGGAGAAATCAATGTAAATAAACAACTGCACTGTCAGAGAGATATAGAAGGAAATAAGTCACTGTGCGTATGTATATATGTATATATAACATTAGAAAGTAGTTAATAGATGAAGTTGAGCACTATATATGTATCGTATATGTATATGTAATTTGTGTGTTTGATTAAGAGAAACTTGTTCAGTTTTTCTTATAATTGTTTTAAATGTCTTTTTTAAATACGAATAAAGTTTGTTTAAAAAAAAACAAAAAAAAACACTTCATCTTGTCAGGCGACAATTTTGGTGGCCGCAGATGCGCGGCCAGATCGAGAAATATGTACGAGGATGTTCAAATTGTGCGGCAGCTAAACCATGGTCAGGAAAACCGATTGGACTGTTACAGACGGTAGCTGATCCCAGTAAGCCGTGGGAAGAGATCGCTATGGACTTTATAGTCGATCTTCCCCCTAGCGATGGATACAATGTGATCTGGACGGTGGTGGACTTGTTCTCGAAGCAAGCTCATTTCATGCCCTGTAAGGGATTACCATCTGCACGACGTCTAACTGACATGTTTCTCCAACACATCTATCACCTTCATGGAGTTCCTAAGCGGATTATTTCGGATCGTGGAGACCAATTCACCGCTAAATTTTGGAAGTGCTTCGTACAACGTATAGGCTCCACCCAAGGATTAAGCTCTGTGTTTCACCCCAGTACTAATGGAGCAGCAGAGCGAGCTAATGCTGCAGTTGAGCGATACCTTCGTTGCTACGTTTCTTACCAGCAATCTGATTGGTCCAGGCTGATCCCATTCGCAGAAGTAGTTTATAATAACGTCATTCATCGTAGCACAGGCCTTTCCCCCTTTCAGGTCGTATATGGTCGAGACTTCCCAATCATACCGGAGGTAGAGCCTCCATCAACCAGCGTGGACACCCCTGGTAGTTGGGCAGAGAAAATCCGCCGCATATGGCCAAACGTTAAGATAGCATTACAAAAAGCGGCAGACGAATATAAGACCAACATAGATAAAAGAAGGGTAGACCCAAAGCCATTTCAAGTAGGAGATAAAGTATACCTGTCAACCAAATATCTAAAGCTTAGGTTGCCGAGTAGGAAGCTGGGTCCCAAATACCTAGGGCCTTTCCCGATTACCTGAGTAATCAACCCTGTAACAGTAGTCCTCAAATTACCCTCGCTTTTGGGTAGAATACATCCTGTGTTTCACAGTAGTCTGTTGAAACCGGTAGTAGATAGACCCACCGATGCGTCCAACCCACCAGGCCCTATACATACGAACCAATACAAAATAGATAAGATATTGGGCTTCCGGTTTCCTTGTCTTCGGTGACGACGGTGCCTTTTTAAGCACCGCCAGCCCAGCCGCTTGTAGAGCCGCTTCTCGATCGTGAAGCGGCTTGAAAGCTTCAAAATCCTCAGGATTCTTGAAGAAGAGGCAGCAGGGTACAGGTTGAGCACCTGCAACCCCCCCCCCAGGGAATTGTTTCTGGGGAGGAAACAGGAGCGGCTCCCTCCCAACCTGCTGAGACTCCGGGCGGCGTGGGACGTCTCTGCCTTTGCAGAACAAGCCAGCTGCAGGAAACGTCAAAAGAGAAAGGAAACAACCCAAATAAGCAGCCGAAATCTACTTGAACCCTGAAACTCTGAACTGCAAGTATTAGCACTTTGCTGATCTTTTATATTGAAGGGAAAACTTCTGAATGAGTGAAAGTGACTGGAAAAAATATGGCGCTCAGCATTAGAGTAAATGAATCAGCGAGTGTGGATTGGTGAAGTCATCTTGCTTTGTTACAAAGTTAATAAGTTGTTATAAAGTTGCTCCGGCTGTAATAATAGGAACAAGAGGAAAATCTCTCCCTTTTATTTGACTTTGCTTCACCACAGTTCTGCCTTGATTAAATCTGGGGGACTTTTTTAGAAGGCTTTGTGGAGGTGGCAGAAGAAGCGGATCCTCCCTCTTTAGAAAAGCTAGCCTACGTGGCAGGATGGCTTCAAAGAAGCAGGAAGGCAAAACAGGGGGGGGGATCCCCCACACGCAAACAGGACACGCAGTTACAAGCTCAGAAAAAAGATTTTGATATGGGAGATTTAAAAGAATTTATTTCAAAAATCCTGGATGACAAATTTCAAAAAGCTCAACAGGAAATAGATGATAAAATAAATAAAATAGATGATAAAATCCAAAAGTCTCAACAGGAAATTATGCAGGAAATGCAGCAGAACCAAAAGAAGGTGACCAAAAAAATAACAGATGTGGCGTCTGGCCTGGCAGGATTTATTATGAAAGTTGAGTCAAAAGTGGATGAATTTAAATCTGAAGTTAATGCTAAGATGAAAAATAATGATCACAAATTTTTGGATGTTGATGATAAGATGCAGAGAGTTGAGAATGAGATTGTCATGATGCAATTCCGGGCAATGGAATTTGCTATACGGCTTCGAGGAATTAGAGAAGAGGAGAGACAAGATTTGAGACAGGTCTGTGCTGAAGCCCTAGCTGTGATCTTAAAAATTAATCCTGATATGGTTTTCTGTAAAATAGACAAAATTTACAGAGTCAATTCTTGGGTGGCCAGACAAAGACAATTGTCTAGAGATGTGGTCATATATTTTACAGACAGAGCAATAAGAAATGATATCCTGCAAAAATCTTTTTTTACTTCTGTGCAAGTGGGCGGATCGAAGATTATAGTTTACAAGGAACTTCCACCTAAGATGTTGAAATCCAGAAAAGACTTTGGCTTTCTTGTTAAAGAATTGCAGAATAATCAGATTCCATTTCGTTGGGACGCTCCAACTGGCATAATTTTGAGATATAAGGGAGAGAAACACCGTTTGAATACTGTGGAGAAGGCGGAGCAATTTTATACTGATATCTTTAAAGAAAGAACACCATCCCCACGTACATCTACAGTTTTGGAGATTAAGGAGAGTGATAAGAAGCAACTTCAAGAACCGCTACAACAATCTAAGCAGGAATCAGAGGAGTTGAAGGGCGCGGAAGGAGGTCTCCTGGATGAGCCTTTGCTGGAACCTTCTCCAATTTTGGAGCCGGTCTGGATGGCTGAAGTCAAGGACCAGCGTATAACCCGAGCAAAATCCAAGCAACTTAAAGAAAAGTTACAGCAGGAAAAACAAGATGAAAAGGAGGCAAAGGCGACACAAGAGGGGGCCGTGGGGAATGCAGGACAGAAGATTTCGGATGAAATCCGATTATTCTGTTCTTGGCTCCAGAAAGAGAATAAGGATGATTAAATGTTTATCTTGGAATGTGAATGGGTTGAATGCAACACAGAAAAGGAAGAAAGTATTTGCATATTTAAAACAACATAATAATGATATAATTTGTCTACAAGAAACACATATTACAGTTCAAGATCAAAACTATTTGAAAAATTCCAAATTAGGAACACATTTTATATCTTCAACTAACCAAAAAAAGAATGGTGTGGTTATTTACGTAAATAAAAAATTAACAGCCAAACTTATAGAAGCTGATCAAGATGGCAGGTTTGTAGCAATTGAATTACTTTCTGCTAATAGTCCAATTCTCTTGATAGGAATTTATGCTCCCAATCAACAACAGGACTATTTTTATAAAATGCTACATACTAAAATACTACAATGGGACTATAGATCTATTTTAATTATGGGAGATTGGAATGGAGTAATTGATTCTAAATTAGATAAAAAGACTTTGGCGAAGTCAAGGATTAGATTACCACAGACCTTTTTTGATATGAAAGAAGACTTGGAATTAAAAAATATTTGGAGAATACATAACCCAAAAGAACTGGATTATACTTTCTTTTCTGATAGACATAGATCCTTCTCTAGGATTGATTTCATTTTGTTGTCAGATGACTTACTTGTTAGGACAAAAAGAACAAAGATTTTGCCAAGAACTTTGACTGATCATAGCCCAGTGTGGATAGAAATTGAGACATGTAAGACTGAGAGACGCTCTTGGAGATTAAATGAAAACTTGTTCAGATATGAAAAAAATATAATAGAACTTAAAAAGTATTTGAAAGAGTTTTTTGAAATGAATCTGAATAAAGGCACCCCAATGGAAATTGTGTGGGACGCAAGCAAAGCTTACATGAGAGGGGTGCTTATTCATATGAACTCTAAACACAGATTGACCCGACAAAAGAAAAGACTTGAATTGGAAGCAGAAATAAAGAATAAAGAACAGTTACTCATTAAAAACCCAACAGATGAAAGAATACGTGGTGTTATAAAACTTTTGAAAGATCAATTCCAAATGCTTATAGCGGAACAAGTTGCAACAAATTTACAATACGCGAAGCATAATACATTCTGCAATGCCAATAAACCGGGCAGGTGGTTGGCCTACACATTGAGGAAGAAACAGAGTATACGGACTATTGATAGTATTGATATCGGAGGGAAAGAAGTTTTTCAACAGAAATTAATAAAAGAAGCCTTTCTTGAATATTACACTAAACTATATGCCAGAGAGGAGGTGCAGAATGGACTTATAGAAAAATACTTAGACAACAAAAGAGTTACAAAAATTACTGAGCAACAAAAGGAAAGAATGAACTATCCTATAACAGAGGAGGAGATAATAGCAGCAATAAAACAATTAAAAACAGCCAAAGCTCCTGGAACGGATGGTCTGACCGCAGTGTACTATAAAACTTTGCAGGCAGAAATGGTGGAACAACTTAGAGACTTATTTTGTAATATACAACAAGGGGGAAAAGTACCCCCATCATGGACTACAGCTTATATTTCTTTGATACCAAAAGAACAAGCAGGTCCCAAAAAACCGGAGAATTACAGACCAATATCTCTTTTGAATACGGATTATAAAATTTATGCAAAAGTACTAGCCAACAGATTGATGCCAGTAATTCAAAAGGTGATTCATGATGATCAAGCGGGATTTATTGAGGGTAGGCACATGAATGATAATGTAAGGCAAGTAATAGACTTATTGGAATATCTTGAGAAGAATAAACAGATCCCTGCAGTGCTGGTTTTCCTGGATGCAGAGAAGGCCTTTGATAAAGTGGACTGGAATTTTCTACTAAAGACTTTAAAAAGGATGGACTTTGGGGACCAATTTATACAGGCGGTCTCAGCAATTTATCAAGACCAAAAGGCACAGCTTATTATTAATGGAAGTTTGACAACAGAGTTTAAAATCGAAAAAGGAACAAGACAGGGATGTCCGTTGTCCCCATTGTTGTTTATTTTAACACTAGAAGTCTTGTTAAATACAATAAGGGACTCTAATACTTTGAAAGGTATAATGATAAGGCAAGAGGATTACAGAATAAAGGCATTTGCAGATGATCTGGTTGTTACCCTAACACAACCAATGGAATCAATAATTCAGATGAAGGACATTATACAAGACTATGGTAAAGTTTCAGGTTTTAGATTGAACCAGAAAAAAACTAAGATGGTAGTCAAAAATATGACACAAGATCGTAAATATGAGCTTGAAAGGAGGGCAGGTTTTGAGATTGTACCAAAGGTAAAATATCTAGGAGTTCAGGTTGCAGAATCAAATATGAAATTGTTTCAAAATAATTATGAGGTGTTGTGGCGAGAGGTGCAAAATACATCGAGGCTTGGAAAAAACTGCAGCTGTCTTTACTTGGAAGAATAGCAGCAGTTAAGATGAATATTTTGCCAAGATTTCTTTTTTTGTTTCAAATGATTCCGGTGCTTAAAAATGATAAACAACTAAAAGTATGGCAAACTGGAGTGAACAAGTTTGTCTGGAACGAGAAAAAACCAAGAGTAAAATTGAAAATTATGCAAGACGTTCCAGAAAGGGGAGGTCTTAAACTTCCAAACCTACAGTTATATTATGATGCAGCAGCTTTGACTTTAACAAGCGATTGGTTTGGAGGAAAAAAGACTGGAATATTAAATGCAGAAAGTTTCGATTTGGAATTTGGATGGCACGCTTACTTATTTTATGACAGTAAAGTGGACAAAGTATTTAAAAGCCATATACTTAGAGATTCTTTGTTGAGAGTTTGGAAGAAGCACCGAATCAATTGGGATTATAAAATACCGCTATGGCTGGATCTTGGTCATACTTTGTGGAATACAAATATAATGTCACTCGGGGGGGTTTTATATAAAGAGGTTCTTTTTACAGATGCGGGCAGATGGCAGCTGAAGACATTACAGACATTGTTGGCTGAAGGGATTAATTTAACTTGGTTACAATACAATCAATTGCAATGGAGATGGAAAGAGGACCAAAAAACTGGTATTATGGAGTATGAGGAAGAATTGGTCAGACATATAAAAGAGAAAGGCCCAATGCATATTAAAAGACTTTATAATGTTCTGTTAGAAAGGGATTCAGAAACTGAACTAGTTAAAGATTGTATGATTAAGTGGGCACAAAATTTTGAGGAACCAGTGATGTTGGAAACATGGGAAAAAATTTGGGTTCAGAATGTTAAATTTACACAGTCGCAGAATTTGAGGGAAAATTTTTATAAAATGTTTTACAGATGGCATTTAGACCCCAAAAAATTGTCGTGTATGTACCCTAATGTGCAGCCTAAATGTTGGAGATGTGATTGTCTAGATGCTACATATTACCACGTTTGGTGGACCTGTAAGAAAGTTAAGGCTTTTTGGATAAAAATTTGGTGGGTTATGCAGAATGTTTTGAAGAAAAAAATTCAATTTTCTCCACAATTGTTTTTATTGGGTATAGTTAAGGGTTTTACATTGGGTGAAACAAAACTGATACTGCATATGATAACAGCAGCAAGACTGTTAATAGGTAAATACTGGAAAAATGAAGCGTTGCCCACGATTGAGGAATGGACTTTGAAGATGGCCAGTTTTGCAGAGATGGCGAAGATTTCAGCATATTTAAAAGATTGTTCACAAGAGACTTATGAATGGGAATGGAAGAGGTGGATAGATTATGTTCAGAACAAATATCAAACTAGGAAGTATCAAATAGCTTTTATTTGAAAAGGTTATATTAAGATAGAAATATTTTAAGGTAATGAGGATGAAAAATTTATTTGAAACTGTTATATTAAGATAGAAATATTTTAAGGTAATGAGGATGAGAATTTATGTGAAAATGTTATATTAAGATAGAAACAGTTTAATGTAATGATGATGAAAATTTATAAGGGGGAGGGAGGGGTTCAAGTTTTATATACAAAGGAGGGTTTTTCCTTTTATTTGATATGAGTATATTGTGTGGAAGTCTGGGGGAGAGGGGAGGGTTAGGGTGGGTTAGGGAGGTTGGGAAGTTTGGGCTGGGATGAGGGGGGAAAAAAGGGGTGAAAATGTAATTGTAAAACTTTTGCAATAAAAAAAAATAGATAAGATATTATATTCTAGATATCGTCGGGGCAGACTCCAGTATTTAGTGAGGTGGAAAGGATATCCCTTAGCACAAGCCTCCTGGGTAGCAAAATCTGACGTGCATGCTACACGCCTGGTACGGCGGTTCCACCGCAGGTATCCTAACAGGCCACAGCCTGCAGGGACTGTATCTACAGTAATTAATACCTCTGATCTGTCCCCGTCCACACACACACACAAACACAGCCAGCCGAGGGTTAAGGAAACACTTTGGAACGCACCCAGTTTTTATCTCCCACTTGGCAGCGATAGACACACCGTCTGCCAAGGGACTTTATTTCCATAAACAGAAAGCTAAGATACGAACGTTCACAAAAGTCCAAGCAGAAATAATATTCCTCCCAGCAGTTCCGGACGAGGCTTTAGTGACTATCCAAGGTTTACTTTGTTCGTCACAAAGATCCTTGACCACCACCCTCTATTATATAGTCTCTGGGGTGTGGTCCAGTGACTCAGTTCTAATCCCTAGCACGCCTCCTAAACTGCTGCAAACGTTTATCACGCCTTCAGAGGCGTGCGTCCAGGAATGATGTTTCATTATCACTCTGATCCGAATCAGCTGTCTCCTCTCCCTCGGCCAGCACTTGAGACAATGCCAGAGGGGAGGGGCCTGGAGAGGGAGGCCTGGCTGACTCCTCTTCCTCATGCTCGGAGCTTTCTTCCTCCGATGGGACAGGCTCAGAGGGCGGGGCCACAACACCATCCCCCACCGCAGGGCCCTTCCCCCGGGTCTGACGGTCGGGATGGGGTCGGGACGGGAACTGTTCGTGGAAAGCCCGCACCAGGTCAGGGGCCTGAACGGCAGACGCATCCACCCAGGTGAAATCCTCGGGCCCGTACCTCTTCCAGGCGATGAGGTATTGGAAGTGCCCCTTCAGCCAACGGGAGTCCCGGATACTGTCCACCTCGTACGTCGAGGCGTCGTCCTCGTCGGCTGTGCCTGGGGGGGGGCAGGCATCAGCGGGCGGCGGAGATGGCTCGCGGGGGCCTCAGGAACCAGGAGGGACCGATGAAAAACAGGGTGGAGCCGCATGGAGCGGGGTAGAGTCAACCGGTAGGCCACCGGATTGATGACCGCCTCGATAGGGAAGGGACCGATAAAGCATTGGGCCAGTTTCCTCACCGGCCGGTCCGTGGGGGGGTGTTTCGTGGACAACCACACCCGATCTCCTACTTCCAGCGGTGGCGTCACCCGGCGGGCGCGATCGGTGAACCGTTTATAATCCTCTTTCGCCCGGATCAGCTGCTGCCGCACCAATTGCTGCACCGCCTGCAGCTCCGAGAGGAAGTCCCGGGTCTCGGGAACAGGGGAGTCCATGATGGTCAACGGGAAAAGCCGTGGATGGTATCCGATGTTGGCATGGAACGGGGTCATCTGGGTGGAGGTGTGTTGGGAGTTATTAAAAGCGAACTCCGCCAGGGGAAGGTACTCGGCCCAGTTGTCCTGCTGCTGGTTGACAAAACAGCGGAGGTACTGCTCCAGTATGCCGATGACCTTCTCCGTGCCCCCGTCAGTCTCCGGATGGTGCGACGACGACAGGCACACCTGCACCTCCAGCGCGGCCATCAGGCTTTTCCAGAAGCGGGTCGTGAACTGGGCCCCACGGTCCAAAACCACCCGGTCCGGCAGGCCATGGAGGCGGAAGATATGTTGCAGGAACAGGCGAGCCATGGTGCGGGCCGAGGGCAGGCCGTGGCACGGGATGAAATGTGCCATCTTCGTGAGCGCATCCACCACCACGAGGATGGTCGTGTACGTAGCGGACAGGGGCAGGTCTGTCAGGAAGTTCATGGAGATGGCTCCCCACGGTCTCTCCGGTGTCGGCAGTGGCTGGAGGAGTCCGGGAGGGGGGCCGGACGCGGCTTTGGCCTGTCGGCACGTCACACAGGACGTCACGTAGGCGTGCACGTCGTGCCATACCCGAGGCCACCAAAAAGTCCGCGTCACCAAGTTTAAAGTCTTAAAGAAGCCGAAGTGCCCCGCCGCGGGGTTGTCATGACACTGGTTCATGACGAGGGCTCGGAGCGGACTCGTGGGCACGTACAGCCGACCCCGGTGTCTGAGCAAGCCCTCCTCCACGGTCCATGGGGACGCGGGGCCGACATCCGCTCTCCGCTGCTGCGACCAGTCGTCCCGTCGCTGTGCTTCCAGCACCTGAGCCTGCAGGTCCACCGGTTCCTGGACCGCGGCCAAGGAGTCCTCTGGCAGCACCGTCCGGGGGGGAAGGGAGTCCTTGGGGCAAAAGTATTCCGGCTTACAGGATAGCGCGTCCGCCCTCTGGTTGAGGTTGCTCGGAATGTATGTGACATGGAAGTTGAACCGGGCGAAAAACAACGACCACCGGATCTGCCACTGGTTCAACTTCCTGGCCGTGGTGAGGTGGTCCAGGTTCCGATGGTCCGTTCGCACCTCCACCTGGTGTCGGGCCCCCTCGAGGTGATGTCGCTAAGCCTCGAACGTGGCCTTGATGGCCAGCAACGCCTTTTCCCAGATGGTGTAGTTGCGCTCGGAAGGGTTGAGTTTCCGGGAGTGGTATGCGCAGGGAAAAAGAGTGCCGCCATCCACCGGAGCCTGTAGCAGCACCGCCCCAATCGCCACGTTGGACGCGTCCATCTCCACCATGAACGGACGGTGTGGATTGGGGTGCCTCAGGACTGGCTCCGTGAGGAAGGCCGGCTTGAGGACCTCGAAGGCCTGCTGCTGCGGGGGCCCCCACTGGAACGGGACCTTCTTCCGAAGAAGCTGGGTCAACGGCAGGGTCAGGGTGGCGAAGCCCGGGATGAAGGTCCGATATTAGTTGGCGAATCCCAACAGACGCTGGACGTCCTTCACCCGGCGCGGGGGTTCCCAACTGCGCAAGGCCTCCACCTTGCGCGGGTCCATCGCGATGCCCTCGGGGGTGATGATGTGCCCGAGGAACTCTATGGAAGTCTGGAAGAAGTAGCATTTCTCCAACTTCGCATAGAGCTGGTGCTCCCGCAGGTGCTGCAGGACCTGGCGGACATGCTGGAGGTGACTTTCCGGGGTCCGGGAATAGATCAAAATGTCATCCAAGTAGATCACCACGAACCGATCCAGCATGTCCAGGAACACATCGTTCATCAAGTGCTGGAAGACCGCGGGGGCGTTGGTCAACCCGAACGGCATGACGGTATACTCGAAGTGTCCGTACCGAGTGCCGAACGCCGTCTTCCACTCGTCCCCCTCTCTCACGCGCACCAGGTTGTAGGCCCCTCGGAGATCAAGCTTAGTGAAGATCGAGGCCTCCCGCAACCTCTCCATCAGCTCCGGGATCAGCGGCAGGGGGTAGCGATTTCGCACTGTGATGGCATTCAAGCGCCGGTAGTCGCAACACAAGCGCAAGTCCCCCGTCTTATTTTTAACGAAGAGGACCGGGGCCGAGAGCGGGGAGGTCGAAGGCCGGAGTAACCCACGGGCCAGGTTCTTTTCCAGAAAGTCCCGTAAGGCGGCCAGCTCGGGCTCCGACATGGAGTACAGGCGTCCCGAGGGCAGGGGCGCGTTGGGCATTAGGTCCACCGCACAGTCGTAGGGTCGGTGTGGGGGCAAGCGGTCCGCCTCCTTCTCGCTGAACACGTCGGCAAAGGGCGTCAGCTCCGGAGGCAAGGAGACGTTTGGGGCAGAGACGTCCTGGCCAGCGCAGGTGTGGCGAAGGTGGTCGACACACTGCAGGCTCGGGAACGAGATGGCGTTTCTCGACCACGCCACCTGAGGGTCGTGCGCCCGAAGCCAGGCCATCCCCAGGACCAAGGGAAAGTGCAGATCCGCCGTTACATAAAACTGGATCGCCTCCTCGTGGTTCCCAATGGCGAGGCGCAAGGGCTGGGTAGCGGTTTTGATGGGCCCCGCCACGAGTTCCCGCCCATCTATAGTTTCGACCCTCAACGGAGTGTCCACTGGAACCAAGGGGACTTTGTAATGGGCCACAAAGGCCTGGTCCATAAAGTTTGTGGTGGCCCCCGAGTCCACCAGCGCGTGCGCCTGGAGCCCCTTTGACCAGTTAGCCAGCAACACCCGGGTGTTCAAAATCAGGTGCCGAGGGGGCTCACAGTCCACAGCCGCCGACTCCGGCGGGGCATGGTCACGTGCCTGACCCAGAGTTTCCCCTAGGCCAGGCCTGGCCCGTTTCCCGGCTGGTCACGCCAAGACTCCGGAACAGGCTTGAGCGGTCCACTCCGCTTCCGGGGACACGAGGCGGCAAAATGTCCCGCCTCGCTGCAATAGAGGCACAACCCCCCTTGACGTCTCCGCATCCGCTCCTGGGCCGTCAGTTGAGGTCTGGCTGCTCCGAGCTCCATGGGCTCCTCAGCCGTCGCTACAAAACGCTGTGCGGTCCGAAGCACTGTCGGTGCGAAACGCAGGGGTGCCGACGCTGTCGGCGGTTCCGGAAGAGCCCGACGGGGCCGTCGCCGTTGCAGGCGGGCGTCGATGCGCAGGCATTGGGTCACCAGCGCGTCAAGGGTCGGTGGCGCCTCCACACGAACCAGCTCGTCCTGCATCTCGTCGGAAAGGCCGTCCTGGAAGGCGTCCATCAGCGCCACCTCATTCCAAGCCGAATCCTGGCCTAGCAGTCGGAACTCTGCAATATAGTCCTGCAGGGGGCGCTTGCCTTGGCGGAGGTCCTTGATGCGCCTCGCTGCCGTCTGCACCCGGAGGGGGTCCTCAAACATGGTGCGCAGGTGTTGTAAAAAGCCCTGAAAGTCCAGGAGCAAGGGGCTATCTTGCAACAACAGGGGCGTGGCCCATCGGGCAGCAGTGCCAGAGAGGGAGCTGATAACAAATGCCACCCGAGCCCGGTCATCCGGAAAATCCTCCGGCCTCATCGCCATAAACAGTTGGCATTGTCCCAAGAAGGCCGGAAACATCTCCTGCTGCCCAGAAAACCTATCTGGCACGTTCACTGGGCATCTCGGACAGGGAGGGGGAGGAGGTGGAGCTGCAGGAGCATTTCCCAAAGCAAGTTGGGCAGTTAGCTGTGCTACTTGCTGTTGCAGAAGCTGATTGGCCTCCAGCATCTGCTGTATCTGCTGCTGCAGCTGTTGGTCCATCGTGGGTTAACGATGGAGTATGGGGTGACGAACAAGATGATCTGTCCCCGTCCACACACACACACAAACACAGCCAGCCGAGGGTTAAGGAAACACTTTGGAACGCACCCAGTTCTTATCTCCCACTTGGCAGCGATAGACACACCGTCTGCCAAGGGACTTTATTTCCAGAAACAGAAAGCTAAGATACGAACGTTCACAAAAGTCCAAGCAGAAATAATATTCCTCCCAGCAGTTCCGGATGAGGCTTTAGTGACTATCCAAGGTTTACTTTGTTCGTCACAAAGATCCTTGACCACCACCCTCTATTATATAGTCTCTGGGGTGTGGTCCAGTGACTCAGTTCTAATCCCTAGCACGCCTCCTAAGCTGCTGCAAACGTTTATCACGCCTTCGGAGGCGTGCGTCCAGGAATGATGTTTCATTATCACTCTGATCCGAATCAGCTGTCTCCTCTCCCTCGGCCGGCACTTGAGACAATGCCAGAGGGGAGGGGCCTGGAGAGGGAGGCCTGGCTGACTCCTCTTCCTCATGCTCGGAGCTTTCTTCCTCCGATGGGACAGGCTCAGAGGGCGGGGCCACAACACCCTCTCCTCTTCCTCCCGCAGGTGGACCCCTGGTAGAGGGGAGCCGCCTCTCGAGCCCTGGCCAGGGCTCGCCATCTCCAGGACGCTGGGGTGTTCGGGACCAGATGGGGCGCTCACCTGACCTCCCGGCACAGCGGCATCGGCTCTGTGCAGCAGCTAGAGAAGCGGGCGTTGCAGCAGCTGGAGAATCGGGCAATGCAGCCGAAACCTACCGGCGCTGTCCTATGACGTCAGAGCTGCGACGCTGGGCAGCACAGAACTCAACAGCTGGTGTGGGAGGAGGGAATTTTGAATTAGTTTGCCGGATGGTGGTTTGGGAGCGGGGAAAAATATAAATAGCGCTGCACAGTGGCTGCATGCAGAGCTGATTTAAACTGTGTGTTCCGGCCCGTTTTGTTCTTCTTGCTGTGCTGCTGCTTATCTTGAATAAATGATTGTTAAAGGATGCTGCTTCTGAGGATTTCTTGGTGGAAACGGTCTGGATGACAGACGGAGCCGAGACCCAGTTTGGCAATTTCATATAATGTTTCCTTTTAACCTTTCCCCATGTCCATATCAATGCTTCTCTTATTTGATGTCAGTAAAAATATGAGTGTGCCTTATTACGTTTATCCCATAGGAAGGCATGCCAACCTGCCTGTAGGTCATGTCCTTCAATCGTTAAAACCCTTTTATTGTCTAAGTTTATCCAGTCTCTGATCCATAATAGCCCCGCAGCTTGATAATAAACTTCCCATTTTGGGAGTCCAAAGCCACCTCTGCTTCTACTATCTTGTAACATTTTCATATTTATCCGTGCTTTCTTACCCAGCCAAATACATTTTTTAATTATTTTATTTAATTCCTCAAAGAATCTCCTTTCCAATTTTATAGGGACTGTCTGGAATAGATATAATAATTTTAGCAATATATTCATTTTAATCACTGCTATCCTTCCTAGTAGTGATAACTGTAATTTTCCCCAAATCTCTAAATCTTTTTTCATTTGTTGTATCAGTTTTTTATAATTATCATCTTTTCGCTATTAATTTTCAGTCCTGCCACTGTCCCAAATTTTTCTATTTCATTCATTAAGGTGTTTCCTGTCTCTAGCGGCTCTTCTATGAAGAACACTAGGTCATCCGCAAATGCCTATGTCTTATATTCTTCTTTTTTTTACTTTTAGTCCTTTTATCTCTCCATTGTATCTAATTTGGGTTAGCAGCACTTCTAATGTCAAGATGAAAAGCAGAGGTGACATTGGGCATCCCTGTCTTACTCCTTTGTTTATTTTGAATTTCTCTGTGTTATCCCCATTAATTATCACTTTAGCTTTTTGTGTTGTGTATATCGCCTTTATTGTTTTCTCGAACTTCCCTCCAAATCTCATATCTTTGATCTGTTGGAACAAAAACTGCCAATTAAGATTATCGAATGCTTTCTGGGCATCTAAAAATATTAGTGCCACCTGTTTTTCAGGATGTGCTTCATAGTACTCTAAGACATTTAACACCGTTCTTATATTATTCCTAATTTGCCTTGTAGGTAGAAAACCATTTTGGTCCGAATGTATTATTTCATTTAATATTAATTTAATATTTGGCCCATAACTCCAAATCATGTCTGAGTCAACTGAGCACTCAGCAGAAAAAAACAGAATGAATACTAGAGCCTTTGCAAGACAGATGGCAGCACAGCTATCACCCACCGGAGCCATTCCACAAACCACTCCGACTGGAAGCAAGCGGACACCCGATCCATGCACCCCATCCAAAGGTGAGGAGCAACGGGAAGAAGAAAAGGACAAATCCAAAACCACAGCACAAGGAAACGATGACCTCAGGCTAGCCGTATTAAAAATACTAGAATCACCTGCCACCAGCAAGGACCTCATCGCGAACCTCCAGAGCCTACTCAAAAGCCATGGAGCAGCGACAGAAGGGCAAGAACCAACCCACAAGGACACCAGACCGGTAAGAGAGACGCCATCTTACCCTAACACACCAGAGGCAGCAGAATCCAATTTCACGTCCTTTTCCCGGCAGCCATCTTTAAATGACCAGCCACAAAAAATGGCCGACCAACAGCCAGTGAGAGACCTAGATTCAAATCCCCCGGCGCGAACTAGCCCTAACTTAAAAATAGACGAGGGACTTCCCGAAAATAATAATGAAAAACAAAACCAAGACATCAAGAGCTCGCCTACCGAGCTCGAAATAGAGAGAGCCATAGAGACTCTCACAGAAGCTTTCGGCTCCGTTTTCAAGCCGCCAGCATCCCTCCTGAACCTGCAAAAGACATTCAAAGACCGAGAAAATGTCTAAGCACCCACCAACACCGAAGCGCCAACGGCAGCTCACCCGGGGAATGCGACACCTGCAGCCCAGACACTGGTCCCACCTACCTCGCTACCGCCGCAAGCCCCGAGACCCAGAAGCGAAGCAGACTCCTTACCAGCACCGCAGCCTCCACTAGGCTTCCCGACCTGCTCCACGACTGACGCCTCCGATCCAGGGCCGACCATTGTGCCAACTGTCCAGTTCTGTGACCCCAGGGGTGAGTCTGACCTTCCCCTGGCAGGGCTGGGCCTAGCTTCAGGAGCCGCGGCTGCAAGCTCCTCACTCGACAGCTTCCAACAAAGAATGAGCTCCGTGCATGCGCAGTACCTTCCTATTGAAAGTGAAGAAAAAAAAATAGCAGCCTGTTTTTTTTAACCTGACTGCTAGCATACCAATCCCTTACTGTGAATTTCCCCACATTCAGGACCATGGACAGCTGCCATTTATGAATGGCAGCTCTCAGTTCTGGGACTTTACCAAATGGTTTTCCCAAGCTACAACTGGATGGGAGAAACCTTCTAGAGTGGAACCAACAACTTCAGATCATATTCATGAGGGAGAATGTACTGTTCCTGATCTCAAGACCTCCTAAGAAACCATGGTCTTTTGAAACTGACTGCATACATCACAAAGCCTACTATTTGTTATTGGCAAGTATCAAACCTGCCATATACCCTAGTATTGGCAATCACATGACTGTATCTGAAATAATGCAAAAACTTTATGGCTTGTTTTACAGTAAGAGCAGGGCTACCACCACCAGGATCTCAAGGGATTTTCACTCTGCCAGGTTTAGGCCTGGGATGTCCATGAGTGAACATCTGCTAAAACTAAATGCCACTAGGGCTGAACTGTTACAGAGGGGTGAGATCATTGCAGAAGAGAGTATGATGAGCATCATCATCAACTCACTAGACTCCAGCTGGGACAATTTTATCACCCAACTAGATAGCCTGAGCATAGAAAATATCTCACTAGATAACCTCACCAATCGGTTGATCGCTGAGGACAACCTAAGAAGGGACCGCAGCCTGTCCCGCAAAGATCACAGGCCAGCCAAGAGAGTGGAATTTCAGGATAGAGTAAACAGCATACCTGAATGCTTCTTATGTGGCTCTAGAAACCACTTCAGAAGGGACTGCCCTAGAAACTCCAGAGTTAGAGGGTACAACCAACGCAGGGAAAGATCTGATTCCAGACAAAGGTACCAAGGGAGACACTCACCAGACCGTAGACCCACAGAGGGACAAGGACGTAGAGGGTCCCCTACCCCCAGACGAGGAAGAGAACACAGGGACAACTCCCGAGATAGCAACATGGATTTTCTATACGGCTTCCAGAATGGGGAGTCTATTTTCAGCCAGGAGGAGAAAGAAAACATCTGGCTCATAGATTCAGGAGCCACCAGTCATACAGCATACAATGCTAAACTATTCACTTCCTTTACTGAACTGGATTTCATGATAAAGATAGCAAACTAGAACAACGCTAGGGTAGTAGGCAAAGGGAACGTATACATACCAGGGATAGGCAAAATAGAGGGGGTACTGTTCGTACCCGAAATACCCTACAATGTACTGGCCACCATAAAGCTAAGCCAGGATACCAAAGTTGAGGTTGTGTTTAGAGATGGGAAAGTGTTCATGTCCAATAATGGGGAAAGCATCGGAGAAGTCTTAGTGAGCGGTGGCCTGTCATATTTTATACCAAACAAAGACAACCAACAATGTATAAATGCAAACCTGACCAACGAAGGGAACACAGCAGCCCCCGGGGATGAGAGAAGGGAGAATGGGGAAACAGAGGTGGTCAATCAGAAAACTGTTTAGGATGTTGATAATGATTGTAAGTTCCCTAAGGATGATAAGTTTTCCATTGGGAAACCTGTTCACGACAATTGCGCCCACCTCCTCCACAGAAGGTTGGGTCACATTGGTTTCCCGGTTGTCAAAAAAATGGTTGATTGTACAGAAGGTTTAAAAGTAAAAAGCTGTGAAAATTACCTTGAATGCTCTGTTTGTAAGTGTTCGAAACTTAAGGTTAAGCCGAGACCAAGGAAGTCAAGATGCACCACTGACTCCATTTTTCAGCTAATACATATGGACCTGGTAGGCCCACTAAAGCCCTCTATCAGGTACAAACAAAGGTTCTTTTTAACCATTGTAGATGATTTTAGCCGTTATGGTTTTGTGTACACCCTTAAACAGAAAAATGAGGCATTCCAGAAATTCAGAGTGTTTTACAAGAGAGTAGAGGTTCAACACAATACCAGGGTCAAAAAAATAATGACAGACCTCGGCTCTGAGTTCATGTCCAGGGATTTCTCAAAATGGTTAAAGGAACGTGGTGTGTTGCACTTCACCTCTTCCCTGTTTTCAGCCTTCCAGAATGGGGTGGTAGAACGCAGAAATGGAGTCCTCCAAACTATGATGAGATGCATTTTAGAAGATGCAGGAATGGGTCAGGTTTTTTGGTCAGAAGCTCTCCTTTACTCCAACTACACACTAAACAGACTATGGTCCAGCATAATTAACAAGACACCATACGAAATGATGTACAAAAGGAAACCCAACCTAGCACATTTGCATGTGTTCAGCGTCGCCACCGATGTCCACATACCCAAACAATTAAGATGAAAAGGGGACAAGGTCTCCAAGAGACTAAGGTTCATGGGATACGAATCAGGGACAAAGGGTTTTAGATTCATAGACAACAATAATAGATTCATAGTATCACGATCAGCAGACTTTCACGAGCACTCCAACTGGTCAAAAATACACTCAAATGATATTTTCTTTGAACGAGACCAGTCCAAATACAGACAGGAAGAGAGGGACCAGGGCATAGACAAAGCAAGAGAACACAAAACACGTAGAGCAAGATGTCACGAAGTTAAGATCAAGGAGTGGAAAGAAGGGCACCCAACATTAAAACTCGATAAGCTCACAAATAAAGAAGCAAAATGTCTACATGAGGCAGACAGACCACCAGACAGGCCAGTCAGAGCAAATAGGAACAAAACACCCAAAAGATTTGAAGACTATATCACTTCCATACAGACAGACAACATCACTCCTAACTCATATGAGGAAGTACTCAAACTACCCCAAGAAGAAAAGAAAAAATGGGAACAAGCAATGGCAAGGGAGATGAGTAGCCTCAGGGATTTACAGGTATATACACCAGCCAGAACACCAAAGTACAAAACACCAATTGGGACAAGGTGGGTTTACAAAATTAAACCTTTAGAAGATAACAAGGTGCTATACAAGGCGAGATTAGTAGCCCAAGGTTTTGCACAAAAATACCCAGATGATTATACCGACACCTAGTCTCCCACGGTCAGGGCCGAGAGCGTTAAGAGCGCCCTAGTAATAGCTTCCATCTTAGGACTTGGGGTATACCAATTCGATGTCCAAACAGCGTACCTACACGCTAAATTAGATAAAAAGATTTATGTTAAGGCTCCACCAGGAATTGAGGACAGGGACAGCAAAACATGGCTCCTGAATAAGAGCCTGTATGGCCTTAGATAGTCCGGCAAGAGATGGTATGACTGCCTAGCTAGGACTCTTAAGTCAAAGGGTTTTATGGCTACCTCAGCAGATAAATGTTTTTTTGTAAAGAGGGAAAACGGTTCAATTGAAAGTGTTCTTGTTTATGTGGACGACATATTGTACATTGGAAAACAGAAATCCAAATGTGATGACTTTGCTGCTGAACTAAAGAAACACTTCTCACTCAAGTCCCTGGGGACAGTTGACAAATATTTGGGAGTGCAAATCACCAAGACAGACAAAGGCTTCCGACTCTCCCAAAAGGAGAAGATCATAGAACTGCTACATAGATGCAACATGTCGGAAACCAAACCTATCAAGATCCCCATGCAGCCGGACTTCCTAAAAAACATGTACAATGAGGTGGAACCGTTCACGGACAACAAACTGTACAGATTCACCATAGGTTCACTGTTATACATAGCAAACTGGACAAGGCCTGATATTGCACTACCAGTCAACCTTTTATCCAGACACGTCAGCCAACCCACCACTTACCATTGGGATGCCATCAAGAAACTACTCAAGTGCCTAAAATACAGCTGTGATGCGTACTTATGTCTCGAACCCGACGTCTCTAAAGAACCAAAATTATCATGCTATGCAGACGCTGACTGGGCAGGAGACATCAAAAGCAGAAAGAGCACATCTGGATATGTTTTCTTCCTCAACAATAGCCCCATACACTGGTATACGGGCAAACAAAAGCTAGTGGCCACTTCCACCACCGAAGCCGAGTTCATGTGCATGTTTAAAGCCACTAACAACCTAATTTTGTTCGACGACCTACTCTATGACATCTGGGCAGAACCGTCATACCCCATTGTCATCCACGAAGATAACAAGGCTGCCATCGAAATATCCAAGGCCGACGCTGTTGGCCAAAGGTCATGTCATATAGACATTAAATACAAACACGTCAGGCAACTTTCAGAAATTGGTTTCATCAAGGCCATCCATTGTGAAACCAAGGAACAAACAGCAGACATTCTTACCAAACCACTACAACATAAACAATATACCTAACTAATGTCAAAATTATGTGTGTACACGTGAAACATATATATGTATATATATATATATATAGATGCTCAAGTCCTACCATCAGTTAGACATTTAGAGGGGGTTTTGTCAAATAAAATGTCTAACTCTTGTACAGATCCCCACACTGTGGTTCAGCATGGGTTAACTCACTTAAACCCATCATCCCACAATCCCACCTTACCTTTGGCTCCTCCCTCTGGGTATAAAAGTCTATCCACCAAGGAAACCTCCCTCAGATCCAGTTGAATATCTGTAAGGCAAAGATGTAAGGTCAGATACATATATGCTTGGGCCTATACCATGCCTTCATTTACCAATAAACAAGTTATATTAGTTACTGTGTTGTACTGAAAGTTATTGGGCTAGATCCTTCGACCTGACATACACCATGTCATCATTTATTTTACAAAAAGAAAGCCAAAATGGAAAAGCCATGTGTGAAAAACTAAGTACACCCTGACTGCTTCCATAGGTATGAAGAGGCTAAGTAGCAGCCAGGTGCTGCTAATCAAGTGTCCTTCATCAACTGATCATCAGCAAGAGTGACTACCTCTATAAAACCCGAAGTCTTACGAGTTTGCTGGTCTCTAGCATTGAGGTGTGTGTTAATACAATGCCAAAGTGTAAAGACATCTTAGAGAAGCAATTGTTGCTGCCCATAAATCTGGGAATGGTTATGAGGCCATTTCCAAACAATTTAAAGTCCATCATTCTACACTGAGGAAGATTATTCACAAGTGGAAAGCATTCGAGACAGTTACCAACCTTCCCAGGACTGGATGTCCCATCAAATTCACCCCAAGGTCAGACGGTGCAATGCTCAGAGAAATTGCAAAAAATCCAAGAGTTACATCTCAGACTCTACAGTCCTCAGTTAGCATGTTAAACGTTTAAGTTCATGACAGTACAATTAGAAAAAGACTGAACAAGTATGGTTTGTTTGGAAAGGTTGCCAGGAGAAAGCCTCTTCTCTCTAAAAAGAACATGGCAGCACCACTTAGGTTTGCAAAGTTGCATTTGAACAAATCAGAAGACTTCTGGAACACTGTCCTTTGGACAGACAAGACCAAAGTAGAGATATTTGGCCATAATGCACAGTGCCATGTTTGGCAAAAACCAAACACAGCATATCAGCACAAACATGCCAACTGTCATGTTAGGTGTTTTGTGCCAGCCATGGCAGTCTCTTAAAAGGCCACCACATGGGAGCAAAGAGGCACCTTTGATCCCACTGGTGGGTCAAGGGGCTCCGGCCCCTGCAGCCCCATTGGGGAGAGTTAATGGCCCTCTGGCCCCCTCACACACCTTGGTAAGGGAGGGGCCAGGGGCCCCTATAAGAACCCCTGCACAGGGGCTGCTCTTTCTGCTCTTGTTCTAACTTCCTACAGGACTGAATCATGGGCTCAAACCAGGCATGGATGCCTCCATGCCAGGGAACTCATTTTACTCTACTTTACTTCTAAATAAAGACTTAATTTGATTGCATCCTTGCGTGCTGACTTTTCTTGGAAGTGCCCTCAACGAACCATTGATCTTCGTGAGATCCCTCACAAAGTGGTAGCAGAGGATGGTTAGAGGCAACACTTCCAAGCCAGCAGAAGCAAGATGCCTGGAGGTTCCAGCAAGAACCCCCCAGAGATGGATGGCAGGAGATCCCCGATTGTGACCAGAAGTCTTCAATCAAAAATGGCAGCCCTGCATCCAGTCCCAGACGCTAGCTTGGATCCAGAGGAGGGTAGAGATGATCTCTATGCCCCCAGAGATCCCAGCGGAGCGCCAGGGACCCCTTCACATGCTTCCCTGCGATTGCAAGCCACAGAGGAAAGCATGGAAGGCCAGCAGTCCACCCAGAACTGCCAGGACACCGGGGAGGCGGCCAGGGACCAGGCCACCCCCAGCGTAGACCAGCTCACTGGCAAGGAATTCAGAGAGCTGCTATGAATGCTCCTAGCAACCCGAGGGATGCCAGGAGCCCAGCCACGTGGGACACCAGTGCAGGGGGCCTCTGCACACCGGGTAAGTCCTTCCCCAGCCCCCAGGAGGCTCCCTAACATGGCACCAGCCACCCTGGGGGACTCCGGGGACCCGGAGCTTTTGGCGGGAAAATTCCCGCCAAATCGCAACCTGCAGCTTCCGGGGCCAACTGGAAGCAACATGGTGGCCCCCAGGCTACCTACTCCAGCGAGGCTTGGTGGGCCTCAGCTAGGCCACAAGGCCCAGCAACCGATGGCAGCCAGCCAAAGCAGCATGCAAACTGCTCGTTCCCCCCCCCCAAAGGCAAGCCTCGAAGTCTGTCCAGCCGCACCCGCTGCAGTGGGCATCAGAGCCGCAATCCCTCCAGGCGATCCTCAGCATTTTCGGGCTTTTCTGGCCCCATCCTGCAGCCTTCACCCCCCGGTAAGTGTTCCAGTACTGGGAGGGCTTCCAGAAGAATCTCCAGAGCTCCACAGGCCTGGGCTCAGGCCTGGCTCTGAAGCACCGAGAGAGGTCCACTCCCATCAGCTCCTGGGCTGGAATGAGCTCTGAGCATGCTCAGCAATTCAGACACGCCCAGTTCACTCCAGCTGAAAAGGAGAAAAATAATCAGAGAAAAATACCTACACCCACCAGCAGAGGGATCCCTCTCCTATTTACTTCAATGGAACCAAAGCAGAAGTACAATGGACAGCAAAATACAACTGTACTTTCTACTCCTATTTACTCGTCTGCTTCAGCACTCGTGAATAACTTTGAGAAACTGCATCTGGGGGGTGAGAACTTCAACATATGGAATAGAGCGATACAGGTATGTCTCTTAAAAGAGGGAACCCTTGAAATGGTTTTAGACCCCCCCCACCTTTCCCTTGGGGGCCTCAAGAAGAGTGGTACCACAGGAAAGCCACTCTACTGAGCTCACTGGATGCGAAATTGTACCCCAGCATTCCAGATGGGCTCACAGCTGGTGAGATTTGGGGGTTGTTATATAGCCTATTTAATAGTGATAGCTTGGGCTCCACCACAAGTCTTACATCGGAGTTCTATAACACCAAACTGAAATTTGGAGCTAGCATGGCTGAACACCTGGGAAAGTTGAAGGCACTCAGGGCAGAACTGGTGCTCAGGGACTACCCCGTGACTGAGGCCAACATGATTGCTGTTATTCTGGCATCCCTGGACAAAAGTTGGGGCAATTTTATTGTCTCACTAGAGGGAACCAGGAAGGAAGCCATGACTCTGTCCTACCTCACAGGGAGGCTCAATGAGGAAGACAGGAGGCGTAAAGATGCAGGAGAATACACCAGGGCCACAACTCAGTGCATCAATAGGAGGCACCAGACTTCAGAGCAGGTTAACACTCTACCCAAATGTTTCATCTGTGGCTCAGAGGAGCATCTGAAGAAGGACTGCCCCCATTACCAGCAAGGACCTAAGCATGGTTTCAATCAAGGAAGGGGCAGGGGGCAGAGAAGGGGGCCTGACGGGGGCAAAGGTGGTGCTAAGGGCAATTTTGTGTGTACTACTTACCTCACCCCCGCCACAAGGGCTGATGGCCCTACTGGCCTCTGGTTACTGGACTCTGGGGCTTCATCTCACATTGCTAACATGAAGCAAGGCTTTAAGAGGTTTAGGAGAATTAACTCCTCCGTCAAGGTTGCAAATGGTAACAATGCTTTGGTTGTTGGGGAGGGCACTGTCTCTGTACCTGGGTACAGAGGCTGGGTAATGTTGAAGGTGTGTTACATGCTCCCTCTATCGCCAATAACCTGTTGAGTATAACCAAGTTATGTGATGATGGCAGGGTGGAGCTATTGTTTCGCAAAAGGGGAGGTCATGTCACTCAAGACAAAAAGGTCATTGGGAATGTTACCATTATAAACGGTTTGCCATATTTCTCCCCCGAGTACCCAGCTACAGGAGACAGCTCACAGGGTGCCACCTCAGAAGGGGCCTGCGTGCAGAGAGAGAGAAAGGCTCCACAGCCAGCCCCACGGCCTTCCAAGTCCAATGCGGGCAAGAAACCTGAGCCTCAGAAGGCACCTAAGGCAGATAAGCCCAAAAAAGGGCCTAAGGTGCCAGCACCACCCAAGGCAACCAGAGCCAAGGGGGTGTCAGTGGGGAAGCCACTTCATACCAAATGTGTCCACCTCTTACATCGGAGGTTAGGCCATGCAAGCTTCCCAGTGGTCAAAAAGATGGGGGAATTTGCTGAGGGGATTCACCTCCAGAATTGTGAGGTGTTTCTGGACTGTGCCATCTGTAAGAGGGCAAAGAGGAAGGCCGCCCCAATACCTAAGGTGTCACTGCGTAAAACCCAATACGCATATCAATTAATACATGTTGATTTGGTTGGGCCATTTACACCGTTCCTAGGGAAAAGGCAGTATTTCCTCACCGCCATCAACGACTTCTCGAGGTACGGCCATGTGTATACCCTCACAGAAAAGCCTGAAGTCTTTGATGCCATATAATCACTGTACAACTACGTGGAAACTCAGTACAAGACAAAGATCACGCAGCTGCAGAGCGACCATGGGGCCGAGTTCATGTCCCGAAAATTCCAAGACTGGGTAAGGCATAAGGGCATACACCATTTTCGAACAGCGCCTTTTACTCCTGCGCAGAATGGTGTGGCGAAAAAATGGAACTGTATCCTGCAGGCTATGGTGCGTAGTCTGATTGCAGATGCTGGGGTTGCGGAATCATACTGGGCGGAAGCGGTACATTACGCCAATTACACCTTGAACCGCACCTGGAGCAGCGTTGTGGATCAGACTCCATATTTTCTGGTCCATGGTAGGAAGCCAAGTTTGGGACACTTGCATGTATTTGGCTCCTATGCTTGGGTGCACATCCCCAAACAGCTGCGGAAGAAGGGGAGATCCGTCTCCCAGAGATTGAGATTCTTGGGCTATGCACCTGGTTCCAAGGCCTACCGATTCCTGGGAGAAGGGGGCAGGACTGTGACCTCCCAATCTGCCTCCTTCGAAGAGGACTCCAATTGGACTCAGATCCACTCAAATGATCTGGGCCCATACATCAACCAGCCCAGCAAAGCCGCACCAACCACGACACCGCCTGAGACAACCACAGACCCTGCCACCAACGAGAGCGAGGAACAGGATGAAGAGGTCAGCCTACCTGGTCCAGATGAGGAGGATGAGCCGTCCAGTCCTGAGGGGGAAGACACGCCATCTTCACCTGACTCTTCGCCTCCAGTGATGCTTCAGAGGCCCATGATGCCCAACGCCTGGGACCGAGGGCCTCCACATCCCGGTCGTGAACAGCCAGTCGGCAAGGAACCTGCAGAAGAAAAGGGTGGTGAGTGGCAAGAGGTCAGGAGATCAAAGCGATCCAACAAGGGGGTCCCACCAAAGAGAATCAACATTGGGCACGTCGCGTCCGTCAACAGCATCATGGTCACCCCAAAGACTTTCTCTGACATCCAGGAGCTGCCCATCGAAGAACAGGAGAAGTAGCAGCTCGCGATGGAACAGGAGATGGAGAGCCTGAGAAAGCTCAAGGTCTTCACCCCCGGGCAACCACCAAAAGAGAAGAAGGTCATTGGCACAAGGTGGGTTTTCAAGGCCAAACCACTTGCCAATGGCCGCTACCTGTACAAGGCCCGCTTGGTAGCACAGGGGTTCGCCCAACGCTACATGGAAGACTACATAGAGATCTATTCTCCGACCATCCGGGCAGAAAGCGTCAAGGCCGCCCTCGTAACTGCAGCTGCTCTGGGAAAGGAAGTCTACCAATTCGACTTCCAGATGGCCTACCTCCACGCCAACTTGGACTGGCAGATCTACGTGAGGGCCCCTCCTGGTTACCAGCAGGGGGGGGGAAACACATGGTTGCTCCTAAAAGGATTATATGGCCTCAAGCAGTCGGGGAAACTCTGGTATGACTGCCTCAAAAAGGGTTTAGAATGAATTGGCTTCAGGGCATCTCATGCAGATGAGTGCATTTTCACACGTGACACCAAAGGTGATACAGAACGAGTTTTGGTTTACGTGGACGACGTCCTATATGTAGGGCCTGGCAAGGAACGGTGTGACGAATTTGCCAAGGCCCTGGGGTAAAAATTTACCCTAAAGTCCTTGGGGCGGGTTGACAGGTACCTGGGTGTGCCTATCTTGGCCACTAAAATGGGATTTGCATTATCCCAGAAATAAAAGATTGAGGAGTTGTTGGCCAAATGCAAAATGGCGGAGTCTAACCCAACACGTAGCCCCATGCAAAGTGATTACTATGGCCATAATCACAAGGACAGCCCTGAGTTCACAGATAATAAATTATATAGATCTGTGATTGGCTCCTTGCTATACATCAGCAATTGGAGCAGGCCTGACATAGCTTTAGCTGTAAATCTATTGTCCAGGCACGTGGAAAACCCAAAGGAATTCCAATGGAATGCTGTCAAGAGGGTACTTAGGTACCTCAGGGGCACGGCCGATGCCCTCCTTATGCTGGAGCCAGAGAAGAGGAAGCCAGCCCAGCTCTCCGCTTACTCGGACGCAGACTGGGCTGGTGACACCAAGAGTAGACGGAGCACCTCTGGTTTCCTCATACTGCTAAATGGCTGTCCTATCCATTGGCATGTTAGGCAGCAATAATTTGTTTCTTGCTCCACGGCCGAGGCAGAATATGCCAGCCTATCAGACACTGCAAATGACTTGATTTGGTTCAGTGCTCTGGTAACAAGCATCTGGGCACCTCCTACTCTGCCCATCCAAATTCAGGAAGATAATACGGCCGCAATTGGAATCTCTGGGGCATACGCGGTGGGCTCTAGGTCCCGTCACATAGACATCCGCTACAAGAATGTCAGGCAGCTTGCCAGAATGGGGTTTGTACATATCAAACACTGTAATACAACCGACCAGTTAGCTGACCTGTTCACAAAACCTGTACCCATTGACCAACACAACCTTCTGTGTAAGCGTTTGTGTTTGGTTCTGTAAACGACGTATCTGCATGTCTATGACACCTGCTCACCCTCTCACTCATACTCACTGGCACCTGTCATTGGCTGGCAAGAAGGGGAATTGTTAGGTGTTTTGTGCCAGCCATGGCAGTCTCTTCAAAGGCCACCACATGGGAGCAAAGAGGCACCTTTGATCCCACTGGTGGGTCAAGGGGCTCCGGCCCCTGCAGCCCCATTGGGGAGAGTTAATGGCCCTCTGGCCCCCTCACACACCTTGGTAAGGGAGGGGCCAGGGGACCCTATAAGAACCCCTGCACAGGGGCTGCTCTTTCTGCTCTTGTTCTAACTTCCTACAGGACTGAATCATGGGCTTAATCCAGGCATGTATGCCTCCATGCCAGGGAACTCATTTTACTCTACTTTACTTCTAAATAAAGACTTAATTTGATTGCATCCTTGCGTGCTGACTTTTCTTGGAAGCGCCCTCAACCAACCATCAATCTTCGTGAGATCCCTCACATGTCAAGCATGGTGGTGGAGGGGTGATGATTTGGGCTTGTTTGCAGCCACAGGACCTGTGCACCTTACAGTCATTGAGTCGACCATGAACTCCTCTGTATACCAAAGTATTCTAGAGTCAAATGTGAGGCTATCTGTCTGACAGCTAAAGCTTTGCCGACATTGGGTCATGCAACAACTAAGAGTTAGAAGTACTTATAGTAACAATGGACTTTGATTGTGAAGTAATGGACTATGATGTGAGGCATGTTGTTTCGTTGTGTAAATCAAGATGTTCCTGTGAAGTCTGGAGAGGAAGATGGTTCATTGCCCTGTGGGGCGTGTTGATCTTAGATATGTAGATCTTTTCCTAGATGTGGATTTTTATGAGGGGTTCTGGTATCGTGGTGCAGAGCTGGGATAAAAGACTTACTGTATCTTCAGGAGATTCCATTTTGTTTGTTTACCAGTGCCAGAGAGGTGTGTGCTTAATCAATTTCAGCCTAAACATCAAGTGCAGGTGGATAAAGTTTATGTGACTTCTTTTTATCTTTATTTTGAGGCTTCCCTGGCAGATCAGACGCTGCCGGCGTCCCGGTATAGCCAGCTGACGCCATCGCTGGTTATTGGGGGCAAATCATTGGCCCCCACAGAAAGGGCCCGCAACTTGGGCGTCCTCCTGGATGCACGGCTGTCTTTAGAAGGGCATATGACGGCCGTGGCCAGGGGGGCTTTTTATCAGGTTCGCCTGATACACCAGTTGCGCCCCTTTCTGGATCGGGACTCCCTACGCACAGTCACTCAAGCACTCGTCACCTCTCATCTGGACTATTGTAAGGCTCTCTACATGGGGCTTCCCTTGGGGTACACCCGGAGGCTCCAACTGGTGCAGAATGCGGCCGCGCGGGGGATTATGGGAGCGACTGGGCGCTCCCATGTGACTCCTCTCCTGCGCGAGCTGCATTGGCTTCCGGTGGACTTCCGGGTGCGCTTCAATGTGTTGGTGATCATCTTTAAAGCGCTCCATGGCTTAGGGCCAGGGTACTTACGGGACCGCCTTCTGCCACCAATAGCCTCCCACTGGCCAGTTCGCTCCCACAGAGAGGGCCTCCTCAGGGTGCCGTCGGCTAGACAATGCCGGCTGGCGACCCCCAGGAGGAGAGCCTTCTCTGTGGTGGCACCTACCCTTTGGAACAATCTACCCCCAGAGATACGAGTTTTCGTCGGGCCCTAAAAACTCATCTCTTTCAGTTAGCCGGTCTCTCTTGATTTTATGATTTTATGGTTGGTTTTAAATTTTGATATGGATTTTAAATTGATAAATTTTAAACTATGGGCCAAATTTAATTATTTTAAATCTATTTTTCATCGTACCTTATATATAAATGTTTTTATTTTGGCTGTTCACCGCCCTGAGTCCGAAAGGAGAAGGGCGGTATAGAAATTCAAATAATAAATAAATAAATAAATAAATACAGTAGACTGTTTGACTCTTATCTCAGAAGCCACTGCGCATGTCCACATTCCTTCTTCCACATTCTTTCACTTTCTTCTAACTTTTTTTGTTCGCCTGCCAAGAGGGAAGGCAGGAACGCTGCCAAGATGTAATTAATTAGCTAGTAAGACTGTTTTTTACTTCTTTATAATAAAATGTGTTTATTAGAATATATCTCGGGTTTATTTTCTTAAAGTATACTCCAAGGGAAAAGCCTCAATCCATTCTCTAATCAAGGTGCAATTACCCAAAAGCGGAATGGGATTAATTGCCACCCTGACACGTGGTAGCAGGAGGTTGGCTTGGATTAAATTATGGCTTTTTCCTTGCTTGTTATTTTGATGATAAGCATCTAGGCTAATTAGACAGATGATTAATTTCGGCGACTCAGGTACGCTGATTATTTTTTGCAAATATGCCAAGAAAAAAAAGAAATACAGAACACATTCTGCCAAAGATATAGATATCTCTGATCGCTCTAATGAAGAAGCAAAAAGAATTTTAAAGAGACTTTCAACTTTTCAAAAACCGCTTGCTTCAGCAACCAGAACTGATGGAGGTGCTGTTGGGGGAGCTGCTCTTGAAGAAAACGTGCTGCAACTGAGGTCAGTGACGTTTCCTTCTGAATATGCATGCTCTCAAACAGTCTTCCCAGAACCTTTTGAATTTGAAACGCTTGGTGCAAGGCCAAAGTTTTAATAACCTGCCGAGCATTTTTCCTCCCATGCAGAGAGAGAAATAATTTATTATTCTCCTCGCAGCTCCGAGCTCTCCCTTCGTGAGCAAGCTATAAAAGCCTATCATGACCATATAAAATTTTTTGAACATGAGCTATCCCAGGCAAAAATGGCTTTATCTATGCTTGAGCAAGATAAGAGAGAGTCTCGTGCTTTTAAAATTCCTGAAACTGCCATTTTAGCTTCTTCTTCAGAGCTAAAGACACACCCCGTAGAGGATATTGTGTCAGGCCAATCAGAATAGAGAGCTGTGTACACGTCACAATTATCACATGATGTTCTCTCTGATCAAATTACATATCATGCCACGAAGGCAGAAAAATTATCTGAGCTGCCTGAAACTAAAGGTGCAGCACCATCTGCTGGCAAAAGTAATTTACTAGAGAAAGCTGAAATGCATCGCAGTTTGCAAGGACATTTTCAAGTATTGCATAAGACTTTATCAAACATGTCCTTAACTCACCCAGATATTCAGACTGCAATGCCACAAGTGTCTCCACAGGCTCAAACTTCAGCACCCCCTGGTGGTACTGGTGTCCTTTTAGATGGAACACAACAACGCTTAATGCAGCAAAGGCAAATGACTGTGTCTCCAGCAGGCCATGTTAATATTGCAGCTCAAATGCAACAGCTCCAAGCTCAAGCACAAATGGCATCTGGAGCACAGCAAATTCCTATACAGCAGCCACATTTTCAAGTGCGTGCACAAATGCCTCCAGCGGCACAACCAGGACCATTTGTTGGTCCACAACAAGCACAGCAAATACCAAAGGTATTTTTACCGGCACAGCCAGCATACCAAATGCATATTCCTCACCAGGCATTTTCTGTTGTTCCACTAGCTGGTGAGTCGAAATTAAAGATGTCAGGACAAAATTATAAGGCCTGGGTCAGTGAGATTGGATTGTTAGTTCGCAGAGAAGGTACTCACTGTATGGTTTTTAATCCTCCTGCTCAGCCATGGACTCATGCAATAAGAGACTTAGAGACTAAAGCTTGCACAACATTATTGATGTCCATGGATACTGAACTGCAGGTTACCTTTCCGCCTGATGCAACAGCCCAACAAATTTGGGCCCAATTGGAAAATTGCTACAGGCCTGTTTCAATTGAATCTTCATGTTTGCTCATGTCTGAGTTCCATGGTTTGAGATTGAAACCTGGTGAACATATTGGAGGACATTTAACCAAACTGAAAGGAATCAGAAGAGAATTGAGAGAAAGAGGCTATCTTATTGATGATATTCAAATGATCAGCATTATTATTAACTCATTGAACTATGAATGGAAAGATGCCATTACAAAGATTAATCAAGTGCCTATTGCTGAACGCACAGTGGATCATATATGCAGACTTTTAATTGAAGAAGAAGCACTCATGTTAGCCACACCACATTTGAGAGGACCACCCGCATCAAGAGCTCCAGCAAGGCGTCCCTTCCAAGGAAGAGCCTACGTTCCAAGGATGCCAAGATGCTACATCTGTAATCGTGTGGGACATGCCACCCGGGATTGTCCCCAACGAGTTCCAGCTCCCGTCTCGTACCAGCCCAGAGGAACAGATTCCAGAGGAGGCAGAGGCAGAGGTGGAAGACAAGGTCGTCGTGGTCCCCGGCATGATCCACAAGCTCCACTCGCCACATTGGCGTTAACCAACGATCCACAACCTCAACCAGAGTACGACAAACAACTTCTGTGGACTTTGGACAGTGGTGCAGCATTGCATGTTACCTACAGAAAGGAACTTTTCACAGAGATGCACGAGCCTGAACCTGAACTACGTGAACTTTATTCTTTTTCCAATCATCCTTGTCAGGTCAAAGGAAAAGGAACTGTTTATGTTGAAGAGCTCGATGCATTCATTCCTGATGTTTATTATATACCAACAGCAAATAGTAATTTGCTTAGTCAGAGTCACTTGTCTAGAATGTTAAAGTTCCAGGTTCACCACCTTGAAAAAGTAAGTTACATAGTTAAAAATGGAGATATCGTTGCTGAAACCATGTTAATTGGTGGTGTTTATTACTTAAAGCCAAAACCTAAACTGCAAACACAGGCAAGTATGCAAGCTCCAAAAGAGGAGAGCACAGGCCCAGAGAGAGATGTTCCAGTGAGAGATCCTGTTGCTACTCCAAAGGCTCCTAAAGCCAACAAAAAGAAAATAAGGAAACAGGTTGCTCAGAGCAAGCCTGAGGTTCCTCATAAAAATGTTAATGTCGAAAATTCACTAACTGGTAAACCTTTGCATTCCAGGTGTATCCATAAATGGCATAGAAGATTGGGGCATGCCAGTTTCCGTGTTCTTAGGAAGATGCCGGGGTTCGCAAAAGGTTTGGATCTAAAGGGGTGTAAGGTGTTTTTGGATTGTGCTGTCTGCAAAAAGGCCAAATCCAAAGCAGCAGCCATTCCCAAACGCGCTACACGCCTGTCAACATGCATTTTTGATTTGGTACACACTGACATAGTTGGTCCTTTTCCGCCAACACTTGGTGGTAGAAAATATTTTCTAACAATTGTTGATAATTACTCTAGATATGGATATGGATATCCTATGAAAGAAAAATCTGAGACTTTTCAGATCTTTAAAGATTTTGCTGCTCTTGTTTCTACCCAACACCAAGTTCGCATCGCCAGAATCCAGAGGGATCGTGGTGCTGAATTCATTTTATTTTATTTATTTATTTATTTATTTATTACATTTTTATGCCGCCCCCTCTCCTGAAGGACTCGGGGCGGTGAACAGCCAAAATTAAATAACATACAATATAAACATTAAAATACTATAAAAAAAATTAAATTTATATTGGCTTCCCCCAATTTAAAACCCCTTACCCATAAAATTCAGCAATTAAAAGATTTTTAACCCAGCCCGGCTTGCTGAAATAAAAAAAGTCTTCAGAGCCCGGCGGAAGGTCCGGAGGTCCGGGATCAGTCATATCCCTGGGGGTAGCTCATTCCAGAGGGCGGGTGCCCCCACAGAGAAGGGTCTTCCCCGGGGGGTCGCCAGCCGACATTGCCTGACTGACGGCACCCTGAGGAGGCCCTCTCTGTGGGAGCGTATTGGCCAGTGGGAGGTTATCGGTGGCAGAAGGTGGTCTCGTAAATAACCGGGCCCTAAGCTATGGAGCGCTTTGAAGATGAGAACCAATACCTTGAAGCGCACCCAGAAGACCACTGGAAGCCAATGCAGCTCGTGCAGGAGAGGTGTCACGTGGGAGCGCCATGTCACCCCCATAAGTACCCGCGCGGCTGCATTCTGCACCAGTTGGAGCCTCCGAGTGCTCCTCAAGGGGAGCCCCATGTAGAGAGCGTTGCAGTAGTCCAGGCGGGAAGTGATGAGGGCATGAGTGACCGTGCATAAGGAGTCCCGATCCAGAAAGGGGCGCAACTGGCGTATCAGGCGAACCTGATAGAAAGCCCCCCTGGCCACGGCCGTCATATGCTCTTCTAAAAACAGTCGTGCATCCAGGAGGACACCCAAGTTACGCGCCCTCTCCATGGGGGCCAATGTCTCACCCCCAATAGTCAGTGATGGCACCAGCTGACTATATCGGGACGCCAGCAACCACAGCCACTCAGTCTTGGAGGGGTTGAGTTGGAGCCTGTTCCTCCCCATCCAGACCAGCACGGCCTCCAGGCACCGGGACATCACTTCAAGGGCATCGTTGGGGTGGTCTGGGGTGGAGATGTACAGCTGGGTGTCATCAGCGTACAAATGGCACTGCACCCCAAAACCATGGATGATCTCGCCCAGCGGCTTCACATAAATGTTGAACAGGAGAGGCGAGAGGACCGACCCTTGTGGCACCCCACAAACCAGTTGCCTTGAGGTCGACCTCTGCCCCCCAGCCAACACGGACTGCGACCGGTTGGAGAGATAGGAGGAGAACCACCGTAAGACAGTGCCTCCCACTCCCAACCCTTCCAACCGGCGCAGCATGATACCATGGTCGATGGTATCAAAAGCTGCTGAGAGGTCTAATAGGACCAGAACAGAGGAGCAACCCCTGTCCCGAGACCCCCAGAGATCATCGACCAACGCGACCAATGCCGTTTCCGTGCTGTACCCGGGCCTGCAGCTGGACTGGAACGGATCTAGATAGATGGTTTCATCCAGGTACTGCAGGAGCTGTTGCGCCACCACACTCTCAACAACCTTCGCCAGAAAGCGAAGGTTGGAAACTGGACGATAGTTTGCCAAAACAGCTGGGTCCAGAGAGGGCTTCTTGAGGAGGGGCCTCACCACCGCCTCTTTCAAGGCAGGAGGCAAGAAACCCTCACTCAAGGAAGTGTTTATAATCCTCCTCAGCCAGCCTCGTGTAACCTCCCGGGTAGCCAGCACCAACCAGGAGGGACACGGGTCCAATAAACATGTGGTTGCGTTCAACCTCCCCAGCATCCTGTCCATGTCCTCGGGGGTCACAGGGTCAAACTCATCCCAGATAACATTCTCAAGACACACCTCGGACAACCCGCCTGTACCCACCCAGTCAGAGTCCAAGCCTTCCCGAATTTGAGCTACTTTATCGTGCAGATAATGCGCAAAATCCTCAGCACGTCCTTGCAAGGGGTCTTCCCGCGCTCCCAGATGGAGAAGGGAGCGGGTCACCCTAAACAAGGCAGCTGGACAATTATCTGCCGACGTGATAAGAGCGGAAAAGTAGTTACACTTTGCCGCTTTTATTGCCACTAAGTAGGTCTTGATATAAGACCTCACTAGTGTACGGTCAGATTCGGAACGACTAGCCCTCCAACTACTCTCTAGGCGTCTTTTCCAGCACTTCATCTCCCTCAGCTCCTCGGAGAACCAAGGAGCTGGGCAGATTTGGCGCCGGGTCAGAGGCCGTAAAGGCACGACCCGATCTAAAGCACCAGCGGCCCCCCTATCCCAGGCGGCCACCAGGTCTTCCGTCGAGTCGTGAGCCAGAGTCTCAGGAAATGGCCCAAGCTCCATTCAGAACCTGTCAGGATCCATCAGGCACCTGGGGCGGAACCACCTGGTCGGTTCTGCCTCCCTGCAGTGGGGTGTAGTGGTCAGAAAGTCAAGTCTAAGGAGGGAATGGTCTGACCATGACACGGGTTCAATGACTATATCCCCTGTATCTAGGCCATTCAACCACTGACCAGAGATGAAAACCAAGTCCAGCGTGTTTCCTCCTGTGTGAGTGGGGCCCTGAATTAACTGGGTCAGGTCCATGGCCGTCATGGAAGCCATGAACTCCCGAGCCATCTCAGACGCTTCACCGATGGACGGCAGGTTGAAATCCCCCATGACTAAAAGCCTGGGGGTATCAACTGCCACCGCGCCTATAATGTTGAGGAGCTCGGGCAGGGCCGCTGCCATGCAGCAAGGAGCCAGGTACGCAACCAGCAGGCCCGTCTGCCTCCCATGGCCCCACTTCACAAGGAGAGACTCACAGCCGGCTATCTGAGGTACAGTGGCCTCCCTAGGATCAAGACCTTCCTTTACAATAACTGCCACCCCCCCCACCCCTACCCTGGGCCCTCGGCTGATGAAATGCGCGGAAACCCGGTGGGCACATTTCTACAAGGGGGACCCCCCCTCCTGGCCCAACCAGGTCTCTGTAATACCCGCCAGGTCCGCTCTCCCCTCCTGAATCAGTTCACAGATGAGGGGGGCTTTGTTAATCATGGACCTGGTGTTGCACAACATCAGCCTAAGACCCGGGCTCTGAGGCTCTGGACAACCCAGGGAATGAGGAGAGCATTGGGAGCCGGAGCATGTTACCGCTTGGAGACAGTGGGTACGTGTCCCCACAACATGATATGGCCCCCTGCTCCCACCATACCTGCCCCTCCCACCCACAGTCCTGATGACATCGCCCTCTTCCCTCCCAACACCAACCCCCTCAGATCCCCGCTCCGCACCTCCCCTGACGTGACCCTGTGCCGGGCCTGCCCCCCACCTAACAAATCACCCTCCCTATCCTTTGCCAAACAACCCTCCCCCCTCCCAAAACCCCTTAAACGATTGGCAAATGACAATTTTAAAAAGCCCCTCAACCCCCTCTTCGCCGCATGCCACCTCTCGGGGTTCCAAAACCCATCATCGAGGTAGGCCCTCGATAGAGTGGAGGGCCAATCCTGCGAGAGGGGGGAGTCTCACAGAACAAGAAGCTCAGCTGCCGAATACATCTTGCCACAGGAGGATAAGTGACCATGTCCCAAGGGTCCAGATGAAAAATAAGAGGTCCAAGGGAGAACAAATAAGATGGGGAATCCAAAGTCCACGGTCCAAAATCCACTGTCCCCTCACCACAGTGGGCAGGATCTCTTGCCAAGTCGACACAGTTCAAGGGGAATACAATCCAACCACCCTCTCACAGTGATTGGTCTGATGGTCAATCCCCTCTACTGATGAGATGGAAGTTTTGAACCACTGCAATGTCGAACACAGCACAAGGGGTTAAAGTCCATAACCACCCTCTCACAGTGGTTGGTATGATGGTTAGTCCCCTCTGCTGGTAGGATGGAAGAAATACACCGGCTCCCATAACCTCCCAACACAATTTACAGTCCCCTTAGTGGCGGCGGTGGGGGGGGGGGGGAGGGCTCAGATGAATATGAGCCGGAATTCAGTGCCAGTGAGTCAGTAAATGGCAACCAGTCCGAGATAGGCATGATGCCAAGGGAACAATGAAAAAATAGGGGGGAGAGATCTCCCACCCCCAGCCCCCAAAATTCAACGGAGGCCTCCCAGTGACCATGAGGAACTAACCCATCGACTGGGCAGCCCTCACGCCGGTCATCGCCAGGCCCGGACGGTCGATGTTCTTCATTGCCATGGTGACCCCATCGACCACCTCAGCAGGGTTGGCGGCCGACGCTCTCCTCCTCGCCATCGCCAGACGGCCGCCATTGCAGCCACAGCTGCCGCTGACACCGCTTTCGCTGCCGCTGCCGAAGAAAAACTCTGGCAGCATCCCCAAGCTCACCAGGCAAGGCAACCAGGGAACACCCCTGGGCATGGGGCCATCCCCGAACCGCAGACGACCCCAACGGACCTGTCGTCACCACTGCTCTGACCTCAGAACAGTCTCCAGCCGAAAGGAACGCCACCGCCGCCCAGCTGATGCGCCCGACCACACCGGATCTCACCAACGACGCCATCCCCATCCAGCCTCGATCTACTGGGGGGACAAATCCCCCAACCGGCCGGCGGGAAACTCCCCCAGCCGGGCCAGGGGTCAGAAATTGTCGAAACGACCCCCAAAAGGACCCATGGGACAAAAAAATTCATGTCTCAGCGTTTCCAGGACTGGATGCATAAGAATGGAATTCTTCATCAGACGTCGGCCCCTTACATACCGGCTCACAACGGAGTCATAGAGAGACGACAAGGGGTCCTGCAAACCATGTTGCGTTGTCTCCTAGAAGACGCCAACCTTAGTATGCCATACTGGGGTGAAGCTATCAAATATGCAAATTACATTGTCAACCGTACTTGGAGCAGTGTAATAAATCAGACTCCTTTCTTCATGTTGTATGGTTACAAGCCCGATCTCAAAAACCTCCATATTTTTGGTTCATATGCTATGGTGAACATTCCCTTAGCTCAAAGAAGAAAAGGAGGTCCAGCAGCAAAGAGACTGAGATTTATGGGCATTGATGATAACTCAAAATGGAGCAAATTTATTGACTCTAAACATGTAATTGTGATTTCCCAATCTGCTAATTTTGAGGAAGATGTTGACTGGTCCAGGATTCATTCCAATGATCCTGGAGTTTATTTTCCTAGAGATGATGTTGCTGATGCCACACAGATTGATGATCAAGATTCCACTAGTTCTTCTCAACCTGATGTTCCGTCTTCGCAAGCCGTGGATGCTGACGCTAGCGACAAATGTGAGGATGAGGACGAAGCAGAAGAAGAATGGACTGTTGTTCCGAGACGTTCTAAGAGGGTCACAAAGGGAATCCCTCCACAACGATATTCTTGGCAACTGACAAAAGCACCCTTGCCTTTGATTTGCAATGTTACACCTGATAAGTTCACACAAATCAAACATCTTCCTGATTCAGAGCAAGAGAAATGGTATGAGGCAATGCAGGTTGAAATGGACAGTCTAAAGAAACTTAAAGTGTTTACACCTGCAAAACCTCCAGCAAACAAAAGGGTCAATGGCACTTGATGGGTCTACAGAATCAAAAAAGAAACCAAATGGTGAGTCATTGTACAAGGCCAGACTTGTAGTTCAGGGTTTCGCTCAACATTATCCTGAGGACTACACAAATACCTACTCACCGACAGGCCGGACTGAGAGTGTAAAAATTGCTTTAGCAACTGCAACTATCCTTGGTTTAGAAGCTTTCCAGTTCAATGTTGACACGGCTTATCTACATGCTGACCTAGATGAAGAGATCTACGTGAGAGGTCCTCCAGGGTTCCGGAAACAAGAAGGGGATACCTGGTTTCTAAACAAAAGTCTTTATGGTCTGAAACAGTCTGGTTTAATGTAGTACTTATGTCTTACTGACAAACTAAATTCAATGGGCTTTATTAAGTCCGAAACTGATGAGTGAGTGTTCACAAAAAGATCTAACAATGCATATGAGATAGTTCTTGTTTATGTTGATGACATTGTTTATATTGGTCCAAATAAACAAATGAGTGAAATTTTTGCCAAAGCTTTGCAGAGATATTTCACATTGAAATCATTGGGTCATATTAGCACTTATTTAGGTGTTCAGATTGAAAAAACACAGAAGGGGTTTAGTCTTTCACAAGAGGATAAAATTGAACAAATTTTGCATCGTTGCAACATGAAGGATGCTAACACAACAAAGACACCCATGCAAACAGATTTTCACAACTTGACACATGAATCAAGTCCTGAGTTCGAGGATCAAACACTTTATCGTTCAGTTATTGGGTCACTATTGTACATTAGTAGTTGGACCAGACCCGACATTGCACTTAGTGTTAATCTTTTATCTCGACACGTAGGTAAGGCAAAACAGTTTCATTGGACATGCGTTAAGAAATTATTGAAGTACCTAAAACACACGAAACATATGAAGTTATTGTTAGAACCAACACATACTGATTATGCAGAATTATGTTGTTATGCAGATTCTGATTGGGCGAGTGATAAGAAATCACATAAAAGTACTTCAGGTTATATGATGTTCTTGAATGGATGTCCTGTTTACTGGCAAGTGCGTAAACAGAATTTTGTTTCTTGTTCATCTACTGAAGCTGAATATGCTTGTGTTTCAGATGCATGTAATTCTCTAACATGGTTTGATGCTTTGGTCACAGATATCTGGACACGTCCGATCCGACCGATCACCGTGATGAAAGACAATGAATCGGTGGTTTATATTTCTGAATCACATTTCACAGGTTCTAGGTCCAGACACATTGACATCCGTTATCCAAATATAAAACAATTAGTGAAAAAAGGTTTTGTTAAATTGCAGTATGTATCTACACATGATCAAATTGCTGATATGCTCAACAAACCACTCCCAGCAGCTCAACATGAGTATCTGCGTAAGAAGATGTGCCTTATCTGATGATGTACTTGATGTCTGCTCAACTGACAAAGAAGGGGATTGTCACTGCGTTTTTGTATTTGTCAGCTGGGCTCCCATTCTGAGACATACGGTAGACTGTTTGACTCTTATCTCAGAAGCCACTGCGCATGTCCACATTCCTTCTTCCACATTCTTTCACTTTCTTCTAACTTTTTTTGTTCGCCTGCCAAGAGGGAAGGCAGGAACGCTGCCAAGATGTAATTAATTAGCTAGTAAGACTGTTTTTACTTCTTTATAATAAAATGTGTTTATTAGAATATATCTCGGGTTTATTTTCTTGAAGTATGCTGCAAGGGAAAAGCCTCGATCCATTCTCTAATCAGGTGCAATTACCCAAAAGCATAATGGGATTAATTGCCACCCTGACAAAGAGGAAATAACTATGCCTTTAAAAGCAAAGAAAAAGACAAACAGAGATGGACAAAATGGTTGCCAGCTAAAATGAAAGTGTAAATTCTACTTGTTGCTTGTTATTTAAACTTGACTATTTTGAGGAAAAGACTTAGAGAACTTGACTTAGGATATATAGTCTGTACACTGGAGGATTTATTGAAGAATAGAAAGAAGAAATTAAATGGAACAATGATAATTGAACTAATAAATGTGGCAACAAAAGAAGGGTGTGGCAATAGAAGAAGGACATGATGATACCATGTATGGAATTGCTTCAGAACTAATTTTGTAAAATTCATAAGTTTGATGACATTGAAATGGAAAGGATACATATCTGGATAGGCTGGAGAAAGGAATTATGGAATATATCATGTAACAAGACAACAAAATATCATAATTTGATTTAAATTAATGTAATGGTTTCTGGGTGACTGTATAATGGTAGGAGATACTTTTTTCTCTCTCTCTTTCCTTCTCTATGCTCTCTCTCTATTTATTTCTTTTTGTATCTTTCTCTTTGTTTTCTTTTCCCCTCTCTATTTTCTTTTTTAACCCATTTGACTTCCTTGCTTATATTTCTACTCCCTTCCCTTTTCCTTTTCTTTTTTTAGTATTGTTTTCTTTTTATTTTTTCTTTATGTTTTTTTATTGTATTGTTGCTATTGCTCTCTCTTTTTTATTACTATTATTTTTTATATAAATATATAAACAATTTGATTAAGAAATAAGAGCATAAATGATTGAAGAAAAACATGAATTTGGATATTTTAATGCCTTTTTAAATTTTGTATTCTCAACAAGCATTACTTACAGATTTAATAACATGGAAGAAAATGTTTTCTTTTCAAGGTGTTGGATGCTAAAAAGAATTATTTATAGAGTTAATAATCATAAAAAATTGATCTTAAAGTGGTTTAAAATGTTTTTTATTGAAAATAAGAAACAAGCATGGAATGGGAGAAAATTTAGGAGAGAATAGGAGATAAAATATTTATTGAAATATATTTCTATCCTAAATTGGTAAAAGACATGGAGGAGAATAGATTGGAAAACAATATTGACACACTTTGAAGTAATTTGGAGTTAAACAACTGAATAAGAAATAAATGCTACGAATTAGTTTAAATAAATGAATTTAGGAGTGGAGGAAAGCATGACACTGGAGATCAGTGAAAGTAAAGCTGTGACCCAGTTTTACAAATTAGGTAGGAGTGGAGGAAAGCATCATACTGGAGAACAGTTAAAGTAAACTGGGAATCAGTTAAAAATAAAAATAAGAGTTAGGAGTGGAGGAAAGCATATGCTGGAACAGTTAAAGCAAAGTTCTGTAAAGCTTTTGATTCAGTGGTACATGACAAATTACTTCTAAAACTAAAATCCTATGGCATTTCTGTACTCCTACAAAAATAGAGTAGAATAGAATAGATTTTTTTATTGGCTAAGTGTGATTGGACACACAAGGAATTTGTCTTGGTGCATATGCTCTCAGTGTACATAAAAGAAAAGATACGTTCATCAAGAATCATAAGGTACAACACTTAATGATAGTCATAGGGTACAAAGCAATCAGGAAACAATATCAATATAAATCGTAAGGATACAAGCAACAAAATTACAGTCATACAGTCATAAGTGGAAGGAGTTGGGTGGTGGGAACGTTGAGAAGATTAATAGTAGTGCAGACTTAGTAAATAGTTTGACAGTGTTGAGGGAATTATTTGTTTAGCAGAGTGATGGCATTTGGGGAAACACTGTTCTTGTGTCTAGTTGTTCTGGTGTGCAGTGCTCTATAGCTGCCTTCCTGTCAAACAGACAACAAGTGGTCAAAATAGGAAGCACTCTATCAAATCCTGTACCTGTTAATAGAGGTGTTCCCCAAGGCAGTGTTTTAGGTCCAACACTCTTCATACTGTACATAAATGACCTTTGCAATCATGTTAAAAGCAACTGTGTTCTCTTCGCTGATGATGTTAAACTATTCAACACCACCGACAATGCAACTACCCTTCAAAAAGACCTTGACTATGTGTCAGATTGGTCTAACAAGTGGCAACTTCAAATCTCAACCAACAAATGCTCTGTCTTGTACATTGGCAAAAAAAAAATATCAAAACATAAAATACAAATTAGATGGACATGACCTTGTAGATGACCCTCATTCTGTCAAGGACCTTGGAGTACTCATCTCTAAAGATCTAAGTGCCAAAGCCCACTGTAACAACATTGCCAAAAAGGCATTAAGAGTTGTTAACCTAATCTTGCATAGCTTCTTCTCTGGTAATATTTAACTGCAAACTAGAGCATACAAAACATTTGCTAGACCAATTCTTGAATACAGCTCATCTGTCTGGAACCCGTTCTGCATATCAGACATAAATACAATTGAGAGAGTCCAGAGATATTTTACGAGAAGAGTCCTCCATTCCTCTACCCACAATAAAATACCTTATGTCACCAGACCCCAAATTTTGGGCTTAGACAACTTAGAACTACGCCGACTTCAGTCTGACCTAAGCATAGTACATAAAATTATCTGCCACAATGTCCTACCTGTTAATGACTACTTCAGCTTCAACCACAACAATACACAAGCAAATAATAGATACAAACTCAAGGTAAACTGCTCCAAACTCGATTGCAGAAAATATGACATCAGTAACAGAGTGGTCAATGCCTGGAATGCACTACCTGACTCTGTGGTTTCTTCCCCAAACCCCCCAAATTTTAACCTTAAACTGTCCACCGTTGACCTCACCTCATTCCTAAGAGGTCTGTAAGGGGCGTGCATAAGTGCACTAATGTGCCTACCATCCCTGTCCTAATATTCCTTTTTACTCTTACTCTTTTCATGTATTCAAATTATGTTTATACTTTTACCTGTTATCTTATATATGCTTGACAAATAAATTAAATAAATTAAATAAATAAATAAATAAATAAATAAATAAATAAATAAATAAATAAATAAATAAATAAACTAAAACCCTAACTGTCTCTATCCATTTGCCTCCAGTTTCTGCTTTCTCACCTTTTCTCTCACTCTTCCTACTGTATTATGTTCAATCCTACCTTTGATCATTAGGGTCTGTCAATTCAGGAACAAAACAAACTGCAAAAACCCGATTTCTCCAAAGAATGAGCTGCATACTCCCTGAAGTTGCTACTATATGAGAGCTTGAGGAACTGTATTCTTGATAGGTTGATTCAGTGGCTGAACTATCTGGACTGTATATAAGCAGGAGTGGGCAATCTGTGGAACTGAAGATATTGGTAGAATTCAGTTCCTATTAGTTCTTAACTGCAAAATTCAGTTCAGAATCAGAATAGAGCTGGAAGGAACCTTGGAATTCTTCTAGTCCAGCTCCTGCTTAAGCAGGAGATCCTGTACCATTTGAGACAAGGGACTGTCCAGTCTCTTCTTAAAAACCTCCATTGATGAAGCACCCACAACTTCTGAAGGTAAGCTGTTCCACTGGTTATTGTCTTCACTGTTAGGAAGTTTCTCCTTTATTCCAGGTTGCTTCTCTCCTTGATTAGTTTCCATCCATTGTTTCTTGTCCTGCCCTCTGGTGCTTTGGAAAATAAATTGACCCCTCTTCTTTGTGACAGCCTCTCAAATACTGTAATACTGTTATCACGTCGTCCCCCCCTCCAGTCCTTCTTTTCTCTAGACTAGCCAAACCCAAATCCTGCAACAGTTCTTCCTATGTATTAGTCTCCAGGCCGTTAATCATCTTAGTTCCTCTTCTTTGCACTTTTTCCAAACTCTCAACATCTTTTTTGTAATGTGGTGACCAAAACTGGATGTAGTATTTTTTTTGCCAATGTACACATTGGCAAAAAAAAATTCAGAACACAAAATACAAGCTGGGTGGATAATACATAACAGATGACCCTCACTCTGGAGTACTTGGAGTACTCATCTCAAATGATCTAAGAGCCAGAGCTCACTGTAACAGCATTGCTAAAAAAAGCATTAAGAGTTGTTAACCTAATTTTGCGTAGTTTCTTCTCTGGTAATATTGAACTGCAAACTAGGGCATACAAAACTTTTGCCAGACCAATTCTTGAATACAGATAATCTGTCTGGAACCCACACTGCATATCAGAGATTAATACAATTGAACGAGTCCAGAGATATTTCACAAGAAGAGTCCTCCACTCCTCTGCTCGCAATAGAATACCTTATGCCACCAGACTTGAAATGTTGGGCTTAGAAAACTTAGAACTTCGCCGTCTTCGGTCTGACCTAAGTGTCAGGTTTCGGTGCTATCTTGAAAAAAACTTCATTCTCAAGCGCAAGCTCTCTAATGAATCACTTTTATTTTAAGAATAGCAGAGTCCGACATTTCTGATTCATTTTGCAGCCAAACTGGCCCCTCCTTCCATTCACTAGGGCTCTGGGGAAAGGGTAGAGGTGTCCGAACCGCTCTATGTATATCTCAGCTGAATCGAGGAATTGGGCGAGGTTGTCTGGGTCACCATCGAACTTCCCTCTGAACTGGGGTGGCTCCTCCCTCTCTGCCCTCTCCTCTCTGTGCTGAGCTCTGGAGGGCCAGCCTTGGTGTTGATAGTCCTCTGCTTCGTCTCTCATCCTGGGGTGGGGAGGTGCTGCCTTGTCTGGGCTTCGCTGCCATTCCCATCCCCAGCTCGCCCTTCTCAATTCACTTAGGGGTTTTTCCTTATCTTTTACATTTGCAAAAGAAAATTCCGCCTCTAAGGCTTTTGGCACAGTCCCCGGGTACTTATCTGCCTCACGTTTCTTTGTTTGAAGTTCTGCGGGGAGGGAAGGCGGAGAAAGTTGAACCTTTGTATTTTCCAAGTTGGCTGGAATCACGACCGCTTCTGCTCCTCCCGTCTCTTGAAGCAGGCTTTCCTCCGAGAGCTTGGCTTCAGCCATAGTCCGTCCGACCAGATGTCTGGGAGGGAACGGGATGATTTAAACTCAGCCAGCCTGGATTTGGGGGAGAGTTTGGCTGTCTGTCAGGTTTCGGTGCTATCTTGAAAAAAACTTCATTCTCAAGCGCAAGATCTCTAATAAATCACTTTTATTTTAAGAATAGCAGAGTCCGACATTTCTGATTCATTTTGCAGCCAAACTGGCCCCTCCTTCCAACCCCCTCCTCTTCCGCACTCCAACCTCAATGTCTCATTGGCCATCATGCAAATCCATCTCTACATCCCAGCACATTCTTTTCACAGGAATGTGCCCCCCTCCTCGTCTCCCAGGAAACCCTATCTGTAACATACAAAGACTAGGTAAAAGTTCATCTCAGCAATAATTCAAGCTACTGTTCTTTCTATGTCAGCGCTGGAAGAGAGCCTAATTTGGAACGCTGACACTAAGCATAGTACATAAAATCATCTGCTACAATGTCCTACCAGCCAATGAATACTTCAGCTTCAAACAAAACAATACAAGAGCACACAATAGATACAAACTCATGGTATACCGATCCAAACTAGACTGCAGAAAATACGACTTCAGTAACAGAGTTGTCAATGCCTGGAGTGCACTACCTGACTCTGTGGTTTCTTCCCAAACGCCCAAAACTTTAACCTTAGTTATAACTTTCTTTCTAGATGTTCACAGGTCTGCTTTTTTATTACTTTTTCCAGTATCTTCCCAGGTATTGATGTTAGGCTGGAACAGTGTGGCACCTGTGTGTCATACATTCTAATATAAATAAAACTAGTAAAATTAGTCATAGTTATTACATTCAACCAATGTCAGACCTGGAAGCCATCTTTCTACCTTTGTGCCTTCAGGCTTCAGGCCTGCCACAAGTCCTACCGTGGGAAGTTGGGAGTGGGGATTGTATAGAGTGAAGAAGACATGTAGCCAAAATAAAATTCTTTATAGAAAGTCAAGGCCAAGGTGCCCTGCAGCTGTGCTGAGAAGAATGGGAAGATATCTTTTGGGCCGGACTGTACATGATTGGATGTGTGGTGGACATGTGGGCGAGGGGCAAGGTCCTGAACTTTCTTTCTTTTGGGTGTGGAAAACCTGGAAGGTCTCAGATTCGGGTTTTCCCAGATGTGCCAATATGACATCTCTAATAAAAGTTAGCTTTGAGGAATTTCAAGCCTCGGAGTTTGATTTCGTTGGGGGTATTACTTGGAACCCTGACTATCAACTTATGTATTTCTAATAATAATATTAAATATTAATATTAAATGAAATAATAAAAATAAAAACAGGGATGTGGTGGCTCAGTGGCTAAGATGCTGCGCTTGTCGATTGAAAGGTTGGCAGTTCAGCAGTTTGAATCCCTAGTACTGTGTAATGGGGTGAGCTCCCGTTACTTGTCCCAGCTTCTACCAACCTAGCAGTTCGAAAGCATGTAAAAAATGCAAGTAGAAAAATAGAGGCCACCTTTGGTGGGAAGGTAACAGCGTTCCGTGCACCTTTGGTGTTTAGTCATGACGGCCACATGACCACAGAGACGTCTTCGCACAGCGCTGGCTCTTCGGCTTTGAAACGGAGATGAGCACCACCCCCTAGAGTCGGGAACGACTAGCACATATGTGCGAGGGGAACCTTTACCTTTACCTTTACCTTTACCTTTACCTTTATTTCTAATAATAATACACAATTATAATAAGTTGCAATCTATCATTGTTCAATTATTCTATGTTTACCTTATTGTTACTTTTATTTTATTATATAACAGTGTCTACACTAACATTCCCCCTTCTCTTGTTTCTATCACTTATTCTAACTTTTAACTTTCTTGAAAAGAATTTTTTATTTTAAAACAAAAACAAAACATAAAACCATCATCATTCCAAACAATTACAGGCAGTGTGTCAATCGGTTAGCATTCTTTTGTGCTTAATCCCATCTTCAGAGTACCAATTTGTAACAAAAGCTTATTTCTCATAAGAAAGAACTTCACATATTTTATCTTTACATCAACCTAATATTTCATCTCCATGTTTTATTATCTATCCATTGATAAAACAAATCCCATATCAAATAATATTGTTTGTCTTCCTGTTCTCTAATTTCAAAAGTCAATTTACTCATTTCAGCACATTCCATAATTTTCTTAATACCCTCATCATCAGTAGGTAACTTCTCTCCTTTCCAATTTTTAGCAAATACAATTCTAGCCGCTGTTAAAACATTCACAATTAAATATTCCAATTCTCTATTGTATGTTTCTGGTAAAATCCCTAATAAAAATATCTCTGGTTTAAAGTCAATGTGTTTCTTTATCATTTTTTCCAACCATGTGTGTATCTTAGTCCAATATCTCTTAGCTTCTGCACATGTCCACCACATATGGTAGTATGATCCTGGAGTCTGATGACACTTCCAAAATTTCTCCGATTTATTCTTGAACATTCTGGCTATCCTCGTCGGGGGTAGGTGCCACCTGTAAAACATCTTATACAAATTCTCCTTATATGCTGTAAACATTGTCATTTTATAATTTTGCAACCACAATTTTTGCCATTTCTCTAAATACCATGTTACTTATTTCTAGGATCTTACCCAATAACTCCAAAACACAGGATGCAGTGAACCAATGCTCTTTATTGATCAAGGTTTCTATTACAGATGTTTGGCTGGAAGTGGCTCCTGGACTCCTGGACCATGTCTTAAGTACCTGGGAGGTGGAGCTGAGGTAAGGAGGGGTCAGGGGAGGATCTAGGTGGATGTAGAGTTAACCCTTATCATACCTGAGATGGTGAATGGTGGGCATTTATACTTAACAAATCCCCCTCTAAATGCCCAACAGTTGGACCTGCTTGCATGTTCTGTACTCGTACCCCTAATTTAGACGTAAGGTAAGCATGTTGTTTGCTGGGTAGAGGTTTGGTCAGGAGGTTTGTTTCTTCTCCTAATTCCGCGGCCTAGGGAAGTTGGTGCGGCGGGTGGCGAGTGCGAATCCTGCGGGTATTCAGTCCTGCAGGCGGCCGGGTCTTGGGTGTAGTTTTTGGGGTGCGTTGTCCCGCATGGTGTCTGCTGGCGTGCTGCAAGGGTTCCAGTGGCTACCCTGCTGCTCTTTTGGGGGTGCTGAGCATCAGTTTGTTTCTTCCTGGCTCCTGGGGGCTTGAGTGCTGAGCCGAGTGCTGCAGCCAGGTTTTCTATCATTTCGTCTGCTTCGGGCTCGATGGGTGAGCCCCCGCAGGCTTGCGATCTCGCTTGGGTGTTGTTTTGGGGGTCTTCCCCAGTGAAGTTGGGGTTCTCGCTGTTTCCCGCCATTCAATTTGAATCTCGGCTTCCCATTGGCTGTTGGCCATTCCAAGATGGCCGCCGAGAGCATGGCGCGGAAATAAAATCCTCTACGTCCAGAGCCTCAGCTTGGGGATACCTTCCTCTTGCCGGGCTGAGGATTTCTTCTCTCTGTTGCTGGGTGCTCATCGCTGCTCCATTGCTTTTGAGTAGGCTTTGGAGTTTCGCGATGAGCTCCTCTTTGCTGGCAGTCGCTTCCATCATCCCCAGGATGGTGGATCGGAATTCTTCGTTGCTTGATGGCTCTGCCCTTTCGCAGTAGTGGATTTCTTCTCTTGGCCCTTCGTTCCTGGGTTGTGGACTCGGGTTGTAGTCTCCATCACCTTCAGTTGTGGTGGTCCTTGCTGTGGCACCTTCGAGAGCCTGCAGTTCTTTCATCTGTTTGATGTAGGCTCTGGTGGCCATTCTTTTCTCTGCTTCTGTCTGGGTTCTTGATTCTGCCATCTCTGTGAGTTGTGGGTAAACCATCCTCTGCTACCAACCTGTTACTTATTTCTAGGATCTTACCCAATAACTCCAAACACAGGATGCAGTTAACAAATTCACTTTATTGATCAGTATTTGCAAATATGAAAACCAATCCATCTTAAAGCCCTGTTCTTCTAATTCTTGTTTCAATTTAAGTTCACCCTTTTCATCCATTAATTCGCTATATCTAATAATTTGTTCCCTTTTAAATACTACTGAATATGAAAATGCTTCAATTGTAGATACCCAGACTGGAATCTTCAAGTAATGTTTTTTAATCTTATCCCAATTCAATAATAAAGCTTCCCATATCTGATGCCTTCTAAAATACCCCTGTAGTTTTGTTCCTTTATACCATAAGAAAGCATGCCAACCCAGCAACAGATCATGTCTTTCTAAATTCAATAATCTAATATTTCTCAAAGTTATCTATTCTTTAATCCACATCAGACTTGTTGCTTGATAGTAAAGTTCCCAATTAGGTAAACCAAAGCCTCCCCTCATTCTAGCATCTTGCATCTTGTAACAACTTTAATTTTATCCTCGCCTTCTTTCCCTGCCAAATATATTTCAACACCATTTTATTCAAATCTTCAAAAAATTCTTTCCCCAATCTAATTGGAATTGTCTGGAATAGATATAAAATTCTAGGCAGAATATTCATCTTAATAGTTGATATCCTACCAATCAGACAAAGCTGCAAATTTCCCCATTTCGCCAAATTTGTCCCTATCTGTTGCTGAAGCTTATTGTAGTTATTTTCTTTAAGTGTACTACACCTTGCTGTCAAATATATCCCCAGATATTTTACCTTATTTGTGACCTGCATCTTTGATATCTCCATCAGTTCTTCTTTTTGCTTTATCAACATATTTTAAGTCAAAATCTTCATTTTGTCTTTATTAATTTTCAAACCAGCTACATTCCCAAACTCTCCAATGTTCTCTATCAGTTTATTTATTGATGTTAGTGGTTCTTCAATAATAACATGAGCCTCGGTGGTGCAGCGGACTAAAGTGCTGCTAAGTGATAGCACTTAGCTGCCAGCTGCCTGCAATTAGTGCAAGTTCGAATCTCACCAGGCTCAAGGTTGACTCAGCCTTCCATCCTTTCGAGGTAGGTAAATTGAGGACCCGGATTGTGGGGGCAATAAGCCAACTTTGTATAGAACAACACCGCTTGGGGGGGGGGGGCGAAAGCCCTAATAAGCAGGTATATACAAAAAAAAAGTATGCAGGCTATTGCTATAATGCATTATAAGCCACCCTGAGTCTATGGAGAAGGGTGGCATATAAATTGGACTAATAAATAAATAAATAAATAAATAAATAAATAAATAAATAAATAAACAAACAAACAAACAAACAACCAGGTCATCCACAAATGCTTGCAATTTGTATTCTTCTTTTTGAACTTTCATACCTTTTATGTCTTTTTCTTCTCTAATATTTCTATTTAAAACTTCTAATGTCAATATAAACAACAGTGGGGACAGTGGACATCCTTGTGTAGTACCTTTTTCTCTCTCAATAGAATCAGTCAATTCTCCATTTATCATTACTTTTGCTGTTTGCTTGTGGTATATAGCTTCTATTGCCTGAATAAATTTTCTACCAAAGCCCATCTGTTCCGTTTGAAGCATCATAAATCGCCAATTTACATTATCAAAGGCTTTTTGTGCATCTAAAAATATCAAAGCCATCTGCTTTTCAGGATGTACTTCATAATATTCTAAAGTATCTAGAATTATTCTAATATTGTCTCTAATCTGTCTTTTTGGAAGAAATCCATTTTGATCTGTGTGTATGAAGTTATTTAAATATCTCTTAAGTCTTTCTGCCAATATTGAAGCAAAAATTTTATAGTCTGAATTTAGCAGGGATATAGGCCTATAGTTTTTTATTTGTTGTGGGTCTGTATCTTCTTTATGAATCAATGTGATGTATGCCTCAGACCATGACTTGGGTACTTTCTTCTTCGTCATCCTTTTGTTCATGACTTCCAGTAATGGGAGATTTAAGGATTCTTGTAATATCCTATAGTATTCTGCAGATAAGCCATCTGGCCCTGGTGCCTTTCCATTCTTTTGTTTCTTCATTGCTTCTGTTAACTCCATCATCGTTATATTTCCCTCTAACATCTCCTCAATATCTTTGGGAATCCGAGGTAAGTTTGCTTTTTGTAAGTATCTTGCCACATTTTCCTCCTCTATCTTCTCTCTCTTATAAAATTGTCTATAATATTCCTGTATTATTTTTCCCATCTCTTTATTTCCAAATTTGCTTTGCCCTTGGTCATCAATTAATTGTGTTATTTTTCTTGATTATCTTTCTTTTTTCAACCTATATGCTAACCATCTTCCTGGTTTATTCACATTTTCAAAATAGTTCTGTTTAGTGATTCTAATTTTTTGGGCTAATTCTTCTTTCTCCAGTAAGTCCATTTTATACTTTATTGTATCCATTGTCACTTTTACATCTTTTTTATGTGGACATTTCTGGAGTTCCTTTTCAAATCTCTTATAGTCATCTGCTAATATTTTATGTGTTTGTCTTTTCTTCAAATTTATCTTCCTTGTATAGTCCATTATGAAGCCTCTAGCATAGGCCTTCATTGTGTCCCAAAGATTTTGTGTCGATGTGTCTTCTTTCTTATTCTCCTTGGGAAAAAAAGCCAGCTCTCTCTCCATTTTCTGTACAAAGTCTTTCTCTTTTAATATTCTATTATTTAGAGTCCATCTAGATTTTCTTTTTCGTCCTTTCCAAGTGACTATCACAGGATTGTGGCAGGGGTGAAATGTAAAATTTGTTACTACTGGTTCTGTGGGCGTGGCTTGGTGGGGGGGTTTAATGTAACTGGGTGGGCATGGCCAACTTTTTTTTTCTTTTTTCTTTGATTTATATGCCGCCCTTCTCCGGAGACTCAGGGCAGCTTACAATGCGTTAAGCAATAGCCTTCATACTTTTGTATATTTATACAAAGTCAGCTTATTGCCCCCACGAACTGGGTCCTCATTTTACCTACCTTAGAAAGGATGGAAGGCTGAGTCAACCTTGAGCCTGGTGAGATTCGAACTTACAATAATTGCAGACAGCTGGTGTTAATCACAATGCTTTTAGTCTGCTGAGCCACCAGGCCCCGTTCTTTTCTAATGCTTTGAAAAACCTCTGCCAATCAGGCAACTCAGCTGGGATCATCAGAGAGGCATTTTAAAAAATACCTCTCTGCCGATCAGGCAACTCAGCTGGGAGTTGCCAGAGACTTTTCAAAGCATTTTTTTAACCACCTCTTCAGCCAAGAGGTTGCAGAAAAAAATGCTTTGAAAAGCCTCTGATGATCCCAGCTGAGCCGCGCGATCATCAGAGGCTTTTTTTTTTTACTTTTAAAAGCATTTTTTTCTTCAGAAGAGTTTGTAGAAAAAATGCTTTTAAAAGTAAAAAAAAAAAAGCCTCTGATGATCATGCGGCTCAGCTGGGCATGGGGGTGGGGGGGGGTGGGCAGGGATTTTTGCTACTGGTTCTCCGAACCACCCACCGCCATCACTACCGGATCAGGCGATCCAGTCCGAACCGGGAGCATTTCACCCCTGGATTGTGGTCTGCCCATATATTTGTTTCTATTTCTATTTGTTCTATATTCAAAGTCAATTCCATTGTTGTCCATATCATGTCTAACCTAGACCAAGATGAATGTCTGTCAGAATAGAAAGTATATTGTCTATTTTTCCCATTTCTATCTCTCCATACATCTTTTAAATTTATTTCCTCTGTCACCTTAAAAAAGGACTTCGGTAGAATCTTTCTACTACAGGTGAAACTCAAAAAATTAGAATATCATGCAAAAGTTCATTTATTTCAGTAATGCAACTTAAAAGGTGAAACTAATATATGAGATAGACTCATTACATGCAAAGCAAGATAGTTCAAGCCTTGATTTGTCATAATTTTGATGATTATGGCTTACAGCACATGAAAACCCCAAATTCACAATCTCAGAAAATTAGAATATTACATGAAATCAATAAAACAAGGATTGTACATAGAACAATATCTGAAAAGTATAAGCATGCATATGTACTCAGTACTTGGTTTGGGCCCCTTTTGCATCAATTACTGCCTCAATGCGGCGTGGCATGGATGCTATCAGCCTGTGGCACTGCTGAGGTGTTATGGAAGACCAGGATGCTTCAATAGCGGCCTTCAGCTCTTCTGCATTGTTCAGTCTCATGTCTCTCATCTTTATCTTGGCAATGCCCCATAGATTCTCTATGGGGTTCAGGTCAGGCGAGTTTGCTGGCCAATCAAGCACAGTAATCCCATGGTCATTGAACCAGGTTTTGGTACTTTTGGCAGTGTGGGCAGGTGCCAAGTCCTGTTGGAAAATGAAGTCAGCATCCCCATAAATCTCGTCTGCGGAAGGAAGCATGAAGTGCTCCAAAATCTCCTGGTAGATGGCTGCGTTGACCCTGGACTTAATGAAGCACAGTGGACCAACACCAGCAGATGACATGGCTCCCCAAATCAACACAGACTGTGGAAACTTCACACTGGACTTCAAGCATCTTGCAGTGTGTGCCTCTCCATTCTTCCTCCAGACTCTGGGTCCTTGGTTTCCAAATGAGATGCAAAAGTTGCACTCATCAGAAAAGAGGACTTTGGACCACTGAGCAACAGACCAGTTCTTTTTTTCTTTAGCCCAGGTAAGACGCTTCTGACGTTGTTTGTTGTTCAGGAGCGGCTTGACGAAGAATACGACATTTGAAGCCCATGTCCAGGATCCGTCTGTGTGTGGTGGCTCTTTATCGTTCCAATTTTAGTATATGTGCTGCCGAAGCGAGCACTGTGTGTGGTGGCTCTTGATGCACTGACTCCAGCCTCTGTCCACTCCTTGTGAAAGTCCCCAACACTTTTGAATGGCCTTTTCCTGACAATCCTCTCCAGGCTGCGGTCATCCCTGCTGCTTGTGCACCTTTTTCTTCCACACTTTTCCCTTCCACATAACTTTCTATTAATGTGCTTTGATACAGCACTTTGGGAACATCCAACTTCTTTTGCAATTACCTTTTGAGGCTTTCCCTGTCAGGGCGCTGATTAATCCCATTCTGCCTTTGGGACAATCGCACCTTGATTAAGAGGAGTGGATCGAGACTTTTCCTTGCAAGCATACTTTAAGAAAACAAAACCCGAAGATATATCTTCTAATTAAACTCATTTATTTGTTATAAAAAAATAAAACATCTCACTAACTAAGAAAATTAATTGTTACATTTTGAAAAAAAAGGTCGTGCTGGCTGCTTCTCAGCAAGAGAAGAAAGAAAAGAAGAGAAGGAATGTGGGTGTTATGTATAAATGCCCAACATTAACCACCCCAGGTATGATAAGGGTTAACGCCACATCCACCTAGATCCTCCCCTGACCCCTCCTTATCTCAGCTCCACCTCCCAGGTACTTAAGACATGGTCCAGGAGTCCAAAGGTCACTTCCAGCCAAATACCAGTAATAGAAACATTGATCAATAAAGTGAATTTGTTAACTGCATCCTGTGTTTGGAGTTATTGGGTAAGATCCTAGAAATAAGTAACAGGTTGGTAGCAGAGGATGGTTTACCCACAACTCACAGAGATGGCAGAATCAAGAACCCAGACAGAAGCAGAGAAAAGAATGGCCACCAGAGCCTACATCAAACAGATGAAAGAACTGCAGGCTCTCGAAGGTGCCACAGCAAGGACCACCACAACTGAAGGTGATGGAGACTACAACCCGAGTCCACAACCCAGGAACGAAGGGCCAAGAGAAGAAATCCACTACTGCGAAAGGGCAGAGCCATCAAGCAATGAAGAATTCCGATCCACCATCCTGGGGATGATGGAAGCGACTGCCAGCAAAGAGGAGCTCATCGCGAAACTCCAAAGCCTACTCAAAAGCAATGGAGCAGCGATGAGCACCCAGCAACAGAGAGAAGAAATCCTCAGCCCGGCAAGAGGAAGGTATCCCCAAGCTGAGGCTCCGGATGTAGAGGATTTCATTTCCGTGCCATGCTCTCGGTGGCCATCTTGGAATGGCCAACAGCCAATGGGAAGCTGAGATTCAAATCGAATGGCGGGAAACAGCGAGAACCCCAACTTCACTGGGGAAGACCCCCAAAACAACACCCAAGCGAGTTCGCAAGCCTGCGGGGGCTCACCCATTGAGCCCAAAGTAGACGAAATGATAAAACCTGGCTGCAGCACTCGGCTCAGCTCTCAAGCCCCCAGGAGCCAGGAAGAAACAAACCGACGCTCAGCACCCCCAAAAGAGCAGCAGGGTAGCCACCGGAACCCTTGCAGCATGCCAGCAGACACCATGCGGGACAACGCACCCCAAAAACTACACCCAAGACCCGGCCGCCTGCAGGACTGAATACCCGCAGGATTCGCACTCGCCACCCGCCGCACCAACTTCCCTAGGCTGCGGAATGAGGAGAAGAAACAACGACTCACCAACCATGCGGCCTCCACCAGGCTTCCTGACCCATCCGGAGGTTCCCCAGCATCGCCCAGGATCCACCGTCGCCGCCACTGCCACCGCCGCCGCGCCACCGAATCTGGGAGATCCTCGACTTACGACTGCCGCTGCGCCGCCGAGCTCCAGGAATCCTCGACCTGCGACCACCTCGCCTCCTCGCCATCTTCCAGCCTTCGCCCAAGATGCAGGGGCCCAGCCATGGCATCCGATGCCCAGGGAGGGCTATGGGCCCGCCAGGAGCGAGCCCAGCCCCCCACCGACAGGCCTAGGCCTAGGCCTGGGAGCAGCAACGGGGAGCTCCTCACCAGATGATCTCTGGCGCGAAATGAGCTTCGCGCATGCCCAGTCGCCACCTACAGGAAGAGAAAGAAACATAGAGATAAGTACAAGGAACATAGAGATAAGTCAGTTCAGACTGGCAACAAGCATTCCCCCAGCATATTGAGAGTTCACTCACATAAAGAACCATGGACAGCACCAGACTGTAAGTAACATAACTTTTATTGCTGACAATCACAAGTTGAAATTAAATGGGTCCAATCTTTTGGAGTGGAACCACCAACTACAAATTGTTTTTCTAAAAGAAAATATGTTGTACTTATTTGATGACCCACCAAAGTAACCATGGACTTTGAGATTGACTGTTTGCACCACAGGGCTTACTATCTATTAATGTCTAGCTTGTCACCCAGCATTTACCCCAGTCTTGGCTGCCACTTAACTGTGGCAGAGATACTACAAAAAATACTTAATTTATTTTACAGTAAGAGTGCAGCCACTACAACCAAAATATCCAGGGATTTTTACTCAGCCAGGCATAAGGCAGGGACACCCATGGGGGAGCATATACTCAAGCTAAACGCCACCAGGGCAGAACTCATACAAAGAGGGGAAATCATTTCTGATGATAGCATGAAAAGCATCATCATAAACTCTCTAGACCCCAGTTGGGAGAACTTTATCATGCAACTGGATAGTCTCAACATAGAGCACCTCTCTTTAGAGACATTATCCAACAGGCTGATTGCGGAGGACAGCCTGAGAAGGGACCGCTCATCAAGCCGCAGGGAGAACAGACCAATAAAAAGGGTAGACTTCCAGACCAGGGACCAAGACAAACAAGAATGCTTTAACTGTGGGTCTAGGAATCACTATAGGAGAGATTGCCCCAAAAATCAGAGGGACAGAGACCACAGCTACCGTAGGGAAAGACAAGGCCGCAAATCAGGATACCCAGACAGGCGCTCCCCAGAAAGCAGGCTCAGGTGCAGGGACTCACCCAACCCCAGGGACAGGAGAGGATATAGGGATAGCTCCAGGGATAGCCAGACTGGGTCACTATACGAACTTAGAGACCACCAACACCCACACACCCAGACAAAAGGAAAGAACACATGGCTCATTGACTCAGGAGCCACCAACCACACCACCAACAATAGAAACATACTGGAGGTATTCACGCCTAAGGAATACTACATCAATGTAGCCAATCAGAACAAGGTATTGGTGAAAGGAGAAGGGAGCGCACACATAGATGGAATAGGGAAGATAGAGGGGGTACTATTCATCCCAGAAATACCCCACAATATATTAGCAACACTCAAACTAAATAAAGACTTGGGCATTGAGACAACCTTCAGGAAAGGGAAAGCATATATGACCAAAGGAAAGAGAAGCATAGGAAAAATCATCATAGAAGGGGGACTCACCTACTTAGTACCCCAAGAACACACAAACACTAACTCAGAAAGTAAGGAGAAAGAGACAAGTACGCCCACAGAAAATAGAGGGGGTGAAGGAGAACACACTGCAGGAGGCAAACCCACCACAAACACAACACACAAAGAGAAACCACACATTGGCAAACCCATTCATGATGGGTGTGCCCACTTACTGCACAGAAAATTAGGCCACGCTAGTTTTCCAACGGTACAAAAGATGAATGAATGTTCAAATGGCTTACCATTAAAGAACTGTAAAAATGATTTGGAGTGTTCTGTGTGTAAATGTTCGAAAATCAAAAGCAAACCAAGGCCCAAGAAGGCCTCCCGCACCACCAACTCAATATTTCAATTAGTTCACATGGACGTGGTGGGACCCATGAGACCCTCTATTAAATACAAGAAGAGGTTCTTCCTAACCATAGTCGATGACTATAGCCGTTACGGATTTGTATACACCCTCAACCACAAAAGTGAGGTGTTCCAAAAATTTAAAGAGTTCTACAAAAGGGTAGAAACTCAACATAATGTAAAAATAAAACAAATCATGACAGATAGGGGCTCAGAGTTCCTATCAAGGGACTTCTCCAATTGGACAAATAAGCACGGGATACTACACTTCTCCTCTTCGCCTTTTTCGCCATTCCAAAACGGAGTATCAGAACGCAAAAACGGCGTATTACAAACAATTGTAAGGTGCGTCTTAGAAGATGCCGGACTAGGGCAACACTTCTGGGCAGAGTCACTCACATATTCAAATTACACACTGAACAGAATATGGTCAAGCGTAGTGAACAAAACTCCCTACGAGGTCATGTACAATAGGAAGCCCCAGATAGCTCACCTGCACATATTTGGGGTAACTGCAGATGTACACATACCCAAACAGTTAAGGAGAAAAGGGGACAAAGTGTCAAGGAGACTAAGATTCATGGGGTATGAGTCCGGAACCAAAGGTTACAGGTTCATCGACAAAGACAACAGATTTTTCGTGTCCAGATCAGCTGTGTTCCACGAAAACACAAACTGGTCAAGAATACATCTCAATGAGGTACTGCCCGGGCAAGGAACTGATGACAACCTTAGAATCAATAACAAACCAGACACAACCGAAAGTGAGACACACGAGAAACAAAAACCCAAACACAAAGGGGTAACCACCAAAGAATGGAAAGAGAACCACCCCATCCTAAAGGTAAAAGTAGATGCACTCACTGAGAGGGAAGCCCAACACATGCACGACTCAGAAACAATACCCAGCAGGCCCATAAGACACAACAGAAACAAATTACCTAAGAGATTCGACGATTACATACTCTCAATACACACAGGCACCACGACACCCAACTCCTACAAGGACATCCTTAAGTTACCACAAGAGGAAAGGGACAGATGGGAGGAGGCCATAGATAAGGAGATGAACAGTCTGAGAGAGTTGAACATGTATACCCCATCCAGAGTGCCAGAGAACAAAGTAGCCATTGGGACTAAATGGGTTTTCAAAATCAAAGAGCTAGAGGACAATAAGAAACTGTACAAAGCTAGGCTAGTAGCACAAGGGTTTGCACAGAGGTACCCGGAGGACTACACTGACACGTATTCACCCACGGTCAGGGCAGAGAGTGTAAAAAGCGCTCTAGTAATAGCCACAATCCTAGGGTTAGAAATCTACCAGTTCGACGTGCAGACAGCCTACCTCCACGCGAAGCTAGATAAAGAGATCTTTGTCAGGGCACCCCCAGGGAGAAACACACAAGGGGAGGACACGTGGTTGCTGAACAAAAGTCTGTATGGGTTGAAACAGTCCGGTAAGAGGTGGTACGAGTGCCTAGCAAAGATCCTTAAGGACATGGGGTTCACAGCCACCTCCGCCAACCTATGCTTCTTCACCAAGAGAGAGGGCACATCCATAGAGTACGTACTCATCTACATGGATGACATTTTGTACTGTGGCCAGCATAAACAAAATTGTGACGAGTTTGCCAACCAGTTGGGGAAACATTTTGCACTAAAGACTCTGGGAAAGGTGAACAAATACCTGGGTGTCCAGATTGATAGAACTCAGAAGGGATTCAAGATCTCCCAAAAGGAGAAAATACTGGACCTGTTAATTAAATGCAACATGAGGGAAGCCAAGCCATGTGACACGCCAATACATATTGACTTCCTGAAACACATGAATGAGGAAAGCGAGACCTTCAAGGACAATACCCTCTATAGGTCTGTTGTTGGGTCACTACTGTATATAGCTAATTGGACTAGACCAGACATCCTCCTGGCAGTCAACCTGCTATCCAGACATGTCAGCGATCCAAAGATGTATCACTGGGAGGGGGTAAAACGTGTGCTCAGATATCTAAAACACAGCATGGACGCATGCCTGAACCTAGAACCAGAGATGTCCAAAGAACCCATCCTAACCTCCTATGCCGACGCTGACTGGGCAGGCGACACAAAAAGTAGAAAGAGCACATCCAGCTACATATTCCTCATCAACGGCTGCCCAGTACACTGGTACACCGGAAAACAAAACCTGGTAGCCACCTCCACAGATGAGGCAGAGTACATCTGCCTCTCCAAAGCAGCCAATAACCTGACATGGTTTGACGATCTACATACCAGCATATGGACCGAACCGGCCTACCCGATAGTAATACATGAGGACAATAAGGCAGCCATAGACATATCCATGGCAGAAGCAGTAGGCCAAAGGTCCAGACACATAGACATTAAGCACAAGCATGTCAGAGAATTAACGAAAATTGGTTTTATCAAGGCTGTACATTGTGAGACCGCCGAGAAAGCCGCAGACATCCTCACCAAACCTCTACCCAGCAAACAACATGCTTACCTTACGTCTAAATTAGGGGTACGGATACAAAACACACAAGCAGGTCTAACTGTTGGGCATTTAGAGGGGGATTTGTTATGTATAAATGCCCACCATTAACCACCCCAGGTATGATAAGGGTTAACGCCACATCCACCTAGATCCTCCCCTGACCCCTCCTTACCTCAGCTCCACCTCCCAGGTACTTAAGACATGGTCCAGGAGTCCAGAGGTCACTTCCAGCCAAATACCTGTAATAGAAACATTGATCAATAAAGTGAATTGGTTAACTGCATCCTGTGTTTGGAGTTATTGGGTAAGATCCTAGAAATAAGTCACAGTGGGTGGAGTACATGTGCAGTTTAGCTTACTGATAAGGATTCTTGGCAAGCTACGGAAAGTCTGAAAGTCCAGAAATGAGAGCTCAGCTGGTAAATAAAAGAACGCAGTGACAATCCCCTTCTTTGTCAGTTGAGCAGACATCAAGTACATCATCAGATAAGGCACATCTTCTTACGCAGATACTCGTGTTGAGCTGCTGGGAGTGGTTTGTTGAGCATATCAGCAATTTGATCATGTGTAGATACATACTGCAATTTAACAAAACCTTTTTTTCACTAATTGTTTTATATTTGGATAACGGATGTCAATATGTCTGGACCTAGAACCTGTGAAATGTGATTCAGAAATATCAACCACCGATTCATTGTCTTTCATCACGGTGATCGGTCGGATCGGACGTGTCCAGATATCTGTGACTAAAGCATCAAACCAAGTTAGAGAATTACATGTATCTGAAACACAAGCATATTCAGCTTCAGTAGATGAACAAGAAACAAAATTCTGTTTACGCACTTGCCAGTAAACAGGACATCCATTCAAGAACATCATATAACCTGAAGTACTTTTACGTGATTTCTTATCGCTCGCCCAATCAGAATCTGTATAACAACATAATTCTGCATAATCAGTATGTGTTGGTTCTAACAATAACTTCATATGTTTCGTGTGTTTTAGGTACTTCAATAATTTCTTAACGCATGTCCAATGAAACTGTTTTGCCTTACCTACGTGTCGAGATAAAAGATTAACACTAAGTGCAATGTCGGGTCTGGTCCAACTACTAATGTACAATAGTGACCCAATAACTGAACGATAAAGTGTTTGATCCTCGAACTCAGGACTTGATTCATGTGTCAAGTTGTGAAAATCTGTTTGCATGGGTGTCTTTGTTGTGTTAGCATCCTTCATGTTGCAACGATGCAAAATTTGTTCAATTTTATCCTCTTGTGAAAGACTAAACCCCTTCTGTGTTTTTTTCAATCTGAACACCTAAATAAGTGCTAATATGACCTAATGATTTCAATGTGAAGTATCTCTGCAAAGCTTTGGCAAAAATTTCACTCATTTGCTTATTTGGACCAATATAAACAATATCATCAACATAAACAAGAACTATCTCATATGCATTGTTAGATCTTTTTGTGAACACGCACTCATCAGTTTCAGACTTAATAAAGCCCATTGAATTTAGTTTGTCAGTAAGACATAAGTACCACATTAAACCAGACTGTTTCAGACCATAAAGACTTTTGTTTAGAAACCAGGTATCCCCTTCTTGCTGTCGGAACCCTGGAGGGCCTCTCACGTAGAGCTCTTCATCTAGGTCTGCATGTAGATAAGCCGTGTCAACATCAAACTGGAAAACTTTTAAACCAAGGATAGTTGCAGTTGCTAAAGCAATTTTTACACTCTCAGTTCGAACTGTCAGTGAGTAGGTATTTGTGTAGTCCTCAGGATAACGTTGAGCGAAACCCTGAGCTACAAGTCTGGCCTTGTACAATGACTCACCATTTGGTTTCTTTTTGATTCTTTAGACCCATCGAGTGTCAATGACCTTTTTGTTTGCTGGAGGTTTTGCAGGTGTAAACACTTTAACTTCCTTTAGACTGTCCATTTCAACCTGCATTGCATCATACCATTTGTCTTGCTCTGAATCAGGAAGCTGCTTGATTTGTGTGAAATTATCAGGTGGAAGTGTAACATTGCAAATCAAAGGCAAGGGTGCTTTTGTCAGTTGCCAAGAATATCGTTGTGGAGGGATTCCTTTTGTGGCCCTCTTGGAACGTCTCGGAACAACTGTCCAGTCTTCTTCTGCTTCGTCCTCGTCCTCACTTTCATCACTAGCGTCAGCATCCGCGGCTTGCGAAGACAGAACATCGGGTTGAGAAGAATCAGTGGAATCTTGATCATCAATCTGTGTGGCATCAGCAGTATCATCTCTGGGAAAATAAACTCCAGGATCATTAGAATGAATCATTAGAATGAATCCTGGACCAGTCTGATTTGTTACACTGCTCCAAGTACGGTTGACAATGTAATTTGCATATTTTATAGCTTCACCCCAGTATATCATATCAAGGTTGGCGCCTTCTAGGAGACAACGCATCATGGTTTGCAGGACCCCTTGTCTTCGTTCTACGACCCCATTATGAGCCGGTGTGTAAGGAGCCGACGTCTGATGAAGAATTCCATTCTTACGCATCCAGTCCTGGAAACGCTGAGACATGAATTCAGCACCACGATCCCTCTGGATTCTGGCGATGCAAACTTGGTGTTGGGTAGAAACAAGGGCTCCAAAGTCTTTAAAGATCTGAAAGGTCTCAGATTTTTCTTTCATAGGATATCCATATCCATATCTAGAGTAATTATCAACAATTGTTAGAAAATATTTTCTACCACCAAATGATGGCGGAAAAGGACCAACTATGTCAGTGTGAACCAAATCAAAAATGCGTGTTGACAGGCGTGTAGCGCGTTTGGGAATGGCTGCTGCTTTGGATTTGGCCTTTTTGCAGACAGCACAATCCAAAAACACCTTACACCCCTTTAGATACAAACCTTTTGAGAATTCCGGCATCTTCCTAAGAACACGGAAACTGGCATGCCCCAATCTTCTATGCCATTTATGGATACGCCTAGAATGCAAATGTTTACCAGTTAGTGAATTTTCGACATTAACAGTTTTATGAGGAACCTCAGGCTTGCTCTGACAACCTGTTTCCCAATTTTCTTTTTGTTGGCTTTAGGAGCCTTTGGAGCAGCAACAGGTTCTCTCACTGGAGCATCTCTCTCTGGGCCTGTGCTCTCCCTTTTTGGAGTTTGTATACTTGCCTGTGTTTGCGGTTTAGGCTTTGGCTTTAAGTAATAGACACCACCAATTAATATGGTTTCAGCAACAATATCTCCATCTTTAACTATGTAACTTGCTTTTTCAAGGTGGTGAACCTGGAATTTTAATGCTCTAGACAAGTGACACTGACTAAGCAAATTACTGGTTGCTGTTGGTATATAATAAACATCAGGAATGAATGCATCGAGCTCTTCAACATAAACAGTTCCTTTTCCTTTGACCTGACAAGGGTGATTGGAAAAAGAATAAAGTTCACGTAGTTCAGGTTCAGGCTCGTGCATCTCTGTGAAAAGTTCCTTTCTGTTGGTAACATGGAATGCTGCACCACTGTCCAAAGTCCACAGAAGTCGTCTGTCATACTCTGGTTGAGGTTGTGGATCATTGGTTAAAGCCAATGTGGCGAGTGGAGCTTGCGAATCACGCTGGGGACCACGACGACCTTGTCTTCCACCTCTGCCTCTGCCTCTGGAATCTGTTCCTCTGGGCTGGTATGTGACAGGAGCTGGAGCTCGTTGGGGACAATCCTGGGTGGCATGTCCCACACGATTACAGATGTAGCATCTTGGCATCCTTAGAGCATAGGTCCTTCCTCGGAAGGGGCGCCTAGCTGGAGCTCTTGATGCAGGTGGTCCTCTCAAGTGTGGCATGGCTAACATAAGTGCTTCTTCTTCAATTTATTTATTTATTTATTTATTTATTTATTTATTTATTTATTATTCAAATTTCTATACCGCCCTTCTCCTTTCGGACTCAGGGCGGTGAACAGCCAAGATAAAAACATCTATACAAACATCACAGTTAAAAAATAAAGTTAAAATAATTTATAAATTTGGCCCATAATTTAAAACTTGTCAATTAAAATCAATATTAAAATATTAAAACTAACCCTAAAATCAAGACAGACCGGCTAACTGAAAAAAATAAGTTTTTAGGGCCCGACGAAAAATCCGAAGGTCGGAGATCACTCGTATCTCTGGGAGTAGATTGTTCCATAGAGTAGGTGCCACCACAGAGAAGGCTCTCCTCCTGGGGGTCATCAGCCGGCACTGTCTGGCCAACGGCACCCTAAGGAGGCCCTCTCTGTGGGAGCGAACCGGCCGGTGGGAGGCTATTGGTGGCAGAAGGCGGTCCCGTAAGTACCCTGGCCCTAAGCCATGGAGCGCTTTAAAGGTGATCACCAACACCTTGAAGCGCACCCGGAAGTCCACCAGAAGCCAATGCAGCTCGCGCAGGAGAGGAGTCACATGGGAGCGCCCCGTCGCTCCCATAATCCCCCGCGCAGCCGCATTTTGCACCAGTTGGAGCCTCCGGGTGTACCCCAAGGGGAGCCCCATGTAGAGAGCGTTACAATAGTCCAGACGAGAAGTGACGAGTGCTTGAGTGACCGTGTGTAGGGAGTCCCGGTCCAGAAAGGGGCGCAACTGGCGTATCAGGCGAACCTGACAAAAAGCCCCCCTGGCCACGGCTGTCATATGCCCTTCTAAAGAAAGCCGCGCATCCAGGAGGACACCCAAGTTGCGGGCCCTCTCCGTGGGGGCCAATGATTTGCCCCCAATAACCAGCGATGGCGTCAGCTGGCTATACCGGGACGCCGACAGCCACAGCCACTCGGTCTTGGAAGGGTTGAGTCGAAGCCTGTTTCTCCCCATCCAGACCCGCACGGCCTCCAGACACTGGGACATAACTTCCAAGGCATCATTGGCATGGTCTGGGGTGGAAATGTACAGCTGAGTATCATCAGTGTACTGATGGAACTCCACCCCAAAACCACGGATGATCTCACCCAGCGGCTTCACATAAATGTTGAACAGGAGGGGCGAGAGGACCGACCCTTGCGGCACCCCACAAACAAGGCGCCTTGGGGTCGACCGCTGCCCCCCTGTCAACACAGATTGCGACCGGTCGGAGAGATAGGAGGAGAACCACCGCAAAACGGTGCCCCCCACTCCCAGTCCCTCTAGCCGGCGCAACATGATACCATGGTCGATGGTATCAAAAGCCACTGAGAGGTCTAATAGGACCAGGATAGAGGAAGAACCCCTGTCCCGGGCCCTCCAGAGATCATCCACCAATGCGACCAATGCCATTTCCGGGCTGTACACAGGTCTGAAGCCGGACTGGAGCGGATCCAGATAGACAGCTTCATTCAGGTACTGGGGAAGCTGTCGCGCCACCACACTCTCAACAACCTTCGCAATAAAGCGAAGGTTGGAGACTGGATGATAGTTAGCCAAAACAGCCGGATCCAGGGATGGCTTCTTGAGGAGAGGCCTCACCACCGCCTCTTTCAAGGCGGCCGGCAGGACACCCTCGCTCAAAGAAGCGTTAATAATCCCCTGGAGCCAGCCTCGTGTAACCTCCCGGGAAGCCAGCACCAACCAGGAGGAACACGGGTCCAATAAACATGTGGTTGCGTTCAGCCGCCCCAAGATCCTGTCCACGTCCTCGGGAGCCAGAGGATCGAACTCCTTCCAGATAACACTCTCAAGACCTGCCTCAGTCATCTCGTCTGAACTAACCCAGTCGGCGGCCAAGTCTTCCCGAATCTGAGTTATTTTATCATCCAGATACTGTACAAAATCCTCAGCTCGGCCCTGCAAGGGGTCCTCCCGCGCTCCCAGATGGAGGAGGGAGCGGGTCACCCTAAACAGGGCGGCTGGGCGGTTATCTGATGACGCGATAAGAGCGGCAAACTAGCTAGATTTCGCTGCTTTTATCGCCACTAAGTAGGTCTTAATATGAGACCTTACCAGTGTCAAGTCAGACTCGGAACGACTGGCCCTCCAACCGCTCTCTAGGCGTCTTTTCCGGCGCTTCATCTCCCTCAGCTCCTCGGAAAACCAAGGAGCTAAGTGAGTTTGGTGCCGGGTCAGAGGCCGCGAAGGCACGACCCGGTCCAAAGCCCCGGCAGCCGCCCTATCCCAGGCGGCCACCAGGTCATCAGCCGAGTCATGAGCTAGAGTCTCAGGAAATGGCCCAAGCTCCATCTGGAACCTATCAGGGTCCATCAGGCACCTGGGGCGGAACCACCTGGTCGGTTCTGCCTCCCTGCGATGGGATACGGCGGTCAGAAAGTCAAGTCGAAGGAGCGAGTGTTCAGACCATGACAAGGGTTCAATATCTACATCCCCTATATCAAGGCCACTCAACCACTGACCAGAGATAAAAACTAAGTCCAGAGTGTGTCCCCCCATATGAGTAGGGCCGTGAATTACTTGGGTCAGGTCCATGGCCGTCATGGAAGCCATGAACTCCCGAGCTACCTCAAATGTTTCACCGATGGATGGCAGGTTGAAATCCCCCATGACCACAAGTCTGGGGGTATCAGCCGCCACCTCGGCTATAACATTGAGGAGTTCGGGCAGGGTCGTTGCCACGTGGCAGGGAGCCAGGTACGTGATCAACAGACCCATCTGCACCCCACGACCCCACTTCACAAAAAGGGACTCACATCCGGCTATCTGAGGTACAGTGGTCTCCCTCGGATCAAGACCTTCTTTTAGAATGACCGCCACCCCCCCTGCCCCTGCCCTGAGCTCTCGGCTGATGAAATGCACGGAAGCCTGATGGGCACATCTCCACGAGGGGAACTCCCCCCTCATGGCCCAACCAGGTCTCCGTGATACCTGCCAGGTCCGCTCCCCCCTCCTGAATAAGATCACAAATGAGGGGGGCTTTATTTACTACGGACCTGGCATTACATAACATCAGCTGGAGACTCGGACGCTGAGACTCTAAGCAGCCTGGGGAACGGGAAGAGCTAAGGGGACTGGGGCACGGAATCGCTCGGAGATAGCGAGCACGTGCCCCCACCACATGATATGGCCCCCTGCTCCCGCCATACCTGCCCCTCCCACTCAGCGTGTTAATAGAGTCCCCTTTCCCCCAGAGTCCGCACCCCCTACAGCACCATTAATAGCAGCCGGACTGGTCTCCAACCCCCGTGGGTTTTCCCCCAAACCCACATAACCTCCCCCACCCTCAGAACCCCTTAAAAGTCTATTTAAAAAAGTCTTTAAAAACCCCCTCAATCCCCTTTTTGCGACATGCCACCTCTCGGGGTCCCAAGATCCGTCATTAAGGTGGGCCCTCGATAACATAGATGGCCAGGCCTGCGAGAGGGGGGAATCTCGCAGCACAAGAAGCTTTGCCCTAGAATACATTTTAACACTAGAGTGATAATACAAGTTTGGCCTAGACATGGCCTAGGGGTCTATAATGATGGTTTCAAATGTCCAGGAAGCAAGACTAAGATAATCGGAAAAGTCACCATTACCCTCTCACGGTAATGGGTAGGAGTCCTCACGTTCAGTCCAGCTGAGGGGAACTATCCAACCACCCTCTCACGGTGGTTGGCCATCCTAATCAGCCAAGATGGAAAAAGTCAGGAAAAGTCCAAAAACCACCCTCTCACGGTGGTTTGGCGTTCCTGGCCCTGAAAAGATGAGTCCCATCTGCGGCGAACGTAGTCTGGAACTGGCTCCATCCATCCTCCCGTAACTGCCTTGTCCTCCATACAGCCAGGAGATGGGACGAAAGACAGAGCCAGGTCCCAAGCTCTGGGGAAGAAAGTCCACATTGGCCGATAGGCCGATAACAGGGCCAGAAAAAGGGATGGGGGGAGGCCATCCATAGCGACCCAATACTTGAGCCGTCCACCAACCTCTCCAACCCCAGGTCTTTCCACACAAGCCCTTAACGTCAGCCATGTATCCTTCAACCCCTGAGCACAATGGGGTTCAACTCCCCCATTTCAATGTCGAGGCTTGATGTTCCTCTCCTCTCCTCCAACGCCAACAACTCTCCAGCTCTCCAGCACCACCGCCCTCGACCTGGTTGCCACGCAGCAGCCACCATTACCACAGCGTCGTCCTCGGCGCTGGCCACACCCGAGCTCCCAGCGTTCCCCAGCGCCCCCGGAACATCCAAAAGAAACCCCCAGGGGCATCCAGGGTCAGGGGGGAGCTCGCTGGGCATCACCGCCACCACCGCCGCCGCCACCACTCTGGCTGCCGCCGCCTCGGCCAAACAGGGAGAAAAAACAGCGGAGCCGATGCAGCCGGGCTGTCAGCGTTCAGCCTCGGCGTTCTTCCACCCGTGCCGTCTTCCGCTCACTTCTCCCCAGCCACAAGGTTCCGGAGGGCGAAAAAGCCCTCATCAGGCTGGGGAGAGACTCCTCAAACTGGAAACGGGGCTGCCGATGTTCATGGCAGCCCCAGAAGACCCCTGACAGTCCACGAGCCGCCCATCTCTAGGTACGATCTAGACGGGCGTCGCCATCTTGGGGCATGCGCAAATGAGAAGTCTGCATAAATTGTCCACTGTGCGTTGAGCAATAGGGACTTGGTTAATCTTTGTAATGGTATCTTTCCATTCATAGATCAAAGAGTTAATGATAATGCTGATCATTTGAATATCATCAATGTTATAGTCTCTTTCTCTCAATTCTCTTCTCAGTCCTTTCAGTTTGGTCAAATGTCCTCCAATTTGTTCACCAGGTTTCAATCTCGAACCATGGAATTCAGACATGAGGAAACATGAAGATTCAATTGAAACAGGCCTGTAGTAATTTTCCAATTGGGCCCAAATTTGTTGGGCCGTTGCATCAGGTGAAAATGTAACCTGCAGTTCAGTATCCATGGACATCAATAATGTTGTGCAAGCTTTAGTTTCTAAATCTCTTATTGCAGGAGACCATGGCTGAGCAGGGGGATTAAAAATCATACAGTGAGTGCCTTCTCTATGAAGTAACAATCCAATCTCACTGACCCAGGCCTTATAATTCTGTCCTGACATCTTTAATTTGGACTCACCAGCTAGTGGAGCAACAGAAAATGCCTGGTGAGGAACATGCATTTGGTATGCTGGCTGTTGCACTGGAATCTGCTGTGTTCCAGCTGCCATTTGTGCTTGAGCTGCAATATTAGCATGACCTGCTGGAGACGCAGTCATTTGCCTTTGCTGCATTGAGCGTTGTTGTGTTCCATCTAAAAGGACACCAGCACCACCAGGGGGTGCTGGAGATTGAGCCTGTGGAGACACTTGTGGCATTTCAGTCTGAATATCTGGGTGAGTTAATGACATGTTTGCTAAAGTCTGCTGTAATAGTTCAAAATGTTCATGTAGGCTGCGATGCCTTTCAGCTTTCTCTAGTAAATTACTTTCGCCAGCAGATGATGCTGCACCTTTAGTTTCGGGCAGCTCAGTTCTTTCTGCAGATGTGGCACTTGTAATCTCATCAGTGAGAATTTCATGTGATGTGTGCACAGCTCTCTGTTCTGATTGGCCTGACACAAAATCCACCAGGGGGAGTGTCTTTGGCTCCGAAGAAGAAGCCAAAATGGCGCTTTTAGAGATTTTGAAAGCACTAGACTCTCTCTTATCTTGCTCAAGCATAAATAAATCCATTTTTGCCTGGGATAACTTCTGTTCAAAAATTTCTATCTGGTCACGATAGTTTCTTATAGCTTGCTCTTTAGGAGTGACCCTGAAGGTTTGAGAGGGATAATAAATTTGTTCTCTCTCTGCGTAGGAGGAAAAAGGCTTTGCCGTTTGTGGAGAATCTGGCTCTGCACCAAGCATTACAAAATCAGAAGGCTCTGGGGCAACTGCATAATTGGAAGGGGGCGTTACTGACCTCAGTCATAGTGTTTCGCCTTTATCTTCCTTCTGAACCCTTTGTAAGAGCATTTCATCTGTTTCTTCTCCTCCCATGGCTCTGAGTTTCATTTTGCCCTTTTTCTTCTTTCTCGTCATCTTAGCAGACAATTAATTAGCATTCCTCGGTCGCAAAATAAATAATCATCTGTCTAATTAGCCTAGAGGTCTTATCAAAGTAATGAGCAAGGAAAAAGCCATAATTTTGACCGCCCTCTGCTACCAGGTGTCAGGGTGCTGATTAATCCCATTCTGCCTTTGGGACAATCACACCTTGATTAAGAGGAGTGGATCGAGACTTTTCCTTGCAAGCATACTTTAAGAAAACAAAACCCAAAGATATATCTTCTAATTAAACTCATTTATTTGTTATAAAAAAATAAAACATCTCACTAACTAAGAAAATTAATTGTTACATTTTGAAAAAAAGGTCGTGCCGGCTGCTTCTCAGCAGTTGGACTTCTTGGAAAGAGAAGAAAGAAAAGAAGAGAAGGAATGTGGGTGGAGTACATGCGCAGTTTAGCTTACTGATAAGGATTCTTGGCAAGCTACGGAAAGTCTGATAGTCCAGAAATGAGAGCTCAGCTGGTAAATAAAAGAATGCAGTGACATTCCCTCCTTATGGAGGGTGTCAATGATGGTTTTCTGCACAACTGTCAGTTCAGCAGTCTTTCCCATGATTGTGATTCCTACTGAACCAGACTGAGAGACCATTTAAAGGCTCAGGAACCCTTTGCAGGTGTTATGGCTTAATTAGCTGATTAGAGTGGGACACTTTGAGCCTAGAATATGGAACCTTTTCACAATATTCTAATTTTCTGAGATTGTGAATTTGGGGTTTTCATGATCTGTAAGCCATAATCATCAAAATTATGACAAATCAAGGCTTGAACTATCTCGCTTTGCATGTAATGAATCTATCTCATATATTAGTTTCACATTTTAAGTTGCATTACTGAAATAAATGAACTTTTGCATGATATTCTAATTTTTCGAGTTTCACCTGTATATCTTGCTGTTTTATGTGTTTTATAGTCCAAATTTCCATCCACAGCACCATTAAAATCTCCCATCATACATATGTTGTCATTTTCTAATTCAATTATCTTCATATGTAATTTTCTATAAAAGTCATTTTGATTGTTATTTGGAGCATATATTGCTACTAAAAGAATTTTCATATTATTATCTGTTATCTCCACCATCAAAATTCTACCTTCTGCATCTGTATATATTTGCTCAGCTGGAATTGTATTTCTGATATATAAAACCACTCCTCTCTTTTTGCATTGTGGCAGTGATGTAAAAATTTTTTCCTAGTTTTGGTTGTATCAATAATTGTTCAAATTGTTTTTTAATATGTACTTCTTGTAGACAGATTATATCAAATTTTAATTTCTCTAATTTATGAAACAACTTTCTTCTTTTAACGGCTGAGTTAAGTCCATTTATATTTATTGAAATTAATTTTCTTTCTTCCATATTCATAGTTTATATGTAGGCTTTGTTGCTCTAGTTGATCTAACTTCCCGTTGTTCCTTATGTTCCACAATGCCTCCTACCGCGCCTTCTGCTGCTTCAATCATTGCCAACTCCTCTTCTCGGAATTTTACTGGCACAACTGTTGTTTGGGTTTCCATTTCCATTTCCTTCTCTTTCAAAAAATCTTCATAGAATGCTTTCGCTTTGTCAATTGTATCCAGTCTATATCTTTGAAGTTGCCACGTTAAGACTAACCCTTCTGGTACCAAACATCTGTAATTTACACCTTTTTGAAGTAATATTTTAGTCAGAAATTGATATTCCCTTCTCATCTCTCTCACTTTTCTTGGTATTTGTTTCAAAACCACAACTTCTTTCTCCTTATATTTCAAAGTTTTTTCTCTGACAATCTGAAGTATTTGTGCTTTAATCGATTTCTTAGTAAATCTTTTTTTTTGAATTTTTTAAAAATTTATTTTAAACATAAAACATATCTTTTTAGAGCAAAAATTTGATCCAGTATAAAATAAGTATAGATTCCAAATTTCATCCATTACCATTTTAAAGAAGAAAAAAAGAAGAAAAAGTAAAAAAGAAAAAGAAAAAAAGTTCTAAACCCAATTTTTCCATTCAATCTAACATCTTGTTCTAACATTTAACATTCTATTAAATATTACCCTAAATCTTAAATTCCAAATCTAAACAGCTTTTTATAATATTAATTTATCATTTTAACAATCAATATTTCATATATTTCCCTTACTTCAAAGACCCAAATTCAATCAGTATTTCTTCAAAATTGCATCTAAAAACCAACACAAAGTATTTTACTCCTCTCTTACAAACATTTCAAGATCAATTCACTTTAAAATTTACTTCTAAGATATCTCCTTCACTCCTCCTAGGTTTATTTTTAACTGGATTACAGCTTGGTTTGCTGATTTCCAGGGATGCTTGCCTCCACTCCTAACCTTATTTAATGGCTGGATCAGTTTGATTTTAACTGCTCTCCAACATTTTCTCCTCCACTCCTCCTAGTTTTATTTTTAGCTGGATAATGGCTTAATCAACTGTTTTCCAGGGATGCTTACCTCCACTCCTTACCTTATATTTAACTGGTTCACAGTTTGACTCTAACTGCTTCCCAGCATTGTCTCCCCCACTCCTCCTAAGTTTATTTTTGGCTGGTTCACAGCTTAATCAGCTGTTTTCCAGGGATGCTCACCTCCACTCCTTACCTTATACTTAACTGGTTCACAGTTTGGCTCTAACTGCTCTCCAGCATTATCTCCTCCACTCCTCCTAAATTTATTTTTGGCTGGTTCACAGCTTAATTAGTTGTTTTCCAGGGATGCTTTCCTCCACTCCTAATGTTATACTTGACTAATTCACAGTTTAGTTTTAATCATCTGATCACCCAAATTATACTTCTTTTCACTCCTAATTTTCATTTAATTAACTGATTCATAGTATTTTATTTTAACTTACCAATTAAAAATAATGATACATTTTAATATCTATCTTCTCTCCTATTCTCTCCTAAACTATTAATTTTCTTTAAATTTATTCAAAAATTCATTCCCATTCTCTTATTTACTATAAAAAAACACAGTTTTTTAATCCATTTTAGAATCCATTTTCTGTAACCATTAAGACTCTTATTAATATTTTTTTTAAAACAATTCATAGTCTTCACATTTCTTATGGTTTTTCTATAGCAACATTTCTCGCTTTAAAAAATAATCATAAATGCTATAAACAATTCTTGTTAATATTCAAAGCTTCATTCACAAACCTCTTTAAAAAACACAATTTTCTATAGTTATTAAATCTATCAGCAATTCTTGTTGACAATCAAAAATTCGTTCATCGTCTTCATATTTATTATAATTCTTCTATAATCACATTTTTCCCACCTTAAGAACCACTTCTCTCAATGATAATAATGGAAAGTAAAAAAGGAAAGAAAAAGGGAGAAGAAAGGGATAAAAGTATGGCAAAAAAAATTAAGAAGAAAGATTCAAAAAAGAAAAAAGAAAGAAAAAAGAGAGGAATAAGATAAAAGAATAATAGGAAAAAGAAAGAAAAGAAAAATAGAAAAGAGAGAAAAAGAAGAAAGAGGAAATCTCCTCCTTACATTATTTAAACATCAATTACATAGAAAGCATTTACATCCATCTTAATCAAACTGTAGCACTTTTCTCATCTTGCTACCCAATATATTCCAGTTTTTCCCTATCTCTAATCTGTCTTTCCTTTTCGGTTCCAATATCAGTAAACTTGTAAAGACTAAAAGATTTAGTTCTTTTGTGTTCCATGTATGGTATCATCTTGTCTTCTTCCGCTGCTACATCCTTCCCTTTTATTGGCATGCCATTAATCAGCAGTTTTAATTGTTCCAAATAATTCCTTCTTTCCAACCATCCATAAGTAGTCCAGAGTCAAATTAAGTGCAACTAAAGTCAAACCTCTTTAGTTTTTCTTCAAAGTAAACCAATTTAGGAAGCAAAAGTCAACGTTTCTCCTTTAAGTAGCAAGCAGTCCACAATTTACATTTTCATTTCTTCTTAATAGGCAACCATTTTAGCTTTCTCCACTTACATCTGCTTAATCAGTTTAAATTGTTCCTTCTCATTTCTTCTTTCTTCTTTCTTTCCTTAATACCACCAAAGAACAAATTAAAAATCCCCAAAGTTGAACCTCCTTAGTTGTTTTCATAATAAACCAGCTTAGGTAACAAGATACATTGTGTCTGAGTCAAACTGAAAGTAATCCACAAGATTAAACTTTCACTTCTCCACGACACAACTCCATTTTAGCCAATATGCAATTCTCCGCTTAGCTTTTCCAATTGTTTCAACAGGTTTCTGCTCAATGCCTCCTCCCTCCTTGTCTCTCCAAAAGCAATCCATATCAATAACGAAAAGTTTCAAAGTTTTATAGTTGACAACTAACAGTCATTTCACAAAAATCCACATTAAAGATAGTTCACAAATGGGTCTCTTCCTCCAGCACATAGCTTATCTAAATCTTCTTGCCCCCACAGTCTGTAGCCGCTACTTAAGGCTAGGGGCTCTCTTGTCAAAATCCATTTTTAACGCTGTTCCCGCCAGGGTAAAACTCACTTACCCGGCTTCCAAACAGTTTGCTCTGTTTCCTTGCTTCTCTTCCTGCACATTACTTTCCCGGTTGTCACAGCCTTGAGGCAGCTACCATGGCTGCCTTTCAGTCGCCTCCAACACAGAGGGTAATCCTCCGGCCCCGAGGAACCTGCCCGTTCCTCTCGGGCGACCGAGGGGTCCCTCTCTTACCCCCTGTCCCTCCAGGACAGGATAGGTCTGTAGACCTGCCGGCGGGGGCTTAACAGACGGGGTTTTCGCGGGGCTCCTTAGAGCCCTGTTTTTTCCCCCGTCAGGGTCGCCGTGACGCCAACCGGAAGTTTGCTTGATTTTTTTAGTAAATCTTATATGTACTTCTCGTGGTAACTTGTTGCGCATTGCATATCTAGTATACACTCAATATATCTCGTCCACACCATTCATCATCTTCTCCTTAGTGATTTCTAACGCTTCAGCCAGTATTTCTGTCATAATTTCTGCCAGGTTCTCTCCCTTTTCTTCTTCCACGTTTTGAAATCTAAGATAAAATTCTGATCTAGCCATCTCCCATCCACTTAGTCCACTCCTATCTCATTCAACTTATCCCAATCTATTATCTATATCTTTGATATTTTCCTCCTTTTGCTCGTCCTTTTTCCCAAGCTTTTGCAGTCTCTCTTCATATTTCAGCATCACTTGCTGAATGTTTGCCGATGTCAGCGCCTCAGCGCTGGCATAGAGAGGAGAGATAAGCTCTGAACTTTTGCCTGCTAAATCCCTTTGAAGCTCGGTCGTCGTGGAAATGAGGAGGGGGGAGACATTCCTGTGAAATGACGAGACAAGAAGTCAGGAGAGGGACTTGGAAGATAGCCAATGAGAAGCAGAGAATTGGGGATCGGAAAGGGAGGGATTGGGGGGCAAAAGGTCAGTCTTGTCCGCATCGAGTCATGATCCGGTTGCTGTGCTCGAATAAAGAAAAGATTTGCTTAAAGATTGGCAGTTTGGAAATTCATTTATTTTGAGATAGCATCGAAGTCTGACAACCACTTTTTCATCTGTCTTAAGTAGTTGTTGTTCCATCCTTTGGACTGCTTGGAGAATCATCTGTATCGACATATCTTTCTCTTTCTCTTTTTCTTTTTCTTTCTCTTTCTCCTGCTGAAGCATCATCTGGATTGATCGCTGTCCTCCAGATGGTGACGAGGAGGGTGTGGTAGAAGAAGATCCCACTGTCGCTACTTTTCTACTCATTCTGTCTAGTAGTCAGCAAAGACCAAAGCCAAGCCAAAAAGGTAACAAAAAAAAGTTAAAAAGAAGAAAAAGGGCGGGGGGAATGAAGCAATTCTTCAGGTTCTTCAAAACCCTAATCCATTAACGAGCTAAAAGTAAAAAAAAAAAAAAAAGGATGAGAGAAAGAACAGAAAAAAGAAAAGCCAACCAAAGCTAAAAAGAGAAAAGTAAAAATCAAAACTCAAAAATCAAAAATCAAAAATCAATCTTCAGGCTCTTGAACGCCTTAATCCAACTCAGTTATGTAGAAATAATGAAAAAAGAGAATCCATTAAACACATTTATGCAAGGAAAGCATGCAGAGAGTTATCACTTAACCAAGACAAGAAAAGATAATAAAAGCCAAAAGAAGTTCCAATTTCTTCTGCAATGTTTCTGGACTCCTACTTCTAGTAAATCCACAAGGAACACCTGGGTAAACAATACAGATAGTTCCAACTTCCTCAGATGTTCTCACAACAATCTTATCAACCAAGAGGTTCAGAGTCCTTGAGTTATAATAACAATGTAATTCTCAGCTTGCTACTTGTATAAAGACAAGTAACAAAGTTTCTTTTCCAGTAGATGGCAGTATTACACATTCTCCTGTCTTTCCTGCAATTTATAATCCAAAACTTCTTTGTCAGTAAAATAGTAAAATATAAAGTTTAAACAATCTTCAAGAAAGAAAAAAAAGAGGAAAAACTTCAGTCTCGAAGAAAAATTATTTTTTTAAAAAAAGGCACAAAGGATTACCAATATTAGCCTCTTAATTTGTCAATCTCTTTCAGTCCAGTCCCGGTCAATAATAGAACAAAACTTTAAAGTCCGCCAAATTAAATGGTTTGGGTAGAAAAAAACAACAACTCCCAATTAGATTTGCCTCTTAATTTCTTTTAATCTCCAATTATCTTGTCATTTCACATCAGGGTGTTCTTTATATTGATTTAAATTAAAGCTCTCTCACTGCATCAGCTCACTGTCCTTCTATTTCTCTTCCAGAGCTGTCCCAACTTCAGCAGCCACGATGGCTGCCACCCTGCTGTGAGAAAAAGGGCTTCTCCTGGATCAACCAGGGACTTTGCGGTGTCCCTGGGATCGTCAGGATGTGCCCTCCACTATCACAGTCAGAACGAGACTGTGAGGTCCAAAAAGGACCGTCCAGCAGCAGGGCTTTTGGCGGCGATCCTGGAGCCCCAGAATCTCCCGACCGTTCCGTCGCGACACCAAGGTCCTCCCCTGTGCTCTGACATTTTTAAAAGATATGATACAATGGTTCTGAGATAACATCTGCTAGCTCCTTCAGAACTCTGGGATGTAATCCGTCAGGTCCTGGTGATTTATATTTATCAAGATCAGATAGGTGTTCTCTAACCATTTTCTTGCTTATTTTAATTTTTATTTCTAGTCTGCCTTTTGCAGTTAGGTTTTTAATATGTTGGGCTATAGTTTCTTTTTGCGTGAAGACTGATGCAAAGAATGAGTTAATCAGCTCTGCTTTCTCTCTACTGCCTGTTACTTTGCCATTTTCTCTCTTTAGTGGCCCTCCTGTTTCCTTGGCTTCTTTCTTTTTATTTATGTTGAAAGAAACTTTTAAAAATTATCTTTGACTTTTGTTGTAAGTCTTTGTTCATTCTGAGCCTTCACTTTCCTGAGTTCAACATTGCAGATTCAGGCTATCAGCTGATACACTGCCTTAGTTATGTGTACCTCTTTCCATTTTTTGTACTTGTCCTTTTTGTTTTTCAGTTTATCACAGAGATCTTTGTACAATCATGTTGGTTTCTTCTTCTATTTCTTGTTTTTCTTTTTCAGTGGTATTGTGTTGGGCTGGGCTTTTATGATTCATTGTTGTGTCATTGGTCCCCACATGTAGGAGAAGAAAGGGGTAGTAATCCATGGGGTTGATTATTTTAGTAAGGTACTCAGTTACATCTTTGTTTTTTGCTCCAGGGAGAGCCTTGGTGGCACAGCAGACTAAAGCACTGTTAAGTAACACCAGCTGCCTGCAATTACTTCAAGTTCCAATCTCACCAGGCTCAAGGTTGACTCAGTCTTCCATCCTTTCGAGGTAGGTAAAATGAGGACCCGGTTTGTGGGGGCAATAAGCTGACTTTGTATAAAAAATAACACCGCTTTGGGGGGGGGGGCGAAAGCCCTACTAAGCAGGTATATACAAAAGTATGAAGGCTATTGCCTAATGCAGCGGTTCTCAACCTGGGGGTCGCGACCCCTTTGGGGGTTGAATGGCCATTTCACAGGGGTCGCCAAAGCCCTCTCTTGCCCCCCCACGCCTTCACTCACCCTCACTCTCTGCTCTGTTGGATTGCCGGCCGTTCACTTACCCCGCCCACTCCCAATCTATTGCTGCCTCCTGAGTCCCAGCTGATGGCTAGAGGAAAAAAAACTGTTTAAATTCTTGCCGCAGGGCTTCAAAGGGCCAATAAATAGTGGTGGGCGAGGGGCGGGTGAGCCCGCAATTTAACAAATGGTTCGGTGTTTTTTTGTAATTTTATTGGCCCGCGGAGCTTCAGCATAGGCTAATTAGCCCTTGATTAGATCGGCTCCCGACTCTCAGCTGATTTGCTCTCAGCTGTTTTGCTCAGGGCTCTGCTGCTTGTTTGCAAAGAGTGCTGGAGCAATTTTTTTTCCCCTAGCTATGCTGAAAAATGAAACTGAAAGTAAAGCAGGCTGTTGGCTTTGCTGTTGCTACAAAGTTGGAAAATTAGGCAGGCAGATTTCTTTTCTTTTTCCTCACCAAAAAAGGTAGGTGCAAACAATGGGAAATTTAGGGAAAAAGTGGAGAGTTCAAGATTTTAAAACACAAAAGAAAAAAAGCTCTATTTAACTAGGGAATTGTAATAATTGAGATACTATTAATTGTATATTGTGTTGAAAGCAGAAATGGTTAAGTTGTGGTTTGGAGGAATATATGGGGGAAATTATTTGGTTTATTATTATTGGTAAATATAATTAACTGATTTGTAAGAAATTGGATTGGATGGAAATAATTGGAATATTCATGTTCATATTGATTAATATACAAAAAAGATAGTTATATAACATTGATTTATATTAAAATGTTGAATTTATATTAAACAACTGTAATATTACATAATTAACCAATGTGAGGATAGATATAAAAATAGATGACAATGGGAAGGGGTATAATATAGAATAGAAGGGAAAAATTGAATTTGATTAAGATTAGAGATGAGGATGAAGGGTAATATTGGTTTTTTACAAAAATAGATGAGGAATAAATATGGCAAAAAGGAAATATAGAAATTGTAAATTTAATTGAAATGACTAAACACTGTTTAAATTTGTGAACCGGCCAAATACTCTGTTCAAAGAAAATACATTGTATGTTTGTATGAGTGTTTCTAATTATTGTTATTTATTCATAATTATTCTCTTTTATTCTTTAAAGTTTAACAATTCATTCTTTATCTTAATATCTTTATATTTGTTTGGGGTTGGCTTTCTTCCCTTTCATCTTTTTTATTGTACAGCAATCTTTCTCCTCAAACCTACCACCTCTCTCTTTTCTTTCCTTCTTACTTTCTCTTCCTCCCACTCTTTTTCTCCTCCCTACTTCCTCTTCCTTTCTCCTTCTCTTCCTCTCTTCCTCCCTCTCTTACCCTCACTCCTACTCTAATTTCCCTTCCCTTCCTTCATGTCTCTCTCTATTGCTGTATCCTTTTATGCATATGGACTGCTCAGAGGGCTGAAAAAGTTATTTCTGACTGGTCCTCGCACTTTTGACCAGTCCTCGAACTTACGACTGTCCTCACATTTTTTGCCCTATCTTATCACCATGGTGAAAAGAAGCAGTTGTGAAATGAGTGACATGGTTGTTAAGAATGCTACACGGGCATAAATGTGAGGATGGTCATAAGTGTGAGGACCAGTCAAAAGTGCGAGGACCTGTCAGAAATGACTTTTTTCAGCCCTCTGAGTAGCCCCTATACACATAGCCATGGCCACCCGGTCACATGACCAGCTAGCCACGCCCACCCAGTCACATGACATCCAAGCCATGCCCACAAAATAAGCCACGCCCACAGAACCGGTAGTAAAAAAATTTAGAACCCACCCCTGGTTGGGGGTCACCACAACATGAAGAACTGTATTAAAGGGTCGCAGCATTAGGAAGGTTGAGAACCACTGGCCTAATGCATTGTAAGCTGCCCCGAGTCTCCGGAAAAGGGCAGCATATAAATCTAACCAATAAATAAATATACCTCCCTAGATTGACTGCCTGGTCTGCAGACTATAGTTTCTGTTCCCCTAAGAATTGTCTCTCCTATCACCAATATTCACCCCCCCCCCAAGTATCTGGAATACTTTTCTTCATGTTGCAGGGATGCTGGGTTGTGTCTCTTTTTAAGAAACTATTGAATGCTATTTGTTTGCTCTCTATTGTGCTTTATTTTGATGAAGTTTTCTTGTTTAGGTTGGGATTTCTCACTTTGTTTATTGAGTTTCAGAGTGTGTAGAGTTGACTCTATATCCTTTACTTTTTCTTCTAGTAATTCAAGTAGTTTACATTTGATACAGTGGTGGGTTCCTCCTGGTTCGGCCCAGTTCCACCGAGCCGGTAGCGGTGACGATATGACATCACCGAACTGGTTCTGCCCCCCTGCCCCCCTGCCCCCCTGCCCCCCTGCCCCCCCGCCCCCTCCCCGCATTATTCTTACCTTTTATTTGGCCCCATCCCCACTCTATTGCTGCCTCCTGAGTGCCAGCTGATCGGCTAGAAGGAAAAAAACCTGTTTAGACTCTTGCCGCGGGGCTTCAAAGGGCTGCCCTACAGCTGATCAATGTTAAAAGGCAGTGTGGTGGTAGACCGGTGCCTCCAAAAACAAATGAGTAGACCAGTGCCTGCAAAAATAAATGGGTAGACCAGTGCCTCCAAAAACAAATGAGTAGACCGGTGCCTGCAAAAATAAATGGGTAGACCAGTGCCTCCAAAAACAAATGAGTAGACCGGTGCCTCCAAAAACAAATGGGAAGATCGGTGCCTCCAAAAACAAATGAGTAGACCGGTACAGCTCTGCAAGCAGTTAAAAGCCTGGTAGACCAGTACCTCTGCTAAATCCTAAAGAATTGTCACATGACCATCAAGCCACACCCTCAAAATAAGCCACGCCCACAGAACCGGTAGTAAAAAAATTTAGAACCCACCCCTGATTTGATACATACACAGTTTAGGTCTTCTGTGGGCATAAGCTGAAACAAATGGCACACTTTGCAAGTCTTTGTTTCCTAAGAAATTAAAAATTTCTAAAAATTTAAATATTTTCCCTGTTGCAAAGTGTCAGTTTACAATAGTTTACAAGAGTTCTTGACCTTTTGTTCTCTGTCTTGAAAAATCCATTACTATCTTTCCTGTTTTAACTGTCTGTCTCTTTTTCTGTGGTATTTTTCCCTCTTAGATCATTAAGAATTTATTTCTAAAGAATTAAAATAAGTAAACGTTTTTTTCTAATGTTTAGTTGAAAAAAGAAATTGAAAAATTGAAAAAAATTGAAAAAAGAATTTTAAAATTAAAAATATTTAAGAGTTGAAAAAAGATTAAAATTTGATCAAAGAACTTAAAAATTGAAAAAGGAAATTGCAAAATTTGAAAAGGATTTTTTCTTTAAAAAAAGGAATTCAGAGATTTTAAAAATTTAAGAATTTATAAGAGATTTTGGCCCTTTATGAAGTAATATGCACTTGTTTTTTGTTGGAAGTCTCAGACAATTTTCTAGGAGATTCTTTGCTCTTAACCATCTACTCCCTGACTTGAAACTTTATCCCTTTCTGCCCTGTCCACAAGTATCTTGTACTTATGACAGATAAAAATTAATAAAGAAAACATATAGCTATTTGTTAAGTATTAAGATGGAAGATGAACAAGTAAAAGAGACAATGATAGTATGGGCTAAAAATTTTGGCTATTCGATTGAGTTAGATAAATGGCAGAAATTATGGGATAGAAATTATAAATTCACAATGTCTACTGCATGTGAAGAAAATCTTTATAAAATGTTTTATAGATGGCCTTTTCTGCCCTCAAGGTTAGCAAAGATGTTTAAGGATAAATCTGCAAAATGTTGGAAATGCCATCAGACATCTGGTTCATACTATCATATGTGGTGGACATGTGAAAAAGCAAAAAAATATTAGACAAAAATACATACATGGCTGAAAAAAATGATAAAACAGCATATTGATTGGAAACTGTTAGGATATGGTTTGAGCCTAACAAATTGTCCAGGCAATATATGTGTTCTGTAACTTTAATCTGAAAATGTATTATGTGACTTTAAAGGTTTTCTTGCTGATTCATTGTAATGCTGAGTCATGCTGTAATTAGGTAATGACTGGTTGTAACATATTTAAGCAAGGTATTGTAACGTATTCAGTTTGATGAAGATGATATGATATGCTACCATTGTGTGAGGAGTTGCTATGATAAGCTACCATAGTGTGTGGAGTTGCTATTCATTGAGCTATCATAGTTGGATGGATCTGCTACCATCGTGGTTTGTGAACCAGAGTGAGTTTGTTATTCTTTTTTTTTTTATTGAAAAAGTTTTCAAATACAAGTTTTTCCCCCTTTTTCCCCCCCTCTTTCCTAACCCCCCCTCACCACCCATCCCCCCCTGTGACTTCTTCACAACAATAGGCTATTTCATAACTAATTACATACATAATATCTTTCCTTTCCCTTACTCCCTCCTCAGAATACTGACCCTTAGCATATTATTCTTATAACCCATTTTTACGATAATCTGCCCTTTTTTCTCCTCCCCTAAACTTATAGTGTATTATTACAATTTAACATTTAATCTTTTATATATATTAATATAACATTTTAAAGCGGCCTTCTCCCTACATCCAAATTTAACATTTATTCAGTTCTATCCAATTCCTCCACTCCCCTAAATATATGACTTAAAGATCCTTTTTCTTAGACTAATCAATCAGTAAACTAACCTATTTCAACCCTTCAATTCCTACAAAATCATGCAATACAATTCTAAATATAATCCACTGCCCACTTTACTAAGATATACACATATCTATATATGCATTCCATTTTGTAAAAAGAAAAAAGACAATAACTTTAAATTTATAATCCATATAATATCTTCTTTGGTGTCTTTCCACTGGATTGTTAAATCCATCACCCATAATAGGGTAAAATAACATGCTGGTGCAACAGTTTGTTCAAAATCTTCAATCATCTTCTGCCCCCATCAGTAGTAGATATCCTCGTATATATATAAAAGTAAAAACAACCACCCGAGTGACATTATAATTATATCCATATAGTTATAGTTGTGGTGTTCATCAGGATTGTTGATTCCCATCCTCCTAATGGGTAACATCCAGATCTTCTGCATGCCCCAGCGTAACTCTCCTGCCTTGTAACTCAAAATAATTATAATATATTTACCAGTAAAAGAAATCCAGAGTAGATAATTCAAATCCAACAAGGTAAGGCTCTTTTCACATCCCAAAATCACGGCATTACAGAGATCTGCCACAATCCTCAGGATAGTATTAAACAATTGTTCGCCTCCACTATCTTTTCAGATATTCATTCATTTTTTAAAGTCCCTGGCTTCACTGTTGCTTGGTTTAGAAACTGCTGTTTCTATGAGATCTATTTCTTTTCTTTTTCTTTTGCGGGTTGAATTTCCATCCTCGTTTCGTGCCTACCAATTGTGTGTCAGCTGATCGATTTTCATTCTGCTTTATGAGTTGATCTTGTTGGGTTAGTTTTGTCATCTCATCTTTCTTCTCCATCACTTGTATATCAACTGGTTGATTTGCGCACTTGTCTGTGACTTGGTGGTTCATCACATTGGAGTCGGATGACACTGCTCTCTTATTTATAGACAGTCCAGCTGGGGTATCCAGGGAGTCCAAAGACAATTTATCCACCCCAGCCTCTGTAATTTGATATTTTCCTTTTGTTTCCAACTCCTTTTGCTTATCCTGTATTGTGCCTAAAGATGTTAAGTTCATTTTTAAAAATTTTTGATAAAATTCTTCCGCTTTTTCAACAGTGTTCAGTTGATATCTTACTCCTTGGTGTCTCAATATTAAACCAACTGGGGCATCCCACCTAAATAGGATATTTCTTTTTTTTAACTCAGTCACTAGAAAGCCAAATTTCTTCCTCTCCATTAGCATCTTAGTCGGGAGCTCCTTAAAAATCCAAATCTTTCTTCCATGAAATTGCAAAGTAGAATTAAAAGAGTTCTGCACAATATTATTCCTAATTTCTTTATCTGTAAAATAGATCACCACATCTCTAGGCAATTGCCTTTGCTTTGCCAACCAGGAGTTTATTCTATAAATTCTATCAATCCTGCAAAACACTTCATCAGGTTGAACCTTTAAAATCCCAGCCAGAATTTCAGAAGATATTTTCCTTAAGTCATCTCTATTATTTTCCTGCAGACCTCTCAGTCTAATTGCATATTCTGTAAAATTATATTGAATCATTAAAACTTCTCTTTCAATCCTCTGTTGCACATTTTCTTCATTACCAGTCTTTTGGTCAACCTCCATTTTAGGTTTGTCTTCTGAGCTATTATCCTGAATGTTTACCAAATCCTTTTTAATTTTTTGAATCTTGTCATCCAAATTCTCCTCAGTTTCCTTCATTTTAGACTCTAATAATTTAGTCTTTGCATCCAACCGAATCAGAAAGTCTGATAAACCATTAGCTGTATTTAAAATCTTTCAATTCAAAAAGTCAAACTTTGATTTCACCAATTCACCAATTTCTTTAATTTCCTGCTTAAATTTTTCGAGTTGCTGGTTCACAATCTCTTCAAGAAGAAATTCTATTATATTAAAATCAGGTTTCTGACACTGGAGAGTTACAACTTGTTGATGTAGTTTATTAATGGGGGAAATTCCCCCCCCCCCCGTTTGTCTAGCTGTGTAAGTCCCGATGCCATTTCCCGCACAGACAAGATTTAGTGGAAAAGAGAGAGAAAAAAAAAGGCTTGTTTCCAACCAAGATCAATATCAGATCCCCAGGAAAAAAAAAAAGAAAAAGAAAGCAAGAGTGAGAGTGAGGTTTTGCCTCAATTACGGCCAGAAGTATTCATTCCGCTACTTTGTAATAGAAAACGGAAGGACTTTCCCTTTTCAGCCTCTCTTCAAGCCTCAGCAATCGCCATTTTAAAAAATCTTTTTTCCTTTCACTTCTTAAACAACTTCAGTAACTTTTCTAAAATAAGAAGTGAGTTTGTTATTCTAACCAACTACTGTTTGTATGGTAAGAAGATTTTGTATCACTGGACTGATTTAACTGGCAAAGACTTGGATTTGTTTAAAGACTATGAGATTGTTTTTTCACTATAAAGTAAAGTTTTGATAAACCAGTTTGCACATCTCTTATTCATTGCTCTCAGCAACGTTTCTCTGTGCTCTACACTCTGCTGGTTGGTAACACAACAACAATATCCTTAACATTGGTTATGGGCCCAGAAGCTAACCATAACTAACAAGGATTGTTAAGAGCTAAACTGAGAGTTAATGTGAATAGTACAAACTGTGTTTGTGATATACAATCCAAGTGAAGATGGCACTAGAACAAGCAGCAAATTTTTCCATGATAACCCGGCTGGATGGAACAAACTATGTATCCTGGTCTACAAAATGTAATCTACTTTTGCGTAGAGAAGGACTGTGGGACATAGTTAATAATCCACCAGATGTAACAGCATGGGATCCTGCTGATGAGGAAGATGCGAAGATATTAGCCAAGTTTAACAGAGACAATGAACGAGCGCTTTGCATTATTGGACTAACACTGGGTGACCAGCAGCTTGTCCATATTCGTGGTGAAGAGTCTGCTGCTAGGTGTTGGACCAAGTTGAAGAGACTATATGTTCGTGACTCTGTGGGTGCTCATATTTATCTCACACGGAGATTATTTAAACGACATCTTCTTAAAGGTGGAGATATGATGGCTCATTTGGAATCCATGACCAGAATGTTCCAGGAGCTGCATGAAAAGGAACTTGTTTTCTCAGAACTACAACAAGTTTATATAATTCTTTCTTCTTTGGACGATAGTTATGACGACTATGTTTCTTTGTTAGAGGTTTTGTCCAGAGATGAACTGACATTGGCTGGCATAACCGGTAGGTTATTGGAAGAATCCAAAAGAAGACAAGAAAGTGATCAGTTGAGAGTGCAACAACCAAAAGAAGAAAAAATGCATTCAACTGCCTATTTTGTAAAATGTTGTTTTGCTTGTGGGGCTAAAGGGCATATAGCTAAGTATTGTAAGAATAAGAAAATGTCTGTTAGGGACAATACTAGACCCAAGAAGGGTTGTAATTTAGCTATATCCAGTTCAACTCCTGATGTTAACCAGGATTGTTGGGTTGTTGACAGTGGTGCTTCTCAATCTATTTCTAGAAATAGAAAATTTTTTGTTAAAATGGAGAAGAGTAACCAACATGTTAAACTAGCAAATGGCTGGAAGGTTAAGGTACCTGGAGAGGGTGTTGCTCATTGGTCATTTAGTAATGAACCATTGCCTATGTTATATATTCCTGGGTTAAAATTCAATTTATTATCTGTTAAATCATTACTGCAATTTGGGTTTACAGTAACATTTAAAAATGATAAGTGTTTTATTGAGAAAGATGGCAAGGTTGTTACTGCAAGTTTAGAAAATGATTTATTTATTTTAAGGGATAACCCAGTATTGGTGGCTAAGTCTAAGTCTGTTTATAAGAATGTTAAACCACATGATGAATGTATTCATTTACATTTACATTTACATTTTATTAAATTTGTATACCGCCCTACTCCCGAAGGACTCAGGGCGGTGAACAGCCATAATAAAACATATAAATACAAAATTTAAAAAAGAGATAAAACAAATTAAATAAATGTATTCATCTGTTACACCGGAGACTTGGTGTCGAGATCCGCTCGACACTTCGACCCGATACTGGGATCATGGGCCCGACCACTGTGACGAACTATGGGAGTCAGCTGAGGGGGGGTATCGACGACGGAAGCTTCGGGACCTGTTCACACTGGTGGTGGGGGTGTTAGGTTAATGGTAGGCGGCCGGACACAGTTGCGGACGAGCAAGGGTTAAACTTTTGGTGCTCACCGCCCTGGCAACGCCTGCGCACTGGAACCCGGAAGGGCGGTGGTTATACATTGTTAGTGCGTTCTTTAAATTGCGTTCGGAGGCAGCCGCTCCCAACGCCGACTTTGTGTATCCTGCATACCCGTCAACCTTGCTGTGTGTCTCGTGGAGGAAGGTGCAGATCAATAAACCGTTGCAGCAAGCCGTGGCTGCGCGTCTTCCTTTCCTCATACACGGAGCCCGCAACGCAGCTTGACAGAAAGTCGGCGTTTCCTTCTCGCAGCAGCGGTGGTCAGAGGCATGGCGGAGGGTGCAGCAGCTGATTCCCCGGCGACCGAGGAGGTGCTAGACGCGGATGCGGAGGCGTCATCAGACAACGTAGCTTCTGAGGACTTGGACCTTACGGTCGTACGCCCAAAGGCTCGGGCAAGCATTATGACCCCAGACACGGAGGACTGTGGTTCCCGAGGCGAGAGATGAGTGGCTGCCGTCCCCACTTGACCTGGGCGGGACGTCGTTTCAGGGGTGGAGGGAGAGACGGTGGAGGGAGGAGGACGACTGTGAGCTGAGTTGCTCCACCGGGTTGGGAGCATCCACCCTGGATATATTACGAGAGAAGTTCGGCGAGGCGAGCTTCCGGGACGCCCCCTCGTGGCAGCCATGGATACCGGAGTCATGAGCTTGGCAGGGACAGCGGGCATCACAGAGCACGTCGGGGCCATGCTTTCACCTGGCAAGTCCGAGGTTGCGTATCAAGAAGGGTGTGCCAAGACCGGACTACCGAGACCAACCACCGACTGGCATTGCCCTGTCCATGTCCCGTGGGGCCCCGCGAGGCCAAGCCCAGCTGGGCTTATGAGAGAGAGGGTCACACCGTCCTGACCAACAGGGGTTGCAGGGGCATAGTGGCCAGCAGGGGGGCGCCCAGAGGAGAGGCGGAGATAGAGACACCCAGGATGCTCGGCCAGTGGCCCTGGGGCCCATGTGGGGCTCCGGACCATGGCAAAACCTGCAACAACAATGGGGGCCTCCTCCCATACAGGCCACATTTGATGGCAGCACAGACAGAGTCTCCCTATTCTTAAGTCAAATACTCAGTTACATGGATTTGTATGGTCACCTCTTCCCGTCACAATGGGCTATGGTGGTGTCCATCACCACTGTCCTAACGGGCGAAGCAGCGGATTGGGTCGCTGATTTGCACAGCGACCATGCCAGGGAATTGGCTGACGTTGGCCTGTTCCTGGAGGCTTTGCGCTGCCGCTTTGAGGATCAATCACGTACTCAGTTATTGGAGGGCGAACTGGTGGCGTTAAAACAAGGGGGCCGGCCAGCCAGGCAATATGTTAAGGAATTCCGAGCCGTGGCAGGATGACTACGTGCATGGCCGGAACGTCTGCTTATACATCAATTCCGTCTAGGGTTAGATCGAGAATTAAGACAGGCGTGTGTGTACAGAGGCCTACCACCAAAGATATCAGAATGATTTAAGGCTGCGGTGGACCTGGATGTCAGTTTACGGGAGTTCCGGCCCCGTGGGATGGCCAGTTTGCCTACCGCTACACGACGCAGTAGCGAGAAGCCTGTGGGGCCACGGGGGGCGGGTTTTTCGCCTCCTCGCTCCCTCCTCCCAGTTGGGAGGGGTACGATTCGCTGGTTCAGGTGTAACCAGCTGGGTCATCGAGCTGCCGAGTGCCCCATACCTCCTGTGACGGCTGCCGCGTCCAAAACGCCATCATCCACTGGGAAAGGTCGAGAACGAGTCCGGTCCTTGTCGGAATGGTCCAAAGGCGTTACACCCATGTCGACATCGGTGTCCACCCATGAGTCGACAATGACTCCGAGACCCCCTCCGCTCCAGGGGATCACCACGATGCCCTCAGACAGCAGTGAGGACGACGCCACCGGAGACCCTATGGTGAGTGGTCTGATATGGCCTTTCATAATACCGGTGGTCTTACGTCACCTACGCACATCAGCAATGGCGCAACGGGACGCCCTCATTGACTCTGGTTGTACCCGATGTCTCCTTCGAAAGTCTGTAGCCGTGGAACTAGGTTTACAGATGGTGTCGTTGCGTACTCCTATACGTTTTGAACAAATGGATGGGTCATTATTGGGGGGTAGGCCAGCAACACAAGTAACCGAGCCAGTCCGGTTGGAAATATGGGACCATTGGGAACAGATCCGTTTTGTAGTTGTTGACACTATGGTTGAACCCCTTATCCTTGGCCTAGCGTGGTTAGATAAGTGGAGGCCTACCATATGGTGGGAAAGTGGGTACCGAAAACTGCGTTTGAGTCTTGGCCCTGATCCAGAACCAGAGGAGCCGACCAGTAGGGTTGAGGAGAAAGGGGAAGCTGTCAATAGGCAGCCATCGACAGGGTACCCCGAGGAGTACAGTGACCTAGCAGCTGTCTTTAACGAAGAGGAATGTGAGGTGTTGCCCCCTCATAGGGCGACTGATTGTGCCATTGAACTGAAGCCAGGGGTCCGTCTACCAAAACCTCGCATGTATGCGATGACTAAACCGGAACTGGAGGAGTTGAGGCGGTACATAGACAAAAACTTAGCCAGGGGCTTCATTCAGCCTAGCAGATCCCACATGGCCGCACCTGTTTTATTTCGGGAGAAGAAGGATGGTGGGTTAAGGTTATGTGTGGACTTCCGGGGCCTTAACGCTGTCTGTGTTGAACATCTATACCCCCTACCTCTCATGAAAGATTTATTGGCTATTCTGTCAATGGGAAAAGTATTTACAAAACTGGACTTGCAGGAGGCATATTATCGAGTAAGAATCAAACCTGGCGATGAGTGGAAAACCACCTTTAATTATCCTTTGGGTAGTTATAAATTTAGGGTGATGCCATTCGGCCTACAAGGGGCACTGGCCGTTTTCATGCAGGTGATTAATGAAATTCTGCATGACTACCTTTATAGGGGTGTTCTCGTCTACTTGGACGATATTTTGATTTACACCAAGACAATGGAGGAACATATACAGTTAGTGCGACAGGTACTCCTAAAGCTCTTACGAGCAAAAATGTTCGTAAAACTCTCGAAGTGTGACTTCCATTGTACACAGCTGGATTACCTGGGGTATAGGATCTCAGGGGATGGGGTTGAAATGGACCCGAAAAAAGTATGCACGGTGCTGGATTGGCAGGCACCCAAAACACAACGGCAATTACAAAGTTTCCTTGGCTTTGCCAATTTTTACCGCCAGTTTATACCAGCTTTTGCACAGATAGCCCTCCCGTTAACAAACCTGCTTCGTACAAAGGAAACAGGCCTGAAAGCACGTCCAGGGCAGGCGTTAGTGTGGTCCCCTGAGTGTCAGACTGCTTTCGATGGGTTAAAGACTTTGTTCTCACAGGCTCCAATCCTCCAGCATCCAGATCCAACCTTGCCGTTTGTAGTGCAGGCCGACGCCAGTGATGTGGCTGTGGGGGCAGTCCTGATGCAGAGAACCACCTCGGCCGAACTAGTCCCTTGTGCCTACACGTCCCACAAGTTAACCCCCACAGAAAGGCGTTGGGCCATATGGGAAAAAGAAGCGTTTGCGGTAAGGTGGGCTTTGCTCACCTGGCGACACCTGTTAGAAGGCAGCGGGAAAAGGTTCGAAATGTGGACAGATCATAAAAACTTGGAGGCACTCCAGACCACAAGACGCCTATCACCAAAACAAGTAAGATGGGCACAGTATTTTCAACGCTTCGACTTCGAACTTAAATATGTACCAGGAGGTAAGAATTTTTTAGCTGATGCTCTGTCACGTCTTCCCCAGTATAACAGTAAAAGAGAACAGATTGTACAGGCTTTGGTACCAGGGACTCAACAGGCAGGCCGGACGTCACATATGGCGCCATTCCGTTGGGAAAAAGAACTACAGGACGCACTGGCAGCGGACGCCTGGGCAACAGCACATAAAATGCTGTTAACACATCAGAATGATCTCGCCTGGATGGGAACCAAATTATACGTTCCCTTGGTTCTCCGACAAAAAGTATTGCAAAAATGTCATGATACTAAGACAGCTGGTCACTTCGGGTTCCTCAAAACATTACATTTGGTAAGGCGCCAGTTCTGGTGGCCCCGTATGAGAAGAGATATTGAGGCCTATGTGAAAGGATGTAGTGTTTGTGCAGGTGCTAAACCCCGGCCCGGAAAACCTCTCGGTCTCCTGCAATCCGTAGCAGAACCAAATCGACCATGGGAAGAGATCGCCATGGATTTCATTGTTGATCTTCCAGAAAGCAACGGGTATACTGTTATATGGACTGTAATAGATCTCTTCTCAAAACAGGCCCACTTTATACCATGTCGAGGGTTACCCTTGGCCCATAAATTGTCCAAAATGTTCTTGTTACACATTTACCGTTTACACGGTGCACCGCGCCAGATTATATCAGATAGAGGTGTTCAGTTCACCTCGAAGTTTTGGTGTAACTTCATAACTATGATTGGTTCACCACAAGGGTTAAGTTCCGGGTTTCACCTGAGTACGAATGGAGCAGCGGAATGAGCAAACGCCATGATAGAACGCTATTTACGCTGTTATGTGTCATACCAACAAACAGATTGGTCAGAGTTACTCCCTTTCGCAGAAATAGCGTATAACAACGCGGTCCATGGAAGCACAGGGGTCACTCCATTCCACGCCATGTCTGGAAAAGAATTCTCTGCCATTCCAGAACTTGAAATGCAACCCCAGGAACAAATGGTACCCAGTACCTGGGCGGTTCATATTGGGAAAGGATGGCCGCACATAAAAGAGGCCCTAGAGAAGGCGACACTCATGCATAAGCACCAAGCCAATAAGAAGAGGGCAGACCATAGACAATTCATGGTTGGGGACCAGGTGTACCTTTCTACGAAATATCTTAAATTACGAACTCCTAGCCGTAAACTGAGTCCGAAATATCTCGGCCCATTCCCTATTATAAAAGTGATAAATCCAGTCACAGTTGAGCTCAAATTGCCACCGTTACTCGGTAAGGTCCACCCCGTCTTCCATAGTAGCCTACTAAAGCCAGTGGACGTAATCAGGGAAACAGTAGTTAAACCCGGCCCGATAAGAGACAACCAATATGAGATAGCGCAAGTCCTAGATTCAAGAATTAGTAGAGGAAAGCTCAAATATTTACTCAAGTGGAAGGGGTATCCTTTCGAGGAAGCAACGTGGGTGGCCGCTCCTGACATAGAGGCTGACCGTTTACTCAAACAGTTTCATCAACGGTATCCTCATAAACCCAGGCCCTGAGGTAGAGACATGAAACCATGATGTAACGCTAACATGTCTATTTATGTCTTCCAGGAGGGTCCCTGGTAGGGGGAGCCGCCTGTCGAGATCCGCTCGACACTTCGACCCGATGCTGGGATCGCCAGATGCAGATCAGTAAACCGTTGCAGCAAGCCGTGGCTGCGCGTCTTCCTTTCCTCATACACGGAGCCCGCAATGCAGCTTGACACTTGGGCATTTAAATTTCAGGACATTAAAGAAAACAGTTCAGTTATCTGAAGGGATAAAACTACAAGCATGTAGTAAATATCTGAATTGCAATGCCTGTAGTCAGCAAAAAAGTAGGGTAACACCAGTAAACCGTGTTAATGGTTTTAAAACCAAAAAGCCATTCGAGGTAGTGTTTGTAGACCTAATTGGACCCAAGAAACCCAGCATAGGAGGTGCCTGCTATATTCTGAGCATAGTAGACCATTATTCAAGATACGGATTATGTTATCTAATGAAAACAAAAAGTGAAACATTCCGGAACTTCCGGTGGCTCCACGGACGTCGAGGACGGTCTCCATTGACCGCCAGCCACCCGATCTGTAAAAACCGCCCTGACAGCGCTAAACTGCTGTCTGGCAGTTTGAAAAAACTTTCCTTCGGGCAAAGAAGGAGAGGAGAGTCGGAGGGGGTGGGTAGAGCTCCCCGAAAGTCCCTGGATTAATTCCAGGGACTCGGAGGGTGAGAGCTCCCCAGTTCAGCCCTCCCATTGCTCCGGATCGCTGGTGCCTCTGCTAGCCAGAGCCAGACGTCACGTCCAATTCTGCCAGCAAACAGTGAGTTTTAATGATTTACAACAAGGCAGACAGAGCGGAAGCAAGAGTGCAAGCCTTTTAAAAGAAACAGAGCTTAACTCCATGAATACATTGTTGCAAACGGAACTTTCCTGAGCTGGAGGCTGGAGAGGAAGCCTTTGTTATGGGCGGAAGGGAAAGTGAAAGTTAAAGGGAAATTGCTTGTTAAGAGTCTTCTGCTTGAAGAGAAAATTGCTGGGGACTGAGAACAGACTGGAGAGAGGATTGTTTATTCTGAAAAAACTCTGAAATAAACATTGTAAGACTGTTTATAAGACTTTGTGGCTGTAAAAGGAAAAAACTCATTTTAAAATAAAATGGCTGCTAAACAACTAAAGCCACCAACTTCTAAAGGGGGAGGAGGTTCCCCTGTAGTGACTCAAAAGCAACAACTTCCAGCTGATACACAGTCACAAGACCTTAAAGAATTTATAATGGGTGCCCTGAACAATCAGACAGAAATGATGAAAGAATTTTCAGAGGAGTTAAAGAAAATTAAAGATGTGGTGGAGGAAAAACATGATGCAATAAGAGATGACATTGTTTTTGCAGTTTCAGGACTGGCTAATCATATGTTAAAGATTGAGGAGAGAGTACGGGAAGTTGATGAAGCTAATTTGGAGCTAGCAACTAAATTAGGAGAGGTTATGATACAAACAGAGAAAGTGGATGATGAAATGGTCATGTTACAATACAGATCAATGGAATTTGCCCTGAGACTGAGAGGTTTGAAAGAAAAGAGTGGTGAAAATTTAAAAGATATTTGCTCCAATGCTTTAGCAGAACTGATTTCAGAAAGGCCAGAAGATGTGGCAATTCAAATGGACAAAATCTATAGGGTTAACTCCTGGCTGGCAAAACAAAAGCAGCTACCAAGAGATGTGGTGATCTATTTCACAACAAGGAGAATTAGAAATGACATTCTGCAAGCTTCTTACAGAAACAAGATTAAAGTGGATGGACAAGAGCTGGTGGTCTTGAAGGAGCTTCCTCCTAAAATGTTAAGAGATAGAAAGCAGTTTGGCTTTTTGGTGAATGAATTAAGAAACCAACAGCTCCAGTACAGATGGGATGTCCCATTTGGGATAATAGTGACATACGCTGGGCAAAGACATTGCTTAAACACAGTTGGAAAGGCAAAAGATTTTTATGCCAATGTTTTAAAGGCTGGATGGCCACCCTCACCAGGGGGTGCTAGAAAGCAATTGGAAATGATACAACAGGAGAAAGATGGAGGGCAAGCACAAACCTATGCTCAAGCTTTAGCTGGAGGAGCTAATTTGGAAGAAGACTTATTGTTGAGTGGGGGTCCACCACCAACCCTTGAGCCATTAAAGATGATAGAGATGCCAAAAGATCAACGATTGACAAGAGCCACTTATAAACAGCATCTGGCACGACAGCCTCAAGATTCAACCCAACAAGTCCAAAAACCACAAGCAGTGGGAGGAGCTAGGCCAAAGTCCAAAATGGCGGAGGAGGTTCAGCTGATGCTCTCAAAGCTTGGAGGGCCTAGAGATGGCAAATAAATTTTTATCTTGGAATGTCAATGGTTTAAATTCTCCACAAAAAAGAAAGAAAATATTTCACTACTTGAAGCAATTTCAGAATGATGTTATTTGTTTGCAAGAAACGCATATTAAATCCTCAGATCAAAAGTACTTGATAAATTCGAAATTAGGTACACATTTTGTGGCATCAGCACCAGAGAAGAAAAATGGCCTAGTTATATATGTTAAAAGAGGCTTATTGGTCAATTTAATTGAGGCTGACACTCAAGGTAGATATATTGCAATTGAATTAACAACACAGAACGGGAAGCTGCTTGTAATTGGAGTATATGCACCTAATCAACAGCAAGACAAATTTTATAAATTTTTACATACTAAAATACTACAATGGGATTACAGATCTTTACTTTTAATGGGTGATTGGAATGGGGTAATAAATACCCAGAAAAATAAAAAAAGTCTCTCCAAGATACCCATGCGTGCTAAGCTGCCTAAATCTTTTTTCGATATTTTGGAGGATATGGAGCTAAGAGACATTTGGAGAGAAAGGAACGTATTGCAAAGTGATTTTACTTTTTTTTTCAGATAGGCATCAATCTTTTTCTAGGATTGATTTTATATTAACCACAAATGATCTTTTTTCTAGGGTGAAGAAGACGAAGATATGTCCAAGAACTTTAACTGATCATAGCCCAGTTTGGGTGGAACTAGAACAGGAAAGAGGGGAAAGGAGGTCTTGGAGGTTAAATGAGAATTTATTTAGATATGAAGATAACTTGAATGAACTTAAAAAACAAATGAAAGAATTTTTTGTCAACAATATGAATAAAGGTACCTCGATGGAAATGGTATGGGATGCTAGTAAGGCATATATGAGGGGAACATTAATTTTTCTGAACAATAAATATAGATTAAAACAACAAAACAGACGGAAAGAGATAGAGGAGGAAATTAAAAAGAAAGAACAATTGCTTATAATTAATCCGGGAGACAAAAAGGCAAAAGATATGATAAATATTTTAAGAGAGCAATTTAATATGTTAATGGCTGGGCACGTAGCAACCAGCATACAATATGCTAGACATAATACATTCTGTAATGCCAATAAACCTGGGAGATGGTTGGCTTACACGATGAGAAAAAAACAAAAATCACGTGTTATAGACAAGATAGAATTTAGAGGTAAGGAGATTTACCAACAGAACTTAATAAAAATGGCTTTTTTGGAGTTCTATACAAAGCTATATGCTAAAGATTCAATTCAAGATGTTGATATTGATAGATATTTAAAGATAGATATTCCCGAACTAACGCTGTAACAGAGAGAAATGTCACAAGTAAATGCCTTATTCTTGAATGGAGGATATATATGCTCATGGGGTATCAAGGGTTAATTTATTCTTTCCTTCCTAATGTATTCATATGTAACCACTCCTACTTCTTAACCCCGCCTTAATGATATAAAAGGAGATACACTCTCCTCCTTCTGGTTTCTTTCTGCAATCACTCTGTGAATAAAGAATGCCTTCTGTAAATAAACTACCTTCTGTTTGAATATAAAAAGTCTGAACCTATTATTGAGTCTGATCCTCAAATTATGGCAACAAGCTGGTAGCAGAGGATGGTTGGCTGACTCAATGAGAAACAGACATGCCAAAGAAAGAAAACTCCAGAAACAAAAGAGAAAGACCCAACATCAGGGCACACAACAAAGATATGGAAACAGATCAAGAAATGATCGATGAATCGACAATAAAAATGACAAAAGAACTCGAAAATCTCACTACAGACGACGAAGAGGTAATCGAAGAACCCAGCGACCAAGAAGCAAGCGAAACGGAAAACAACACACTCAGATTAGAAATACTGAAGTTACTGAAATGTCAAAAAGACGACAAAAATCTCATCTCGAACCTCCAAGACATCATAAAAGCCAATGGAGCAGCGAGAGAAAACTACTTCAATGCGTCAGAACCAAAAGATCGCAAAATGGTAAGCAGATTGCCCACAGAAGAAAATGTAACTGAAGAAAAGACCAGCGATCCCGCGCAAAATTTTGAATGGCAGCCATCTTGATTTTGTCAGCCCACCAAAATGAATGACTCAGAACCAATCAGAGAGCAGAGTTCAAAATGGCTGGCGCGAAAAGCTCTACTCAACATAAGAAATAAAAAAGAAAAATTCAATTCATCAGAAGAATCCGATACAGACACCGAAGAAACATCAACCGAACTACAAATCAAAGCGGCTATGAAAACACTCTTCGCAGCCTTCGGCCCGAATCTAAAAATCTCAAGGAAATCAACGAAAGTACCAAAGACTGTAAATCGAATAACAAAGAAAAGACAGACTGCACAATCCAAGGACAAAGATACAGAAACAAACGAACAAGCGTTCCTGCTTCCATCCACTCCGAATTGATCAACGAGAGTGCTAACGCCCGAACCCAGAGAGCCTTGCAAGTACTCGCCCACACCGCAAACGATCCCCGGAGCCAGAGGGCTCAACCGAGACGACCACAATAAAAAGAAGCAAGCACCGATCCACACCTGGACGCCTAAAGTCGAACCGGAGAGCGAATCATCTGAGGAAGAGCAATACAAGGGAGCTGCAGCAACGAGAACCTCTCCCGACAGCTCCTGGAACGAAATGAACAGCGCACATGCGCAAACACACACAAACAAACACAGAGACTTTGAAGAACAGAGAGAACCATTCAGACTAGTCGCAAGCGTACCTACACCATTCTGCAGTTACCAGCATCTACAAGACCATGGACAGCCTCCAGTTGTAAGTAATGCAGCAAATAACATTGGATACCTTCCTAATGATTTTCCAAAATTGAGAATAGACGGTATTAATTTACAGGAATGGAGTCAGCAGCTACAGGTTGTTTTTTTAAAAGAGAATTTATTGTTTTTCATAACTAACCCTCCCAAAAAACCATGGACTCTAAAATTGGACTGCCTACACCACAGAGCATTCTATTTACTAATATCTAGTATATCTCCTGCTATCTATCATAGTATTAAGCATAATCTGACTGTGTCAGGTATGCTTCCTTCAGTATCCAGGAAAGAAACTCCCAAACTCAAGCATTTTGAAGAATTTAGTACTTTTACTGAATATGAAAAGATAGCAACCCAGGTAAAGCTGGAAGTGAGCAAAACGCGCGAAATGCATCTACTAAGCTTCTCCCCCCCTCGTGTTCATAAATCATCAGCCAATCAAAAGGTCTTCCAAAGGTCAGGTGGCAACACGTCTGGCAGCATCATTCATCAGGAATGTAGGGCAGTTGGTCAGCCGTCTCCTTTTGAAGATCCAGTTTCGTTTTTTCATGAAGACACATCCTACAAGGAAAGGAAAAAAAAACCCTCTCCTGCTCGTTCCCCCCCTTTGCTCCATAACTAATCCCTCCCCCCGTTTCTTATGGCAGCTGAAGCAGGAAAAGCTGAGGCTGACATTCGGCTCCCCTTGCAGAATAGACGTTATTCCTAAGTAAAAGGAAAGAAAAGAGAGAGAAACAGAATATATACAAGAATTATGGTTTATCTGGGTATTTGGTATAGAATTGCTGTACTTTCTTGGGAGCTCGGACATCTCGTTTATTCACCCATTCAGCCTGCGATAAAGGAAAATGTTTCCAGGCAATCAGATATTGGACTTTACCATGGTGTTTTCTCGAGTCCAAAATTTCTTTAACTTCAAAATGTTGCTCCCCCTCTATGAGAATGGGAACTGGAGGGGTGCTTTGATCAGCCCTTAAAGGAGATGAGTGTTCAGGTTTCAATAAACTAACATGAAATACAGGATGTATTCGTCTCAAGGTTTTTGGCAATTCCAATTCAACTGTTACTGGATTAATCAACCTAATCACACGAAATGGTCCCACATACTTAGGCCCCAGCTTTTTGGACTTCTGGGTAGTCTGTAAGTATTTGGTAGACAAATAGACTTTATCACCCACTTTATACTTGTGAGCTGGGGACCTTTTCTTATCGGCTTGGGCCTTATGAGCCCGGTGTGCCTCATCTAATGCTTTCCGAGTCACTGCCCATGTGCTCTTTAGCTGTTCAATCCAATCCATCAAGGAAGGATTTTGAGGATCATCTTGTGGTAACTCGGGAATGGGTACAAAATCCTGGCCCGATGCGACCTTAAAAGGGGTGAATCCAGTGCTACTGTGTACAGAATTGTTATATGCCACTTCTGCAAATGGCAACAAGTCTACCCAATTGTCTTGCTGGTAATTTACGTAACACTTCAGGTATTGCTCGAGTACCCCATTGGTTCTTTCACAGGCCCCATTTGTCTGAGGGTGGTGACTGGAACTTAACCCCTGTGCTGAGCCTATCAATTTCAAAAACTCCTTCCAGAAACTGGAAGTAAATTGCACCCCCCTGTCAGAAATTATTCTTTTCGGAGATCCATGTAGTCGGTAAATTTGCTGAATAAACAGTTTTGTGAGGGTTTTTGCTGAAGGGATCTTTGAGCAAGGGATGAAATGTACTTGTTTGGAAAACAAATCAGTTACTACCCAAATGACAGTGCAGCCCTCACTATCTGGTAAATCCACAATAAAATCCATAGATATTTCCTTCCATGGGGCGTTCGGTCTAGCCACACTTTGCAATAATCCAGGGGATTTTCCTGGAGGTCTTTTAGCCGAGGCACATACTGGACAGCTAGCTACATATGCCTCTATGTCCTTTTTAAGTGCAGGCCACCAAAATTGTCTCTTAACAAGATGCAGAGTCTTGACAAACGCAAAGTGTCCTGCGGCCTTAGCATCATGAGCATATGTTAATACGATTATCCTTAAAGTGGCTGGAACATACAATTTCGATCCCACCCAAGCTAGTCCGTCACGAGGTGTGCATTCATTCGAGTGATTCTTAAACCACTCGTCGGTTTTTAGAGCTTCTCGCAATTTTTCAAGTAAATCTCCCGAGAGTTCTGGTTCGGCTTTACGCTGAGCTCTGGTAGTGACAGGTGTTGCTAATTGTGTCAATGGGATCATTGGTTGAACCACTTCCTTCTTGATGCTGTTGTACTGTGGCAATCTGGAAAGTGCGTCCGCCATGAAGTTTTTTCCCCCAGGAAGGTAACGTAAAGTGAAATTGAAACGCTTGAAGTGTTGGGCCCAGCGAGTCTGTTTTGGTGATAGTTTGTGTGGTGTTTTTAGTGCTTCTAGATTCTTATGATCAGTCCACACCTCGAAAGGGTGTTTCGCCCCTTCTAAAAATTGTCTCCATATTAACAGCGCCCATCTAACTGCAAACGCTTCTTTCTCCCATATGGCCCATCTCCTTTCCGTGTCTGATAGTTTACGGGACATGTAAGCACAGGGTTGTAATATCCCGTTCTCATTCTTTTGCAAGAGTATTGCTCCTACAGCGACGTCGCTAGCATCAGCTTGTACTACAAAAGGTTGTTCCATGTCGGGGTGTTTGAGCACCGGTTCAGCTGCAAACAGTCGTTTCAGTTTCTCGAAAGCAGCTTGACATTCCATAGTCCATTCTAGTGGTTTCGAGGGTTTGGGTTTTACTTCCCCTTTGGTTTTTAGCAAGTCTGTAATTGGCAGTGCGATTTTCGCGAAAGAGGGGATAAATTGTCTATAAAAATTTGCAAACCCTAAGAAACTCTGTAATTGTTTACGGGTGCGTGGTGCGGCCCATTCCATCACTGCCCGGACCTTTTCCGGGTCCATCTCTATTCCCTCATGCAATATACGATATCCAAGATAGTCGATTTTGTCTTGGTGGAACTCACATTTAGAAAGTTTGGCATAGAGTTCAGCTGCTCTGAGTTTATTCAAGACTGCTCGAACCAGTCATACATGGTCGGCCATGTTGTCAGAGTAAATTAGAATATCGTCCAAATAGACCAACATCCCCTTATATAGGTGCTCATGCAACACTTCGTTGATCAACTGCATGAATACAGCCGGGGCTCCCTGTAGTCCAAAAGGGAGTACTCTAAACTGGAAACATCCCAGTGGGCAATTAAATGCTGTCTTCCATTCATCTCCCTCTTTTATTCTCACTTGGTAGTATGCCTCCCTTAAATCAAGTTTGGTAAAAAAAATTTCCCTTCCTTAAATGGGTTAACATGTCCTTCATGAGTGGGAGGGGATAGACATTTTCTACACAAATGGCGTTCATGTTTCTATAATCAACTACTAATCTGAAGGATCCATCTTTCTTTTCGCGGAACATTACTGGCGCTGCCACCTTGGATTTGGCTCGTTCGATGAATCCACGTTTTAAGTTTTTATCGATAAAATTCCACAATTCCCCCAATTCTCAAGGTGTCATGGGGTAAATTTTTGGTTTGGGAAGCTTCACCCCAGGGAGTATTTCAATGGTGCAGTCAGTGGCCCTGTGGGGAGGCAGGGAATCTGATGCTTTTTCGCTAAACACTTCCTTGAGGTCCCAACATTCTTTAGGAATTTTTTCTTCTTCCTCAATATAGTTAATGGCTACTGCCACCCTTTCTGGCCTTATGTCGTCCCTTGGGGGGGGGCTTCCTTTTCCGGAGTCGGTTCTGCCATACGGATGCGCAGGACCCCCGTCTTCCAATTTACTCGTGGATTCCATTTACGAAGCCAGGGCAGTCCTAGAATGAGGGGCCTTTCCATTCCAGGTGCTACAATAAAGCTGAGCTTCTCTACATGATTCCCCAACTGCAGTTCAAGGGGTTCGGTCATAAAACTAGCTGGGCCCCCTCCTGCAATCGACCCATCTAATTGACAAAAAGCAATGGGTCTTTTTAAAGTTTTCAGTCTCAGTCCCATTTCCTCCACTACTTTGGGGCTAATTATGCACCTAGTGCACCCTGAGTCCAACAGGGCTAACAATTGCGCGTGAGTTCCTGTGGAGGGCACCCTTACTTCTACGGGGATGAGTAAGGGTTCTTCCATGTGACTCATCCGTTCGTCGGTGTCGGAGTCGGAGTCCGTCTTGCTGTCGTCATCATTGGTCGGAGTTCCCAGCTCACCCGGGTTCCGGGGAGCGAACTCAATGACTTCTCCTTTCAGGGTTGTGCCGCGGGTTTTGGCGGGTATTTTATCGCCTTTCTTTTGGCCGGCCCCGGTGGCTTTTGGCGGTGGTTTGGAGAAACATTCGGCCGCCCGGTGACCCTCCTTCCCACATTTGAAACAGGTGAAGGGCTTTGACTTGGGTTTGGATTCGGTCTTCCCGCCAGTCATCTTGGGCGCCCCCTTACGGTAGAAAGAGGATGACTGGTCCCCCATCCGCCTTCCTCGGAGTTCGCTCCATTTCAGCTCGATCTCCACATCCTCAGCTACTATGTACCATCTATGCAAATCATTGGGGACCCCCATGCTCCTGCAGTCTCGATATATCTCTTCATTCAATCCATCTTTGAAACTCTCCAAAAGAGCCATTTCTGACCAGCCTGTCATATAGGGTGCCAGTTCACGAAACTCTTGGATATACTCTGCCACCGGCCTCCGGCCCTGCTGAATGCTCTTCATTCTGAGTCTCGCCTTTCGTTCAGCTAAATGGTCTTCAAACCGTCTTCTAAGGGCCCTCATGAACTGGTTGTAATTTCTCAGCAAGGGGGAGTTGTTATTGTGGAGAACCACCATCCACTCAGCAGCTACTCCCTCTAGGGCATTCGCGACGCTTCTGACTTTTGCCGCCTCTGTTTCATAGTCCTCCCCCCAGTCCTGCATGTGGTTCCACACTTGGGTCAGGAAAAATCCCAAGGCTTTAGGATTCCCATCAAACTTCCCAGGAAAGGGGGGGGGGATTTTTGGCTTTTTACGTCTGCGGGGGGGGGCTGCAAGGCTGGGGTTCTCTGGCCGGCTGCATCTCTCCCTCGAGCTGCCGAAGTCTGGGATGCTCCCTCTTCAAACTCTTCCTCTCCCCCACAGGCTGTTTCTCCTGGCTCCCCCCTGGGGCTTTCTCTCCCCTTCTCCCCAGGAATTCCAAAAGACTCACGGTTTCTTCTGCTTTCCTCTACATCACGGATAAGTTGCAAGGCTTGGTCTATCATGAGACGTTCCTTTTGTTCTTGCATCCACACTGCCTCCTTTTTCCGGGGTCTGGAAGTTGTCACTCCCTGGGGTTCCTCTCCCCAGTCCGGCAGTCTCCCCACTCCCTTTGACCATCTAGCCTCTTCCGTCTCCAAACGGAGTTTTTCCAACCATTCTGCAGTCTCTTTTTCCGACTGGAGGGCAGTTGAACTGGCTGCCCCCATCTTCTCTTCTCCATCACTCCCCCGATCTGACATATTTTGGATTTACAGTCCCCTCGGTTTTTGTCCGGGATGACTGGTTGTGACTTCCAGCTTAATGTCAGGTATGCTTCCTTCAGTATCCAGGAAAGAAACTCTCAAACTCAAGCATTTTGAAGAATTTAGTACTTTTACTGAATATGAAAAGATAGCAACCCAGGTAAAGCTGGAAGTGAGCAAAATGCGCGAAATGCATCTACTAAGCTTCTCCCCCCCTCGTGTTCATAAATCATCAGCCAATCCAAAGGTCTTCCAAAGGTCAGGTGGCAACACGTCTGGCAGCGTCATTCATCAGGAATGTAGGGCAGTTGGTCAGCCGTCTCCTTTTGAAGATCCAGTTTCGTTTTCTCATGAAGACACATCCTACAAGGAAAGGAAAAAAAAACCCTCTCCTGCTCATTCCCCCCCTTTGCTCCATAACTAATCCCTCCCCCCGTTTCTTATGGCAGCTGAAGCAGGAAAAGCTGAGGCTGACAGACTGTATCAGAAATAATTCATTGCATGTTTAAATTGTTTCATAGTGAAAGTGTGGCAACCACAACAAGAATGTCTAAAAATTTCTTCTCAGCCAGGATAAAACCTGGAACTACTGTAAGTGAACATTTGCTATCTCTAAACACAACTAAAGCAGAACTTTATTTAAGGGGAGAATTAATATCAGATCAGACAATGAAAAGTGTTATCCTTAATTCATTAGACTCATCATGGGATAACTAGATAACTCACTTGGACACAATTAATTTAGGACACCTATCTATAGAGAGTTTATCAAATAGATTAATAGCTGAAGATAATCTGAGAAGCCGCTACAGCGCATACAAAGAACACAGACAGACCAAAAGAGTAGTATTTCAAGACAGATACTCAGAACCAATTGAGTGAAAAATTTGAAGTCTGAATATTGATATGAGGTATTATACCTTTTTTTTTTGTTTCCCTTTGCTACCTTTTTGATTTTCTTTCTTTTCTTGATACTTTTTTCTTTTTTATTTCTACTTCCCCTCTTTTCTCCTTTGTTTTTGTTTTTCTTTCCTTCTCTTTTTCACCTTTTATTTCCATTCCTTTTAAATTGGACTATATAAACATATGTATTTGGTTATGAAATATGACTATAAATGAATGAATGAGAATATGATTTTTCTAAATGTTCTAAAGGCTTAAATGAATTTTTGAGATTTAAAATAAATATGAAGTAGATGATCTTAAAATATATGAGAAGATATTTGTTAAAATTTATGCTGAGCCAAATTGTGGTATCTGAAAAAGCAATTGATGTAATATGTGAACTAGTTAAAATGAAATAGCTAAAACAACAGATGTAGGCGTGGAGGAAAATATGCTGGTAACAACAGCCAAATAAGAGAAGGAGACTTGGAGGAGAATATGCTGGAAATCAGCCAAAACAAAACATGCTGGAAATCAGCCAAATTATTGTGGGAGGTTCAGAGGAGACTATGCTGGAAATCAGCCAAAATACAATACGTTGGAAACTAGCCAACAATGGGTGGAGGTATGGAGGTGACTATGCTGGAAATCAGCCAATAATAGGAGGAGATAGGGAGGAGGATATGGATTTTGAGATAAATTTGAGAATATGAAATATGCAAAACTAAAGGCAAATTGATAAAGCTTTAAGGTTTAAAGATCTGAAGAAGGGGTCAAGAGATTAAGAAATATGGACTGAATTTTGATTTATTAATTGAAATAAAAAACAGAGCTGTATCTAAGTTGAAATTACGATATGTGGTTAGAAATTGTAAGGTAAATAATTAGACTAAGAGATTAGAAGACCCAGCGGCTTCACATAAATGTTGAACAGGAGGGACGAGAGGACCGACCCCTGTGGCACCCCACAGATTAGGCGCCTTGGGGTCGACCTCTGCCTCCCTGCCAATACAGACTGCGTACAGCCGGAGAGGAAGGAGGCGAACCACCGCATAACGGTGCCCCCCACTCCTAACCCCTTCAGCCGGCGCAGCATGATACCATGGTCGATGGTATCAAAAGCCACTGAGAGATCTAACAGGACCAGGACAGAGGAACAGCCCCTGTCCCGAGCCCTCCAGAGATCATCGACCAATGTGACCAATGCCGTTTCTGTGCTATACCCAGGCCTGAAACCCGACTGGAACGGATCCAGATAATCCGCTTCATCCAGGTGCTGAGGAAGCTGTTGTGCCACCACACTCTCAACAACCTTCGCCTCCTGGAACATGATATGGTCCCCTGCCACCCCCATATCTGCCCCTCCCACCTACAGTACTGATTGAACAACCCTCCCTGGATCGAGCTCCCGCCCCCTCTCACACATCCGACCCTGTATCCCTGGTGCCGTACCCCCTCGCAGGGCCCAGCCTTGGCCCTGGTGGATTTCCCCCTAAACCCACCCCAGTCTTCCCACAACCCCTTAAAATTTTGATTAAAAACCCATTTAAAAAAAACCCTCAATCTCTTCTTTGCCGCATGCCATCTCTCGGGGCTCCAAAGCCCGTCATCAAGGTAGGCCCTCAATAGCGTGGAGGGCCAGGTCTGCGAAAGGGGGGAATTTCGCAGTGCTAGCAGTTCCGCCGCTGAATATATCAAAAGACATCCAATAAACCAGGATGGGAAAGCCAATTTGGGTAGGGTCCAAAAAGTCCTGGAGCAGAAAGATCTCAGTATAGATGGCACCTGGTCCCCATTGCCCTCTCACGGCAGTGGAGGGAGACAATGTTAATTCAGTCATTCAGAGGGAAATTTCTAGGTCACCCTCTCACGGTGACCTGACCAGATGAACTTGGAAAACTAGGATTCATTAATCCAGCTCCTGGGATAGCAGATGATTCATAAGCAACGCCATAATAATAATAATAATAATAATTTTATTTCTATACCGCCCTTCTCCCGAAGGACTCAGGGCGGTGTACAGCCTATTTAAAAACACAGAAACAAAACAACAATTTAAAATTTGAAATCATTAAATAATTAGGCTCCAATTAAAATCCCAGAAATTTAAAATACCCCCAATTTAAAACATTATGTTAATAGCCCTGCCTGGCGGAACAACAGGGTCTTCAGAGCGCAGCGGAACACCCGGAGGTCGGAGATCCTACGTATTTCGGGGGGCAGTTCATTCCACAGGGCTGGGGCTCCCACAGAGAAGGCCCTCCCCCTGGGTGTCGCCAGCCGACATAACTTGGCCGATGGCACCCTGAGGAGACCCTCTCTGTGGGAGCGGACTGGTCGGTGGGAGGCTACTGGTGGCAGAAGTCGGTCTCGAAGGTACCCGGGTCCTATGCCATGGAGCGCTTTAAAGGTGGTAACCAACACCTTGAATCGCACCCGGAAGACCACTGGGAGCCAGTGCAGCTCGCGCAGGAGGGGTGTCACGTGGGCGCAACGAGTTGCACCCATAACCACCCGCGCGGCCGCATTCTGGACCAGTTGGAGCCTCCGAGTGCTCTTCAAGGGGAGCCCCATGTAGAGAGCATTGCAATAGTCCAACCGGGAGGTGACAAGGGCGTGAGTGACCGTGCGCAAGGCGTCCCGATCCAGAAAGGGCTGCAACTGGCGAATCAGGCGAACCTGATAAAAGGCCCCCCTGGCCATGGCCGTCATGTGCTCTTCTAAAGACAGCCATGTGTCCAGGAGGACACCCAGATTGCGAGCCCTCTCTGTGGGGGGCAAGGATTCACCCCCAATAGTCAGCGATGGCACCTGCTGACTATATCGGGGCGCCGGAAGCCACAGCCACTCGGTCTTGGAGGGGTTGAGTCTGAGCCTGTTCCTCCCCATCCAGGCCCGCACGGCCTCCAGGCAGCGGGACATCACACCAAGGGCATCGTTGGGGTGGTCTGGGGTGGAGATGTACAGCTGAGTATCATCAGCGTACAGATGGCACTTCACCCCAAAACCACGGATGATCTCACCCAGCAGCTTCATATAAATGTTGAACAGGAGAGGCGAGAGGACCGACCCTTGCGGCACTCCCCATGCGAGATGCCTCGAGGTTGACCTCTGCCCCCCTGCCAACACAAACTGCGAGCGGTTGGAGAGGAAGGAAGAGAACCACCGCAGAACGGTGCCCCCTATTCCTAACCCCCTCAACCGCTGCAGCATGATACCATGGTCGATGGTATCAAAAGCCGCTGAGAGGTCTAATAGGACTAGGACAGAGGAGCAACCCCTGTCCCGAGCCCTCCAGAGATCATCCACCAACGCGACCAATGCCGTTTCTGTGCTGTACCCCTGCCTGAAGCCCGACTGGTACGGGTCCAGATAGATAGCTTCATCCAGGTGCCGGGGAAGTTGTCGTGCCACCACGCTCTCAACAACCTTCGCCACAAAACGAAGGTTGGAGACTGGACGATAGTTGGCTAATTCAGCCGGGTCCAGGGAAGGCTTCTTGAAGAGGGGCCTCACTACCGCCTCTTTCAAGGCGGCAGGAAAGGCACCCTCACTCAGAGAAGCACCTATAATCCCCTGGAGCCAGCCTCGTGTAACCTCCCGGGAGGCCAGCACCAACCAGGAGGGACACGGGTCCAATAAACACGTGGCGGCACTAATCTTACCCAGAACCCTGTCCACATCCTCGGGAGTCACAGGATCAAACTCCTCCCAGATAACATTCTCAAGACCTGCCCTCGTCTCCTCCCGTGGACTCATCCAGTCGGAGTCCAAGCCATCCCGAATCCGAGCGACTTTATCGTGCAGGAATTGCACAAAATCCTCAGCACGACCCTGCAAGGGATCTTCCCTCACTCCCCCCCGGAGGAGGGAGTGGGTCACTCTAAACAAGGCAGCTGGGCGGTTCTCTGCAGATGCGATAAGAGCGGAAAAGTGGTTAGACTTTGCCGCTTTTATCGCCACTAGGTAGGTCTTGATATAAGACCTCACCTGTGTCCAGTCGGAATCGGACTGACTAGTCCTCCAAATGCTCTCTAGGCGTCTTTTCCGATGCTTCATCTCTCTCAGCTCCTCAGAGAACCAAGGAGCCAGTTGAGATCGGCATCGGGTCAGAGGCCGCAAAGGCACGACGCGGTCCAAAGCTCCAGCGGCCGCCCTTTCCCAGGCGGCCACCAGCTCTTCAGTCGAGTCGTGTGTTAGGGTCTCAGGGAACGGCCCAAGCTCCGTCAGGAACCTTTCAGGGTCCATCAGGCGCCTGGGACGGAACCATCTAGTTGGCTCCGTCTCCCTGCGGCGGGGGACGGCGGTAGGAAAGTCTAGTTGGAGGAGCGAATGATCTGTCCATGACAAGGGTTTAATATCTAGGTCCCCTCTACCAAGATCATTCAACCACTGACCAGAGACAAAAATCAGGTCCAGAGTGTGTCCCCCTATGTGAGTTGGGCCATGAACTAACTGGGTCAGGTCCATGGCCGTCATGGAAGCCATGAACTCCCGAGCCACCTCTGACGCCTCACCCGCGGATGAAAGGTTGAAATCCCCCATGACGATAAGTCTGGGGGTATCAACCGCCACCCCGGCAATGACGTCGAGTAGCTCGGGCAGGGTCGCTGCCACGTGGCAGGGAGCCAGGTACGTAGTCAGCAAACCCATCTGCACCCCACGGCCCCACTTTACACAGAGGGACTCACATCCGGCTATCTGAGGAACAGTGGTCTCCCTCGGACAAAGACTTTCCCTAATAATCACCGCCACTCCCCCACCCCTCCCCTGGGCCCTTGGCTGATGAAATGCACGGAAACCTGGCGGGCACATCTCAACGAGGGGGACCCCTCCCTCCTGGCCCAACCAGGTCTCCGTAATACCTGCCAGGTCCGCACCCCCCTCCGAAATAAGATCACAAATGAGGGGGGCTTTATTAACCACCGACCTGGCATTACACAACATCAGCCGCGGACCCTGGGCCTGAGACTCTACACAACCCAGGACACGAGTCACGCATCGGGGGCCGGAGTGCGCAATCGCTCGTAAACAGCGTATGCGCACCCCCGACACTTGATATGACCCCCTGCGTCCGTCATACCTGCCCCTCCCACTCATTATTTCAATTTCACAGCCCTTCCTGTCATCCCCCTGCTCCCCGGTTAAATTTCCTTTCGCGACCCTCCTGCTGCAACTAATCGACCTATCATCCTGCTCAGTCGCTATCTGGACCCCCCCAGGTCCGCTTTTACAACCCCCTCCCACCCTCCCGGGTCCCCTTAAAATTTTCTTTAAAAATTTAACTAAAAAACCCTCAACCCCCTCTTCGCTACATGCCATCTCTTGGGGTTCCAAAGCCCGTCATCAAGATAGGCCCTCGATAATGTGGAGGGCCAGGCCTGCGAGAGGGGGGAGTCTCGCAGTGCAAGAAGGTCGGCTTTTTGGAGCATCAACCGAACCAGAGATGGGAAAAAAAGGCCAGTCCGAGGGTCTATCATAGTCCAAAGGGATAGCTGAGCATAAGGATCACAAAATGTCCATTTGTAGAGCTGGACTCCACCGTCCTCTCACGACAGGGAGAAGGTCCAATGTTCTTTTTCTCCAACAGAGGCTAATAGCCAACCATCCTCTCACAACGGCCGGTCCCGTTACAAGAAGTTAACGGGGACAGTGTTCTATCCTCCCCGTTGGGATACAAAAATCTCTCAGTTCTTTCAAATGGTGCTCAGTCTCTCCTGCCAGCGAGGGCATGAGTGGAACATGGTGGGGGAGGGTGTCCAAAGTGTCCAGAGTGTAGTAGTTCGTAAGCCCCTCCCCCCCATAAAAAGGGGGGGGCGGGATGGCAGGGGGAGGGAGGGGGGGAAACAATATCCCCAGAGGAGGGTAACATCTCTTCCTCTGCCGATCTATAAGTCCAGGCCTCCTCACTTCAGCTTCTCCTCTTCACTCTCAGCAAACTACCATTGCAGCATTCTGTGGCAGACGCCATCACCGGAGCCAGTGTCACCTCCCCCACCCCCACCCCAGCACCATAACAGATGCATCGGGGGGGCAACCAGCGCTGCCAACTGGCCTCCACCGCCAGCACCGCCTTGGCTCTGTTGCTTTGAGTGGGGGGGGAGGGGGGGCATTGCCCCACGGCCGTTCGCACCACCGCCGGAGCCACCGTCCCCCTCCAGCCCCTCTTCTCCGATGGAAAACAAGACCGCAGCCAGATGACTCTCTGCGGCCACACCAAGCTGCTCCCACCATCGCTGCTACCGCCGTTACCGCTGCTGCTGCCGCCGCCGTCACCGCCATTGCCTTCTCGGCGCCCTCAGCTGTTCTTCGGCGCCCTCAGCTGTTTTACGGCGCCCTCACCGCCGCCACAACCTCACGAGGCTCCAGGCAGTTCCGCAGCGCCCAGGATGGCCTCATAGCGTCGCCGCCGCCGCCGCTACCAACCCAGCGGCGCTCCACGGCGTCCGCGGCGTCCTCGGCGTCCCCAGCACCCTCCAGGGCCTCTCCCAAACCGCTAGCCCCTCGCTCCAACCACGGTGTCACAGAGGGAGCAAAAATCCTCCCCAGGTTGGGCAGGGGCTCTCCTCACTGGGGCTCGGGGTCGTAGATGGATTTAGCGACCCTACACCCCCCGAAAAGACCAAATAGCCCCATCGTCAGACCGGGAGCTCACCCAGCACCGCCATCTTCGAGCATGCGCAAAAATGATCTGCTAATAAAGGCCATCTCACCCAGGGTCCAGGCCATTTAATCCAAGTCATCGGCTGGCAAGGGGAGTTCGGCTGGCATCACTCAGTAGAGGCAGAATCCAGATGGAATTGATCCCACTCAATAAAACAGAGTGATAACAGTCTTATTGAAGGAGGATGTATTTTAGGGAGGGAGAATTCCCGTCATGTACAAGTTGGAGGAGGCTGGACACAAGCCAATGGTCGGGCCACACATAAAAAGGGGCGGGGGGAAGGGGTCGAGAGGTCTTCCATGGAGGCCCAATAGTCCTAGGCCATCCACCGGCCCCTCCAACCCCAAATCATACATGCCACCCCAGCAGTCATCCTGTCCACCATACCTCCATCTTCCGACCCCTGGTTGCAATAGGGTATTTACGGGTCCTGCAGAGGCAGGCTCCCAGAAGTCTGGGCCAATGCCCTGCACTTCTCTAAAGCTCCACACTTTGATAACCTTTGACATTTGTACCTCCCCGCTGGCATCTGTTATCGCTCGTCCACGACCACCCCGCCATCCATCCAGTTTCCGCGCCGAGGCCGCCATTGCTGTCGTGGCACCGTCACCAGTCATCAGCCGCTCCAAGACTCCCAGCACACCCTCGGAGTCCCAGAAGGTGGTCGGAGCCAGGAGGGAGCCAGGGAAGCCCCCAAACTCCTCGCCGATGCCGACGTGTCGCCGACGTCATCCTGACACCCTCCGCCTCGGCTGCCAGAAGAAAAGTGGGCTTCGCTGCAAGCCGATGCTGGCTAATCTCCCTCAGCATCGCATTCTTGTTCCTTGCCAGCCGTGATGTTCCGGAGGGCGAAAAAGCCCTCAAAAGGCTGGTAAGAAGTTCCCCCAGCCGGGGTTGGGGCTGCCAGTAATCATAGCAGCCCCAAAGGACCCCTAACACCGCCAAAAACTCCCCATTCCTGGACACGGCTTAGGGAAGCGTCGCCATTTTGGGAGTTGTGTGGATCTATACTCTATTGCCATGACGTCAACCGGAAGTCTTGATTTCTGTTCTGTTGATGTGTCCAGCGGTGGGATTCAGCCGGTTCGCACCGGTTCACCTGAACTGGTAGCTAACTTTTTGTGCAGTTTGGTGTGTGCGCACTGGCCAGCTGGTCTTCGATTTTCCGGGGCACCGGCACACGTGCACATGCGTTCCGGTTTGGGCACTCGGTGCCGAAAAGGTTCGCCATCACTTATATAGGCCTATAGTAAACTAATACAAACTAAACTTACAGAAGGTCTCCTAGGTATAACTCTGTTTGCTTTGAGCTTTTCTTACTTACAGGATACACCCTGGATTTTGCCTCCTTAAAAACAGCGCAATTCAAATTTGAAATAAAGAAATAAGAGAAGACATTGTTTTGGCGCTTCAGGGTCTGGCAGGACATATCGAATCGTTGGAGGAAAGGGTGGAAGAAATTAATCAGTTCAATTTGAATTTGGAGAATAAAATGGGCGAGGTTCAAACTAAGATGGAAAACGCAGATGCAGAAGTTACAATGATACAATATAGAGCGATGGAGTTTGCCCTGAGAGTAAGAGGTTTGAGAGAAAACAATCAAGAGAATTTGAGAGAGATTTTTGCAGAAGCTTTTGCACAAATAATTGGAGATTCAAAGGTAGAGTCTGAATGGCAAATAGATAAAATTTACCGTGTTAATTCATGGGTTGCCAGACAGAGACAATTACCAAGAGACATTGTAACTTATTTTACTACGAGGAGGACATGAAATGAAATCTTACAAGTTTCTTACAAAAATAAACTCCAAGTGGTAGGACAGGAGGTTTTAGTACTGAAAGAAATACCCCCCAAAATGTTGAGAGCTAGAAAGGATTATGCCTTTTTGGTCAATGAACTTAGAAATCGCCAAATACAGTACAGATGGGAAGTTCCAGCTGGATTAGTGGTGAATTATTCAGGAGAAAGATATCGTCTCAATACAGTTTGGAAGGCAAGAGATTTTTACACCAATGTACTAAAGGCTGGATGCCCACCGTCTTCAGAAGCCAGGAGAAGAAAAGAAGCAGAGGTGGCAAGAAAGGGGGGAAGGAAGGAATGCAGGCACAGGTTCAAGGAGGGGCCTTGATTACCCAAGAAGATTTACTGCAACCTTCGGGCATTGTTCAAGCTCTGGAATCATTTGAAAAAATAAAAGAATCAAGGGGTCAAAGACAGACTCGAGCGGCAACCAAACATAAAGAACAAGAATTAAAGACACAGCAAACCCAGATGATAATCCAAGAAACTACAAAAACAGAAGCAGTGGGAGGAGTAAGGCTGAAGATGAGAATTCAGGAGGATTTTCAGTTGACGCTCCAAAAGCTTCAAGGTGCCGAGAATGGCAACTAGATTTTTAACGTGGAATGTCAATGGTTTAAATTCATCGCAAAAGAGAAAGAAAATATTTCATTATTTGAAACAGTTTAAAAATGAAGTAATCTGTCTGCAAGAAACACATATCAGAACAAGAGACCAAAAATCCTTGATAAATGCAAGATTGGGAACACACTTTGTTGCATCTGCTCCAGAGAAGAAAAATGGTATAGTTATATATTTAAAGAAAGACCTAATGGCTAAATTAATTGAAGCAGATGCCCAAGGAAGATACATAGCAATTGAACTTTTAATAGAAGGGGAAAAAATACTTTTAATTGGAGTATATGCACCTAATCAACAAGAAAAATTTTATAAGCTTTTACATACCAAATTAATACAATGGGATTATAAATCGTGTATATTACTGGGTGACTGGAATGGAGTACTGGATACCCAAAAAGATAAAAAGGGGACTTTGCAAAACATCCAAACACGTGCTAGATTGCCTAAATCCTTTTTTGATATGATGGATGATATGGAACTGAGAGATATCTGGCGAGAAAGGAATGCTGAAGAATAAGATTTTACATTCTTCTCTGATAGGCATCAATCCTTTTCTAGGATTGATTTTATATTGATTACTAATGATTGTCTTTCTAAGGTGAAGAAGACGAAGATATGTCCAAGAATCTTAACAGATCATAGCCCGGTTTGGATGGAACTGGAATATGGAAAGGGTCCCAGGAGATCTTGGAGGTTAAATGAAAATTTGTTTAGATATGAGGAAAATGTGAAAGAATGTAAAAAATTAATGAAAGAATTTTTTGTTATGAATATGCATAAGGATACATCCATGGAAATGGTTTGGGATGCAAGCGAAGCATATATGAGAGGTATTTTAATACATTTGAATAATATATATAGACGCAGACAGGGAAAAAACGGATGGAGTTAGAAGAGGAAATAAAAAAGAAAGAGCAGGCATTAATATTGAATCCAGCAGATAAGAAAATAAAAGAAGCAATTATTTTATTGCGAGGGCAGTTTAATATGTTGATGGCAGATCAGGTTGCAACTAATTTGCAATATACTAAACATAATACTTTTTGCAATGTGAACAAACCACGTAGATGGTTAGCATATATGTTAAGGAAAAAACAAAAGTTACGTATTATAGAGAAAATAGATTATAAAGGTAAAGAGGTGTATCAACAAAATATGATTAAAAAAGCATTTCTAGAATTTTATACGAGGTTGTATGCTAGTGATAGAATCCAAGGTATAGATATAGATAGATACTTACAGAAGGAGAATATTCCTATAGTTACAGAAGACCAAAGGTTAAATTATTAAATTAAGGTTAGGTTTATTAAATTTGTATACCGCCCTTCTCCCGAAGGACTCAGGGAAAGATTGAATCAACCCATAACTTCTGAGGAAATTATCTCGGTAATTAAGCAGTTAAAAGTTGGTAAGGCTCCGGGAACAGATGGATTGACAGCTGTTTATTATAAAAAATTACAGTTAGAAATGGTGGAACCACTTAAGGAATTATTTAGTAAAATACAATTTGGAGGAGATGTACCCCCATCTTGGAGAACAGCTTTTATTTCTTTGATTCCGAAGGAGGACCAAGACCATAGTCAGCCAAAAAACTACAGGCCTATATCACTTCTTAACACAGATTATAAGATTTTTGCTAAAATATTAGCAAACAGGTTAATGTTAGTTATGCAACAGATGATTCATAATGATCCATCTGGATTTATAAAAGGGAGACAAATAAAAAGTAATGTAAGGCAAATTGTTAATATATTGGAGTATTTGGGGAAGAATAACCAAGTCCCTGCAGTGCTTATATTTTTGGATGCGGAGAAAGAATTTGATCAATTGAATTGGCATTTTTTAATGAAAATAATAGAAAAGATGCAGTTTGGAGATTATTTTACCCAATCTATTAAGGCAATATACCAGAAACAAACAGCACAAATAATAATCAATTGTAGTTTAACAGAAACCTTTAAAATTGAAAAAGGAACAAGACAGGGACGTCCCCTGTCTCCGCTACTGTTTATCTTGACTTTGGAACTTTTGTTGAATAAAATACGTGGGTCAGATAAAATAAAGGGAATTAAAATTAGGCATTATGATTACAGATTACGAGCATTTGCAGATGACTTGGTTGTTACTTTAACCCAACCAGTGTAATCGGCTATAGGTTTAATGGATATAATTAATCAATATGGACAAGTATCTGGATTTAAAATAAACACACGGAAAACAAAGATAATAGCTAAAAATATGACTATAAACCAAAAAGAAGAACTAGAAAGAGTAACACGATTCGAAATAGTAAAAAAGGTTAAATACTTAGGGGTTTATATTACAACTTCAAATGTAAAATTATATAAGTATAATTATGAACCGTTATGGCAAAAAAATACAGAAAGAGATGGACAATTGGAAAAAACTACAATTGTCCCTGTTGGGAAGAATAGCAGCAATAAAAATGAATGTTTTGCCTAAGTTTTTATTTCTTTTTCAAATGATACCAATACTCAAAAAAGACGCAAATTTGAGGGAATGGCAGAAGGGTATTAATAATTTCATTTGGGCAGGGAAAAGACCGAGAATAAAATTAAACATAATGCAAGATATACATGAAAGAGGAGGTCTCAAAATGCCCAATTTAAGATTATATTATGAAGCAGCTGCCCTATCAGCAATCAGTGATTGGATTAATTTAACAAAAGAAAGAATTTTGAATATTGAGGAATATGACTTGTTATATGGTTGGCATGCCTATTTATTATATGACAAGAAGGTGGATAAGACTTTTAAAAGCCATATATTAAGGAATGCTTTATTGCGTGTCTGGAGAAAGTATCAATATAAACTAAATGATAAGATACCTATATGGGCAGTACTCAGACATGCAATAGAGAATATAAATGTAGAACAAAAACAAGATGTGATTACATATAAAGAGCTTCTTAATATGGACAGAGGTACATTACAGTTGAAGTCTTTGAATGTATTAAAAGAAGAAAGGATAATTCAAACTTGGTTTCAGTATGGACAGTTACAAGCTAGATGGAAAGAGGATCAGAAAATCGGTATCATGCAAACGGATGAAAACTTGGTAAAACAAATCAGAGAGCAGAGTCAAATGCAGCTAGATAGAAATAGATTCAGAAATGGAGTTAGTTAAAGATTGTATGATAAAATGGACACAAAATATTGAGGAACCAATAATGATGGAAACGTGGGAAAAAATATGGGTTAGAAATGTAAAATTTACGCAAGCTCAAAATCTGAGAGAAAATTTTTATAAAATGTTTTATAGATGGCATCTAAATCCTAAAAAGTTAGCTCGTATGTACCCAAGTTTACAATCTAAGTGTTGGAGATGTGAGTGTGATGATGCCACGTATTATCATATATGGTGGACATGTAAAAAATCAAGGCATTTTGGATAAAAATATGGTGGTGTCAGCACTTCAACCTGCATTTACTCTAGTGCTGACATAAGAAGGAGAAGAGGGGGCAACTTGGCTATAAGGCAGTCAGCTTGGATGTTTCTGCTTTTCACCCTGGAAGCCTCTGAAAAGGGGTAACCCTTGTTATGCAAAACATTCTTAAAAAGAAGATAAAGTTTACCCCACAGCTGTTTTTGCTGGGTATAATTACAGATTGTATGGTTATAGAGACTAATTTGATTTTAAATTTAATAACTGCAGCAAGACTTTTGGTGGCGCAGTATTGGAAGAAGGAAGATTTGCCTACGATTGAAGAATAGACACTAAAAGTAGCAAATTTAGCAGAGATGGCTAAAATTTCAGCATATTTGAAGGACTATTCAAATGAAAGATATATTTTGGACTGGAGAAGATGGATTGACTATATTCAAAACAAATATCGGACTAAAAAGTTTCAAATAGTTTATGAATGAAAATAGAGATTTTAGAAAAGTACTTATACTTAGTCAAGTAAAAGGGGAGTTAAAGCACAAAAGGAAGATAGGAGTCTATAGTTGGTTAGCTTATGTTAGTATATGTTTGTTGAATGCTATACCCTGTATTTTGCTCTGGGAAGTCGGGGGGGAGGGTTGGGAAGGGAGGGGGGAGGTGGGATGGGAAAATATTTGTAAAATTCTCTAAAATTTTTCAATAAAAAAAAACAGTGCAATCTACATATATCTTTCACTGCTTTGGTTTTGGCTTACACCCCTCAGCTAGGTCTGGCATCTTCTGCCATCCTTTAAAACTTGTATGCCCCAATCTCCTATGCAATAAATGTACACAATTGTCATGTGTGGGAGTGTTTGTAAGTGTTCGTACACAACTGATGTGAATAAAGTAGGAATTATAGCTAATAAGAAATAATGTGAATAAAATAGGAATCATACAGAGTCAGATATATGGGCTCTGGGGGACCCTCTCTATTCACATTATTATAAGGGGAAGACGTGCTTAGATACATGAACTCTGAGAGAACCTCTCTATTCACATTATTATAAGAGAGGAAAGTGCTTGTTGGAAATTACATTAACAAACAGTTAAACCCCATTAAGTGGTAATATATCTTCTGAGACCTAGATGTCACGAAAGGACCGCCATATGGAAAACATCGGAGTGACCTCACTGTGAATGACACAAAGACCTATATGTTACAAAGAGTTACTTAATCCAATAAACTTACCTAAGGACAGAAGTAACTCTCCCATTAACAACTACGAGCACTTAAGAAAAGTTGTGTGGCTAAGATAATTTTATAAACTAAAATTAATGGTTTAAGTAATTAGATGAACACATTATCCAATGTATGTAACCATATAGGGAAAATCGGATGTATGATCTCATGTTAACCATATATGGAAAATGTATGATCTCACTGAATCCTTTGTCTTAGAAATGTATAAAACCAGTTGTATCAGGGTTCTTCCCTTGTTCAAAGCTTCAAGTACAAAACTGGCTCTGAACCTTGTGCAATAAAACTGTCTCTGGCTATCCCAGGAATGTTGCTTGGTCCTTTCATTCCACAACACAACAATTCTCTTGCTTTCCTAATATGTATAGATTATCCTGCTTAAAACCTTGTGCACAAATACTTCCACCTTTCTTGATGGAGTACTGTCCTCCTGCAAACAGTATTTCATACCCTTGACTGTCTAACCTGGAAACACTCAACAAATTATGATCTAATTCAGGTACATATAAGACATTGTATAATGTTTCTCCTATCTCAGGTACATAGACTTTACCTTCCCCTTTAACAACAGACCATTGTCCATTACTGCAATGGTCTGTTGTTAACTGCAATTACTGTAAGTTCGAATCTCACCAGGCTCAAGGTTGACTCAGCCTTCCATCCTTTCTAAGGTAGGTAAAATGAGGACCCAGTTTGTGGGGGCAATAAGCTGACTTTGTATAAATATACAAAAGTATGAAGGCTATTGCTTAACACATTGTAAGCCACCCTGAGTCTCCGGAGAAGGGCGGCATATAAATCAAATAAAAAAAAAATTAGCCAAACTAACAAATGTTTGCTTAGCTGGTCTCAAGCCAGAAAATATTTGTGGATTGTTAGCAATATGCTGACTCGCCCCACTGTCCAACAACCAAATGTTTCAGACAATGTTGCTACCAGGGAAAAAGATGACAATGAAGAACCAGTCCTCATGTGTTGAGTAGCCCTGCACCCTTGTCTTGCTGCTCCTCTGTTTCTCCTCTCAGGACAGTGTCTCTGGAGATGCTCTGTAGAACAACACATGAAGCAACGTTTCATTGTGTAAACAGTCTCAGCTGCTCTGCTGGCATCCTGGGATGTTGCAGATGTTGGCTTGTGCTGAGCATTATCTCCTCCCTTTCCTGGTCACCTCTCCAGCCATTTCTGTTCTTCCTTCAACAATCTGTCAGTCAAATATGCCATGGTTAAGTCCCTCTCTTGGCTAGTCACTAGACCGTCCCATAAAGCGTCCAACGAACTGAGCACCACATATACCTTGTGTGCCTCAGTAAACCTCATTCCTCTTTCCTCAAATTCTAGGAATGTCTTTCTCATAGCCTGCAGATGTATGGACATGCTCTCCCCGGGCTTCAGTTGTGCTTGATACAGTCTCCTTGTCAGCAACACTTTACTGCCCGCAGTCTCTCTAACATACACACTGCGCAACGCCTCCCAGCACTCTTTCACAGACTGGAGACCCCTTACGTGTATCAGCTGACTTTCCTCTAAAGCCAGAATTATGCTGGCTAATGCCTTTTCATTTCTTCTCCGGTCCCCATCATCCAGGACTGCTGGTGGATCAGTAACTATTGTCCACAACTCCTCCCTTCACAGGTACATCTCCATCTTTACACTCCAGGAGAGGTAGTTTGTCTCATTCAGCCGAGACACCATGAAATCTCCTCTCATTACGCTGACGGAGGCCATGTTGCCTGCTTTCTTTCACAAGCACTAACCACTAACAAACCACAATGCACAACCCCTCTGACTCTAGAGCAAGTTCTCACTGGGTTTCTCTTCTCTCTGGTTTCTCTAGTGACTCTGGCCTTCTCTCTGGACTGGGCCCATAACCTGTCAGAGTGCGCACAATGTGACTATTTTGAGACAACCCAGGAGCAAAATACAGTAAACAGAGGTTTGTCTTTCAAATAGTAGTTTCATTCATTGACATCCTTCAGTCTCAAGAGACTATGGTATCGTGCTCTGGAAAGAGGTCCTAAAACAGCATCTAGTGTGACTAAAAAGGCCAATTCAAGAGTGGCAATCCCTTCTACACTGAGGGCAGATACATTCTGTTCCCTGCCCATCCCCCAGATTTCGCTGGTTCCGGGACTGCCTCTTTGCCTCAGCCTGCTGAACAAGTGTCTCTTTGAATTGGAGAAGGCCTTGCTGCGTCTTTAGCCTCCAAGCTGAACGATCGGAGGTCAAGGTTTCCCAGTTGTTAATGTCCATTCCCAGGGCCTTTAGGTCCCTCTTGCAGATATCCTTATATCACAGCTGTGGTCTCCCTCTGAGGCGCTTTCCCTGCACTAATTCTCCATACAGGAGATCTTTCGGAATCCAACCATCAGTCATTCTCACGACATGCCCCAGCCAGCGTAGACGTTGCTGTTTCAATAGTGTATACATGCTAGAAATTCCAGCACGTTCCAAGACTGTGCTATTTGGAACTTTGTCCTGCCAGGTGATGCCAAGAATTCGTCAGAGACAGCGCATATGAAAGGTGTTCAACTTTCTTTCCTGCCGTGCATAGAGGGTCCAAGACTCACTGCAGTACAAGAGTGTGCTCAGGACGCAGGCTCTATAGACCTGGATCTTTGTATGTTCCGTCAGCTTCTTATTAAGCCATACTCTCTTTGTAAGTCTGGAAAATGTGGTGGCCGCTTTACCAATATGTTTATTCAGTTCAGTATCTATTTTTTTTTTATTTTTTTAATTACTAACATTACAAACAACATATACAATATTTCACCCTGCGCTATACATAAGAAAGGAAGATTTGGTTCTTCGGATATATCCTCATGATCACCAAAATCCACGTTCTCGGGGTACAGGTACTGAAGCATCCAATTTTCCCAGCGCATAGTCCACGAATGGTTTCCAAATTTTCCAGAAAATATCTTCTTTATAGTCACCATTTCTAATTTTAATATCACATGTCATTTTATCGTTTAAAGCTAATTTCCACATTTCACAATACCATTCTTCTATTCTAAAATTCACATCTAATTTCCAATATCTGGCTATTATAATTCTACCCATTATAATCATAATTCTAATCAATTCTTTCTCATATTTTGTTGGTTCTATTTCCTTAATTATGAACAGTAATATAGTTTTTGGTCTCAATATTATTGCTTTCCCCATCATTTCAAATATCATTTCCTCCAATTGTTGCCAAAACTTTTTAACTTTATCACATTTGTACCACATATGTTCATAAGTCCCTAATTCCATATCACATCTCCAACATTGTTTACTAATTTTGTTATCCATCAATGACAATCTTAATGGAGTCAAATACCATTTCAAAACAACCTTTTAATTATGCTCTTTAATCCTTACAGATAAAGTCTTCATAATTCTACTCTTCCAATTCACATTCCAATCTAAATCTGATATTTTAATATTAAGTTCTTTTTCCCAATTCATCTTCATCACCCTTTGTGGTTTTCCATCAAAATTTCTAATCTTATATATCTTACTAACGAGTCCCTTTAGCCCAATTTCATCTTTCATAATTTGGAATACTAAATGTTCAAATTCAGTTTTACTTCTACTTATCGAACAATTGTCCCTTACCTTCTTAGTCCATTTTTCTATCTGTATTTTTTCAAACCAGCCTAAACTCAATTTTTCAATGATTTCTTTTTTCCTCCTTTCATTTTCTGAAGTTTTTAACCAATCTATTATAGTTTGTATATTTTCATCTTCCATTACCCTATCACGACTTACATTAGTTTTAATCGGCCAATTTTCAATTGTCTTCCCTAAGAAAATTATATCTGGAATTAAAATTTTAACAAATTTATTCCAAATTTTACTCAGTCCCTTTAACCAATAGCTATTAATTTGTGGGAATGCGGTGGCCATAGTACATGTATAGACCAGTTTAACTGGTTGGACACGTGTATGGAGCTTAGCACCGAAATAATCTGAGTGGAAAAAGCGGGTTCATATGGATACTCTCTGAAGGGCTCTATTCGTTCTCTCTTTTTTAATAACATAGACTGTATTTGTAAAGCATAGACATCTCCTTGCAGAACGGGGCCTCTCTGTTGGCAGGTGATGGGATGCTGGGAACAAAGCCAAATATGATAACACAGCCAGAGTTAAGTTTTGTTTTGCACCTTAAGTATTGCTTTCCTAGAATTCACGTGATTTACTGTAATAGGTAGAATGTGAAACCAGATTATATTTCCTCGCTTCTTCTTCCAAAAGACAAATTTCAAAGTTCAGTATCTAAAGAGAGAGTGTCACAGATAGTTGAGCCGAGGTACACAAAGTCATGGATGACCTCCAGTTCTTGTGCAGAGATTGTAATACAGGGAGGCGAATCCACGTCCTGACCCATGACTTGTGTTTTTTTCAGGCTGATTGTTAGTCCAAAGTCTTGGCAGGCCTTGCTAAAACTGTCCATAAATTGTTGAAGGTCTTCAGCAGAGTGAGCAGTGACGGCAGCAGCATCAGTGAAGAGGAAATCTCATAAGCATTTTAGCTGGACTTTAGACTTTGCTCTCAATCTAGAGAGATTAAAGAGTTTTCCGTCTGATCTGGTCCAGAGGTAAATACCCTCTGTTGCAGTTCCAAAAGCATGTTTCAGCATGACAGCAAAAAAGATCCCGAATAAAGTTGGTGCGAGGACACAGCCCTGCTTCACTCCACTTCGAATATCAAAGGAATCTGAAGTTAAGCCATCAAAAACTACAGTGCCCTTCATTTCCTCATGAAAGGACCTGATGATGTTGGGGAGCTGAGGTGGACATCCAATCTTGGGGAGAATTTTATAAAGGCCATCCCTGCTAACCAAGTCAAAAGCCTTCGTAAGATCTATGAAGGCTACGAAAAGTGGCTGTCTTTGTTCCCTGCATTTCTCCTGCAACTGTCTAAGGGAAAATACCATGTCAGTAGTGGACCTGTTGGCTCGAAATCCACACTATGATTCTGGATAGACTCTCTCTGCAAGCACCTGGAGCCTCTTCAGTATGACACAGGCAAGCAGCTTCCCTACAACACTAAGAAGAGAGATGCCACGGTAGTTGTTACAGTCACCCCTGTCACCTTTGTTCTTGTACAGTGTGACGATATTTGCATCCTTCATGTCCTGTGGTACTCCACCTTCCCTCCAACAAAGACAGAAGATTTCATGCAGTTCAGTGGAGATGTTCTTTTTGCAGCACTTCAGAACTTGGGCAGGAATGTTATCTTTCTCGGGTGCCTTGCCAGAGACAAAGGAGTCCAGGGCCGCATTTAGTTCTTCTAAAGTTGGTTCACTGTCAAGCTCCTCCAAGACAGGCAGGCACTCAATGTTATTTAATGCTTCTTCAGTTACCACATTTTCTCTGGAATATATCTCAGAGTAGTGCTGCACCCAGCGTGCCATCTGCTGTGCTCGGTCCTGGATAACCTCACCTGTAGCAGACTTCAGAGGGGCAGATTTCTTCTGTGTTGGACCTAAGGCCTGCTTGATGCCATCATACATCCCCTTGATGTTGCCTGTGTCAGCTGCTATCTGGATCCAAGAGGAAAGCTGCAGCCAATAATCGTTAGCACATCTCCTGGCGGTCTGTTGGACTTTGCTATGAGCAGCTCACAGAACCTGTAGGTTGTGCTCACTGGAACAGGCTTTATATGCAATTAGAGCTCTCCCTTTTTCCTCGATGGCTGGCATCAACTCCTCCAAATGGGCTTCAAACCAATCTGCTGTCTTTCTGATCTCTTTACCAAATACTGACAAGGCGGTGTTATAAACAGCATTCTTGAAATATTCCCATCGTTCAGATGCATTTACTTCAGCTGGGCCTGGGAGAGTTTCCTTGAGTGCTTGTGCAAATTCCTCCACTTTGCCCTGATTGTGGGTCTTGTTGATGTCAATTCATGATCTTCCTTCCTTCTTCGAGTGATGCAATCTCTTTGTTTGCAGTTTTATTCTGCTGCACACCAAGGAGTGGTCTGTATCGCAATCAGCACCCTGATAGCTGCGTGTGATTGTAATATTGGGGAGGTTGGAGTGCCTGGTAAGAATCAAGTCGAGCTGGTGCCAATGCTTCGATCTTGGATGTCTCCAAGAGACTCTGTGTTGTGGCTTTGTTTTAAAGTATGTATTGCTAACGCAAAGACCATAGTAGCAGCAAAACTCCAGCACTCGTTGGCCATTTTCATTCATCTTTCCGACGCTGAACTGACCTAAACAAGTGGGCCAAGAACTATAATCAGCTCCAACTCTGGCATTAAAATCGCCAAGGATAAACAGTGGTTCTTTCTCAGGGATTTTCTTGATAGTAGCAACCAGATCGTCATAGAATTTGTCTTTGGATTCTACTGAAGATGATAATGTCGGAGCATATGCGCTAATAAGAGTAACCAGCCCTGCTGATGAGTGGAGTTGCAAGGACAGAATTCTTTCACTTCCTGCAGCAGGTGGAGTAATGGATCCTAGTAGGGTGTTTCTGACCACGAAGCCAACCCCATATTCCCTAGACTCATTTGATGGTTTTCCCTGCCAGAAGAATGAGAAGTTTTTCTCCTTAATAGATCCCGAGTCTAACAGTCTTGTCTCTTGAAGGGCAATGATGTCCATCTGCAGTCTGCTCAACTCCATGTCAATGGCAGCTGTCTTACGTACGTCATCTATCTCTTGTAAATTGTCAGAAAGGCCGGGGGACATTTTCCGAACATTCCAGGTGCCCAACTTTAGGGCTAAAGTTTTCTTATGTTTGTTGCATGGTGCAAAGTTATCGATCTGCTTGTCGGCTTTGACCCTAAACCCCACACACCCTGTGAGGTTAACAGACCATGGCGGGGCAGCACCTTACTGGCTGGGGGCTGCCCAGCTTAAGGCGGGCGGTAGCTGCCCAATGAGGTACAATGACCTCTCCCACTGACGAAAGTGGCCCCTGGCATCATGCTCTACACCAATCAAGCAAAGACTTATAACCGGTAACTGCCACTTCCCGTGTTGTTTCAATGCTGTATGCAAAGCTGGAGTGTCCTCTCCAGAGCACGAGGCCTGGGTAGATTAATATGGAGGATAGACTGTTACCCAAGCAGCAGATCCCCCCTCTCCATGTCACTGAAATAGTCCAATAGAACGGCAAAGCCGATACGATTAGTTCCAGCTGTGTCGCAGGAGTTACCAGAACGTGATTGTACACAGTCACAAACTGCTTCCGGGACTCCGGCTCCGTATTTTGCCTCGAGGTTGATTCCTGAAGCCTTTTCCAGTAGTAGATATAGCCACAAGGCAGTGGAGGTTTGTAATCAGAGGTGACCAAACAAAAACAGCAGATGCTACTGTTACATATTAGGAAAAAAATCCAAAATAACATTATCATAACTCTTTTGTTAATGCCAGTTAAATAAAGTATTTTTAGGTTGTTACATTCTAAATCAGGCCAAGAGAAAGTGAATTCAAATGTCAAGGGAAACAAAGAGCATTTGTTGAAAAAAAATTTAAAAAATATTTAGCCTGCAGATTAAAGTCTATAAAGCAATTTTAATCAGCAGACCGTTTCTCTGAATATGTTGAGACTATAATGCACAGAATGTTCAGCAAATATAGTCAACAGCCAATTGTGTTGGTATTTCTGGGAGTTTCATTGCCAGCACATCTGGAGAAGCCGCTATATTTCATTTATCTTGCAGGTTCAATACTGACCCAATTAACAGTTTGGCTTACAACTGCTCAGAAGTTTATCCTTTGCTTTGTCATTCTAGAAGACCAAGAATGTGCCTTCAGTCTAAATGGCAAGAGATTTCAGGCAGATTTTTAAAAAGCATTTTTTTCACACCAGGCCTAAGATTTTTAGGAATGGCAAAGAACATAGGACCTCCAAATCTTGTTGACCAGCCTCTAGTGAATGAGAATTAAAGTCCTAAAATATCAAGAAGATTTCATTTCCCCAGTCTGAATTTACAAAATTCAGCATTACAGATTGTGATGAGGCTAGGAGGCTTGAAGGGCTGTGATACTTTTTTAATATTTAATTTTAATATGTTGTTTTGTTTTATTTATTTTAAAAAATATGTTTATTTCTTTTTAATATATTTTTTATGAAGAATTTTAATTACAATAGTAAAAACTAAGTGGTGGGATTCAGCCGGTTCACACCGGTTCAGTTGAACCGGTAGTAAACTTTTTGGGCAGTTCAGCGAACTGGCTGAAAATAAAGTGCAAGAGAGTTTTTTCTTCTTCTCTCTCCCTTCAGTTAATAGCTCCGGGCAGACAGCCAAGAACCACTTAACAGGCAAATACTTAGTGGCAATGACAAAACCGCAGGAATGCAGCCAGCAGAAGCCTTGAATAAACAATAGAAACTGACAGGATTAGGGCAGGGAAACACCCAGGAAACCCATCAATAACTCATCTAGGGATGGGATTAACTTCTTCCCTTCAGAAAGAAGGACAAGATTACAAACCTTTTCATTATAAAGGGTATTAAGTGAGACTTCCGGCGGTGACGTCATCACGAACGGGTGAGGAAACGGAGGCTCCGTCTCTGAAACCCAAATTTCCTCATTAATTGCTCTTTAAGGGCATTCCCGAACTTGGAGGGTTCGGGAAACGAAAGAGGAACTCGCGAAGCCCCCTGGTGTTGCGCTGTCATCAGGGAGGTCGAGCGATCAACCTCTTAAATTGGTGGAGAAGAAGTCGGCCTTATCGGCGGACAGGAGTGATGGCGCCCGCCCAGATCGAAGCAAAGAGTGGAAGCAAATCCGAGTGACTGTCAGATAGATCACCTACAATAGAGGCGGTAAATGGGACGCACGATCGAATCAGAAGAAGACAAGTGAGTTACAACAGCGGCGATACAAGAGGAGAAGGAAAAAAGGGGAAACAACTGCAGCGTGGAAGAGAGAATCCCATAGAATGACTAAGCAAACATAAGAAAAGGAGAAATAGCGCTCGAAGTGGCGTGAGTACGGACTTTTACAGCTGAGCAACGGGAGCAGCCTGTGGATTCTGTGGATATAGACAAGCCGTTTGAACCTGGGAATTATAACTGATTCAAACCCCAAACATCAGAAAACTGAGTGCAGAGACTGAAATACCAGACTAAGTGGTGAATTTCACGGATACAGAAGACCTGTCTGGATTTCGAACTTTGGATTTACAAATAACTTTGGACAATAAGAACTTAAGTTAAAAAAAAAAAGATTTGAAAACTGAATGCAGAGATCCGATTACTGGGAGAAGAATTAAAAAAAAAACTGACTGAGATGGACACAGATCGCGTTTTTTATGACTGTGAAAGAACAGATTGAGAGAGGTAAAGCAAGAAGACAATAAAGACTAAAGAAAATAAAAATTAAGTGAATTATTAATTTTGAACTGTTTAATTAGTTAATAAGTTTAATATTTAAAAGAAATATATAAGTTGATAATATTTTTATAGCTATAAATTGTATTGTGAAATTGTAGTTAGATAAGGAATTATTGCTAAAGTGAAAGATTGATTTTTATACAAAATAACAGAAGAGTTGACTGTATGTCTGAGATAGACTGATTGAAAAAGGGGGTAATTGAAAAGATTGCCAATTAGAAAATTAAGAAAATTAAACTAAAATCTTGATTGATAAGTAAATTGATTTATACTGTGAATAAGAATTAATTGCTCAATCGGGATAACTGGCAATATAATATAATATAACTATATATAAGCTGTGCGGTGTATAAGCAGTGTTTGGAGGGGAAAAGAGATACTAAGGAATAACTTAATAATTGATGTTAAGGTTGGAAAGTTTTACACGAATATTAAAAATGTCTACAACATCCACCATAACAAAGACAGGGAAAAAACCTACAACCAATACGCTAGTAATGACTCCTACCCCACCACAACAAAAAACAATAGATAGCATGATGGGGAAAGAAAAAGAAAAAGAAAAACTGGAAATGGCACCAAATGTAATACAAGATATGTTTCAAAAGATCCAGGAAACACTGCTCCAAACACAAGAAAAAATAGCTGAAAATCAGGAAGAAATGAGAACGTTCCATGCAGAGATTAGAAATGAATTAGGAGAAGTCAAGGAAGATATCAAGACCATGAAGGATAAAATTGGGGGCATTCAAAATTCTATAGCAGAAAATGAACAGAGAATTAGGAAAATGGAAACAAAAATAGATCACGTGAAATTAAAAGTAGAAGCAATGGAACAAAAAACCCTACAACTAAATAAAGAAATGTCAGATTCCTTGGCCATGCTCGAAATGGAAAAGGCCTCATACTTCTTGAGTTTTCAAAATATTCCAGAAGAAAAAAATGAGGATTTAGAAGGGAAGATGGTGGAAATTATTGCAGGAATGATACAAAAAGAGCCAGAAGAAATAAAAGGACAATTGGAAGAAACTTACTGTGTACAAACAAATTATATAAGAAAACACAGATTGGCGAGAGAAGTCCATGTTAAATTCTTAAAAAAAATCAATCCGAGATGAAGCCTATAAGAAATCTAGAGAAGAAACGGTGATCTATAATGATAAAGAAATTATAATATTAAAACAGATACCCCGAAGAGTAAGAAATCTACAACAACAATATCAGTTTTTAACACAACTATTGATCAAATGCAAGATAATGTACAGATGGCTGCCAATAGAGGGGATCTTAATTACGTGGGAAGACAAAAAATATAAAATAGACACTCTAGAAAAGGCAAGAGAATTTTATAACACACACTTTAGACTAGAAGAAGAACAGGAAAGCAAGGAGGAAACAGATAGTAAAAGTCAAGAAGAAGAACCAATAGAAACAAATGAAGAAAAAGAAATAAGACAGAGGCAAGAAAAAGAGAGAGAACAGAGAGAAGGTGCAAAAGCTAAGGCATGGATAGAAACAAGAAACACAAAAAAACAGATATGATAGGCAATTGATGAACAGATCAAACTCTTTTTGGTAAACATTAATGGCTTAAATGCCCCAAAGAAAAGGAATCAAATTTTCACAAAATTACAAAAATTAGAAGCAGATGTGATATGTCTGCAAGAAGTACACATTCAAAAAGATTATCAAAAAATCCTAGAAAACCCCAAATTAGGAAAACTATATTCATCTCTGGCCCAAAAAAAGAAAAAAGGAGTAGTGATTTACGTAAAAGAAAAAATACAATCTAAACTAGTCTATACCGATGAGCAAGGTAGAGTGGTGATGGTTGAATTAGAAATAGGAAAGAGGAAAATGTTAATTGTAGGGATTTATGCACCTAACCAAAAACTACAGGTTTTTTTTAAAGACCTACATATAAAATTAGCAGAATTAGAATATGATGATATTTGTGTAATAGGGGATTATAATGCAATAGTAAATGCAAAGAAAGACTACAAAACGGGGGGAAAAAAAACAAAAGAAAAAAGAAATACTTCTAAAAGAATTCTTTACTATGGCTGAAGAACTAAACTTGGCAGACGTATGGAGGGAAACACATGAAGAAGAGGCCCAATACACCTTTTACTCCCATCCGCATAACTCCTGGTCAAGACTGGACATGGCATGGATGACCCCAAGTATCAAAACAGAAGTAGAAAAAATTGAGATAGGCACAAACCAATGGGCAGACCACAATCCACTATTCATAAACTGGAAAGGGGAAAGAAGACGTAAGAGATGGACAATGAACCAAAGATTATGTAAAGAAGAAGAATTTAATTCGATGTTAGAAAAGGAAGTAAAAATATTTTTTTCAGATAAATAAAATAGAGGAAACCTCTTTACAAAACACATGGGATACTTTAAAAGCATATATAAGGGGCCTAGTAATAGCATATACGAGGAAAAAGAATAAACAGAATAAAAAACAATTAGATAATTTAGAGAAAGACCTAAAACAAATAGAACAAAAACTCCAGGAAAAGCCCCAGAACAAAACAATAAGAGAAGAATGGGAAATGATTAAGCATAAATTGAATTTGATAAACCAAATAGAACTAGCCCAAAAAATAAAAATGGCGAAACAAAATTATTTCAAACACGCAAATAAAACAGGCAGATGGCTAGCCTATAAACTGAAAAAAGAACAGAAAAAAAGAATGATATACCAATTGAAAGACAATAAAGGAGAAATTCAACATAGTAAAGAGGCCAAAAAAGAAATTATTAAGAAATTTTATGCGAATCTATATAATCAGGGGAAAATAGAGGAAGACAAAATAAAACAGTACATAGGGAAATCAGGAATGCCAAAAATCACAGAAGAACAAAGAATTACTCTCAATAGGCCAATAACCAAATTAGAATTAGATGAAGTACTGAAAAAGCAAAAAAAACAATAAAACACCGGGACCCGACGGGCTACCGGTAGAAATATACAAAACAATGCAAGAAGTATTGGGAGAGAATATGTTGCGATTATATAATGAAGCTATGGAGAAAGCCAAAATACCAAACTCATGGACAGAAGCCATAATAACAATCATTCCAAAAGAAGATACCGATCTCCAGTTAATACAAAACTATAGACCTATTTCATTATTGGATGCCGGTTACAAAATATTTGCAGCAATCTTGGCTGAAACGATTAAATCAGTATTAAATACATATATACACCCAGACCAAAATGGATTTCTGCCGGGACGCCAAATAAAGAACAACATGAGAATAATACTTAATGCTCTAGAATATTATGAATCACACCCGGAGAAGCAGGCAGCGTTGGTTTTTCTTGACGCCCAAAAGGCCTTTGATAATACAAATTGGAAATTTATGATTGAACAACTACAAAATATGCAAATTGGGGAAAAATTTGGGAAAATTATAGCAGAAATCTATACCAAGCAATCAGCAAGGATAATTATGAATGATGACATAACAGACAAATTTAATATAACAAAAGGAGTCAGACAAGGCTGTCCACTTTCCCCTTTACTATATATTCTATCATTGGAAATCCTGTTGAAAAAAATTAGAGAAGACCAAGGAATTGAAGGTTTAAGGATCAATAGAGAAGAATACAAAGCTCAAGCCTTTGCTGATGACCTAGTGTTTTTGACAGAAAATCCTATGGAATCTACACTTAATTTGTTCCAAAAAATAGAAGAATTTGGAGAAGTGGCCGGACTAAAAATCAATAAAAGTAAATCGAAGCTAATTGTAAAAAACCTTACGGAAATTCAAACAAAAGAATTGACAGATAATATACAAATCCAAACAACAACAAAAATAAAATATCTAGGAATCTGGTTATCTACAAGAACATCAGCAATTAAAGAAAACAATTATGATAAATTACTAGAACAAACAAAGAAAGACTTAGAAAAATGGAAAAATTTACACATTTCATTCCTAGGAAGAATTTCGGCCATCAAAATGACTATATTACCTAAATTTTTATATTTGTTTCAGGTCACCCCAATTAAAATAGATAAACCGTTTTTTGAAAAGCTGAATAAAATAACATCTAAATTTATATGGCAAGGGAAAAGGCCACGAATAGAATTTAAACTGCTTCAGGATACAAAAGATAGAGGAGGAGCTGCACTCCCTGACTGGGAGATATACTACCAAGCAGCAGTACTATCGTGGGTCAAAGATTGGATAGAATTAAAAGACTCTAGAACTTTAACAATTGAGGGACATGAACTTCAAACTGGCTGGCACTCCTTTATGTGGGATGAGAAATACAAAACACATTCATATTTTAAAACACACACAATAAGGAACTCATTATTACAAATTTGGCTTAAAATTAAAAAACAACATTATATGTAGATACCAAATTGGTTAGCACCGGCTGAATCAATTAGGCACCCAAATTTAACAGATAAGGCAAAAATAATTAGATATAAAGATATAATTGACTATCAAGGCAAATTAAAGACCAAACAACAATTGGAGACAGATTTACACAGAGAAATAGACTGGTGGACTTACACTCAAATACAATCCAAATACAGAGAACATACAAAAACATATGAAATTTATAATCAAAAACAAGAAATAGATAAAATTATATTAGATTCAGAAAATAAATTAATTAGTAGAATTTATAAATTTCTTTTACACTATAAATTGGAAGAAGAGACAGTCAAAGAAACGATGATTAAGTGGGCTCAAAACATTAAACACACAATACCTTTGGAAAAATGGGAAAAGTTCTGGCAGGTAAACCTAAATTTAACGAAAGCAACGGCGTACAAGGAAAACCAACTGAAAATGTTTTATCGGTGGCGTATGTCTCCAACCAGATTGGCAAAAATACAACCTAAAAATAGCCCAATTTGTTGGAAGTGCAAAAAGGCACAAGGGACTTTCTATCATTTATGGTGGACGTGCCTGGCAGCAAAGAAATTTTGGTCCAACATCAAAAAATGGTTGGAACAAATAACAAAAATACAGATTGAAAAAGAACCAGAAACATTTTTATTAGGAAACTTTAACAAATCATACCCTAAGGATATCAAATATCTTACAATTCACATATTAACTGCTGCAAGAATAACCTACGCAAGAAATTGGAAACAAGAAAAATACCAAGTGAAACAGAAGTAATAGGGAAAATTTTAGAATGCGCTGAAATGGATAGGTTAACCAAAGAATTACAAGAAAGAGAAGAATCAGACATATATATATAATAAAAAATATTATTAGATTAAGGAGAGGTGAAGGAATATATCATAAGTAGAATTGTAGAACGTCACTCTGAAAAATGCTTAAGAAGAAATTACACTCTTTTTGTGTATATGTTGTATAAATGTTTGTTGTGTATATGTTACGTATGTCTTTTTTAATATTTATATTTAATAAAAACTATTTTATAAAAAAAAGGGGGGGGGATTAAGTAACACTTCTGTGATCAGTTGATACTCCCTGGAGTTCCCCAAGACCTTTTATAGCTGCTGCAGTGTTGGCTACTTCTTGTTTCTTCCTGGGGGAAAAAGATACAGGATGGGACAATGATGCAGCTTGATCATACAGGCCCTGAATTTAATGCATGTGTGGTCCAGCCAGCTGTATTGCTTCTGCTGTGAAGCACCCAATTTAGAACATAGAGTACATAGAATAATAGAGTTGGAAGCGACCTCAGAGGTCTTCTAGTCCAACTCCCTGCTTGAGCAGGAGACCCTGTATCATTTCAGACAAATAGTTGTCCCATCTCTTTTTGAAAGCCTCTAGCGATGGAGCACCCACAACATCTAAAGGCAAGCTATTCCATTGGTTGATTGGTCTCACCCTTAGGAAATTTCTCGTTAGTCCTAGGTTGCTTCTCTCTTTGGTTAGTTTCCATCCATTGTTTCTTGTCATGCCTTTTGGTGCTCTGGAAAATAGATTGACCCACTCATTTTTGTAGGTGCCCCTCAAATATTGGAACAGTGCTATTTTATTGTGCTATTTTATTGTGAGTTGTGAGCGCTATTTTATTGTGAGTTTGGGAGATGTTTGGCAAGATTGATTAAATGGAAAAAAGGGCATGGTTGAATTTGTTTTTTAAATCCTGTCAGCACTTCTCTAGATAAAAAGTGAAAGATCATTAAAAAGATCACCAGTATTGTAGAGCCGGGACAATTTTTGCACTGTCAGTTTGAAACAATCTCAAAATTTCCAATGGAAAGAGCACATAAAAGAGGCATGGATGACTTTCCTACCTTTCTGTAGTTGACTAGGTTGTGTCAGTTTGATGAAAGGTGGATGTCTCAGCTCTCTTCTCCCTGAGATCCTCTGCTTTTTGCACCCCGGTGCCTCCACCTTTCTGTCTTAATGTAGCTGCTTAGTGATTTCTGCTGCCATTGCCTGTCAGTCACATGGATGTGTTTACCTGATGTTTTCCCACCTAACCCTGGCATCTGAGACAGGTAAGAATTTCACAGGCTATGCCATCATTGAAGAATAAACCAAAAAGTAGAGAAAAATAAAGTGGATAAAAATGAAATAAATTCAGTAGTGTAAGGCATGTGACAAGGCAGTCAGCACCCCTTCTCCTTTAGAAGGACATCATTCTCACAAATGATTTATTTATTTTGTTAGATGTTTATCCTTAACATGTATATAGGATGTTAAGGAACTCAAGGTGGAGAACATATCTAATATTCCTTCCTCCTCTTAGTTTCCCCACAACCACAATCTAAGAAGTGGTTTCGGCTGGGAGAGAGTGAGTGGTCAATGAGCATTTTTTCAAGCCTAAAATGGGACTAGAACTCAGAGTCTCTTGGTTTCTAGGCCAGCACCTTAATCACTACTTTGTTTAAAAAGGAGGAAGGAATGTCAAAATAACTTGTAAGAATTGCATGCGAAAACAGGGTTGGAGGAAACAAACTTGTAAAGCTGCAAACATCACAGATAGCATTTCAGAATAATCTCCCATAGAATGATGCAAAAGACAAATTGTAGCAAATTACCGTACAATCTGAGATGGACCTGTTAGTAGGAAAGGAGGCTAGAATGAGCAGTAATACTTTGCAAGATGCATCAAACCTGAAGTCAAGATGTTTGTTATTTATTTGCACAAGGCAAGCTTTCTTTTTATTTGAAAACTACTCACTCCGGCAAACCTGAATGGCCGAGCATGACAAGGAGTGGCTGGGAGGGGAGGGGCGAGGTGGAAAAAAGCCTCAAAAATGGGCCAAAAATGCCTCAAAAACAGCCTCAAAAAAGCCTAAAAAACAGGCTGAAAAAAGCCTCTGAAACAGTCCGAAAAAAGCCTTGAAAAGGGGCCGAAAAAATCCTCGAAAACAGGCTGAAAAAGCCTTGAAAACGGGCTGAAAAAGCCTCAAAAATGGGCCAGAAAAAGGCTCAAAAATGGGCTGAAAAAAGGCCTCCTTAGTGCCCTCAGTAGGGGGGGAAACATTGAAACACTCTTGCAAAGCCATAAAGGGAGGCCAGCCACCTCCCTATGCCAGGAGACACTGCAGTTCTAGGTGGCTTGTAAGTTCTAAATGTTTCCCCACAGCGTTTAAATAATCTGTCAGGGTAAATGTCTAATCCTCCCAGGCAGGGGCTGGCACCTCCCCATATCCCATCATACCCCCTTACCTCAGACTCCTCCCCTGGTGTATAAGAGTCCTACACGTGGGCATCCAGTTGTTCCAGGAGTGTACCTGCAAAGGCAAGACAGAGGTCAGTGACCTTTACCCTGAATGGGCCTAGGACCACTCCAGGCCTAAAATAAAGAATTGATGAAGAGATTCCACTGCCTCCTGTGAGTTATTGGGTTAGATCCATCCAGCATTAACAAGTTGGTAGCAGAGGATGGTTACCCATAACTCAAAATAATGACCGAACAAGCTGCTTACTCTGATAAGAAGAGCAGAGTAAACACCAGGGCATTTACCAAGAGGATGGCTGCTCAACTGACACCCAAAGGTGCCATGCCAAGAGCCACCCCAGCTGAAAGTGGACAGGACATCGAGCCGGACCCACTCATCCACAATGAGAGACCACGAGAGGAAGCAGATGACCATGACAGAGAAGAGCCACAAGAGGAAAACGAACTGAGAATGGCCCTGCTGAAAGTGATGGAAGCGCCCATCAGCAATGGAGAGCTCATCGCGAAACTCCAAGGCCTCCTAGAAAACCATGGAGCAGCGATGAGCACCCATGAACGAATCCAAGAAGCCGCCAGCCCGGTAAGGGAAAGGGATTCCCTCACAGAGGTACCGGACATAGACGGGCTCAGTTTCGCGCCAATTTCCTGGCGGCCATCTTGGAATGGCCAGCAACCAATAGAAGGCCGGGGTTTGAATTCAATGGCGGGAACCAGCCAAGACCCAGAAACAAGCGAGGGGCACCCCGAAAACAGCTATGGGGAACAGACCCAATGCAACAGGAGCTCACCTACCGAGCTCGAAATAGAGAAAGCCATGGAGACCCTAGCAGCAGCATTCGGCCCCGCACCAGCCGCAGGCCGCAGGGAGGCCTCCAGCAACCAGAGAGATCCCAGGCCTGCCACCAAAGCCGCAACACCGGCCCTGCCACCCACCAGAAGAGGGACACACCTACGCGATGGACATGGGGCATCGACCACCTATGGACAGACCTCAGGGCAGGATTCGAACCCACCACCCTTTCTACAGCCGGAACGGGACCCGAGAGAAGAAAATCAACCCAGCTACCTACCGACGCTGTGACATCCGCCGGGCTTCCCTGCACCTCCAAGGACCAGCGCTCACTGATCCGGACCAGCCGCTGCTGCTGCCGTTGCCGCCGAGCCGCCGATCTTCGAGAGTCCTCATTTAACGACTGCGAGGCCTCCGCAGCCTCCATCGATGTCCGCCGGGGATCCAGCCACCCAGCAGCGATCCACGATGCCCAGCGAGGGACCCAGGCAGGCCAGGGGTGAGTCCAGCACCCACCTGGCCAGCCTAGGCCTGGGCCTAGGAGCCACGACCGCGAGCTCCTCACCCGTTGACTTCCAGAGACAAATGAGCCTTGCGCATGCCCAGTTTCCACCTACAGAGAGAGAGGGAAGAAACATAGAGACACATCAATACAGAGTGGGAAGAAACATAGAGACACATCAGTACAGAGTAACAACATGCATACCCGTGCCTTATTGTGAGTTCCCTCACTTACAAAACCATGGACAGCTACCTTCAGTAAGTAACCATTCTAACAATTCTGGGGCTTTACCTGTCAATTTTCCCAAACTACAAATAGACAGAAAAACTCTTCTAGAGTGGAGTCAGCAGCTGCAGATAATATTTATGAAAGAAAACTTACTTTTCCTAATCTCAGACCCACCCCAGAAACCTTGGACTTTTGAAATTGACTGTAACCACCACAGGGCTTTTTGTATTCTGTTAACCAGTATTTCTCCCACTATGTACCCAAGCATAGGGAATCACATGATGGTGCATGAAGTGATGCAAAAACTTTATAACCTTTTTTACAGCAGAAGTAGGGCAACCACAACTAGAATTTCCAGAGAGTTCCATGCTGCCAGACTTAGACCAGGGGTCCCCATGAGCGAACACCTGTTAAAACTTAACGCAACCAGGTCTGAATTGATGCATAGGGGTGAAGCAATCACTGAGGAGAGTATGATGAGTATAGTCATAAACTCTTTAGACAATAGCTGGGACAACTTTGTGATGCAGCTGGACAGCCTCAGTCTGGAACACTTAACATTAGACACACTTACTAACTGCCTCATTGCAGAGGATAATCTAAGGAGGGACCGCCACATATCAAGAAGGGACCCCAGGCCTACCAAAAGGGTTGAATTCCAGGACAGGGGAAAGGCTATCCCAGAGTGTTTTTCCTGTGGATCCAGGAACCATTTAAGGAGGGATTGCCCCAGAGGCAATAGGGACAGGGGATATAGAGAGAGAGACGGTCACCAGACCGCAGACATTTCAGGGAACGGGGACGTGGGTGGTCACCCAACCCTAGAAAAACAATGAACGCAGGGATGCTTCCAGGGATAGCAACCGAGGGACCATGTATGGCTTCAGGCATGATAAAGCAGGCCCCAAGCAAGGGACAAATGAGAACATGTGGCTTCTGGATTCAGGAGCCACCAACCACACAACTCACAACCCCAATCTATTCACCTCCCTCGTAGAGACAGATTTCAAGATCAGAATGGCTAACCAGAGCACAGCCAAGGTCATGGGGAGAGGGAATGTACATATACCAGGGGTTGGGAAAATAGAGGGGGTACTGTATGTACCAGAGATACCCCACAATGTCTTAGCCATCACAAAGCTCACAATAGACACAGACACAGAGGTAACATTCAAGGAAGGCAGGGTACAGTTACTCAACCAAGGAAAAAGGGTTGGCAAGGTAACCACGCATGATGGACTACCATACTTTACACCCAGTGAGAGCATCAAGGGAAGTATAAACACAAGCATCAATCATGAGCGGGAGGGAAACACTGAAACAAGAGGGGGACTCCAGGGGGAAACAAACACTGTGTCACAAGGCAAAAACAAGGTATCCGTGGGAAAACCCATCCATGACAATTGTGCCCACCTCCTTCACAGAAGGCTAGGACATATCAGCTCCCCGGTTGTAGAAAAAATGCTAGAATGTACCGAGGGTTTGAAAGTAAAAGACTGCAAAAATTATTTGGAGTGTTCAGTGTGTAAATCTTCGAAAATTAAGGTCAAAGCAAAGCCCAAAAGGTCAGAGCGCACAACTGACCACCCATTTCAGCTAGTACACATGGATTTAGTGGTACCACTGAGGCCCTCCATTGGACATAGGAAAAGGTTTTTCCTAACCATAGTAGACGACTACAGCAGGTATGGCTTTGTATACTCACTGAAGCATAAAAATGAGACATTCCAAAGGTTCAAAGACTTTTATAAAAGGGTGGAACTGCAACATGGGGCGAAAATCAAACAGATAATGATTGACCGGGGTACAGAATTCATGGCCAAGGAAATTGCAAAATGGTTAAGGGAGAGGGGCATATTGCATTTTAGCTCCGCCCCTTTTTCCCCATTTCAGAATGGGGTTTCAGAACGAAAGAACAGCGTGCTCCAAACGATGATGAGGTGTGTACTGTAGGACATTGGAATGAACCAGTCATTCTGGTCGGAGGCATTGCACTTTTCTAATTACATGCTAAACAGGTTGTGGTCAAGCTCAATCAATAAAACCCCATATGAACTAATGTACAAAAGAAAACCCAACCTAGCCCACCTACATGTATTTGGTGTCCCAGCTGACGTCCACATTCCCCGACAGCTAAGGAAGAAAGGAGAAAGGGTGTCAAAAAGGCTAAGGTTCGTGGGCTATGAGCCTGGGACAAAGGGCTTCAGATTTGTGGACTGCAATAACAAATTCATTGTATCCAGGTCTGCAGAATTCCATGAGCATTCGAATTGGTCAAGGCTCCATTGCAATGACATTTTCCTTGGCAGAGATATGCACCCACATGACCAAAGCGACAAAGAACTGACCACCAGAGGACCGGAGGAAACTGAGACAAACAGGCCCAAACACCAAGAACTGAGAGCCTAGGAATGGAAAGTACATCCCACACTGAACCTAGATAACCTCACCGAAAAGGAAGCCGAATGCCTGCATGAAGCAGATATGCCTCCTGACAGACCAGTTAGATCCAGTAGGAACAAATTACCAAAGAGACTAGAGGACTATGTCATGTCCATACACACAGAGCATCTCACACCCAGTTCCTACGAAGAAATACTCGGCCTCCCCCAGGAAGAGAGAGAAAAGTGGAGACAAGCCATGGAAAAGAAGATGGAGAGCCTCCGAGACCTACAGGTATACTCACCAGCTCAAGTACCTGAAAACAAAAAACCAATTGGGACCAAGTGGGTGTTCAAGGTCAAGACACTCGAAGACAACAAAGCACTCTACAAAGCAAGGTTGGTTGCGCAAGGCTTCGCCCAAAGGTACCCGGAAGACTACACGGACACCTACTCCCCCACAATCAGGGCTGAGAGTGTCAAGAGCGCCCTAGTAATTGCCACCATCCTGGGGCTGGAAGTATTCCAATTCGACGTGCAAACCACATATCTACACTCAGAATTGGATAAAGAAATCTATGTTAAGGCCCCACCAGGATACAACGAAGGGAAGGACAACACATGGCTTCTAAACAAAAGCTTATATGGACTCAAACAGTCTGGCAAGAGGTGGTACGACTGTCTAGCCAAAGCCCTCAACACCATGGGCTTCAAAGCCACCTCTGCAGACAAATGTTTTTTCACAAAGAGAGAGGGAGGAGCATTCGAAGGCGTTCTTGTGTATGTGGACGATATATTGTACATAGGGAAGCAAAGGACCAAATGTGATAAATTTGCCACCGAATTAGGAAATCACTTCTCTTTGAAATCACTAGGAAAGATAGACAAGTACCTAGGAGTCCAAGTAATTAAGACCGACAAAGGCTTCCGGATCTCACAAAGGGAGAAAATCATGGATCTGTTATCCAAATGCAACATGTCAGAGGCAAAACCCTGCGAGACACCCATGCAACCAGACTTCATAAGAAACATGTACAATGAAGCTGAACCCTTCGTTGACAACAAGCTGTACAGGTCAACAATAGGCTCGCTACTCTACATCGCCAACTGGACGAGGCCTGACATCGCTCTGGCTGTCAATCTACTGTCCAGACACGTGAGCAAGCCCACTGTCCTGCACTGGGATGCCATAAAAAGACTGCTCAGGTACCTGAAACACAGTGCCAATGCCCAGCTGTGCCTCGAACCAGACCTGTCTGTGAAACCCAAGTTAACCTGTTATGCAGACGCTGACTGGGCCGGGGATGCCAAAAGTAGAAAAAGAACTTCCGGGTACGTAGTCTTCTTAAACAATTACCCTATACATTGGTATACGGGAAAACAGAAGCTGGTGGCCACTTCTACCACCGAAGCCGAATTCGTCTGTTTATCAAAAGCCGCAAATAACCTAGTGTGGTTCGATGATTTACTTACTGACATCTGGGCCGAGCCAACATACCCCATAGTCATACATGAAGACAATAAGGCGGCTATAGAGATATCAAAGGCAGATGCCGTGGGACAGAGATCGAGACACATAGACATAAAATATAAACACGTTAGGCAATTCTCAGAAATGGGTTTCATTAAAGCCATATACTGTGACACTGAACAACAAACTGCAGACATACTTACAAAACCACTACCTCAAAAGCAACACGCATATCTCACATCAAGAATATGTGTATATATGTAGATCATGTGTTTTGTGTACCTAATGTGTATGTTCACAAATGTCATATGTCCGCTGTTAATTAGACATTTATAGGGGGATTTGTCAGGGTAAATGTCTAATTCTCCCAGGCAGGGGCTGGCACCTCCAGTTGTTCCAGGAGTGTACCTGCAAAGGCAAGACAGAGGTCAGTGACCTTTACCCTGAATGGGCCTAGGACCACTCCAGGCCTAAAATAAAGAATTGATGAAGAGATTCCACTGCCTCCTGTGAGTTATTGGGTTAGATCCATTCAGCATTAACATAATCCTTTGGCAACAAAGACTCAGGCTCTGAAAGCAGCTTTGTGAAAAACTTCAGACTTGACCCCATCAGACTTGTCATGAAAAAACGATGGTTTCAACCAATTGCAACAGGAAAATTGCTCTCTCAGCAACCCAAATGACCAAGTGTTATAGCAACTTGAAGTGCTACATTATATAAAGCACCGGTTGAGGATAAGCGTACATGTGCTGTTCACTGTGGGCCTGCTGTTCCATCACTTCCAGAGAGCAGGGTCCACGGTCTGGGATAATGGAAATTGTCCCATTGGAACTGGAGAACTGAGTAGGAAAGGATGTTGTGTGGGGTTGGATGATAATGATGATTAATTCAACCATCTGATATATTACAGAATTACTGAAGAGGGAATTACTGAAATCCTCTAAATCCCAATATGAAAAGACATATTGGGATTTGGAACACAAAAAAGGCAGATTAAACCAACCTCACTCATAGTTCATTGATTTATCTTTCTCTGAATCTAAACTCATATCTAGGATGAGCATATGCATTTCTTGATGTAAGAGGAGATTAACAGATTAACAGAGTTGGAAGGGACCTTATAGGTCATCTAGTCCAACCCCCCGCTCAAGCAGGAGACCCTACACCATTTCTGACAAATGGCAGTCCAATCTTTTCTTGAAAGTCTCAAGTGATGAAGCTCCCACAACTTCCGAAGGCAAGCTGTTCCATTGGTTGATTGTTCTCACTGTCAGAAAGTTCCTCCTCATTTCTAGGTTGAATCTCTCCTTGGTCAGTTTCCATCCATTATTCCTTGGCTGGCCTTCAGGTGCTTTGGAAAACAGCTTGACCCCCTCCTCTCTGTGGCAGCCCCTCAAATATTGGAACACTGCTATCATGTCTCTCCTGGTCCTTCTCTTCACTAGACTAGCCATGCCCAGTTCATGTAACCATTCTTCGTATGTTTTAGTCTCCAGTCCCCTAATCATCCTGGTTGCTCTCCTCTGCACTTTTTCTAGAGTCTCAACATCTTTTTTATAGTGTGGTGACCAAAACTGGATGCAGTACTCTAGGTGTGGTCTTACTAGGGCTTTATAGAGTGGTATTAGTAACTCATTTGATCTTGATTGTATCCTTCTGTTAATGCAATTTAGGATTGCATTGGCTTTTTTAGCTGCCGCTGCACACTGCTGGCTCATATTTAGCTGATTGTCCACTAAGAGTCCAAGATCAGTGGTGAAATCCAAATATTTTTACTACCGGTTCTGTGGGTGTGGCTTAGTGGGCATGGTTTGGCATGGTGGGCGTGGCAGGGGAAGGATACTGCAAAATCTCCATTCCCACTCCACTCCAGGGAAAGGATACTGCAAAATCTCCATTCCCACCCCACTCCAGGGGAAGGATACTGCAAAATCCCCATTCCCTCCCCACTCTGGGGCCAGCCAGAGGTGGTATTTGCCACTTCTCTGAACTACTCAAAATTTCTGCTACCGGTTCTCCAGAACCTGTCAGAACCTGCTGGATTTCACCCCTGTCCAAGATCCCTCTCACAGTCACTGCTATTAAGCCTGGTTTTCCCCAGTTTATATGTGTGCTTTTGGTTTTTCTTACCTAAGTGTAGGACTTTACTTTTTTCTACATTGAATTTCATTTTGTTAGATAGGGCCCAGTGTTCACGTCTGTCAAAATCCATCTGGAACTTGAGCCTATCTTCTAGGGTGTTAGCTATTCCTGCCAGCTTAGTCTCATCTGCAAATTTGGTGAGTTCCCCTTCTATTCCTTCATCTAAGTCGTTTATTAAGATATTGAAGAGTACTGGGCCTAAGATGGAACCTTGTGGCACCCCACTGCTTACTTCTCTCCATGTAGACTTAGACCCATTAAGGACAACTCGTTGAGTACGGTTTGTCAGCCAGTTGCGAATCCATCTGGTGGTGAAACTATCTATCCCACTTTTTTCTAGCTTACGAACAAGTAGGTTGTGGTCTACTTTGTCGAATGCCTTGCTGAAGTGTATTATGTCCACAGTATTTCGCTGGTCTACTAATTTAGTCACTATGTTGAAGAATGAAATAAGATTGGTTTGGCATGATCTGTTTTTAACAAACCCGTGCTGATTGCTAGTTATTATTTTACTCATTTCTAGGTGTTGGCAGATCTCTTTTTTTATTTATTTTTATTTTTTTAATTTGATTTATATGCCGCCCTTCTCCGGAGACTCAGGGCGGCTTACAATGTGCTAAGCAATAGCCTTCATCCTTTTGTATATTTATACAAAGTCAGCTTATTGCCCCCACAACTGGGTCCTCAATTTACCTACCTTAGAAAGGATGGAAGGCTGAGTCAACCTTGAGCCTGGCGAGATTCGAACCTGCAGTAATTGCAGGCAGCTGGTCTTAATAACAGGGTGCTTTAGACCACTGTACTACCAAGGCTCTTTATTATCTTTTCCAATATCTTCCCGGGTAGTGATGTTAGGCTGACTGGTCTGTAGTTTGCTGGGTCTGTTTTTCTTTTTTTTTCTTTTTTGAAGATGGGAACCACATCAGCTCTTTTCCAGTCCTCTGGTAGGTCCCCGGTGTTCCAGGATTTTTGAAAGATGTGGTGCAATGGTTCTGAGATGACATCTGCCAGCTCCTTTAGAACTTTGGGATGTAATCCATCAGGTCCTGGTGATTTGTATTCATCAAGATCAGACAGGTGTTCTCTTACTATTTTTTTTACTTATTTTAACTTTTACTTCCAGTCTGTTTTTTACAGTTATGTTTCTGGTAGGTTGGGCTATAGTTTCTTTTTGTGTGAAGACCGATGCAAAGAATGAGTTAAGCAGCTCCGCTTTCTCTCTGTTGCCTGTATCTCCTCTCCCTCCCTCAATGCTGTATCTCCTCTCCCTCCCTCAAAGAAGACAAGAGAGATTGTAGATTGCATAACATTTACATATAGTAATTTATATGAATAAAAGCAAATGTATAGTTGCTATAATTATTTCTACTTAGAAATTCTTCTAAAGTATCTTAGTTAAGATTGGGAACCAGAGAATGTGATTATGTTTTTTCATCTGCTAACCAGATGCTAAAGATTGATGGCCAACTTGATAGCTTCTGCCAATCACTGCTTAAAACTTTCTGTCTTTAAACCTGACTGGATTGGACAGTCCTTTCAGTTACAGGATGTTTTCAGACCAATAGCCTTTTTAAAACAGCAATTGATGACAATCCAGTTGAATTTAAGATTAGTTGAACGAAGGCAGAAATGCTATGATATATAGGATCTTGTTCACATAATCCCAATAACTTCATTTTTCTCTTCACACCTTAAGCAAGGCATGAATACCCAACCACCACGAACTAAACAGTATGTACGAACCCAGCCGCTTTGGTTCATATCATGGCAGTACAAAAAAGAATTTGGCCCCTGGTAATTTGTGAATATGTCTATATAATTTTCTTAGGAATATGAAAACATTTGCCATTTCTTGTCCTACATGGTTTTTTCCCTTTCTTTTAAATTTACTGCTTCAACCCTACCTGGCTGCTTAGTCATTTTAGTTACTTTAGATTTGTGAAAACTGGCTAGGTGTTGTCACCTAGCTGGGCTAGTCAACAAATTGTAATTTAATCTGATGTGACTTCAGTCTCATTCCCAATTTTTTCCCAACTTATTTTAGGAGTGAAACTTCAAGTAAGTGGCCATGGAGGAGGTTACTTTTCATCTCTAACAAGAGGTAAGCATTTTGTGTCATTCCCTCTCCTCAGCCTTCTTAGAAATAGAGTGGGATGCTACTTAATTGATGGAGGTCACTTATTGTCAAAGCCTATTCCAATGAGTGATTTAAATTTTGTACATAGAAATTGAGCTAATTTCCATGTAGGAATTGAGCTAATTTCCACCAGGGTCTGGTGGCTCAGCAGACTAATAGCATTGTGATTAACACCAGCTGTCTGCAATTACTGTAAGTTTGACTCTCACCAGGCTCAAGGTTGACTCAGCCTTCCATCCTTTCTAAGGTAGGTAAATTGAGGACCCAGTTTGTGGGGGCAATAAGCTGACTTTGTATAAATATACAAAAGTATGAAGGCTATTGCTTAACACATTGTAAGCCGCCCTGAGTCTCCGGAGAAGGGCGGCATATAAATCAAATTTAAAAAAAAAAAATTCATAGCACCATGTGATTCTCTTGGAAGAGGTAATAATCTAGCGACAATCATTCAATATTCAATCATTCAATCATTCAATATTTTTTGAAAATCCTGTTTCAAAAAATTCACTCATTTCACCCAGCCTGGTTTATAGCTCAGCTGAACTCTGAAATTAAACTAAGGCGGAAGGGAGGTCTGTGGATGGGTCAAAAATGTCCAGAGAGTGGCTATGGGTACATGATTGAACCCCCCCGCCCATTTATATGAATTGTGCACATGATGCATATGCTGGGAATTGTAATCCAAAGCACTTGGAGTAAAGCAGGTTGTCCATCTCTATGTTTGTTTGTTTGTTTGTTTGTTTATTTATTTTTCGTATTTCTATGCTGCCCACTCTCCGAGGACTCTGGGTGGCTTACAACAAAGACAACATGCACAACATATTGCCCCCAACAATCTGGGTCCTCATTTTACTCACCTCGGAAGGATGGAAGGCTGAGTCAACCTTGAGACGGTGAGATTTGATCTGCTGATCTGCTGAACTAGCAGTCCGCTGAAGTAGCTGCAGTACTGCACTCTAGCCACTGCGCCACCTCGGCTCTTACTATGTTAGAGAAATTAGTTGGGTGAAACCAGTGCAGCTGTTTCAGCATTGGCAAAATGCACTTCTGGCCTAGTTAGCAACCCTTGCTAACTTTTGATTTCATTGCAGATTCCAAATTAATGAATTTAATCTGGGAGCTCTACTACTCCAGCTCCAATCCAAAAAAAGGTGTGCAAAGTATCATCATGTCAAATGGAGCCCAAGTAACCAGCCTTGAAAATTGAATAAACTCACAAAGCAGTGACAAATTTTGAAAAGCAAAACAAAAGAAAAACTGCATACCTGGAACTCCGCGAGAAAGGAAGCCAACTGAACCACGTACAGGAATCTGCTTTGAAGTTCTAGGCTGGTCAAAAAATATTCAGGCCCTCACCCTTTTGGTAGATCGTTTTTTTATACTGCTATCTCCCCCTCCAGCTCTTACTTTCCTATCCCTAAAGCACTTGCCAATAGCTTTATCATCACTTCTGGGAGGTCTTTTTCTTTAGCCTCCTCTATATTCTGAAATCTTAAAAAGTGGGCTGCCTTCTCCATTTCTAGAATTATTACAGTCTCATCTAAGTTCTTATTTGCTTGTGTCTGCTTTTGATTCATTTCCTCCATTTTTTTTCAGTTTCTTCCGATTTATCCTCTATTTTCTGAATCCTTTATTCATTATTTGTTATCATTTGCTGAAAATCCCCCAGTTTCATGTCCATATTTTGGACACTAGGACAGTGTTGGTGAACCTTTTCGGCAACCAGAAGAGCAACGGGCGGCGGCTCGTGGGCCTGGAGAGATGGCTCTGTGTGCCACTTCTGGTGTCAACTTGCAAAGCTTTCAAGTTGCCATGAGCAAGAGGGAGGGAGAACTGATAGAGCTGATTGATTTCCCTAACTGAAGTTACATTCCATACATGCTTCCTTACCGCAATCAGAAGGAGGGTGTTGGATTTCACAGCCAGCCAAAGTGGTTAATTGGAGAATGTGATTTATGACATGGCCAGGGAGGAGGGGAGAGACAGGGTCATAGGGGAACGTAAATCTATGTGGGATTAGTTCTAACTGCATCCGAATAATGCCGAAATGGTGCTCCTAATAAATGACTGTATTTCTTTTGAAGTTTGGCTCATGGCTCATGAATTAATTAGGGCATCTTTCGGAAACTTCACAGACAGTTAGAACTACTTTTAAAATCTGTCAAGATTACCAGGTTTCCTTTTTTTTTTTTTTTTTTTTTGGTGGCTCCGCGAACGCCGAGGACGGTCTCCATTGACCGCCAGCCACCCGATCTGTAAAAACCGCCCTGACAGCACTAAACTGCTGTCCGGCGGTTTGAAAAAAACTCTCCTTTGGGCAAAGAAGGAGAGGAGAATCGGAGGGGGTGGGTAGAGCTCCCCGAAAGTCCCTGGATTAATCCCAGGGACTCGGAGGGTGAGAGCTCCCCAGTTCAGCCCTCCCATTGCTCCGGATTGCTGGTGCCTCTGTTAATCAGAGCTAGAGGTCTGCGTCCAATTCTGCCGGCAAACAGTGAGTTCTAATGATTTCTAACAAGGCAGACAGAGCGGAAGCAAGAGTGCAAGCTTTTTAAAAGAAACAGAACTTAACTCCGTGAATACATTGTTGCAAACGGAGCTCTCCTGAGCTGGAGGCTGGAGAGGAAGCCTTTGTTATGGGCAGAAGGGAAAGTGAAAGTTAAAGGGAAATTGCTTGTTAAGAGTCTTCTGCCTGAAGAGAAAACTGCTGGGGACTGAGAATAGTTTGAAGAGAGGACTGTTTATTTTGAAAAAACTCTGAAATAGACATTGTAAGACTGTTTATAAGACTTTGTGGCTGTAAAAGGAAAAAAACTCATTTTAAAATAAAATGGCTGCTAAACAACTAAAGCCACCAACTTCTAAAGGGGGAGGAGGTTCCCCTGTAGTGACTCAAAAACAACAACTTCCGGCTGATACACAGTCACAAGACCTTAAAGAATTTATAATGGGTGCCCTGAACAATCAGGCAGAAATGACGAAAGAATTCTCAGAGGAGTTAAAGAAAATTAAAGATGTGGTGGAGGAAAAACATGATGCAATAAAAGATGACATTGTTTTTGCAGTTTCAGGACTGGCTAATCATATGTTAAAGATTGAGGAGAGAGTACGGGAAATTGATGATGCTAATTTGGAGCTTGCAACTAAATTAGGAGAGGTTATGATACAAACAGAGAAAGTGGATGACGAAATGGTTATGTTACAATACAGATCAATGGAATTTGCCCTGAGGCTGAGAGGTTTGAAAGAAAAGAGTGGTGAAAATCTAAAAGATATTTGTTCCAATGCTTTAGCAGAGCTGATTTCAGAAAGGCCAGAAGATGTGGCAATTCAAATGGACAAAATCTACAGGGTTAACTCCTGGCTGGCAAAACAAAAGCAGCTACCAAGAGATGTGGTGATTTATTTCACAACAAGGAGAATCAGAAATGACATTCTGCAAGCTTCTTATAGAAACAAGATTAAAGTGGATGGACAAGAGCTGGTGGTCCTGAAAGAGCTTCCTCCTAAAATGTTAAGAGACAGAAAGCAGTTTGGTTTTTTGGTGAATGAACTAAGAAACCAGCAGCTCCAGTACAGATGGGATGTCCCATTTGGGATAATAGTGACATATGCTGGGCAAAGATATCGCTTAAACACAGTTGGAAAGGCAAAAGATTTTTATGTCAATGTTTTAAAGGCTGGAAGGCCACCCTCACCAGGGGGTGCTAGAAAGCAATTGGAAATGATACAACAAGAGAAAGATGGAGGGCAACCACAAACCTATGCTCAAGCACTAGCTGGAGGAGCTAATTTGGAAGAAGATTTACTGTTGAGTGGGGGTCCACCACCAACCCTTGAGCCATTAAAGATGATAGAGTTGCCAAAAGATCAACGATTGACAAGAGCTACTTACAAACAACATCTGGCATGACAGCCTCAAGATTCAATCCAACAAGTCCAAAAAACACAAGCAGTGGGAGGAGCTAGGCCGAAGTCTAAAATGGCGGAGGAGGTTCAGCTGATGCTCTCAAAGCTTGGAGGGCCCAGAGATGGCAAATAAATTATTATCTTGGAATGTCAACGGTTTAAATTCTCCACAAAAAAGAAAGAAAATATTTCACTATTTGAAGCAATTTCAGAATGATGTTATTTGTTTGCAAGAAACGCATATTAAATCCTCAGACCAAAAGTACTTGATAAATTCGAAATTAGGTACACATTTTGTGGCATCAGCACCAGAGAAGAAAAATGGCCTAGTTATATATGTTAAAAGAGGCTTATTGGCCAATTTAATTGAGACTGACACTCAAGGTAGATATATTGCAATTGAATTAACAACACAGAATGGGAAGCTGCTTGTAATTGGAGTATATGCACCTAATCAACAACAAGACAAATTTTATAAATTTTTACATACTAAAATACTACAATGGGATTATAGATCTTTACTTCTAATGGGTGATTGGAATGGGGTAATAAATACCCAGAAAGATAAAAAAAAGTCTTTCCAAGATACCCATGCGTGCTAAGTTGCCTAAATCTTTTTTTGATATTTTGGAGGATATGGAGCTCAGAGACATTTGGAGAGAAAGGAACGTATTGGAAAGTGATTTTACTTTTTTTTCAGATAGGCATCAATCTTTTTCTAGGATTGATTTTATATTAACCACAAATGATCTTTTTTCTAGGGTGAAGAATACGAAGATATGTCCAAGAACTTTAACTGATCATAGCCCGGTTTGGGTGGAACTAGAGCAGGAAAGATGGGAAAGGAGGTCTTGGAGGTTAAATGAGAATTTATTTAGATATGAAGATAACTTGAGTGAACTTTAAAAACAAATGAAAGAATTTTTTGTTAACAATATGAATAAAGGAACCTCGATGGAGATGGTATGGGATGCGAGTAAGGCATATATGAGAGGAACATTAATTTTCTTGAACAATAAATATAGACTAAAACAACAAAACAGACGGAAAGAGATAGAGGAGGAAATTAAAAAGAAAGAACAATTGCTTATAATTAACCCGGGAGATAAAAAGGCAAAAGATATGATTAATATCTTAAGAGAGCAATTTAATATGTTAATGGCTGGGCAAGTAGCAACCAGCATACAATATGCCAGACATAATACATTTTGTAATGCTAATAAACCTGGGAGATGGTTGGCTTACACGATGAGAAAAAAAACAAAAATCACATGTTATAGACAAGATAGAATTTAGAGGTAAGGAGATTTACCAACAGAATTTAATAAAAAAGGCTTTTTTGGAGTTCTATACAAAGTTATATGCTAAAGATGTAATTCAAGATGTTGATATTGATAGATACTTAAAGATGGAGATTCCTGAATTAACGCTGGAACAGAGAGAGAGATTGAATCAGCCAATAACTTCCGAGGAAATTGTTGGGGCAATTAAACAATTAAAAATAGGTAAGGCTCCAGGAACAGATGGACTAACAGCTGTTTATTATAAACATTTACAATCTGAAATGTTAGAACCACTCAAAATCTTATTTAATAAAATACAAGTAGGAGGAGGAGTACCACCTTCCTGGAAAACAGCTTTTGTCTCACTAATTCCAAAGGAGGATCAAAATTCTATCAAACCTGAGAACTTTAGGCCAATTTCACTTTTGAATACTGATTATAAGATTTTTGCTAAGATATTGGCTAATAGATTAATGCCAGTTATGCAACAAATAATTCATAATGACCAATCAGGGTTTATAAAAGGGAGACAAATGAAATACAATGTTAGACAAATTGTAAACTTATTGGAATATTTGGAAAAAAATAATCAAGTCCCTGCAGCGTTTATATTTTTGGATGCAGAGAAGGCATTTGATCGCTTGAACTGGCAATTTTTGTTTAAAATAATAGAGAAAATGCACTTTGGGGAATATTTTACACAATCAATTAGAGCGATATACCAGCAGCAAACAGCACAAATTATAGTCAATGGAGGTTTAACAGAGGATTTTAGAATTGAGAAAGGAACAAGGCAGGGGTGTCCTCTGTCCCCATTGTTGTTTATTTTGACTTTGGAAGTACTATTGAATAGATACGGGACTCAGAAAAATTGAAGGATATTGTAATTAGACATCAAGATTACAGATTAAGAGCATTTGCAGATGACTTGGTTGTCACCTTATCCCAACCTATAGAGTCGGCTGCACATATATTGGATATAATTGATCAATACGGGAAAGTATCAGGATTTAAAGTTAACTCACATAAGACAAAGATGATAGTTAAAAATATGTCTATACTTGAAAGAGATAAACTAGCAAGATTAACAGATTTTGAAATAGTTAAAAAGGTTAATTATCTAGGAGTATACATAGCAGCTTCAAATACAAAATTATACAAAAATAACTATGAGGTTCTTTGGCAGGTGTGTTTATTGGGAAGAATTGCAGCAATTAAAATGAATGTGTTACCTAGATTTTTATTTTTGTTCCAAATGGTACCTGTGTTTAAGAAAGATGAAAATTTGAGAGAATGGCAGAAAGGTGTTAATACTTTCATTTGGGCTGGGAAAAAACCCAGAATAAAAATGAAAATTATACAAGATACACGTGAAAGAGGGGGTCTCAAAATGCCTAATTTAAGACTATATTATGAAGCAGCGGTCTTATCACAAATTAGTGACTGGTTTAACTTAACTGAGGGGAGAATTTTGAATCTAGAAGGTTATGATTTGTTATATGGATGGCATGCCTATTTGTTATATGACAAAAAAGTGGATAAAGTATTTAAGGCTCATATACTTAGAAATGCTTTGTTAAGGGTTTGGAAAAAATATCAATATAAGTTAAATTATAAGATACCTGTATGGGCAAATCCTAGACATGCAATAGAAAATATAAGTATAGAACAAAAACAGGAGGTGATTACCTATAAAGAGCTTCTTATTATGGAAAGGGGGGTAATGTATTTGAAATCTTTAGATACATTGAGAGAAGAAGGTATAATTTATACATGGTTTCAGTACAGTCAACTTCAAGCTAGATGGAAGGAAGATCAAAAAACTGGCTTTGTGCAAAATGAGGAGAATTTGGTAAAACAAATTAGAGATAAAAAACAAATACATATTAAAAGGTTGTATAATGCTCTATTGGAAATAGACTCTGAGACGGAACTAGTTAAAGACTGTATGATTAAATGGGCACAAAACTTTCAAGAGCCAGTAATGATGGAGACTTGGGAAAAGATTTGGATTAGAAATGTGAAATTTACACAAGCACAAAATTTAAAAGAAAACTTTTATAAAATGTTTTATAGATGGCACCTAGATCCCAAAAAATTATCATGTATGTATCCTAATGTGCAAGCTAAATGTTGGAGATGTGACTGTGATGATGCAACTTATTATCATATATGGTGGACTTGTAGAAAAATCAAAGCATTGAAAAATCAAAGCAGATTTGGTGGGTGATGCAGAATATTCTTAAAAAAAGACTGAAATTTACTCCACAGTTGTTCTTATTGGGTATAACTACAGACTGTACAGTTGCAGAGACTAAATTGATTTTGAACTTGATAACAGCAGCAAGATTGTTGGTAGCACAACATTGGAAGAAGGACTTTTTGCCTACTATTGATGACTGGATATTGAAAGTAACTAATTTAGCTGAAATGGCTAAAATTTCAGCATATTTGAAGGATCACACACAAGAAAGGTATATACAGGACTGGAGAAGATGGATTGATTATATACAAAATAAGTATCAGACCAAAAAATATCAAATAGCTTATGAATGATTTCTTTTATCTGTATAAGCGCTATATAAGTGATATTAGAAGTTTTATGTCTAAGAAGCAGGATTTTATCTATGGGGGGTTAAGAATTTTTTTTGGGGGGGTGTTAGTTTAATGATTGGTTAAGCAATTTAGTTTATTGTTAAAAGTCAATAGAAATACCTTGTGTTCTGCTCTGGGAAGTTGGGGAGGGGGAGGGGGGTTGGGTGGGAGGGTTGTGGGGAAATTGTGTTTGTTTTAAAACTTTTTCAATAAAAAAAAAGGGGGGGGAAGATTACCAGGTTTCCTGAATCCTGGACTCTCCAATCGCTCCCCGATGTCTGGGGTGCTGGGAGGGAAAATCAGGCAAACATGGCCAAACTGTTCCTGAAACACATCTACCGCCTCCATGGAGTACCAAGAAGAATTATCTCTGACAGAGGGGTCCAGTTCACGGCAAAGTTCTGGAGGGAGTTCCTATGGTCCATTGGGTCATCCCAGGGCCTTAGCTCAGCCTTTCATCCGAGCACCAATGGGAGGGGGGGCAGAGAGACTGAATGCCATGGTAGAGCAGTACCTGAGGTGCTACGTGAGCTATCAGCAGTCCAATTCGACGGACCTCCTGTCTTTCGCTGAGGTTGCGTATAATAATGCTGTTCACAGTAGCACGGGGCTAACCCTGTTCAAAGTAGTGAGCGGCATGGACTTCGTCCCAATGCCTGAGTAACCAAGAGAGCCCCCCTCCTCAGTCAGCTTGACCGATTGTATGGAGACACTGAAAGCAACCTGGGAGAATGTCAAAAAAGCGCTAGCTAAAGCAGCACAAACCTATAAGAAACAGGCAGACAAACACCGAGCTCCCCAAAGGCCATTTCAATTGGGGGAGAAAGTTTACCTCTCCACAAAATATTTGAGGTTAAAACTCCCTAACAAGAAATTGGGGTCAAAGTTTATGGGACCATTCCCCATAGTAAAGATAATCAACCCGGGAGACTTCCTGTGCTCCGCGAACGCCGATGGATGCTCCTTTGAGAGCTCCAGCCCCGTGACTCTGTTAGCCGCTAGAACAGCGAAAATCTGCTGTCTAGTGGCTTAAAACTCTCCCCCGACCCCCGAGCAGGGGAAGAAGGGGGAGAGAAGAGCAGAAGGGTCTGGGTAGAGCTCCCCTAGACCCCAGGTTTTTCTTTCTAAGCCTGGGGTTTGCAGGGTGAGAGCTCCCTGAAAGCCCATCAGTTGCTCCGGATCCGGGACGAGTCTGCTTTATGCAGACCAAGGCGTTCGTGACCACACCAGCAACGCAACTTTAAGGATTACAAAAATTTTGACCATGGATGCTGGCAGAGCAAACTCAGGAGAACAAAAAAATGCAAGTATTTTGAAACTCCGTTTAAAAGGAGAAGAAATGGCGCCTGAGGGTATGGAGACGAGGGCTGGAAGATTACTGCTGGGTGAGTCAGCAAACTCACAAGCTGTGACTGTAAAGGGCTTTCAAGAACTTTTAAACTTCTTTACTTCTGCTCTTTTGGAATCAATTGATAGAACTTTTCAAAAATATAATTTGCAGCATAACAGGGATTTGCTGGTTGGGAAAGAGGCAGAAATTATCCAGCCTATTTTGGAAGACAAAGAAGTTGTTAAGACAAAGAACCTTAAGATGGAGGTTGACGGCGAAACAAAGGACTTGGCAGAGGTTTCCATACAACTAATTGAAAAGCAACAAGTAGATTCTTTATTGCTAACTGATAAATCGTGACAATTTTTGGTTCTACAGACAAAGGAATGGGTTGATCGACTATACAAGCAAGAAGAGTCAATATGGGGGTTTCAAACCAGAGGAAATAAATCTAAGAAGGGAACGGGTTTTAAAGACTTTAAAGATACATCAATCTCAAATTAAAATTCAAAAACTCTCCAAAATAAAAGCAGAGGGGAAGAAGAAGGACTGGAAAAAATATAGAAAGAAAGGAATGAAGAATGTTTTATTGATGTATTAAGATTTTAAAATGTTTGAATCTTGAGAATAAAAGCAGGAGGAAGAAAGGAAGAAGAGTAAAATGGTTAATTAAAATTTAATGGATAGTTTCCTGAAGGTTGTGAATTTATATTTTGAGAAACGAAGTAAGAATATTTTATTGATGTATTAAGAGATTTTTAGATTTAATATGAGATTTTAGTATTTTAAATGTTGAAATAGAATGGTGTTTGAGGGTTTGAATGAAATTTATCAGTGTTAATGTTTCTAAAACTCTAAAAGTTATTGGATTATATGCTAAGAAAAAGGCTTTTATACTTAGGAAGAAAGAATTTAATTTAATTGATTTTCAGAATTTATAAAGGCAAGGTTGATGAATAATTTGTAAAAAGGGAGTTAAAGTGTGTGAGGGAGTTTTGAATCTTGCAGTAAGTTAGAATATTTTAGCATATGTTTGTTAAATGTTATACCCTGTTTTTGCGCTGGGAAGTCGGGGGTGGGGGGGTGGGGAGGGGGGGTTGAAGGTTGGGTTAGGATACAAAATGGAGAGACAGATAATTGTATTAACAGATAAGTAAATGTGAGGGAAATGTTACATTAAATGAAATGAAAAGATGTACTTAGATGATACAATGAATGATTGATTATATATTGTATATTTGTTTGTTCATAAAATAAAAAACGATAAAAGATAATAAAAAAAAAAAGATAATCAACCCGGTCACGGTGCAATTGAAGTTGCCCCGACTGCTAGGGAAGATACACCCAGTATTCCATAGTAGCCTCTTAAAACCCGTGGTCGGATCGACCCTGAGGCCACTACCCTGTGAGCCCCCAGACCCCGTGGTCATAGGGGGCCAGACCCATTATGAGGTGCAGCAAATCCTCAATTCAAGGTGGCACAGGAGACAACTCCAATATTTAATCAAGTGGAAGGGCTACTCCTTATCAGAGGCATCTTGGGTAAAGAGTCGAAACATCCAGGCTGATCACCTTATAGCCAAATTTCACGCAGAAAATCCAAACAAGCCAGGTGGGGGGTCATGTCCCTAAACTCTACATCTGTGCTCAAATTGTTTTGCTTTGTGCAGGTCACCCTCGGGAAGTGAGGGGAGCCGAATGTCAACTTGCAAAGCTTTCAAGTTGCCATGAGCAGGAGGGAGGGAGAACTGATAGAGCTGATTGATTTCCCTAACTGAAGTTACATTCCATACATGCTTCCTTACCGCAATCAGAAGGGGGGGTGTTGGATTTCACAGCCAGCCAACGTGGTTAATTGGAGAATGTGGTTTATGACATGGCCAGGGAGGAAGGGAGAGACAGGGTTATAGGGGAACATAAATCTACGTGGGATTAGTTCTAACTGCATCTGAATAATGCCGAAATGGTGCTCCTAATAAATGACTGTATTTCTTTTGAAGTTTGGCTCATGGCTCATGAATTAATTAGGGCAGCTTTCGGAAACTTCACATCTGGTACACGTGTCATAGGTTCACCATCACGGGACTAGGATATTTGAATAGTAGAGACCTTCAAGCTAATGAACTGGGGGCAGGTAAGGTTAAGTGTGAGTCCCCAGAAAAGACTCATACGTCTTCATCCTGCTGCTAGTTATGTAATTAGCATTAGAGTGTTCTGACAGTCCTACTCTTAATCTTCTCCCTTTGTTACATGATACTGGCTTTAACTCACCCTAGCCCAGGGGTCCCCAACCTCCGGTTTGTGGACCAGCACCAGGCCATGGCATGCCAGAAACCGGACTGTGCAAACAAGCAAAGCCCCATCCATGGGATGAAGGCAGCACACAAATCCATGCTTCCTCCGGTCCGCAGAAAAACCTCTCTCTACAGAACTGGTCCCTGGTGCCCAAAAGGTTGGGGGCTGCTTCCCTAACCCATGATTTAAACAGTCTTATGCTGATTTTAACACTAATTCTGCTAAAGCCAACACAGAACCATGATGGGCAATAGACCTTTTTTTGCACTACCCACCCCCTTTTAGATGGGTGTATTTATTTGACCAGAACAGCTTTGATCCATGGATACTGGAAAAATCCCTGTATTTTAGATGAGATGCCATTAGCTGTTCATCAGCCAGTCAGCAAAAATCCTCACTACTATAAATAAGGACATTTCAGTAGCCAATCAGAGTGGTAATAAGAACCAAAATAGCACATCAGTAACACATCAGGACATCAATATAAAAAGAGCATTGGCTGAGCTAAGTTAAGGATCACTAGGGAGGAAAGGTTCATAGTACCATCAAAGGTTATCCTGCCTCTTTTATCTGGCAGGTGTGTATGGCCCCCTTGCTGCAGGGCAAGCCCCAGGAGGATATGGCAGTCTGTGTTGTGGCCCGCCAGCGGCCTGTGCGGATCGTGGCTGATCCTGACGACGAGGAGGCTGGTGTGGGGTCGCGCCAGCAGCCTGTGCAGCCGGCACTTGCATCGGACAGTGAGGAGGCTGAAGAGGATGCGGTGCCAGAGGCAGAGACTCAGCCAGGGCCTTCAGAACCTCCAGAGGATCCTTCAAGTGGAGAGAGTGAAGTGGAGGAGCCTCTCCTCAATGCTCGAGCACGCAGGGCTGCCAAAAGGCAGGAGTGGCTACTCAGGAGAAGAGGTCTCCTCGAGAGTAAGGTTTGAGGATAATTAGCCACTCCTTTAGCCTATTTAAGTCACATGCAGTTAGTAATTTCTTGCTAGAAACAACGTGTAATTATTACAGAGCATTTTTGAAGAGTGAGTGTCTTATCGTATCTTGTTTTCTGGGCTGGTTGCCAACCTTTGCCAGACTTTGTTTATTCTTGGTATGTTATAACTTTGATAAGGACCGTTGGTATGTGTCACAATCCTTGGGAATCCGGAGCTAGGGCAGAACAGTTTGTTTCTAGCCTAAAAAACACACACCACAGCTTTGAAGACGATGGAGCAGCTGCATGAAGAGAATGTGAAGCTTCGGCAGCAGTTAACTTTGATGGCTGCTCAGTTGGCTCAGCTTCAAAGCCAAATGGCTTCTTCTTCTCCTCTGCCCCCTCCGCCTCCTCCACCTCCTCGGAGAAACTGCCCGGTAGCTGTGCCTGATAAATTTGCCAGTAATGTGGAAATGTTCCCAGCTTTCTTTGGACAATGCCAGCTGTTTATGAGCTTGCGAGCTGAACACTTTCTGCAGGACCGAGATAAAGTCAGGTTTATTATCAGCTTTCTCTCTGGCTCGGCAGCTCGTTGGGCTGCCCTTGTTGGTTCAGAACAAGGTCTTGTTCCGTCTGGTCTTGCAACGGCTCTGTGAACACCAGTTGTACGCCAAGCTGGAGAAGTGCCAATTCTTCCAGTCAACCATCGACTTCTTGGGCCATCGCATTTCTCCCGAGGGCATCGCGATGGATTGGAGCAAGGTCGAGGCGTTGAGAAGTTGGCAACCTCCCCGTCAGGTGAAAGATGTTCAGCGACTCCTTGGGTTCGCCAACTATTACTGGACTTTCATCCCCGGCTTCACCACTCTGACCACGCCCCTCACCCGACTCCTGCAAAAGAAAGTTCCATTCCTGTGGGGCGACCCTGAGCAGCATGCGTTCCTGGCCTTAAAGCAGGCCGTCATGTCCGAGCTGATCCTCAAGCATCCTGACCCACAGCGTCCGTTTGTGGTTGAGACAGATGTGTCGGATATCGCGGTCAGCGTGGTGTTACTCCAGGCTCGCGTAGATGGCGGTACTCTTTTCCCATGCGCTTACTACTCCCAGAAGTTGAATCCTTCCGAGCGCAACTATATCATCTGGGAAAAAGAGCTCCTGGCCATTAAGACCAAGAGACACCACCTTGAGGGGGCCTGACATCAGGTGGAAGTCCGGACGGGCCACAAAAATCTGGAGTTTCTGCAGACCGTGCAGAAGCTCAATCAACGCCAGATCCGGTGGTCCTTCTTCTTTACCCATTTTAATTTTAAAGTCACCTACATCCTGAGTGGGCGCAATCTATGGGCAGACGCGCTCTCCAGCAAGCCCCACTATGCCCAAGCCAAGGACTGCTTGGGTGTAGTCAGGCTTCCTGGAGAGCGCGTCTGCCCATAGATTGCACCCACTCGGGATGTAGGTGACTTTAAAACCGGGAGAGGCTTTATGTTCCATCGGGACCACTTAGGGGTCTCATTTTATCCCAGTGCCACGACAACCCTGCGGCGGGGCATTTCGGTTTGTTCAAAACTCTGAATCTGGTGTTGTGGACTTTCTGGTGGCCTCGTCTCCATCATGATGTGCAGTCCTATGTGACCTCTTGCATTCGTTGTCAACAGGCCAAGTCGGCCACAGACGCTCCCCCAGGACTACTTCAGCCCTTGCCGACACCCGAGAGACCGTGGGGTGTCATCTCGATGGACTTTCTCATGGACTTGCCCCCGTCCTCAGGTTTCACAACGGTGTTCATGGTGGTGGACATGTTGACAAAGATGCTGCACTTTGTACCCTGTCGGGGACTGCTGACAGCTCGCGCCACTGCCCACATGTTCATCCAGCATGTCTACTGGATCGGGTCATGTTGGACAGAGGGACCCAGTTCACCACCCAGTTCTGGAAAGGGGTGATGTCAGCCCTGGACGTTAAGATCTGCTTATCGTCGGCTCATCACACCGAAACTGACGGCGGGACTGAAAAGGTCATTGGGATCTTGGAGCAATACCTGTGCTGCTTTGTCAATCAACAACAGGACAATTGGACAGAGTACCTAGCAGTCGCGGAGTTTGCGTTCAATAATTCCCAGCACACCTCCACCCAGACCACCCCTTTCTTAGCCAACCTGGGCTATCACCCATGCTTCTTTCCACTCACGCCCCTGGACTCCCCGGTTCCAGCAGCAGATGACTTCTTGGCTGAGCTCCAGGCCATGCATCAGCTGGTGAAGGGGTACCTCAACAAGGCCAAGGATGATTACAAAAGGGTCGCAGACCACTCTTGGCGAGCCACATCCTAGTTGGCTGTTGGGGATCGTGTGTGGTTGTCAACAAAGCATCTCCCCTCAGACCGGCCAGTGAGAAAACTGGACCATCGGTTCATTGGACCTTTCCCGGTAGAGGCAGTCATCAATCCCGTGGCCTACCACCTGACCCTGCCTCGGTCTTTGAGAATCCACCCGGTGTTTCACCGATCCCTCCTGGTTCCCGAATGGCCTACTTGTCCGCTCCGTCAACTGGACTGTCCTCCACCCGCGCCCCGTGACAAGGAGGGATTGCTGGAGTACGAGGTGGCGAGTATTCGAGACTCTCGGTGGTTGAAGGGTCAGTTTCAATACCTCATCGAGAGGAAGGGATATGGGCCAGAGGACTTCACATGGGAGGATGCGGCCTCTGTTCATGCTCCGGACCTGGTTTGCGCCTTCCATGAGCAGTTTCCGTCCCGACCGCATCCAGATCGACAGACTTGGGGGAAGGGCCCTGCAGTGAGGGATAGTGTTGTGGCCCGCCAGCGGCCTGTGTGGATCGTGGCTGCTCCCGACGATGAGAAGGCTGGTGTGGGGTTGCGCCAGCAGCCTGCGCAGCCAGCGCTCACATCGGACAGTGAGAAGGCTGAAGAGGATATGGTGCCAGAGGCAGAGACTCAGCCAGGGCCTTCAGAACCTCCAGAGGATCCTTCAAGTGGAGAGAGCGAAGTGGAGGAGCCTCTCCTCAATGCTCGAGCACGCAGGGCTGCCAAGAGGCAGGAGTGGCTACTCAGGAGGAGGAGGTCTCCTCGAGAGTAAGGTTTGAGGATAATTGGCCACTCCCTTAGCCTATTTAAGTCACACGCAGTTAGTAATTTCTTGCTAGAGACAACGTGTAATTATTACAGAGGATTTTTGAAGAGTGAGTGTCTTATCGTATCTTGTTTTCTGGGCTGGTTGCCAACCTTTGCCGGACTTCATTTATTCTTGGTACATTATAACTTTGATAAGGACCGCTGGTGTGTGTCACAATCCTTGGGAATCTGGAGCTGGGGCAGAACAGTCTGCTAGGCCCTGGACAGCCACTACGAGGATATCGTAAGTGGCACCACATTTCTGTTTTCCCATCTTTTTTACTCAATTGTTAATATCCTAAAATGATGATTGGCCTGAAATAAAGAACTACCAGTTCTTTTGAATGAGCAATTACAGTATTTTTCAAACTGTGTGTTTGGGTAATTCTGGAGTCTTTCAATATAAGATCCTTAAGGACTGTATTCTTTAACATTTTTATATCTAACTGCCTGAAGTAGAACAGGGGTTTCAAACTCATGTCGGCACGGCAGTGTCACGTGACATATTGGGGCTTTTTTCCCCTTCACTAAACTGGGTGAAGGGGATGGTTTCAAGTTATTATTATCAGACTAGAAGCATAACAAGTTAACAGAGTTTGACCTAACAAGGTAATAATTAAATACAATATAATAGGTTGTGATTTGCCATAATGTAGATTAGCATATAGCTTGGTGTATATTATATTCTTTATTTACTTGCCTAGAGTTAGTATTTTCAAATATAACTATAATATTACATAGCTAGACCGATTTGTGACCCCTGGCATACCAGCTCCTGACTTGAGATACGTATCAGGTACTGAATTTGTACAGAAAAACAAGACAGGAATGCCAAGGCAGGAGAAATGGGAGTTGAAGGGGAAGGGTGTTTAGCAACACAGATCTAATTAAATCTTAACATTTACTTAGAATATCATATAAAATGTAATCTCCTATAAGGTAGAACACTATATAGTTTATGAAATATTATACATTTTATATAGGATATATCCTTTGTTTAAACTATTTTAGTATCTTAATATATAGCCAATCCCTGTAAAGGGATCTCTTTCTTTTTATCTCTCTGTTTGAGAGCAGAACTGACTGGGGTAGCAATTAATCTGTTATCAAGTCTCCATCAACAAAGGGAATAGTCAAGCCCTGGTAGCGCAGCAGACTAAAGCACTGTTATTAACATCAGCTGCCTGTAATTACTGCAAATTCAAATCTCACCAGGCTCAAGGTTGACTCAGCCTTCCATCCTTTCTAAGGTAGGTAAAATGAGGACCCAGATTGTGGGGGCAATAAGATGACTTTGTATAAATATACAAAAGTATGAAGGCTATTGCTTAACGCATTGTAAACCACCCTGAGTCTTCGGAGAAGGGCGGCATATAAATCAAATAAAGAAAATATATATATAATGCAAACCCACTTTGACATCTCCCTATCTCACTCGAATTTTGCTTTCACTTAATTGGTTTCTCTCTCGAATGCTGTTTTTACTTAATGACCATGCTATGGTTCTTGTGTAACAAGGTAACTGATCAAAGATATGAGTTTGATCGCTTAGCAAGTTTGGGTGATAATAAGGGCTTAACTAACTTTATACTTTTAGGGGTAATAGGTGGTCGGAAAGCATGTGACTGAACCGGACCTATCAACCGGGCCCGGCTAGGAAGGAAATGTGACCAGTGAGAGGGATGTATAAAAGGCGAAAGATTTATACGATCTGAAGAGAAACCAGAGTTGAAGGAGTGGGCAACTCTGGAAAATAAAAGACTCCTGACCTTGGAAGGGCATGATCTACAGAGGGGCTGGCATGCCTTCCTCTGGGACATAGGGAAAAGAGCAAGGACATATTTTCATAGTCATAAAATAAGGGATACACTAATACAGACATGGGGTGAAATAAGACGGAAACAATATACAAAAGTCCCGAGATGGCTCTCCACAATGGAGGCCATGATATATCCTAATTTATTGGAAATGGGGAAAATGGTCAAATATAAAGAGATATTAGATGGGGGAGGAAACCTTAAAACAAATGAAGAACTGGAAGAACAGGGCATCCACATTGATTGGTGGCCGTATGCACAAATAAAGTCCCGGTACAAAAAGGACAAGGAGGAGTTTGGCATTGAGATAGGTATTAACGGATTCGATAAGATATGGATGGGAACAGACAACAAAATATTAGCAAAATTATACAACTACTTGCTGGAATACGATATGATGGAAGAGGTGGTTAAGGAACAGATGATAGCATGGGCCAAAAACATCGGACAGAGTATAAATTTAAATGAATGGGACACAATCTGGAATAGCAACCTTAAAATGACTAGGGCGGTGACTTAAAAGGAAAATCAATATAAGATGCTGTACAGGTGGCATCTAGCCCCGGCCAAGATAGCTAAAATATATCCCAATATGAGTCCCAATTGTTGGAAATGTGGCCATCACCAAGGCACCTTCTACCATTGCTGGTGGACCTGCCCCCAAGTGAAAAAATTTTGGAAAATGATCTGGAAATGGCTTATGGAAATAATAAAAGAAAATATTGATTTTGAACCGAAGATCTTTCTCCTGGGAATCCTGAAAACAGAATATGAAAAAAAGAAGAAGTACCTAATCGTACATATAACGACAGCGGCAAGAATAAGCTACGCTCAGTATTGGAAGGAGAAAAAACCACCACCTGAAGAACAAGTAATCAGGAAAATATTAGAGTGCGCCGAAATGAATAAGCTAACATTAGAACTTAACGAAAGAGAGAACACGGAGTATTATAATGTGTGGGAGCTGTGGTACGAGTGGATAGAGAAAAGAAACAAAAAGTGAAATTTGAGAAGTATTAAGGTTAACTAATAATGATCATAAAGAGTTAACTATTACCATGTGCATTACTGAACTAAGGTTGCAATCTATGTAAATAACAAGTAAATAACATGTATATAATTAACTGTATATAATTACCTGTAATAATACCCAAACCATATACAAGCAAAGATACAATACTATGTAAACACTATGTAAATAATTTAACACCACAGAACCGAAAAACGCAGAATTGTATTTCTATATTTTCACAATAAAAACCAATTTAAAAAGAAAAAGAGAGGGATGTATAAAATATGCTGAGATCTGTAACTCGGTGTGGACTTCTATTGTTCTCACCAGCTTTTTGCAAACAGCTTTTTAATAAATCTTACTTCTGGTTGATCCAAGTAATGTGTGGATTTGTTACGCACGTGGGCATGGGCGTGGCCAGCTCATGACGCATCCGGCCCGCGGGCCGGGAGTTTTAAAGGCCTGAAGTAGAAGGAACCAACAGGCAATTTAATAAAAAAATGAAATCATAATAAATCAGATAGTATTAAACAAAACATTGTTCTTTAAAAGTTTTAGTGTAATAACATGGTGATCAGTAGGAATTCCCTTTGGAGAAAGCAAGTGTTTTGTCACTTTTTTATTTTATTTTATATTATTTACAAATATTTATATGCCACCCTTCTCCCAAAGGACTCAGGGCGGCAAACACAAGTTAAAAAACATACAATAATAAAGGAAAATCCTAATTAAAAACCAATTAAAACAGGGACAAATAAATAATAAAACCCAAGAATCAGAATCAGCCCATTTATTGAAACAGCCAAGTCTTTAGGCCTCGACGGAAGGAGCGGAGATCAGGGGCTGTCCAGAGCTCGGTGGGTAACTCATTCCAGAGGGCAGGAGCGCCCACAGAGAACGCTCTACCCCTGGACGTTGCCAGCCGACATTGTCTGGTACCCTGAGGAGGGCAGCCCTGTGTGAGCGGACAGGACGGTGGGAAGCGGGTAGGAGATGGTACTGCAAATACCCTGGACCTAAGCCATGTAGGGCTTTATAGGTAAGTACCAGCACCTTGAAGCAGATTCGGAGGACCACTGGTAACCAGTGCAGCTTGCGTAGGAGAGGTGTTACGCGGGAGTAATGGGGAGCTCCCGTAACAACCCGCGCGGCCGCATTCTGGACCAGCTGGAGCCTCCAGGTGCACCTCAAGGGCAGCCCCATGTAGAGGGAGTTGCAGTAATCCAAGCAAGAAGTAACCAGGGCATGAGTGACCATGCGAAGGGCATCTCGGTCTAGGAAAGGGCACAACTGGCGCACCAGGCGAACCTGCGCGAAAGCCCCCCTGGTCACGGCCGTCAGATCGTCTTCCAGTGACAGCCGGGAATCCAGGAGGACACCCAAGTTGTGGGCCTTTTCAACGGGAGCAAGTACCTCCCCCCCATCAAAAGTGATGGGGCCTCTAGAACATGAGGTGCCGGCATCCACAGCCACTCAGTCTTGGAGGGGTTGAGTCTGAGCCTGTTCCTACCCATCCAGGCTCTTACCGCCTCCAGGCATTGGGACATCACGGAAAGGGCATCCCCGGGGTGGTCCGGGGTGGAGATGTATAGCTGAGTATCATCAGGATATTGATGATACCTCACCCCGAAACCACGTGTTGAGGGTAAAACTGCCCTCTGCAAAGTGGTGCAACGGACTAGACAGCGAATAGATACGTTGCTTAGCAAAACACACAGATACTCACAGACTCTGAACGTTTAAAGAAAAATGAACAGTCTTTACTTGTAGTAAAAAAAACCAAACTTGGCTTCTCAAAACAAAGATAACACTTCTTCAAATAATCACGGTTCAACAAAAACATAGTTTGCTTACAATTCCAGTTCTCTTCAGTAACAGACACAGTTCCTTTCAGTAGTTCAACCTTCTAATAGCAGGAGCAGAAGTGAATGAACTTCCTGCCTTCTTTTATGTCTGCTTAGCACAGCCAATTAGTCATCTTGTAGCAGTTAAAGTTACAGAACATAGTTTTCTATATATTACCTACCCAACCGTAGGATAAGCATCCAATATTCTCCCCTTTGGGTAGACTAATATATTTACAATCTTAAACCATACTGTTCACATGTATCTATATGTTTCCTACTTCCCTGTGCTTTTGTGAAATGATCAGCCACATTGTCTTCTGATGCACAACATACAAGTTCTATCATCGTGTTCATTATACATTCTCTTACATTGAGATACCGAAGATCTGTATGTTTTGTTCTAGTCTTACAGCTATATTTGTCGCCCTTTTTATCGCTGCCTGATTATCTTCGTATACTATTATAGGTTCTTGTATATCTATTCCTAAATCTAGCATCAGCTGCTTAATACTGATCAAATCCGTACATAACAAAGATAAACAAGAAAATTCTGCCTCCATTGTAGACATACTTAAATGCTTCTGTCTTATTGAACACCACCATATCAAAGATTTTCCCAGAAATACAGCGATTCCTGAGGTTGATTTTCTTGTATTCACATCTGTTGCGAAACTAGCATCCGCATAAGTGGTTACATGCAATTCTTCTGATGGTTGTAGATACAATGCATGATGCATGGTATATTTCAGATATCTAAGAATACGTTTTGCTCCTTGCCAGTGTCTTTCTGTAGGTTCTGTGTTGAATCTAGCTAATTGGTTCACACTATAAGAAATATCGTGTCTAGACCAATTGCTAATGTATGATAAACTGCCAATCAACGATTGGTATATCCCTTTATCAAACAACAGACTTTTCACATCAGTGTTACAATAATCTTGAACCATAGGTGTCTTTGATGGTTTACACAATTCCATTCTGAACTGTTTTAATAGATTATTAATTTTATCAGTTTGGGATAATTTAAATCCTCCACTAGTTTTTTCGATCCTTACACCTAGGTATTGTTGTATCTCCCCTAGATTTTTAATCCTGACATGAGCTTTTAATTCATCAACAATCCTGTTGGCCTCTTGCTCATTCTTTGTAATCAGAGCTATATCATCCGTAAAAAGAAGTAATAATGATACTATACCATCCCTTTCCATTTTAAATAAACATGGATCTGCTAATCCTGCTTTAAATCCAATATTCTTCAATGTTTTTACAATGCACTGGTTCCATTCATAACCTGACTGTTTTAACCCATACAGACTTTTCTTTAATAACCAACAGTCAGCCTTCCCATTTTCCTCAAATCCTGAGGGTTTCTTTAAGTTTCCGCAATTCCTGGAGGAAACATCCTATCTAGATCCGTTCCAGTCGGGTTTCAGGTCTGGGCACAGCACGGAAATGGCATTGGTCGCGTTGGTGGATGATCTCTGGAGGGCTCGGGACAGGGGTTATTCCTCTGTTCTGGTCCTATTAGATCTCTCAGCGGCTTTTGATACCATCGGCCATGGTATCAGCTGCATCGGCTGGAAGAGTTGGGGGTGGGAGGCACAGTGTTGCGGTGGTTCTCCTCCTTTCTCTCCGACCGGTCGCAGTTTGTGTTGGCAGGGGGGCAGAGGTTGACCTCGAGGCCTCTCATCTGTGGAGTGCCACAGGGATCGGTCCTCTCTCCCCTTCTGTTCAACATTTATGTGAAGCCGCTGGGCGAGATCATCCGTGGCTTTGGGGTGAGATACCATCAGTACGCTGATGACACCCAGCTGTACATCTCCACCCCAGGCCACCCCAACGATGTCCTTGAAGTGATGTCCCAGTGCCTGGAGGCTGTGCAGATCTGGATGGGGAGGAACAGGCTCAAGCTCAACCCTTCCAAGACTGAGTGGCTGTGGCTCTCGGCATCCCGATATAGTCAGTTGACTCCATCACTGACTATTGGGGGTGAGTCTTTGGCCCCCACTGAAAGGGCTCGCAATCTGGGAGTCCTCCTGGATAGGCAGCTGTCTTTGGAGGAACATCTGACGGCTGTTACCAGGGGGACCTTTTATCAGGTTCGCCTGATTCGCCAGTTGCGGCCCTTTCTTGATCGGGATTCCTTGTGCACAGTCACTCACGCCCTCGTCACCTCTCGCCTTGACTACTGCAATGCTCTCTACATGGGGCTCCCCTTGAAGAGCACCCGGAGGCTCCAGCTGGTCCAGAATGCAGCAGCGCGGGTAGTGATGGGAGCAACATGGCGCTCCCATGTAACACCGCTCCTGCGCGAGCTGCACTGGCTCCCGGTGGTCTTCCGGGTGCGCTTCAAGGTGTTGGTTATCACCTTTAAAGCACTCCATGGCATAGGGCCTAGCTATCTGCGAGACCGCCTGCTGCTACCGATGACCTCCCATCGACCCGTGCGCTCCCACAGAGAGGGCCTCCTCAGGGTGCCATCAGCCAAACAATGTAGGCTGGTGGCCCCCAGGGGGAGGGCCTTCTCTGTGGGGGCTCCCACCCTCTGGAATCAGTTGTCCCCGGAGATAAGGAGAATCCATGACCTCAATGCCTTCCGTCGTTCCCTGAAAACCCATCTTTTCCAGCAAGCCGGGTTGGCTTAAGAAGAAATTTTTAAATTCTTTTAATCAGTCTGTGATTTTTTAACTTTCGGGCCAAAATTTATATATATTTTTAAATGTTTTAATATTTGTATTCTATGTTTTTTATCTTGGCTGTACACCGCCCTGAGTCCTCAGGGAGAAGGGTGGTATATAAATTGGAAATTAAATTAAATTAAATTAAATTAAATAAATTTCATGCTGTAATGGTGCATGCAGATATGCAATCTCTACATCTAAATGGTTAACTATATATTTATTTCTAGCTGCCCATACCAATGCTGCTCTTAATGTAATGGCTTTTAAGCTTGGAGCGAATACTTCATCATAATCATTAGAAGACTGATTAAATCCTTGAGGTACCAGCCTAGCTTTATATATTGGTATCCCATCTATCCCAGTCTTTAATTTATATATCCACTTACTACCAAGTATAGTTTTCCCTTTTGGAACTGTTACAGACTCATACACTTTCAAATTCTGCAAAGATTGTAGTTCTTTAGTCATTGCACCTCTCCACACTTTCTGGTCTTCAGGTGGAAACATGGTCAACTCATTAAATGTAGTAGGGACTTTATTTACTTGATAGACTGTAGTTGCCTGACACCTATCAGGTGGTCTTGTTACTCTACTCGACCTTCTTGAGAGTTCAGGACTTACAGATTGCCTCTCCACCTTTACCTCTTCCTGTACTACGTCTTTCTCTACCTCTTCGCTCTGGATCTCTGGCATTTCATTGGTAGCTTCAGTCTGAGTTTCAATGATAACCTCATTTTCAGTACCTAATTTATTCCACCCTACATGTTCCATAAACCTGGCATTTGTACTGTTAACTACCGTTGCTATTCCTTTTACCCAAAATCTGTAGGACCTGTGGTTTGAATTATAACCAACAAATATTAATTGTTGTGCCCTACTCTGGCCCTTATGCCTTAACTGCACTGGAATATGCACCCATGCAGGTGATCCAAATGTGTGTATGTAGCTCAAATCCGGCTTCCTTCCATGCCATACGGTATATGGAATTTTGTTAGTGGTTGTATTTATGGTGTTGTTTAAGAGTGTATTTGCACACATAATTGCTTCTCCCCATAAATTAGCCGGTAAACCTGCATCAGCTAACATTGATCTCATCATTGCTTGTAGGGTTTGTCCTCTCCTTTCAACATATGAGTTATGTTGTGGTCTATATGGAGCTGAACATTTGTGCTTTATACCAGCATTATCTAACATTGATTTAAACCTTGTGTTTACAAACTCAGTACCATTGTCAGTTACAATGGTAACTATTTTTGGATTTGTTTTTCTCTCCACAAACTTAATCCATTGAACAAAATACAGAAAAGTATCTACCTTAGTCTTCAATAGGTAGCAAAAACCATACCTGGAATAATGGTCAACTATACTGAGAACATAGCAAGCACCCCCTAAACTAGACTTCATTGGCCCTATTAAATCAGCAAATACCACTTCCAGTGGTCTCTTCATTTTAAACCCGTCAAACCTATTAGCAGGGATTGTTCTACTTTTCTGCTGATTACAAATATTGCAATTTAAATACTGGTTACATGGTTTCAGCTTCAACCCATCAACTAATTTTACAGTTTTCTGTAACATCTTAAAACTGATATGCCCCATACGTCTGTGAAGCAAGTGAACACATTCATCATGTGGTTTGACATTTGAGTATACAACATTTGTAACATGGTTACTAGATAATACGTATAAACCATCTTTCAGTTTTCCAATAATCTTGGTTTCACCTTTTTCAATTAAACAATCATTGGTTCTAAATGTTACTGTATATCCTAGCTTAACCAATACTCTAACCAAAATCAAATTAAAGTTTAGATTTGGAACATATAACATATGCATTTTTTCTTTTACATATGGACATATTGCCGTTCCCTCACCACATGCCTTTAGCTTCCACCCATTTGCTAAAGAAACCTTATTATTACTAGGCAACATTTTCACAAAATAGTTTTGTGTTCTGACAATGCATAGCAACGCCCCGCTATCAATAACCCACGAATCGTGGTTAACTGGTTCCTTATCAGACATAGCTACATTACACTGTTTTTTATCTGTAACCATGTTTTTTTGTTTCAGCCTTCTGCAAAACCTGGCTATATGACCCTTCTTGCCACAATTAAAACAATGTTTTACAGCATATACATGGTTATTTGCCTTTACATTTACATTAATCGACTCGGGTTCTTCCCTTAGTTGTTTTCTTTCTCCTCTCCTTCTGGCCTCTTCTAGTAGTCGTGAGGTTACATTGGCCAAAGTTAGTTCCTGCTGTGTGAGAACTTCAAATGATGTTACTACGTCATCATAGCTCTCATCTAGTGATGATAACAGTATATAAACCTGTTGCTGCTTGGAAAAAACCACCTCCTTCTGATGTAGCTCTCGAAAAATGCTTTTTATGCAAGTCAGGTGTGTTAACATGTCACCACCCTTAAGGAGTCGTGTGCGAAACAACCTTCATGTAATGTTAATTTGCGCCCCCACAATGTCACGAACATAAAGACATTTCAAATTGCCCCAGCATCTTGCAGCAGACTGTTCACCCTCGATGTGAACAAGCTGGGTATCGTCTAGAGACAACCCAATAATACCAATAATGGATGTTACCCATGTTCCTTCTTTGGCTTCTTGGAAATATATTCATTTATTTATTGATACCTATTCTGGAGCGATTTGGGCTACCCCTCAATGAGGGGAAACAGCTAATCATGTTATTTCTCATCTTTTTTTGGCCATTACAGCTCTGGGTAAGCCCTCTTCTTTAAAAACAGATAATGGGCCTGCCTATTCTTCACAGGCTTTTTTGCAATTTTGTACAACCTGGAATATTGTTGTTACTCATGGTCTTCCCTATAATTCCACAGGTCAAGCCATTGTGGAACATGCTAATAGGTCCTTTAAGGACTGCCTTCACAAACAAACAAAAAAAGAGGGCTCTCGGGTACCAAATTTGTCATGGGTAACACAACAGGTTACAAAAGTTTTATTTACTTTGAATCAATTGAATTTTTCAATTTCTAATTTGACCGCTTATCAGAGGCATTTTCAACAAAAAACAAGTTTGCCTCCTCCTCTGGTATATTATAGAGCATTACCAGATAAAACATGGTTAGGACTGGTCCCTTTGATTACTTGGGGGCGTGGCTATGCTGCTGTGCTTACTTCTACAGGACCTTTGTGGGTTCCAGCACGTTGTGTTCGCCCAGCCAAGGATGTCGTGGCACCAACCCCTGAACCCTATTCCAGAGATGGCAAAGGTGACTCTACAGACGGCGCAGCGACCAACCCGATCCCGTTGTGCCAGTCATCCAGTGACATGGGGAGATGTGAAGAATTTGACCACCAAAGCGCAGGCAGTACTGCAGCAGCAACAAGTGGAACAAACACCCGAGAATTTGTGCGCTGCCATTTTTGCGGTTTTAACTGCCAATTCTGTAGTCACAATTTGTTTGTGTTTGATTGTTAATAATTGTACTTTGGCATCAGCAGCTGTCATATCACCCAAACATTTGCTTGAACAACGGATGAAACAAAACTTATGGGTGCAGCTTGCAAACATCACACAAACTGATGCCTTTTGTTTGTCTGAAGATTATGATATGGAAAATTTGCTTTCCACATGTTTAATCCCTGTTTGTACCCCTACCACTGTAATTCAGAACCTTACTGGCTTGGGTAGGTATTTGTTAGAAGGGCACTATAACTATAAGACTATATCTAGTTGGGGGGTAGCTGCGTATTATCCACCTCCTAACGCAATTGATTTGCATACTCCAGTGGTGGCAGTCTCTGAAAATGTAACATGTGTAAAAATGGTTAATTGTACTCCTTCAAGCAAAAATCTTCACTGTCTTCGCATTAGTTCACCTGTTTTAAACTGTACAGATTTTGAGGAGGCTTCCTTTAATTTTGCTCATGTTTGGCTACCGCAAGGGTGGTTTTTTATATGTGGTCAAGAAACCTTTAATTATATTCCTGCTAATATTAGTGAAGTGCAGTGTTGTCAGGAGAAAGAGAATGAGAGAGAAAGAGTGGGAGGGAGAAAGAGAGAATCAGAAAGAGAGAGGGAGAGGGAGAGATAGAGAGAATGAGAGAGAAAGAGTGGGAGAGAGAGAGGGGGGAATGAGAGAGAAAGAGAGAATGAGAGAGAGAGAGGGGGGAGAGAGAGAGGGAGAGAGAGAGAGGGAGAGTGCCTGAAGGATCCCATCCCGTCACTGGGAGTCCAGGTGCTTCAGCAAGCGGTGCGCTGGATTTGTATTAGTGGTCCATGAAATTTAAAATTATGAACTTGGTGGTCCCTGAGGTCCAAAAGATTGGGGACCCCTGTCTTAAACTTTAAAAGAGCTGATTTTAACAAACTCAGAGAGACCCTAGGAAAGATTCCATGGATGAAAATCCTAAAGGGGAAAACAACTCAATAAGCATGGGAAACTCTGAAAAATGTGATCATAAAAGTCCAGTCCAGCACAATACCACTGAAAAAGAAAAACAAGAAATCCAAGAAGAAACCAGCATGGCTGCACAAAGATCTCTCTGACAAACTGAAACACAAAAAGGACAAGTATGAAAAATGGAAAGAGGGACACTTAACTAAGGCTGATTATCAGCAGATAGCCAGAACATACAAAGATGAAGTCAGGAAAGCAAAGGCTCAGAATGAACAAAGATTTGCAACAAAAGTCAAAGATAATTAAAAAAAAGTTTCTTTCAACATATTAATAACAAGAAAAAGTCAAGAAAACAGTAGGTCCACTAAAGAGAGACGATGGCAAGGAAGTAACAGATAGTAGGGAGAAAGCAGATTAACTCATTCTTTGCATCAGTCTGCACGGAAAAAGAAATTATAGCCCAACGTACCAAAAAAACTACTGTAAAAGACAAACTAGAAAAAAAAAATAAGCAAGAGAATGGTAAGAGAACACCTATCTGACCTTGACAAATATAAATCAATGGGACCTGACAGATTACACCCCAGAGTTCTGAAGGAGCTGGCAGATGTTATTTCAGAACCATTGTACCATGTTTTTCAAAAATCCTGGAGCACCAGAGAAGTACCTGAGGATTGGAAAAGGGCTGATGTGGTTCTCAGCTTCAAGAAAGGGGAAAAAAAACAGACCCAGGAAACTACAGACTAATCAGTCTAACATCAATACCTGAGAAGATTCTGGAAAAGTTAATCAAAAAACAGATCTGAGAACAACTAGAAGCAAATAAAGTTACAACTAGTAGCCAGCATGGGTTTGTTAAAAACAGATCATGCCAAACCAATCTTATTTCATTCTTCGATAAAGTCACTAAATTAGCAGACCAGTGAAATGCTGTGGACATAGTATACTTAGAAGTAAGTAGTGGGGTACTACAAGGCTCTGTTTTAGGCCAATACTCTTCAATATTTTCATAAATGACTTAGATGAGGGAATAGAAGGGGAACTCATCAAATTTGCAGATGACACTAAACTGGCAGGAATAGGCAACATGCCAGAAGACAAGCTCAGGATCCAAAAAGATCTTGACAAACTTGAATAATGAACCCTATCCAACAAAATGAATTTCAATGCTGTGAAAAGCAAAGTTTTATATTTAGGCAGGAAAAATCAAAGGTATAAGTACAGATTAGGCAAGACCTGGTTCAAAAACAGTAACTGTGAGAGGGACCTTGGAGTCCTAGTGTATGATCACTTGAATATGAGCCAGCAGTGTGCAGCGGCAGCCAAAAATGCTAATACAATCCTGGGTTGTATAAACAGAGGCATAGAATCAAGATCACGTGAAGTACCAGTACCACTTTATAAAACCCTAGTAAGACCACACCTGGAATACTGCAACCAATTTTGGTCACCATACTGCAAAAAAGATGTTGAGACTTTGGAAAAAGTTCAGAAAAGAGCAACTAAGATGATTAAAGGCCTGGAGACTAAAACATATGAAGAACGGCTGCAGGATTTGGATTTGGCTAGTCTAAAGAAAAGAAGAATTAGGGTTGACATGATAGCAGTATTCCAGTATTTGAGGGGCTGCCACAAAGAAGATGGGTCAAATTATTCTCCAAAGGGAGGGGGTGGGGCTGACATTGGGTGAGACGACGTGCCTCACAGGAAGCTCCGTGGTATCATCGAAATCCCAGCTGCCAGGCAGTCCTAATTGGACCTAAATCGCCTTGTAGGGGCAATAAACGAGGGGACCACACTCCGTCGATCTCAGGGACCCCGCAAACTCCCTGATTGATCCGGAGAAGGCTCCCTAAACTGACAGCTGGGAAGGCGGCCATTGTGAGCCACTATGAAGCTGGAGCATTCACCGGAAGAGTGAGAAGAAGGAAGGTGTGATCGATCTGGGTGAGATACTTTTAATACAGGACTTTTAGTCTTTTTAAACTTTTTAAGAAGAGCCTCCTGGGGAATAACAGAGGAAAGTGTGACTCAGAAGGAGGAGATGGAGTTGATTTTTTCTTTCCACCTCCAGAAGAAAAGCTGTGAGGAAGGCTTTTGGAGCCATTATAAAAAAAAAGAAATTGGCTTAGAAGGATTTGCATGAAGGTTTCCGGTTCCGGTCATCGCGCCAGCAAGATGGATTTGGAGTTAGCTCCTGTCACAATCTTGCCAACTTCTTAGCCTGGGCGGCTTCGTTTTGCCGGCGGCAGCCCCGGAGAGGCAGCCGCAAGCGGAGAGGAGCTAGGAGCGTGTTAGGAGTGGCAATCCGGCACGTGAAAGCGAATCTCTCCTGTCCCAGGCTGAGAAGGCAGCGCCAGTAATGGCGGCTCCGTAGCGATGACTGCCCATTTAGGAAGGGAAACCTGATCGCGACGGACAAGGCGCCCTACACCTTCAATTAAATAAGAGCTAATGGAGACGGTGTTTTGACTCTTCTGAGAGCCCCACTGGATATGCTGAGGTGGTGAGATTTATGAAAAGTGCCCTGTGTGTGGTTGGAGCAAAGACAGGATAGCGGCTACGTGTGTCCCACTCCTTACTTGTGGAGCCGATTTTGAACTGTGCTGGCTGAATGGAACATTTGAAAAGGATCGAGTTGTGAGCTGTATCTGGTGGAGGGTGTGATTGATTTTGGGCTGATCTCCTGCTTCTTTTTTATATTTTCTATAGAGGATTTGGGAGGACCTGTGACTGAATAAACAGATATATATATATATATATATATATATATATATATATATATATATATATATATATATATATATATATATATTGCTAGAAATCTATTACCCTTTCCCCACCCCCTTTTCCTCTCAACGTACTTATTAAAGAGTGTGTGTGCAGAATAGCGCTATACCCCCATCTAGTGGAGATCTTTATTATAACTTGTGTATAGCAACCCGAGGAAGAGAAGAATTCTGCCGAGTAATATTTTTTGGATTTTTTTTTCCCTTACTTTTCTTTCCTCTCTGAACTATGTATTGAATACTACCCCTACTACCGATTAGACTGCTCACCTGATTAATTTAAACCTTGCTTACCCTTGACTACCCCTGTTTTTTGGAACTGATTGGATAAAAACTCCTCCAATCAAAATGTCAACGGCAACATCAGTGGTAACCGCAAAAACTGGGAAAAAAGTTTTGACATTCCCTATGGTCGCTGCTACGGCTACACCCACCTCATCGCCTTCGTCTGCCAGGTCACTGGATGATATGGTTGCTGCAGGGAAACCACCATCGCTAGCAAGCTTACAGAACATGCTGCAGGCTATGTATGAAGTGATGACCAAAAATCAAGAAGCTATTTCTAAAAACTTAGAGGACCTAACACTAGATATTAAAGGGGAGTTGGGAGCCGTTAGAAATGATATCAAAATGTTGAATGAGAGCTTGGAAGGTGTTCAGGGGGTCTTGACGCAACAGGAGAGTAAAATACAAGACATTGAAAGGAGGATGGGACGATGTGAGGAAAGACAAGATGGAGAGGAAAGGGAACAAATAGCGATGAGCAGGGCCTTCGAAGAGGAAATTATTTTTTTGGAAACGGAAAAATCATCTTTCTATTTGAGGATTCAAAATGTGGTGGAAGAAAGGGGGGAGCCATTAAGAGATATAGTAGCAGAAATACTGGCTGGGACTTTGGAGATCACACAGGAAGAGGTTTTGAGGGATATAGACGATGTGTTTAGGGTTCACACGAGCTATGCCAGGAGACAGAAACTTCCAACTGAGGTTCATATCAGACTATCTAAGAAAGCCCTTAGGGAAGAGGTAATTGCGAAGGCTAGAGATAAAACAGTAACCTATAAGGATAAACAATTGATATTTTTGAGGCAACTCCCTAGGCGGGTTCGGGAAATACGGCGCAATTATCACTTTTTAATGGCCCAACTGAGAAAGCATAAAATATTATATAGGTGGCTACTCCCGGAAGGGTTATTATTTACTTGGGCAGAAAAAAGGGTGAGAATCGACAATCTTAGAGACGCTAGAGATTTCTTTATTAGACATTTGAACCCCTCAGAATCAGACGTGGAAGAAGAGTTAGAGAGCAAGAGCGGGGAAGAAGTACTAGAGGAGGAAGAGAGAAGGGAAATAGAACAAGTAGGTGAAAGGAAGAAAGAGAAAGGACAAACTCAGACTCAGGTAGAGAGGGGTGTCGAAACAAGACAATCAAAAAAGAAACCTCAAGCAGAAGGCAAGTAAGGGCAATAAGGAAAACGGGATGGGGGAAGAGATGCATCTAATGTCTGTGAATATCAATGGATTGAATAGTCCAAATAAAAGGAAAAAGGTTTTTACTAAATTAATGAAAGCACGTTTGAATATAGTATGCCTCCAAGAGGTACATATAAAAAGAGATCACCTCTACCTATTGAATTATAGCAAATTGGGTCATCTATATACATCCCTAGCAGAAACAAAAAAAAGAGGAGTAGCTATTTATGTACAAAAACACATAAAGTCGAGGCTGATTTTTGCAGACGAAGACGGGAGACTGCTGATGGTTGAGGTAGAAATATGGGATAAAAAATGTTTATTGGTTTGTATATACGCACCTAATGGAAATCAGAAAGTTTTTTTTTCAGATCTTACACTCTAAACTTGTTGAATATGATTACCCACATATCTGTGTAGTGGGAGACTTTAATGCTATAGAGGATAAAAGCAAAGATTATACATCTGGAAAGAGGAAGCAGGAAGGGGAAAAGAATACGGTAAAGAAAAGGTTGCCTTTTATCTGGCAGCAAATACAAGAAGAATTTGGACTTAGAGACATTTGGAGGGAAAAGCACCCAGATGATAAACAATATACATACTTCTCCGCCAGGCACTCATCTTGGTCGCGGATAGATGCGGCGTGGTTGTCAGGGGAATTGAGTCAGGGGATACAGAAAGCAGAAATAGGCGTCAATGAGTGGGCAGACCACAACCCTCTTTGGATAACATGGGGAAGCCGGAAAATAAGGCCTAAGTGGAGATTGGACAAAGGAGTTTTTAAAGATGAGCCATTCTTAAAACACCTAAAGAAAGAGATGGGGTTCTTTTTTCAGGAAAATAACAGGGAGGATGCATGCCCTTTCAACGTATGGGACACAGCGAAGGCTGTGTTTCGTGGTTTGGTGATTAACTATATGGCAGGGAAACGAAAGAAGGAAAGGGCTGAGCGTAATAAATTATTGGATGACCTGGTAAGAAGCGAGGCTATGTTACAGCAGGATCCAAGCAATATAGGATTTAAAATGAATTTGAAAGTAGCACGACACCAAATTAATTTATTAGATCAACAGGATTTGGAGAAAAAAATAAGATGGATGAAGCAAAGATACTTCGAAAGGGCAAATAAACAAGGGAGGTGGCTCACTTACCGTCTAAATAAAGAAAAGGAAAAGAACAGAATTCATAATTTGAGAGATGGGAAAGGCAATTGGATTACAGGGGAAGAAGGGAAGAAAGTAATTGCACAGGAATTTTATACTAATTTATATTGTAAGGAAGATAAGTCTGAGCAGGAAATAAAGAAATACTTAGACGAATCAGACATACCCAAAATACCAGGCTTATCTAGGGAAGTATTGGATGAAGAAATTACGGAGGGGGAAATTGAAAGGGTCATGGGAAAACAAAAGACAGGGAAAACTCCCGGTACAGATGGCCTACCGATTGAATATTACAAAGCTCTTTGGGAAACATTAGGTACGCATATGACTGAACTATTTAATGGGGTAATTCGGGAGGGACAGACCCCAAAATCATGGACAGAAGCACTAATAACTCTTTTGCCAAAGGACGATAGCGATCTATCTCAGATTCAGAATTATAGGCCCATTTCACTTCTTAACGTGGATTATAAATTATTTGCAGCGGTTTTAGCAGAGAGGCTCAAAGGGTTTCTTAACCAATTTATACATGAAGACCAAAATGGTTTCTTACCAGGCAGACAGATTAGAGATAACGTAAGAATAGTCATGAATGTTTTGGAATATTATGAAACCCATACTGATAAACAATTGGCCCTGGTATTCATGGATGCACATAAGGCCTTTGATCGGGTGAACTGGAGTTTTTTAATAGGTTTACTGCAACATATGCAATTTGGAGAAAGATTTATTCGGGCAATCCGTGCAATTTATTCGAAGCAGACTGCTAAAATTTCAATTAATGGTGATGTATCCGGTCAAATTGATATTGAGAAAGGAACTAGACAAGGGTGTCCGCTTTCCCCGTTGCTATTTATTCTGTCATTAGAACCCTTATTGAGGGAAATTAGACGTAATATAGGGATAAAAGGTCTTTATATCCAAAATCAACAATATAAGGTGCAGGCTTACGCTGATGACATAGTATTTGTATTAGAAGATCCGTTGATATCGGGACCGTGTCTGACCCAGGAAATAGAAAAATATGGTAAGGTGGTGGGATTAAAAGTCAATAGGGAAAAAACTAAAATTATTGCCAAAAATTTAACAGTAAAGCAAGGGAAAGAATTAGAAGTGAATTTGGGGTTCCAAATTGTAAACAAACTAAAATATCTAGGCATTATTATATCAGCCAAATGCTCCACGATCAAAGAAGACAACTATCTGAACCTTCTCAAGAGAACAGGTCAGGATCTAGAGAAGTGGAAGAACATGCAGATATCCCTACTGGGTAGAATAGCAATTATTAAAACTTATATACTTCCGAAATGGATATACCTATTCTACACAGCACCAGTTAGACTGGATAACAATTTTTTTAAAAAATTAAACTCCTATGTCCTTAAATTCATTTGGCAAAATAGAAAACCCAGAATTAAACTTAAAATGCTTCAAGAACTTAAAGAAAGAGGGGGATTTGGTGTTCCAAAATGGGAATACTACTATCAGGCCGCAAATTTAGTCTGGATTAGGGATTGGATATTGCTGAGAAGAAGGAGGTTGTTGATTTTGGAAGGTGAGGGATTACATCAAGGATGGCATTATTTTCTCTGGCAAAATAAAATCCCAAAGCACAGGTGCCTTGCAGGACATTATGTGAGGAATATTCTAATTGAGTCGTGGAGGAAAATTAAGGATAAATTTTACTTTTCAGTCCCCTCCTGGCTGGTCCCACTCGAAGCTATAACGTATAGGCCTCTATATAACAAAGAAAATCACCTCTCTTACCGGGAACTTTTGGACCCCCATGGTAGTCTGAAAACAAGAAATGAGTTGGAGTTGCAGGGAAGACAACTGGATTGGTGGGCTTATGCCCAAATTTGCTCGAAATTTTAAAAAGATAGGGAACAAGTTGGTATTAATTTGAATCAGCATGATCTGGACAATATTATTCTAGGAAAAGAGGATAAAATGTTATCAAGGATATATAAACTTCTAATAGACTATTGGATAGGGGATGAAATAGTTAAAGATTCTATGATTGCCTGGGGGAGAAATATTGGTTATCCAATTGATTTGACCAAATGGGAAGAAATCTGGCTCAAACATATGAAACTCCTGTGGGCAACATCATATAAAGAAAATGTGTACAAGATGCTGTATAGATGGCACCTTCCACCTGCTCGTCTTTCTAAAATGTATTCAAATCTCTCACCAAACTGTTGGAAGTGTGGGGAGATTGGCACCTATTTCCACATGTGGTGGACCTGCTCCAGGACGACTGAATTCTGGAAAATTATACAGGCATGGATCATGGAAATCACAGGTTATAACCTAATTCTGAAACCAGAGTACTATCTACTGAACATCAGGCCAGACAACATAGCCACAAATATATGGTGTCTGTGTGTATTTATCACCACGGCAGCAAGAATATGTTTCGCCCAACATTGGAAAGGGAAAGATCTGCTGGGTGAAGATTTGATTTTGGAGAAAATTTTGGATTATGCGGAAGCCGACAGACTGACTAAAGCATTGAGAGATCAAAAGGACTCTGTATATTTCCAATGTTGGGACAAATGGTACGTTTGGTTGAACAACAGATGCCCAAAAAGTCAAATATAACCAGGATTATGTTTAATATATGTTAAATCTGACTGAAGCCTACATACCGTAGAAAGTGTAAATATCATGTAAAGTTCCTGTCGCGATCATTTGTTTGACTATTTCTTTTTTTTGATGTATTGTTTTAAATAAATAAATATTTTTTTTTAAAAAAAAAAAGAAGGTGGTCTTGTAGGTACCCAGGTCCTGAGCCATGGAGCGCTTTAAAGGTGGTAACCAACACCTTGAATCGCACCCGGAAGACCACTGGGAGCCAGTGCAGCTCGCGCAGGAGAGGTGTTACATGAGCGCAATGGGTTGCACCCATAATCACCTGCGCAGCCGCATTCTGGACCAGTTGGAGCCTCCGAGTGCTCTTCAGGGGGAGCCCCATGTAGAGAGCATTACAGTAGTCCAGCCGAGAGGTAACAAGGGCGTGAGTGACCGTGTGCAAGGCGTCCCAGTCCAGAAAGGGACGCAACTGGCCAATCAGGTGAACCTGATAGAAGGGCCCCCTGGCCACGGCCGTCATATGCTCTTCTAAAGACAGCCGTGCATCCAGGAGGAAGCCTAGATTGCGAGCCCTCTCTGTGGGGGCTAAAGATTCACCCCCTATAAACAGCGATGGCGTCAGATGACTATACCGGGATGCTGGAAGCCACAGCCACTCAGTCTTGGAAGGGTTGAGTCTGAGCCTATTTCTCTCCATCCAGACCCGTACGGCCTCCAGGCAGCGGGACATCACATCAAGGGCATTATTGGGGTGGTCTGGGGTGGAGATGTACAGCTGAGTGTCATCAGCATACTGATGTACCCTCACCCCAAAACCACGGATGATCTCGCCCAGTGGCTTCACATAAATGTTGAATAGAAGGGGCGAGAGGACCGACCCTTGGGGCACCCCCCAGGGGAGGCACGAGGTCGACCTCTGCCCCCCTGCCAACACAAACTGTGAGCTGTCAGAGAGGAAGGAGGAGAACCACCACAGCACGGTGCCCCCTATTCCTAACCCCCTCAACCGCTGCAGCATGATACCATGGTCGATGGTATCAAAAGCCGCTGAGAGATCTAATAGGACCAGGACAGAGGAACAACCCCTGTCCCGAGCCCTCCAGAGATCATCAACCAATGTGACCAATGCCGTTTCCGTGCTGTACCCCTGCCTGAAGCCCGACTGGTACAGGTCCAGATAGACAGCTTCATCTAGGTACCGGGGGAGCTGTCGTGCCACCACACTCTCAACAACCTTCACCACAAAACGAAGGTTGGAGACTGGATGATAATTAGCTAATTAGCTGGGTCCAGGGAAGGCTTCTTGAGGAGAGGCCTCATCACCGCCTCTTTCAAGGCGGCGGGAAAGGCACCCTCACTCAAAGAAGCATTTATAATCCCCTGGAGCCAGCCTCATGTAACCTCCCGAGAGGCCAGTACCAACCAGGAGGGACACGGGTCCAGTAAACATGTGGCAGCACTAAGCCTACCCAGAATCCTGTCCACATCCTCGGGAGCCACATGGTCAAACTCTTCCCAGATAATATTCTCAAGACCTACCCCCATCTCCCCCCCTGGACTCATCCAGTCGGAGTCCAAGCCTTCCCAAATCTGAGCGACTTTATCATGCAGGAATTGCACAAAATCCTCAGCTCGACCCTGCAAGGGATCTTCCCGCACTCCCTCCCAAAGAAGGGAGCGGGTCACCCTAAACACAGCAGCTGGGCAATTCTCTGCAGATGCTATAAGAGCAGAAAAATAATTGGATTTTGCCGCTTTTATCGCCACTAGGTAGGTCTTTTTTTTATTATTATTTGATTTATATGCCGCCCTTCTCTGGAGACTCAGGGCGGCTTACAGTGCGTTAAGCAATAGCCTTCATACTTTTGTATATTTATACAAAGTCAGCTTATTGCCCCCACAAACTGGGTCCTCAATTTACCTACCTTAGAAAGGATGGAAGGCTGAGTCAACCTTGAGCCTGGCGAGATTCGATCTTACTTTAATTGCAGACAGCTGGTGTTAAATTACAGTGCTTCTGTCTGTTGAGCTAAACCAGGCTCCTCACCTCCACAGGTGAGGTCTTGATATAAGACCTCACCTGTGTTCAGTCAGAATCAGATTGACTAGTCCTCCAGACACTCTCTAGGTGTCTTTTCCGATGCTTCATCTCTCTCAGCTCCTCGGAGAACCAAGGAGCCAATTGAGATCGGCATCGAGTCAGAGGCCGCAAAGGCACGACAAGGTCCAAAGCTCCGGCAGCCACCCTCTCCCAGGCGGCCACCAGGTCTTCAGCCAAGTCATGTGCCAGGGTCTCAGGAAATGGCCCAAGCTCCGTCAGGAACCTATCAGGGTCCATCAGGCGCCTGGGACGGAACCACCTAGTCGGTTCCGTCTCCCTGCGGCGGGGGATAGCGGCTCGAAAGTCTAAGTGAAGGAGAGAATGATCTGTCCATGACAAGGGCTTGACATCTAGATCACCTGTTCCTAGATCATTCAGCCACTGACCAGAGACAAAAATCAAGTCCAGAGTGTGTCCCCCCATGTGAGTGGGGCCTTGAACTAATTGGGTCAGGTCCATGGCCATCATGGAAGCCATGAACTCCCGAGCCGCCTCTGACGCCTCACCGGCAGATGGCAGGTTGAAATCCCCCATGACTATAAGTCTGGGGGTATCCACCGCCACCCCGGCAATGACATCGAGCAGCTCGGACAGGGCCTCCGCTATGTGGCAGGGAGCCAGGTACGCAGTCAGCAAGCCCATCTGCACCTCGCGACCCCACTTCACAAACAGGGACTCACATCTGGCTATCTGAGGAACAGTGGCCTCCTTTGGACAAAGACTTTCCCTAATAACCGCCGCCACTCCCCCACCACTCCCCTGCCACTCCCCTGAGCCCTCGGCTGATGAAATGCACGGAAACCTGGTGGACACATTTCAACGAGGGGGACCCCCCTCCTGGCCCAACCAGGTCTCCGTAATACCTGCCAGGTCCACACCCCCTTCTGTAATGAGATCGCAAATGAGGGGGTCTTTGTTAACCACCGTCCTGGCATTACACAACATCAGCCGAGGACCCAGGGCCTGAGACTCTGTGCAACCCAGGGGATGAGCCACGCATTGGGGGCTGGAGTACGCAATTGCTCGCAAGCAGCGTGAGCGCACTCCCAAAGCTTGATATGGCCCCCTGCGCCCGCCATACCTGCCCCTCCCACTCACTGTCTCAATTAAGCTGCCCTTCATTTCGCCCCCCGGCACCCCAATCAACCTTCTATCCCCATCCCCTCCGCTGCGCCCATCTGAACCACCACCCTATTCAGTGGCTATATGGACCCCCCCAGGTCCACCTCTACAGCCCCCTCCCCCCCTCCCAGGTCCCCTTAAAAATTTCATTAAAAATTTTGATAAAAAACCCTCAACCCCCTCTTCGCCGCATGCCATCTCTCGGGGTTCCAAAACCTGTCATCAAGATAGGCCCTCGATAGCGTGGAGGGCCAGGCCTGCAAGAGGGGGGAGTCTCACAGTGCTAGTAGATCAGTTGTAAAATACATCCATACAGGACCAGAGCTCTGGGATGGTGGTAAAATATGGCTTGGGAGTCAGCCATGCTGGTATAAAAGAAGAGAGAAGCAACCCCTGGGTGTAACTGAAAATTCAAAGAGTCTCAAAAAGTCTCCACTGTCCTCTCACAACAGCGGGCAGGAGTCATGGCATATCGACCAACCGGGGGCAGGCCTCCAACAGCCACCCTCTCACAGTGATTGGCCACACCTGGCCATGGAGCAGATGGAATGGCCCACCGGTGATGAAAATGCAGCTCTGAACCTGCTCCTTCAGTACACCCCCACAGTTGCCCCGCTCTATGCGGTAAGCGAACAATGATAGTTAAGATGGTAAATAAGTAAATAACACCAGTCCTAGGCCCAGGAAAAAGTCAGTCCATGTTTACTCATGTCAGCAGACTAACCACGGAAGGGTAAAGATGAATACGGCCAGGGGTCGTCTCCAATAGACAGGTAATCAAAACAGGGCAGGAGTGACCATCCTAAGGCCTGTATACAGGCCAAAGAGGGGGGAGAGGGAGGGTCTGCAAGGCAGCAGGGGAAACGCCCCTCTGTCTACCTCTCGACTCTCCCCATCTCCCCCAATTCCCAACTCCCCAGGTCTTCCAGCAGTCATTTCCTACCCCTCTCTTAGCCTCCCTCTAATCCAAAAAGAGGAGGCCTCGCGACAGGGACTAACCCTCTGGGGGTATCCCAAAGGTCCTGCTGCGGCCCAGGTGCCAGAGTCTTGCATTGTGTATAGGAGACCACCCATCGCTGTAGTGGTCGTCGTCAGTTGCTGCTGCCTGGCTACCAGCCATCCCCTTGGTCAACTGTTGCACCGCCGTCCATGGCGTCATCAGCGCCCTCATAGGAATTGTCGGGCGCCGCCCACGCCACTGCCAGCACCAGCGTCCATCCAGCTCCGATGGGAAAACACCGCCCATGCTGCTGCCAACGCTGGTGACACCCACGCCCATGCTGTCGCCGACACAGCCGATGCCGGCGCTGCCTCAGTTGTTGCCGATGCCGGCACTACTTCAATTGCCAGCTTCATAGCTCCCCAAGCTGATCTCGCTGGGAAACATTAGGAAACTGGCCGGGCCAGGCAACAAACAGCCGGCGAGTGGGTTTTCGCCGCCGCCACCGCAGCCCATAACACCGCCACAGTCTCCGCACTCCAACGCCACCCCTCCAACAGCGCCATGGATCAACAATTTTCCCTGCTCAGTACGTTTCAGAGAGTGTAAAAGCTCTCTTCTGGCTGGCATAATGTTCTGCTTACCGGGGCAGTGGCCATAGATGATCAAAACGGCCACAGGGCTCCCAAATCTGCCCAATATCACCCATCCCTCCGCAGGGCTTCAGAGCACAACCGCCATTTTAGGCATGTGCAGATAGATCCAAGTAGAATGAAAATTAGAAAATTTTCAACAAATAATGGAGAAAACTGAACAACAAATACAAAAAGTAGAAGAAAAAGCTGAACAGAGAAAAGAGTAGGAGAGCTTGACCATAGACTCACAGTGGCAGATCAAAATAAAGAAAAAACAATAATTTCTCTAGAAATGGACAGGGCAGATTATTACTTGAGATTTCAGAATATGGAAGAAGAAAAGGGAGAAAATTTAGCGGAGATAGTGGCAGACTTGTTGGCAGAAGCGATGGAAGAGCCCAAGGAAAATTTTTTGAATGAGATTGATGAAATATTCAGAGTGCACACTAGATATATGATGAGAAACAGATTACAGAACACAACAGGTTCATGTTAGATTCACCAAGAAAGCAATAAAAACAGATTCTACAGAAAACAAGAGACAACCCTTTGAAGTATAAAGGGAAAGAAATAGTCGTGTTAAAACAAATTCCGAGAAGAGTTAGAGAAATAAGAAGAGAATATCAGTTCTTGACAAAGTGTTTAATTAAAAAAGGAGTGGACTTTAGATGGCTGATACCAGAGGGAATATTGGTGACTTGGCAAGAGCAAAGACTTAGATTAGACTCAATAGAGAAGGCGGAACAATTCTATGATCAGTATCTGGGATTACAAGAGGAAGAGAGGTTGAGAGAGGAAAGAGAGGTTAGATGCCAGGAAGAACTCACTGAAGAAAGAGATACTCAAAAAAAAAACAAGATGCAAGGGATCAGGAGGAAATAGCAATAAGAGAAGGAGCAAGGGCAAAAGAACCAAGAGAGATAAGAACGACTAGAACAGCAAAACTCATGGAAGAAGAAATAAAGCTAATATCAATTAATATAAACAGGCTGAATTCGGCAATAAAAAGGAAAAGAATCTTTCATAAATTAGAGAAATTAAAATTGGACACAATTTGTTTACAGGAAGTCCACAATAAAAAGCAACATAAAAAAATATTGGAATATCTGAAAATTGGGAAGTTATATTCCTCTCTTCCACAACAGAGTAAGAGGGGCATAGCACTTTATATCAAAGATATATAAATATATTTTATATATTCACACACACACACACACACACACACACACACACACACACACACACACATATATATATATATATATATATATATATATATATATATATATATATATATTCGCCTTTATATAAAGGCGAAACAATTTTTTATGGATGAGGAAGGGAGGATTTTAATGGTGGAGATAACGATGAACCATAAGCAAATGCTTTTAGTGGCGATATATGCACCAAATGACAACCAAGAGAATTTTTATATATGTACTAAAGGCTGGATGCCCACAGTCCCCAGAAGCTAGAAGGAAGACGGAAGCAGAAGGGGCAAGAAAGGGAGAGAAGGAAGAATTGTTGGCACAGGCCCAAAGGGGAGCTTTGATTACTCAAGAAGATTTAATACAACGTTTGACTACTGCTCAAGCTTTGGAGGTATTTGAAAAAATAGAAGAACCTAAGGATCAAAGACAGACCCGAGCAGCAGCCAAGCATCAAGAAGAATTAAGAGTGCAGCAACTCCAGATGATCCAAGAAACTACAAAAACAGAAGCAGTGGGAGGAGCAAGGCCAAAAAGCAAAATGCGTACAGATTTCCAGCAGATGCTCCAAAAGCTTCAGGGGGCCAAAAATGGTAACTAGATTTCTGACTTGGAATGTTAATGGCCTAAATTCACTACAAAAGAGGAGAAAAATATTTCATTATTTGAAACAGTTTAAAAATGATGTAATCTGTCTACAAGAGACTCACATTAGAATGAAATATCAAAAATACTTAATAAATGCAAGGTTAGGTATACATTTTGTTGCATCTGCTCCCGAGAAGAAGAATGATATAGTTATATACCTAAAAAAAGACTTAATTGCCAAATTAATTGAAGCAGATGCTCAAGGAAGATTCATAGCAATTGAACTTTTAATAAAAGGAGAAAAAATACTTTTAATTGGAGTATACGCACTGAACCAACAACAGGAAAAATTTTATAAGCTTTTACATTCCAAGTTACTACAATGGGATTATAAATCATGCATTTTATTGGGCGATTGGAATGGAGTTTTGGACACTAAAAAAGATAAGAAGGGGCTCTTGCAAAATATCTCAACGCGTGCCAGATTGCCAAAATCGTTTTTTGAAATGATGGATGATATGGAGTTGAGAGATATCTGGCAAGAGAGGAACTTTGAAGAAAAAGACTTTACCTTTTTTTTCTGATAAACATCAATCTTTTTCTAGGATTGATTTTATATTAATTACTAATGATCTTTTTTCTAGGGTGAAGAAGATGAAGATCTGCCCAAGAGTTTTAATGGATCATAGTCCAGTTTGGATGGAATTAGAGTATGGAATGGGAATTAAGAGGTCTTGGAGGTTAAATGAAAATCTGTTTAGATATGAGGAAAATGTAAGAGAATGTAAAAAATTTATGAAATAATTTTTCATTATAAATATGCATAAGGGTACATCTATGGAAATGGTTTGGGATGCAAGTAAAGCATATATGAGAGGTATCTTGATATATTTGAATAATAAACATAGACGTAAACAGGAAAAAAAGGAAGGATTTAGAAGAGGAAATTAAAAAAAAAGAACAAGCTTTGATATTGAACCCAGCAGACAAGAAAATAAAAGAGGCAATTAACTTATTGCGAGGGCAATTTAATATGTTAATGGCCGATCAGGTCGCAACTAATTTGCAATATGCTAAACATAATACCTTTTGCAATGCTAATAAACCAGGGAGATGGTTAGCATATCTGTTAAGGAAAAAACAAAAGTCACGGACCATAGAGAAAATAGAATATAAAGGTAAAGAGGTTTATCAGCAAAATATGATTAAAAAAGCATTTTTAGAATTTTATACGAGGTTGTATGCTAGTGATAAAATTCAAAGTATAGATATAGATAGATACTTACAGAAAGAGAATATTCCTATAATTACAAAAGAGCAAAGGGAGGGTTTAAATCAACCAATAACTTCCGAGGAGATTATGTTTGCAATTAAGCAGTTGAAAGTGGGTAAAGCTCCTGGGACGGATGGTTTGACAGCTGCTTATTATAAACACTTGCAGTCAGAAATGGTGGGACCACTCAAAGAATTATTTACTAACATACAATCTGGAGGAGATGTACCCCCATCCTGGAGGACAGCTTATATTTCTCTGATTCCAAAGGAGGAGCAAGATCACACTCAGCCAAAAAATTATAGGCCCATATCACTTTTAAATACAGATTACAAGATTTTTGCTAAAATACTAGCAAATAGGTTAATGACAGTCATGCAACAATTGATCCATAATGATCAAACTGGTTTTATAAATGGCAGACAAATGAAGAGTAATGTAAGGCAAGTTGTTAACTTATTGGAGTATTTGGGGAAGAACGGTGCTGATATTTCTTGATGCAGAGAAAGCATTTGATCGATTGAACTGGCAATTCTTATTGAAAATAATAGAAAAGATGCAGTTTGGAGAATATTTTACACAATCTATTAATGCAATATATCAGAAACAAACAGTGCAAATAATAATCAATGGTAGTTTAACAGATACTTTTAACATAGAAAAAGGAACAAGACAAGGATGTCCTTTGTCTCCATTATTGTTTATCTTGACCTTGGAATTTCTGTCAAGTAAGATACGTGGGTCAGATAAAATAAATGGAATTAAAATTAGGCAGTATGACTACAGATTACGAGCATTCGCAGACCACTTGGTTGTTACTTTAACTCAACCATTACAGTCGGTTGTAGGTTTAATGGACATAATTAATCAATATGGACAAGTATCTGGATTTAAAATAAATGCAGGGAAAACGAAGATAATAACTAAAAATATGACTATAAATCAAAAAGATGAATTAGAAAGACTAACAGGATTTGAAATTGTTAAAAAAGTTAAGTATTTAGGGGTCTATATTATGACATCAAATGCGAAATTATTTAAGCATAATTATGATCCGTTGTGGCAAAAAATACAGAGAGAGATGGAAAACTGGAAAAAAATTACAATTATCCTTGTTAGGAAGAATAGCAGCAGTGAAAATGAATGTTTTGCCTAAGTTTTTGTTTCTTTTTCAAATGATACCAATACTTAAAAAAGATGAGAATTTGAAGATATGGCAGAAGGGTATTAATAATTTTGTCTGGCCTTTGGGATCGTCAGCTTCCATTGCCTGTCAGAGCCGCCTTCACAGCGGAATGGCGGCTCGAAAAAACTCCGTTTCCAAGAGGAAACGGAGATAGAGCCGGCAGGGGTGGGTAGAACTCTCTGCAGAGTCCCAAAAGTTTTTTTTTTACTTTTGGGACGGAGCGGATGAGAAGCCCCATATCCCCTGCCGCTGCTCCGGGCTTTGGGAGACCTCTGCTTATGCAGAGCCAGGCGTCAAGAGCAAGCCTGCGAATTTAACAGAATAATCAAAGAAAAGGCGAGCTGGACCCTTAATACTGAATCACAAGTATTTTACCCTTTAAAAAACTATTTAAGAGAAAAGATGAGAGGAAAGGGGGAAAAAGAGTCTTTTAAAATGGCGTCTGCCGTGGCTGGAGAAGGGCTGAAAGCTGCGGCTTGAAGAGAGGCTGAAAGGGAAAGTCCTTCCGTTTTCTATTACAAAGTAGCGGAATGAATACTTTTGGCCGTAATTGAGGCAAAACCTCACTCCCACTCTTGCTTTTTTTTTCTTTTTTTTTTTCTTGGGGATCTGATATTGATCTTGGTTGGAAACAAGCTTTTTTTTTTCTCTCTCTCTTTTCCACTAAATCTTGTCTGTGTGGGAAATGGCACCGGGACTCACACAGCTAGACAAACGGGGGGGGGGGGGGAATCTCCCCCATTAATAAATTACACCAACAAGTTTTAACTCTCCAGTGTCAGAAACCTGATTTTAATATAATAGAATTTCTTCTTGAAGAGATTGTAAGAAGGGATGAGATTGTGAACCAGCAACTCGAAAAATTTAAGCAGGAAATTAAAGAAATTGGTGAACTGATGAAATCAAAGTTTGACTTTTTGAATCGAAAGATTTTAAAAACAGCTAATGGTTTATCAGACTTTCTGATTCGGGTGGATGCAAAGACTAAATTATTAGAGTCTAAAATGAAGGAAACTGAGGAGAATTTGGATGACATGATTCAAAAAATTAAAAAGGATTTGGTAAACATTCAGGATAATAGCTCAGAAGACAAACCTAAAATGGAGGTTGACCAAAAGACTGGTAATGAAGAAAATGTGCAACAGAGGATTGAAAGAGAAGTTTTAATGATTCAATATAATTTTACAGAATATGCAATTAGACTGAGAGGTTTGCAGGAAAATAATAGAGATGACTTAAGGAAAATATCTTCTGAAATTCTGGCTGGGATTTTAAAGGTTCAACCTGATGAAGTGTATTGCAGGATTGATAGAATTTACAGAATAAACTCCTGGTTGGCAAAGCAAAGGCAATTGCCTAGAGATGTGGTGATCTATTTTACAGATAAAGAAATTAGGAATAATATTGTGCAGAACTCTTTTAATTCTACTTTGCAATTTCATGGAAGAAAGATTTGGATTTTTAAGGAGCTCCCGACTAAGATGTTAATGGAGAGGAAGAAATTTGGCTTTCTAGTGACTGAGTTAAAAAAAAGAAATATCCTATTTAGGTGGAATGCCCCAGTTGGTTTAATATTGAGACACCAAGGAGTAAGATATCAACTGAACACTGTTGAAAAAGCGGAAGAATTTTATCAAAAAATTTTAAAAATGAATTTAACATCTTTAGGCATAATACAGGATAAGCAAAAGGAGTTGGAAACAAAAAGAAAATACCAAATTACAGAGGCTGTGGTGGATAAGTTGTCTTTGGACTCTCTGGATACCCCAGCTGGACTGTCTATAAAAAAGAGAGCAGTGTCATCCAACTCCAATGTGATGAACCATCAAGTCACAGACAAGTGCGCAAATCAACCAGTTGATATACAAGTGATGGAGAAGAAAGATGAGATGACAAAACTAACCCAACAAGATCAACTCACAAAGCAGAATGAAAATCGATCAGCCGATACACAATTGGTAGGCACGAAACGAGGATGGAAATTCAACCCGCAAAAGAAAAAGAAAAGAAATAGATCTCATAGAAACAGCAATTTCTAAACCAAGCAACAGTGAAGCCAGGGACTTTAAAAAATGAATGAACATCTGAAAAGATAGTGGAGGCGAACAATTGTTTAATACTATCTTGAGGATTGTGGCAGATCTCTGTAATGCCGTGATTTTGGGATGTGAAAAGAGCCTTACCTTGTTGGATTTGAATTATCTACTCTGGATTTCTTTTACTGGTGAATATATTATGATTATTTTGAGTTACAAGGCAAGAGAGTCACGCTGGGGCATGCAGAAGATCTGGTTGTTACCCATTAGGATGATGGGAATCAACAATCCTGATGAATACCACAACTATAACTATATGGATATAATTATAATGTCACTCGGGTGGTTGTTTTTACTTTTATATATATACGAGGATATCTACTACTGATGGGGGCAGAAGATGATTGATTTTGAACAAACTGTTGCACCAGCATGTTATTTTACCCTATTATGGGTGATGGATTTAACGATCCAGTGGAAAGACATCAAAGAAGATATTATATGGATTATAAATTTAAAGTTATTGTCTTTTTTTTTTTTTAAATGGAATGCATATATAGATATGTGTATATTTTAGTAAAGTGGGCAGTGGGTTATATTTAGAATTGTATTGCATGATTTTGTAGGAATTGAAGGGTTGAAATAGGTTAGTTTACTGATTGATTAGTCTAAGAAAAAGGATCCTTAAGTCATATATTTAGGGGAGTGGAGGAATTGGATAGAACTGAATAAACGTTAAATTTGGATGTAGGGAGAAGGCTGCTTTAAAATGTTATATTAATATATATAAAAGATTAAATGTTAAATTGTAATAATACACTATAAGTTTAGGGGAGGAGAAAAAGGGCAGATTATCGTAAAAATGGGAGTTATAAGAATAATATGCTAAGGGTCAGTATTCTGAGGAGGGAGTAAGGGAAAGGAAAGATATTATGTATGTAATTAGTTATGAAATAGCCTATTGTTGTGAAGAAGTCACGGGGGGGATGGGTGGTGAGGGGGGGTTAGGGAAGAGGGGGGGGAAAGGGGGAAAAACTTGTATTTGAAAACTTTTTCAATAAAAAAAAAAATAATAATTTTGTCTGGGCAGGGAAGAGACCGAGAATAAAACAAAAAATAATGCAGGATATACGAGAAAGAGGAGGTCTCAAAATGCCCAATTTAAGACTATATTATGAGGCAGCTGCTCTGTCAGCAATTAGTGACTGGATGAATTTAACAGAAGAAAGAATATTGAATATTGAGGGATATGATTTGGTTTACGGTTGGCATGCTTATTTATTATATGATAAGAAAGTGGATAAGGCTTTTAAAAGTCACATATTAAGGAATGCTTTATTGTGTGTCTGGAAAAAGTATCAGTATAAATTAAACGTTAAGTTGCCAATGTGGGCAACACCCAGACACGCAATAGAGAATATAAGTGTAGAGCAGAAACAAGATGTGATTACTTACAAAGAGCTTCTTAATAAGGAAGGAGGCATACTACAACTAAAATCTTTGAACCAATTAAGAGAAGAAAGGATAATTCAAACATGGTTTCAGTATGGACAGCTGCAAGCTAGATGGAGAGATCAGAAAATTGGTATCTCACAAAATGAGGAGAATTTGGTAAAACAAATTAGAGACCAAAGTCAAATGCATATAAAAAGGTTGTATAATGCATTGGTAGAAATAGATTCAGAAACAGAGCTAGTTAAGGATTGTATGATAAAATGGGCACAAAATATTGAAGAACCAATAATGATGGAAACATGGGAAAAAATATGGGTTAGAAATGTAAAGTTTACGCAAGCCCAAAATTTAAGAGAAAATTTTTATAAAATGTTTTATAGATGGCACTTAGATCCCCAAAAGTTAGCCTGTATGTACTCAAATTTACAACCTACATGTTGGAGATGTAAATGTGATGATGCAACGTATTTTCATGTATGGTGGACATGTAAAAAAATTAAGGCATTTTGGATTAAGATACGTTGGATTATAGAAAATATTCTTAAAAGGAAGATAAAATTTACTCCACAGTTGTTTTTACTGGGTATAATTGAAGGATGTACAGTTATAGAGACTAATTTGATTTTGAATTTAATAACGGCAGCCAGACTTTTGGTGGCGCAATACTGGAAGAAGGAAGAAATACCTACTATTGAAGAATGGACATTAAAAGTAGCCAATCTGGCAGAGAGGGCTAAAATTTCTGCATATTTGAAGGACCGTTCGAATGAAAAATATGTACTGGAATGGAAAAGATGGATTGACTATATACAAAACAAATACGGGACTAAAAAGTTGCAAATAGTTTATGAATGAAATATTTAGATGATTTTTTCTTTTTTTTTCTACTTTGATATTTTAGTACCTATGGCGGAGTTAAAGAGTAAGGGGAAGTTAAGAGTTTATAGTTAGTTTGCTTATGTTAGATTATGTTTGTTAAATGAAATACCCTGTATTTTGCTCTGGGAAGTCGGGCGGGGGGGAGAGAAGGGAAGGGGGGGAAAGGGGGGAATTTGTTTGTAAAACATTTTAAAACTTTTCAATAAAAAATGTTATAAGTAATTCAATGTTGGAAGTATTCAATGAATTATTGTTAGAGGCGAAGGTACAGAATTCTTTGATGGAAGCATATATTATTCTCATACCAAAAGAAGACTCAGACTTGCAGCAGATAAAGAACTACAGGCTGATATCCTTGTTGAATGCGGATTACAAGATATTTACTTCAATAATGGCAGAAAGATTAAAGAGATGTTTAAACCAATTTATACATACAGACCAAAATGGTTTTCTACCTAAGAGACAAATATAAGAATAATTTTGAACACATTGGAATACTATGAAGCACATCCAGAAAAGCAAATGGCGTTGATTTTCCTCGACTCAAAGAAGGCATTTGATAATGTGAACTGGCAGTTTATGCTGATGCAATTAAAAGTTATGGATTTTGGGGAGAGATTTATTAATATGATCAAGACAATATATAACAAACAAACAAACTGCAAAGGTGATGGTAAATGGAGATATGACAGAAAAGGTAAAACATTATGAAAGGCACAAGACAGGGATGTCTTCTGTCTCCATTATTATTCATATTGACATTGGAAGTACTAAATAGAAATGTAAACCAGGATAAGGAGATAAAGGGTATGGAAATAAAAAAAGAAGAATACAAATTGCAGGCGTTTGCAGATGATTTGGTGTTTATATTAGAGGTTTCCCAAGAATCAGGGCCAAAATTGTTAAAGAAAATAGAAGAGTATGGTGAAGTGGCAGGCTTGAAAATAAATAAGGAAAAAACTAAGATATTAGTGAAAAACATTACAGAGAAACAGAAAACAAAGTTAATGAAGAGATTAGATATTCAGATTACAAAGAAAGTAAAATACTTAGGGATTCAATTAACAGCAAGATGTGTAATGATTAAGGAAGATAATTATTATAAGCTGATAAAACAAATTAAGATAGATCTGGAAAAATGGAAAAAACTTGCAAGTAGGAAAACAGAAAATAGAATAACAGAGTTGGAAGGGACCTTGGAGGTCTTCTAGTCCACCCCCCCTGCTTAGCTGCAATTAAGATGAACATATTACCGGGGTTATTGTTATTGTTGTTGGATCTGTATCCTACATTTGGGTAGATAATATATCAAAAATGTGTACTATGACTTTAACTACTGTAACTACTGTAAAGTAACTAATTGAGTAATTGGTTGAAACGGAAATATAAGGAAGGCAGTAAGCTCAGCAGTATTCTTCCCCCTTTCCCTTTTTTCTTCGCACGCACGCACGCTCGCTTATGCTTTGCTGATACTGCTCACTCCTACTAGTGATGTTATTGCTGAGAGATATTGTGTCGGAGTTACGGAACTAGAAATATAAGCAACAATGTTTTGTATTGAAAGCTTTATCTTTGTTTACGAGAAGCTTTGTTTGAACTATCACAGTAAAGACTATTCTTTTTACTAAAACGTTCAGAGTTTGGAAGTATCTGTGTTGCAACGCTGCCTGGTATACCGCTGTGTTCTGCAGAGGGCAATTTACCCTCAACAATTGTTCCAAACAATTCCGATAAAATTGGAGGAAAAATATTTGGAAGATCTTAATAAAATAATAGTGAAATATATTTGGCAGGGGAAAAAAGGGAGAATTAATTTTAAAATGCTACAAGATACAAGAACTAGAGGAGGTTTTGGATTACCAAATTGGGAATTATATTATCAAGCAGCAGTGTTAGCATGGATGAAGGAATGGATTGTACTGAGAAATACAGGTTATTAACGCTGGAGGGACATGACTTGCAATTGGGTTGGCATGTCTTCTTATGGTATGGGAAAAGTAAGATACATGATTACTTTCAAAGGGACTATATAAGAAATGCTTTATTATTAGTATGGGAGAAAATTAGAGAACAACATTATTTGAAGATACCAGTTTGGCTTTCGACGACAGAAGCCCTTATCCATCCAAATATTATGAGAAATATTGTTAGATATAAAGATATTTTGTCTGAAAAGGGGGAGCTTGTCAGGGTGGCAATTAATCCCATTTCGCTTTGGGGTAATTGCACCTTAATTAGAGACAGGACCGTGGCTTTTCCTTGCAGCATACTTTAAGAAAATAAATCCGAGATCTATTCTAATAAACACATTTTTATTATAAATAAGTAAAAACAGTCTTACTAGCTAATTAATTACATCTTGGCAGCGTTCCTGCCTTGCCGGCAGAAGTTCTGGCAGACGAACAAAGAAAGTTAGAAGAAAGTGAAAGAATGTGGACATGCGCAGTGGTTTAGAGATGAGTCAGATCAGTCTACCGTAAGTCTCAGAATGGGAGCCCAGCTGACAAATACAAAAACGCAGTGACAGAGCTCAAAACTGAACAAGAATTGAAAAAACAAGGGATTAATATGGTTTTGTCAGGGTATGAAGAATTAATAGCTGTAAACTGATGAGAAGTTGTAAACAGAGGCAACCGGAAGCTGATGCAATGGAATGAGGCAGCAGAGTTAATGCCACTTTAAGAAGCTGGGTTAGAAGCTGCCTATATAAGGGAAGCCATTAGAGGGCGTTTCCCTTCTCCTCATGCCTTCTCCTCATGCATTATACTCATGTTCTCTCTCATTGTGTGTCAGTAGCTGTAAAGGTATTTAACCATGTATAAGTCTGTAAATATTTAACTGTAGATAAAACCACTGTTATTTATCTAAAAGGCTCTGTGTGCTGTGTGCTGTGTTTTGCTCCTGGGTTTTTCTCATAATACTAGTTGCGCTGCCTAAACTCTGACAGGTTATGGGCCCAGTCCAGAGAGAAGGCCAGAGTGAATAGTAACTAGAGAGTAACTAGAGAGAAGAGTAACCCACTGTGAGCTTGCACCAGAGTAAGTGGTGTAAATCGTGGTTAGCAGGCAGCATGGTCTCCGTGTCAGGCTTCGGTGCTATCTTAAATAAACTTCATTCTCAAACGCAAAGTCTCTAATGAATCACTTTTATTTAAGAATAGAAAAAATCCGACATTCCTGATTCAAGTTGCAGCCAAACTGGCCCCTCCTTCCAACCCCCTCCTCTTCCGCTCTCCAAACCCAATGTCCCATTGGCCATCATGCAGATCCATCTCTACGTCCCGGCACATTCTTTTCACAGGAATGTGCTCCCCACCCACCATCACCCAGGTAACACTATCTGTTGCATGCAGAAAACTAGGTAAAAGTTCATCTCAGCAATAAATCAACGCTTCTGCTCTCTGCTTCATTTTGTTCATGTCAGCGCTGGAAGAGAGCCTAATTTGGAATGCTGACACTCCGTCGGTGTAATGGGAGGAGGTTTCCTGGTGTCTCTACTGAATGAGACAAATTACCTCTCCTGGAATGTGAAGATGGAGATGTACCTGCGGAGGGAGGAATTGTGGACAATTGTTACTGATCCATCAGCAGTCCTGGATGATGGGGATCAGAGGAAAAATGAAAAGGCATTAGTCAGCATAATCCTTGCATTGGAAGATAGTCAACTAATTCATATGAGGGGTCTCCAGTCTGCAAAAGAGTGCTGCAAGGCGTTACGCAGAGTGTATGTGAGAGAGACTGCATGCAGTAAAGTCTTGCTGACTAGGAGGCTGTATAAGGCACAGCTGAAGCCAGGAGAGTGTGTGTCCACACATTTGCAGAACATGAGATGGACATTCCTCGAGTTGGAAGAAAGGGGAATGAAATATACGGAGGCACACAAAGTGTATGTAGTGCTTAGTTCCTTGGACAATTCATGGGAGAGTCTTGTGAATAGTCTTGAGTCCATGCAAGAACAGGACTTAACGATGGCGTACTTGACTGGTCGGTTGTTGGAGGAGGAGCAGAAATGGCTGGAGAGGAGACCAGGAAAGGGAGGAGAGAACATTCAGCACAAACCAGCACCTGCAACAGTCCAGAAGTGAAATATGGAAAATGTTTTAACAAAGTTAAATAAGCTAAGTAGAGGATTGTTATAATAGTAGGTATGTTAGGTATTAGTATTAAGTTAAGAATAGACAAAATATTAAATATGGCTGTAAATTGTTATTGCACAAAATATTTGTACCCAGATGACACACTGTTTGATGAAAGATGAAATGTTTGTATTAAAATAAAATAAAATAAAAATTATTTTTAAAAAAATTATTCTCCAAAGCACCAGAGGGCAGGACAAGAAACAATGGCTGGAAACTAATCAAAGAGAGAAGCAACCTGGAATTAAGGAGAAACTTCCTAACAGTGAGGACAATTAACCAGTGGAACAGCTTGCCTGCAGAAATTGTGGGCGCTCCATCACTGGATGTTTTTAAGAAGAGTCTAGACTCTAGACAGTCACTTATCTAAAATGGTATAGGTCGGGTGTCGGAAACCCGTGGCTCTGGAGCCACATGTGGCTCTTTCACCCCTCTGCTCCAGCTCCCTGTCAAGTGATCCCACCACTGGCTGGCCCCGCCCCTCACCCTCCCCTCCCGGTCACTCCTCGCCTGGCCTGAGAAGGTAAGGGCGACGGTGGGGGATGGAGACTCACTTCATATTCCAGAGTGGGAGCAAAGCACCCCTGTACTTGCTGGGTCTCGCGGGTGCTTCTTCCGGCAGCTCACTCTTGCCTCCTGGATGTCAGTTGCTGTGATGCCCTGCCTCCCAGCTGATTGTCAGTGCGCTTCTAGTCTGCCATCCTTGGTGGGCTCCGAAGCAGCAGCGGCAGCGGCAGCACCTGAGCAACCGGCGTGCACGGATTCAAGACGTGCATGTTTCTCCTGGCCTCCTCCTGTGGCGGGGCAACAGGCCTGTGGCCGCCAAGCATGGGAGTCGTGCCTTGGATGGAAGGGGGGGACTCCGAAGTTGCCAGCGTGCTCCTTGGTTGCCCTGCACCTGATCATCTTCGGAGATGCTGCAGCACAGAGACAGAGAGAGAAAGAGAGAGAGAGAGAGAGAGAGAGAGAAGACACACAGAGAAAGAGAGAAAGAGAAAAGAGACACAGCGAAAGAGCGAGAGAGAAGAGGCACAGAAAGAGAAAGAGAGAGAGAGAGAGGAGAGACACAGAGAGAGAAAGAGAGACAGAGAAGAGACAGAGAAAGACAAAGAGAGAGACAGAGTGAGAGAGAAAGTGAGAGAGAGAGAGAGAGAGAGAGAAAGACACAGACAGACAGAGAGAGAGAGGCGGGGGGGTCATGTGACTGGGTGGGAGTGACGTTGAGTTGGTCACGTCCACCCAGGTTTTGTGGCTCCTGGTGTTTTCTTTTCTGTGGGAAACGGGTCCAAATGGCTCTTTGAATGTTTAAGGTTGCAGACCCCTGGTCTATGCGAACAAATAACAGGCTGGAGTATAAGCAACAGGACAGGGCTGGACTAGAAGACCTCCAAGGTCCCTTCCAGATCATTCTATTCTAAGATAATTCTGCAAAAGAACAGTCTACAAAAATACAATTTTGAAGTGTAATAGTATAGTAAATGTTTTCAGCTATGTTAGTCCACTAGGTTGCAAACTTTTAATGTTTTTCAAAACTTTTAAAGGACTTTTTGCAGACAGTGTTTTATGATATCAAACACTGGTCGAGCAAGTTGGAGGACATTATAAAATATTCTGATCATTCTGAAATATTTCAGATTTTTTTCCCTGAATTATTGGTATAGGACAGAATCTTACTAGTTTAACTTCCAAAATAAGTGTTTATTTTATTTATTTATTTATTATTGAATTTCTATACCGCCCTTCTCCCTGAGGACTCAGGGTGGTGTACAGCCAAAATTAAAAAAACATGCAGGACAAATATTAAAAAACAATTAAAAGATATATAAATTTGGCCCAATTAAAACTCATTACCAATTAAAACGTTTAAAACATTTAAAACAGTTAAAAATTTCATCTTAAGCCAGCCCGGCTTGTTTAAATAAATGGGTTTTAAGGGAACGACGGAAGGCATTGAGGTCATGGATTCTCCTTATCTCAGGGGGCAACTGATTCCAGAGGGTGGGAGCCCCCACAGAGAAGGCTCTCCCCCTGGGGGTCACCAGCCTACACTGTCTGGCTGATGGCACCCTGAGGAGGCCCTCTCTGTGGGAGCGCACGGGTCGATGGGAGGTCATCGGTAGCAGCAGGCGGTCTCGAAGATAGCTAGGCCCTATGCGCTTTGAAGGTGATAACCAGCACCTTGAAGTGCACCCGGAAGACCACCGGGAGCCAGTGCAGCTCGTGCAGGAGCGGTGTTACATGGGAGCGCCATGCTGCTCCAGTCACTACCCGCGCTGCTGCGTTCTGGACCAGCTGGAGCCTCCGGGTGCTCCTCAAGGGGAGCCCCATGTAGAGAGCGTTGCAGTAGTCAAGGTGAGAGGTGACGAGGGCGTGAGTGACTGTGCACAGGGAATCCCGATCAAGAAAGGGCCGCAACTGGCGAATCAGGCGAACCTGACAAAAGGTCCCCCTGGTTACAGCCGTCAGATGTTCCTCCAAGGACAGCTGTGTATCCAGGAAGACTCCCAGATTGTGAGCCCTCTCTGTGGGGGCCAATGACTCGCCCCCAATAGTCAGTGATGGAGTCAACTGACTATATCGGGATGCCGGGAGCCACAGCCACTCAGTCTTGGAAGGGTTGAGTTTGAGCCTGTTCCTCCCCATCCAGACCCGTACAGCCTCCAGGCACTGGGACATCACTTCAAGGGCATCGTTGGGGTGACCTGGGGTGGAGATGTACAGCTGGGTGTCATCAGCGTACTGGTGGTATCTCACCCCAAAGCCACGGATGATCTCCGCAAAGTGTTCAGATCATAGTACAAAAACATGTGATTTCTGAAAAGCAAAAAAAAAAAAAAAAAAAAGATAACAAAAAAGCATGTCTAGCTGTCTAACCTGGGACAAATGGTGTTTACATTATATCATATTATTATATATCTTTATAACTCCAAGGCAGTGGTGGGTTGCTACCGGTTCGCCCCAAATTTGTTCAATTTTATCCTCTTGTGAAAGACTAAACCCCTTCTGTGTTTTTTCAATCTGAACTCCTAAATAAGTGCTAATATGACCTAATGATTTCAATGTGAAGTATCTCTGCAAAGCTTTGGCAAAAATTTCACTCATTTGCTTATTTGGACCAATATAAACAATATCATCAACATAAACAAGAACTATCTCATATGCATTGTTAGATCTTTTTGTGAACACGCACTCATCAGTTTTGGACTTAATAAAGCCCATTGAATTTAGTTTGTCAGTAAGACATAAATACCACATTAAACCAGATTGTTTCAAACCATAAAGACTTTTGTTTAGGAACCAGGTATCCCCTTCTTGCTGTCGGAATCCTGGAGGGCTTTTCACGTAGATCTCTTCATCTAGGTCTGCATGTAGATTAGCCGTGTCAACATCAAACTGGAAAACTTCTAAACCAAGGATAGTTGCAGTTGCTAAAGCAATTTTTACACTCTCAGTTCGAACTGTCGGTGAGTAGGTATTTGTGTAGTCCTCAGGATAACGTTGAGCGAAACCCTGAGCTACAAGTCTGGCCTTGTACAATGACTCACCATTTGGCTTCTTTTTGATTCTGTAGACCCATCGAGTGCCAATGACCTTTTTGTTTGCTGGAGGTTTTGCAGGTGTAAACACTTTAAGTTTCTTTAGACTGTCCATTTCAACCTGCATTGCTTCATACCATTTGTCTTGCTCTGAATCAGGAAGCTGCTTGATTTGTGTGAAATTATCAGGTGGAAGTGTAACATTGCAAATCAAAGGCAAGGGTGCTTTTGTCAGTTGCCAAGAATATCGTTGTGGAGGGATTCCTTTTGTGGCCCTCTTGGAACGTCTCGGAACAACAGTCCATTCTTCTTCTGCTTCATCCTCGTCCTCACTTTCGTTGCTAGCGTCAGCATCCACAGCTTGTGAAGACGGAACATCGGGTTGAGAAGAACCAGTGGAATCTTGATCATCAATCTGCTTGGCATCAGCAGTATCATCGCTGGGAAAATAAACTCCAGGATCATTGGAATGAATCCTGGACCAGTCAACATCTTCCTCAAAATTAGTAGATTGGGAAATCACAATTACATGTTTAGGGTCAATAAATTTGCTCCATTTTGAATTATCATCAATACCCATAAATCTCAGTCTCTTTGCTGCTGGACCTCCTTTTCTTCTTTGAGCTAAGAGAATGTTCACCATAGCATATGAACCAAAAATATGGAGGTTTTTAAGATCGGGCTTGTACCCATACAACATGAAGAAAGGAGTCTGATTCATTACACTGCTCCAAGTACGGTTCACAATGTAATTTGCATATTTTATAGCTTCACCCCAGTATATCATACCAAGGTTGGCGTCTTCTAGGAGACAACGCATCATGGTTTGCAGTACCCCTTGTCTTCTCTCTACGACCCCATTATGAGCCGGTGTGTAAGGGGCCAAAGTCTGATGAAGAATTCCATTCTTACGCATCCAGTTCTGGAAACGCTGAGACATGAATTCAGCACCACAATCACTCTGGATTCTGGCGATGCAAACTTGGTGTTGGGTAGAGACAAGGGCTGCAAAGTCTTTAAAGATCTGAAAGGTCTCAGATTTTTCTTTCATAGGATATACATATCCATATCTAGAGTAATTATCAACAATTGTTAGAAAATATTTTCTACCACCAATTGATGGCGGAAAAGGACCAACTATGTCAGTGTGAACCAAATCAAAAATGCGTGTTGACAGGCGTGTAGCGCGTTTGGGAATGGCTGCTGCTTTGGATTTGGCCTTTTTGCAGACAGCACAATCCAAAAACACCTTACACCCCTTTAGATCCAAACCTTTTGCGAATTCCGGCATCTTCCTAAGAACACGGAAACTGGCATGCCCCAATCTTCTATGCCATTTATGGATACACCTAGAATGCAAAGGTTTACCAGTTAGTGAATTCTCAACATTTTTTTTTATTGAAAAAGTTTTACAAATACATTTTCTCCCCAATTACCCCCCCCTAACCCTCCCTATCCCCCCCAACCCTCCCTAACCCCCCTAACCCTCCCTAACCCCCTCATCCCTCCCCTCCCCCCAGGACTTCCACAAAATATAATCCAAATCAAAATCACATTTTATAAAACTTGAACCCCTCCACCCCCTGTATATTTTCCACATCTTCACAAAGTTCAATTATTCTATCCCTATATTTTACTTTCAGTTAAAAGCTATGTGATATTTCCTAGTTTGATATTTATTCTGCACATAATCTATCCACTTTTTCCACTCCCATACATAAGTCTCTTGTGTCCGATCTTTTAAATATGCTGAAATCTTCGCCATCTCTGCAAAACTAGCCATCTTCAAAGTCCATTCTTCAATAGTAGGCATAGCTTCATTTTTCCAATATTGACCTATCAGTAATCTCGCTGCTGTAATCATATACAATATCAACTTTACTTCACCCAATGTGAAACCCTTAACTATGCCCAATAAAAACAATTGTGGAGAAAACTGAATTTTTTTCTTTAAAACATTCTGCATAACCCACCAAATTTTTATCCAAAAAGCCTTCACTTTCTTACAAGTTCACCACATATGATAATATGTGGCATCTAGGCAATCACATCTCCAGCATTTTGGTTGAACATTAGGATACATACAGGATAATTTCTTAGGATCTAAATGCCACCTATAAAACATTTTATAAAAATTTTCCCTCAGATTCTGCGACTGTGTAAATTTAACATTCTGGACCCATATTTTCTCCCATGTTTCCAACATCACTGGTTCTGCAAAATTTTGTGCCCATTTTATCATGCAATCTTTAACCAATTCAGTTTCTGAATCTCTTTCTAGCAAAACATTATATACCCTTTTAATATGCATTGGACCTTTCTCTTTTATATGTCTAACCAATTCTTCATGCATCATTATACCAGTTTTTTGGTCCTCTTTCCATTTCAATTGGAGATGATTATACTGTAACCAAGATAAATTAATCCCCTCTTCCAACATCGTTTCTAATGTCTTCAGTTGCCATCTGCCCGCATCTGTAAAAATAACTTCTTTATATAAACCCCCCCCCGAGTGACATTATATTTGTATTCCACATGATATGACCAAGCTCCAGCCATAATGGTATTTTGTAATCCCATTTAAATCGGTGCTTCTTCCAAACTCTCATCAAAGATGAAATGTAGTGGGTTCCAATAAGACAGGCAACTTCAAGTGACTTCAGCATCTCTTTATTACATAGTAAAAGCAAGTAGTAAAAGGCTAGAACAAGCTTGGCTAACCAGAAACAGACCAAGAATATATACTGTTAAGGCTGCTGCTACAGGCTGGCCACAGGGTGGAGTAATTGACCAGCAAAGCTGATTGGGCCTAAAACCCCGGCCAGCTGTTGGTAGAACAAACGACCACCGGCGGGGCCGTTGCAACCTGGAAGCACAGGCAAGCCGATCCCAAGACACAGCACTCCTCCCCTCTAAGTGCGAATTGCCCCACAGACATAGTCTTTAAGGTATGTGGGCAACCGCCGTTCTCGGCACGACCTACGTGGCAAGATCTTTTCTGGGGAGGTGGCCCCCTCCCCAGTAATAGTTGGAGTTTTAGCCACTAGAGGTTCCACGATCACATCCACCGGCCCCGTCTCTGGCTGAGATCAACTGGCCTCCAAATTAGCGGGGATCTCCAACCTTGCCGGTTCTTGCTCCAGCCCTACAGGGCTGGGTAGGGCAAGCTCTGGGAGGTGCGGATACTCCAACACTTCCGTCTCCTCCTCTGGAGGGATTACCCTCCACCTCAACTGATCAATATGACGTCCCCAGATGGCCCCCCGCTCTGTGGAAACCTCATATGAGGTGGGCCCCTTGACCCATACCACATAGCCAGGCAACCAAACCGGGCCAATTCCATAGTTCTGAATATATACTGGGTCCCCGGGGAAGAACCCCCTGGGTACTCCCCTATTCTCCATATTGGGCTTTAGAATGGGTGCCCTATCGGGATGAAGCCTATCTAATAAGGTGGTGAGCCTTCGCCCCATAAGCAGCTCGGCAGGACTATAACCCGTCGCTGTACAGGGGGTGGTATGCTGTGCAATTAGAAATTGGGCTAAACGATGTTGTAAGTCCCCATCCCCCAATTGCCTGAGCCCCTCCTTGGCCATACGCACCATACGTTCGACCTGACCATTCGTGGCAGGATGGAACGGCACCGACCGTATGTGTCGAATACTGTACTTCCGAGTAAACTCTAAGAACTCCCTTGACGTGAAAGCTGTACCATTGTTTGACACAAGCGTATCAGGCAGCCCAAAAGTGGCAAACAGCTTTCTCAAAGCTCTCACCGTAACGGCCGTAGACATGGTGGAAACGGGGACAACTTCTAACCATTTTGAGTGTGAATCCACCACTATAAAGAACATTTGTCCCCATACTGGCCCAGCAAAATCTACATGGAGACGGGACCATGGTTTCCAGGTGTCCTCCCATGTCTGCCCTGGAGCGCGGGGCGGAAATGGATGTGACTCCTGACAGGGCCCACAACCCCAAACCCACGTCTCAATTTCTTTATCGATCTTGGGCCACCACACATAACTTCGGGCAAGGGCTTTCATTCGCACTACCCCGGGGTGTGCTTCATGTAGCGCTTCCATGACCCGTTTGCGTAGCGGGGGTGGAACCACCACCCTGCACCCCCACAACAGACACCCCTTGTGCACTGATAACTCCCCTTGCTTCACAACATATGCCGTAAACTCTGGACCCGGCTTGGCCTCCGGCCACCCCCTCCCCACCCAGTCCAGGACCCGGGAGATGACTCGATCCTTAGATGAGTATTTTGCAATGTCCTTGGCGTGGAGGGGTGCATCTGGGAGGTCCTCCAGGAGCATTACGGCATAAAACGGGGCAGGGGCAGGCCCACTCTCTGGTAATGGAAGGCGACTCAGTGCATCAGCATGCCCCATGGCTTTGCCCTTCCGATATACCAGAGAGTACTGATACCCAGCCAGAAATATGGACCACCTAAGAACCCAGGGTGAGAGTACCTGTGGCGTCTGGCGATCGGGTGAGAAAAGTCCCAACAACGGCTTATGATCTGTTAAGATGGTGAAGGGCCTGCCGTAAAGGAAATCATGGAACTTTTTTACCCCCTTTACTATCGCTAGGCCCTCCTTATCTATTTGGGCATAGTTCCGTTCAGTTGCCGAGAGGGTCTGTGAAAAATACGCTACCGGAACCTCCTTCCCATTCGACAACACATGGCCCAAAACGGCCCCTACCCCATAAGGGGATGCATCACACGCTAAAACCACCGGGAGCGACTCATCAAAGTGGGCCAACACGTTGTTAGAAATCAATAAGTTCTTGGCTGCCCGAAACGCTGCTTCCTGCCGCGGGCCCCAAGTCCACTTGGCCTGTTTGTCCAGGAGTCTATGAAGGGGTTCCGCGACCGCCGCCTTGTGAGGTAGAAAAGCATGATAAAAGTTTAAAAGGCCGAGGAATGCTTGCAATTCTGCCTTACTCGTGGGGGCAGGTGCGTCGCAGATTGCCCGTACCTTCTCCGGTGCCGGGTGGATACCACTGGCGTCAACCGTAAACCCCAGAAAGTCCACTCGCTCCACCCCCAAAAGGCATTTTTCTCGTTTAACTTTCAGCCCTGCCGCCTGAAACCTTTGCAACACAGCTCGTAGTCAGGCGACGAATTCTGACGACGTCGGGGTGGAGATTAGCACATCGTCGAAAAAGGGCGTTACTCCCGGCAACCCTTTCAAAAGTGAGTCCATTAAGTTCTGAAAAATCCCGGGTGCGACACTAACCCCAAATTGTAGTCTTTTCACCCTAAAAGCACCCCTGTGTGTAACGATCGTCTGTGCGTCGGCTGTCGGCTCATCAACCTGCAGCTGTTGATATGCCTGAGCCAAGTCCAGCTTGCCAAAGACTTTAGCCCCCGCTAACGTGGCCAGGACGTGTTGTACGACCGGAACTGGATAGGCGTGGTCGGGCAATGCCTTGTTAAGGGTGCATTTATAATCCCCACAGAGGCAGACCGCCCCATCCGGCCTCACTGGGGTCACAATTGGGGTTTCCCAAGACCCGTGAGGAACTGCTTCCAAGACTCCTTGGGCAACCAACCGGTCCAACTCAGCGTCGATCTTAGGCTTCAAGGCAAAAGGGACCCGGCGTGCCTTAAGTTTGATGGGCCTCACGGCCGGGTCCAACTGAAGGGAGATTGGAGGGCCATTATATAACCCCAACGAGCCATCAAATACAGTCGGGAACTCCGCGCAGACCTTTACCAAGTCCGGGTCTGCGGTTCTAATCATGTTCACCCCGGTCACCTCAATGCCTAGAGGGCCCATCTAATTCCTGCCTAATAAGCTTGTATACGGCCCTTCAGTTATAAACAATTCGAGGTTCTGTCGGACCCCCTTGAATCCAACCTCGAATGTTCCAACCCCCTTCAACGCTATAGGATTTTTCTGAAAGTCATTTAACTTGAATGGGGGGGCTTCAAGTGAGGACAACTTTCCGGGGCAAATACTCCGGAGTGTTTTAGCCGAAATAATGGACACGGGGGCTCCCGTGTCCAAGAACATGGGACACGCTGTGCCCTCAATGTTAACTACTACCCTGATGGAACTCGGGCTTCTGAGCTAAGGCTGTATACTTGCAAGAGTTCATACTGAGGCCGGGCCGCGTCCACTTCGACGTTCGCCGTCTGTCTCCATCGCGGGCTCCGGCTCTGCTCTCGACCCCCCTTAGCTTGACATGTGCGGGCGATGTGTCCCAACTTCCCGCATCGCCGACACTTAGCGTCCCGGAACCGGCAAGTCCTCCGTAGATGATCCCCACCACAGCTGCCACACTGATGTCCAATGGCCTCCGACGCGTTGTTCCGAACCGTTCCTCTGCCGGCCCAAGGGGCACTCCTACGCCTCATCAATCGCACGTCCTCCCTTCCCGAGTCGGAATCCTCTGCGGGGCTCTCCTGATGAAACCCCACCCAACTGGGTGTTGGCGTGGTTCCCCGCTTCCGGGCCTCTGGGGCCATCTCCTCAGCCGCGATAGCGATGGCCAGGGCATCTTCCATCTTAAGTTCTTTTTTTGAACAAAATTTCCTCAACAACTTCTTGTCCGTCTGTCCACATATAAACTGGTTAAATAAAGCCTCATTCAAGTCATTAAATTCACACCAGCGAGCCAATTTGCGCAACTCTGCCAAAAACGTTGTGGCTGGCTCGGCAACCAAACGCCTGCAATTAAAAAACTCTACCCGCCGAGACACCAACATTGGTTTAGGTGCTAAATGGGCTGTAATAACGCCCACCAGGTCAGAGTAGGGGAGCTGATCCACTTTCCTTGGGTGCACAAGGCTCACCGCTAGCCCACACAAGTCATTTCCGCACCAATTCAGGAACCAGTCTTTCCGTGCACCCTCATCGATAATGCCATAGCACCGGAAAAAGGACTCCAGCCGCGCTTGGCATATTTCCCACGTATCCGGGCGGCGTATGTCAAACTCCAACAATGCCGCCGCACCAGCCAACCCCAACTGGGGGGGCGGGATGGCAAGGGCACCTGCATGCAAGGTGGCAGACGTACCGGTGTTACTGGAAGTGCTCGTAGTCTCCCTTGAGGAGCTCATTGCCTTCAGCCTGGAGCAACCGCCGGCTCTGAATTGCTGGGTGCGTGGGCTGGTGCAGCGTGGTCTCGTGCCGAGCTGCGATGCCGTGCAACGCTGAAGAAGCCGCTTCCTTCAACATCCCACCTTCGTCGCCAGTGAAATGTAGTGGGTTCCAATAAGCCAGGCAACTCCAAGTGACTTCAGCATCTCTTTATTACATAGTAAAAGCAAGTAGTAAAAGGCTAGAACAAGCTTGGCTAACCAGAAACAGACCAAGAATATATACTGTTAAGGCTGCTGCTACAGGCTGGCCACAGGGTGGAGTAATTGATCAGCAAAGCTGATTGGGCCTAAAACCCCGGCCAGCTGTTGGTAGAACAAATGACCACCGGGCGGGGCCATTGCAACCCGGAAGCACAGGCAAGCCGATCCCAAGACACAACAAAAGAGTTTCTAAGTATGTGGCTTTTGAATACTTTATCCACTTAATTCTCATAGAATAAGTATGCATGCCATCCAAATTCAAGATCATGACTTTCTATATTCAATATTCCAGTCTTTTTCCTTCCAAACCAATCACTTGCTTGCGTCAAAGCTGCTGCTTCATAATATAATTGTAGGTTTGGAAGTTTAAGGCCCCCCCTTTCTGGAACATCTTGCATAATTTTCAACTTGACTCTTGGCTTTTTCTCATTCCAGACAAACTTATTCACTCCTTTTTGCCATTCTCTCAATTGTTTATCACTTTTAAGCACCGGGATCATTTGAAACAAAAAAAGAAATCTTGGCAAAACGTTCATCTTAACTGCTGCTATTCTTCCAAGTAGAGACAGCTGCAGTTTTTTCCAAGTCTCCATATCTTTCTGTACCTCTTGCCACATCACCTCATAATTATTTTGAAACAATTTCATATTTGATTCTGCAACCTGAACTCCTAGATATTTAACCTTCGGTACTATCTCAAAACCTGCCTTGCTTTCAAGTTCCTGTTTTCGATCTTGTGTCATATTTTTGACTATCATCTTAGTTTTTTTCTGGTTCAATCTAAATCCTGATACCATACCATATTGTTCTATAATGTCTTTCATCTGGATTATTGATTCCATCGGCTGTGTTAGGGTAACAACCAGATCATCTGCAAATGCCCTTATTCTGTAATCCTCTTGCCTTATCACTATTCCCTTCACGGTGCTCGAGTCCCGTATTGTATTCAACAAGACTTCTGATGTTAAAATAAATAACAATGTGGATAACGGACAACCTTGTCTTGTTCCTTTTTCAATACTAAAATTTGTTGTCAAACTTCCATTAATAATAATTTGTGCCTTTTGTTCTTGATAAATTGCTGAAACCGCCTGTATAAATTAATCTCCAAAATCCATTTTTCTTAAAGTCTTTAATAGAAAATTCCAGTCCACTCTATCAAAGGCCTTCTCCGCATCCAAGAAAACCAGCACTGCAGGGATCTGTTTATTCTTCTCAAGATATTCCAATAAATCTATAACTTGCCTTACATTATCCTTCATATATCTGCCTTCTATAAATCCCACTTGATCACAATGAATCACCTCTTGAATAACTGGCATCAACCTGTTGGCTAATACTTTTGCAAATATTTTATAATCATTATTCAGAAGAGATATTGGTCTAAAATTCTCAGGTTTCTTAGGACCTGCTTGTTCTTTCGGGATCAATGAAATATAAGCTGTTTTCCATGATGGGGGTATTTTACCCCCTTGTTGTATACTACAAAATAGATCTTTAAGATGTTCAATCATTTCTGCTTGTAAAGTTTTATAGTACACCGCAGTTAAACCATTCGTCCCTGGTGCTTTAGCTGTTTTCAATTGTTTAATTGCGGCAATAATCTCCTCAGCTGTTATGGGATAATTCATTCTCTCCTTTTGTTGACTAGAAATTTTTGTAACTCTTCTATTTTCTAAATATTTCTCTATAAGTCCATTCTGTGTATCATCTTTGGCATATAGTTTGGTGTAATAATCTACAAAAACTTCTTTAATTAATTTTTGTTGAGAAATTTCCTTCCCTCCACTATCAATACTGTCAATGACTCGTGCACTCTGCCTCTTCCTTAGTGTATAAGCCAACCATCTGCCCGGTTTGTTAGCGTTACAAAATGTGTTATGTTTCGCAAATTGTAAATTTGTTGCTGTTTGTTCCGCCATAAGCATTTGAAATTGATCTTTCAGAAGTTTTATAGCTCCTCGTATTCTTTCATCTGTTGAGTTTTTTATAAGTAGCTGTTCTTTATTCTTTATTTCTGCTTCCATTTCAGATCTTTTCTTTTGTCGATTTAGTTTGTGTTTAGAGTTCATATGAATGAGTACCCCTCTCATATATGCTTTACTCGCATCCCACACGATTTCAATAGGGGTACCCTTATTCAAGTTCATTTCAAAAAATTCTTTCATCTGCTTTTTAAGTTCTGTTATATTCTTTTCATATCTAAACAAATTTTCATTTACTCTCCATGATCTTCTCTCACTCTTTCCCATCTCAATTTCTATCCATACCGGGCTATGGTCAGATAAAGTCCTTGGAAAAATCTTTGTTCTTTTCATTTTTACAAGTAGGTCAGCTGATAGTAAAATAAAGTCAATCCTAGAAAAGGATCTGTGTCTATCTGAAAAGAAAGTAAAATCCAAATCTTTTGGGTTATGTATTCTCCAAATATCTTTTAATTCCAAGTCTTCTTTCATATCAAAAAAGGTCTGTGGTAATCTAATCCTTGACTTTGCCAAACTCTTTTTATCTATTTTAGAATCAATAACTCCATTCCAGTCTCCCATAATTAAAATAGATCTATAGTCCCATTGCAATATTTTAAAATGCAAAGTTTTGTAGAAATTTTCTTGTTGTTGATTAGGAGCATAAATTCTAATCACCAAAATTGGGCCATTTGCTGTGTAAAGTTCAATTGCTATAAACCTGCCACAGTCATCTGCTTCTATAATTTTAGCTGACAGTCTTTTATTTATATAAATAACCACACCATTCTTTTTTTCCAAATTCGAAGCTATAAAATGTGCTCCTAATCTTGAATTTATCAAATATTTTTGATCTTGTATTCTGACATGAGTTTCTTGTAAGCAAATTATATCATTATTAAATTGTCTCAAATAGTTAAATAGTTTCTTCCTTTTCTGTGGTGAGTTTAATCCATTCACGTTCCAAGATAAAAACTTAATCGTCATTTACAGTTTTTTGAAGCGACAAGAACACATGCCGAAGATTTTCCGAATCGGTGGTCTTCGGCTTTGCTCCCCCCATGGCTTCACATTCTTGTATATTGCCCTTGACTCCTTTCTTATATTGCTGTGGCTTGGACCTTTCCTGTTGTTGTCTTTCTTTAATTTGCTTAGAAACTGCTCGAGTTATACGCTGACCTTTAGCTTCACACATCCGGGCTAGGTCCAAAGCCACTTCTCTTGTGGTCTTAGGTGGTTCATTTACAATTTCCGAAGGAAAATCTAGCAGGGGCGCATCCAGAAATCCTCCTGTAGCTCCCTGCATTTCCATTGCCTCCAATTCCAGCTGCTTAGACTGCTCTTCCTTCTCTTGCTGAGATTGCTTCTCCTTATCACTCTCCTTTATCTCCAACACAGAAGATGTACGTGGGAATGGTGAACTCTCTTTAAAAACATTAGAATAGAATTCTTCTGCCTTCTCAACAGTATTCAATTGATATCTTTCTCCCTTATACCTCAAAATTATGCCAGTTGGAGCATCCCACCTAAATGGAATTTGTTGTTTTTTTAATTCATTCACTAAAAATCCAAAGTCCTTTCTATCTTTTAACATCTTAGGTGGTAGCTCTTTATAAACTCCAATCTCCTTTCCATCCACTTGCACAGAAGAGAGAAAGGGCTTTTGTAAAATATAATTTCTCATTTTTTCTATCTGTGAAATATATCACCACATCTCTAGGCAATTGTCTTTGTCTGGCCACCCAAGAATTCACTCTGTACACTTTGTCCATTTTGCAAAAAATCTCTTCAGAGCTAATCTTTAACAGCACAGCTAGAGCATCAGCACAAATCTTTCTCAGGTCTTCCCTATCATTCTCTTTTAAGCCTCTCAGCCTTATAGCAAATTCCATAGACCTGAACTGCATCATTGTAATTTCATTTTTAAGTCTTTGCATTTTATTGTCAGCATCAAAGATTTTATAATCAGTCTCCTTCATTTTGACATCCATTTCTGATCTAAGTTCCTCCACTTTATTATCAGTTTTAATAATTACTTCTGACAATCCAGTTACCACTGTCATTAATTTTTTAGTCACCTTGTCGTATTTTTCTTGCACCACCTCTTTGATTTCTTTAATCTCCTGCTTAATTTCCTGTTGTGACTTTTTAAATTTCTCATCCAAATTTTCATCTTGCCTCATCAAAGCCTGAGCAATAAAATCCTTTAAACTTTCAAGATCAATCTCTTTTTTCTGGCTTTGCTGGCTGGGAGGCTGCTGTTCAGGTTTGTGTGTGGGGGATCCCCCCCTACCGCCTTCACATCCTGTTTAGTCTGCTTAGGAGCCATCCTGCCACGTAGTCTAGCTTTTTCAAAAAAGGAAATCCTTTTTCCCTTTCCTCCACCACAAAGTCCTCTGAAGAATTCCCCCAGGTTTAGTCAAATTAAAGATGAAATTGAAGCAAAATCAGGCTTGTCTCAAAAAAGATTCCCTTTTCTTTCACTTGTTACAGGCAATGCTACTTTGTAGCTAGTTGAAATAGCTATTCAAATCCACTTTCGCTTTCAGCTCTCGTTAACGCTGAAGCCGGGTGCCATTTTCGGGAGACTTTCACTCTTTAGTTTTTAAAAGTTAGTCACAGGGCTAGTAAATACTTGCGGTTTCATGGTTCAAATTCTTATTCCACCCTGTTTGATTGGATTCGCTTTATTCTCAATAAAAGAAGGTTGGTCCTGCCGCCTTGCTCTACAATGTGTAGACTCGTCCTCGCTGTCCGGAGTCTCAGCGCGCTGAATAGGGAGCCACGCCTGTTTCCTCCCCAGAAGCAAAGGAGTGTTATCTGGGGGCTCACAAGGGCTCTACCTGCCTCGCGCCGACTCTTTTCACGGTTCCTTTTGGATTCGGAAATTTCCAAGCTGCTTCTCTTGTTCGAAGTGGCTCTAACAGGCAGCTGGGCTGGCGGTCCGAAAAAAAGACCTTCTTTCGGCGACAGGAACCAAACCAGAAGTCTGAATTCTCAACATTAACATTTTTATGAGGAACCTCAGGCTTGCTCTGAGCAACCTGTTTCCCAATTTTCTTTTTGTTGGCTTTAGGAGCCTTTGGAGCAGCAACAGGATCTCTCTCTGGAGCATCTCTCTCTGGGCCTGTGCTCTCCCTTTTTGGAGTTTGTATACTTGCCTGTGTTTGCGCTTTAGGCTTTGGCTTTAAGTAATAAACACCACCAATTAATATGGTTCCAGCAACAATATCTCCATCTTTAACTATGTAACTTGCATTTTCAAGGTGGTGAACCTGGAATTTTAACATTCTAGACAAGTGACACTGACTAAGCAAATTACTGGTTGCTGTTGGTATGTAATAAACATCAGGAATGAATGCATCGAGCTCTTCAACATAAACAGTTCCTTTTCCTTTGATCTGACAAGGATGATTGGAAAAAGAATAAAGTTCACGTAGTTCAGGTTCAGGATCGTGCATCTCTGTGAAAAGTTCCTTTCTGTAGGTAACATGCAATGCTGCACCACTGTCCAAAGTCCACAGGAGTCGTCTGTCGTACTCTGGTTGAGGTTGTGGATCATTGGTTAAAGCCAATGTGGCGAGTGGAGCTTGTGGATCACGCCGGGGACCATGACGACCTTGTCTTCTGCCTCTGCCTCTGCCTCTGGAATCTGTTCCTCTGGGCTGGTATGTGACAGGAGCTGGAACTCGTTGGGGACAATCCCGGGTGGCATGTCCCACACGATTACAGATGTAGCATCTTGGCATCCTTGGAGTGTAAGTCCTTCCTCAGAAGGGGTGCCTAGCTGGAGCTCTTGATGAGGGTGGTCCTCTCAAGTGTGGCATGGCTAACATGAGTGCTTCTTCTTCAATTAAAAGTCTGCATACATTGTCCACTGTGCGTTGAGCAATAGGGACTTGGTTAATCTTTGTAATGGCATCTTTCCATTCATAGTTCAAAGAATTAATGATAATGCTGATCATTTGAATATTATCAATGTTATAGCCTCTTTCTCTCAATTCTTTTTTCAGTCCTCTCAGTTTAGTCAAATGTCCTCCAATTTGTTCACCAGGTTTCAATCTCGAACCATGGAATTGAGACATGAGCAAACATGAAGATTCAATTGAAACAGGCCTGTAGCAATTTTCCAATTGGGCCCAAATTTGTTGGGCCGTTGCATCAGGCGAAAAAGTAACCCGCAGTTCAGTATCCATGGACATCAATAATGTTGTGCATGCTTTAATTTCCAAATCTCTTATTGCAGGAGACCATGGCTGAGCAGGCGGATTAAAAATCATACAGTGAGTGCCTTCTCTGCGAAGTAACAATCCAATCTCACTGACCCAGGCCTTATAATTCTGTCCTGACATCTTTAATTTTGACTCACCAGCTAGTGGAGCAACAGAAAATGCTTGTTGAGGAATGTGCATTTGAGGTGCTGGCTGTGGAAGTAAAGGCACTTGTTGCGCTGGAGGTGGACCAGGAGCTGGCCCTGGTTGTACAGCTGGAGGCATGTGTGCATGCATTTGTGGTTGAGGCTGTTGCATTTGAGCTGCAATATTAGCATGACCTGCTGGAGACGCAGTCATTTGCCTTTGCTGCATTAAGCGTTGTTGTGTTCCATCTAAAAGGACACCAGCACCACCAGGGGGTGCTTGAGTTTGGGCCTGTGGAGACACTTGTGGCATTGCAGCCTGAATCTCTGAGTGAGTTGAAGGCATCTCTAACAGAGTCTTCTGCAATAATTGTAATTGCTCTCTCAAATTGTGATGCATTTCAGCTTTCTCTAGTAAATTACTTTCGCCAGCAGATGGTGCTGCACCTTTAGTTTCGGGCAGCTCAGATCTTTCTGCAGATATGGCACTTTTAATCTTATCAGTGAGAATTTCACGTGACGTGTGCACAGCTCTCTGTTCTGATTGGCCTGACACAAAATCTACCAGGGGGAGTGTCTTTGACTCTGAAGAAGAAGGAGCCAAAATGGCGCTTTTAGAGATTTTGAAGTCACGAGACTCTCTCTTATCTTGCTCAAGCATAAATAAATCCATTTTTTGCCTGGGATAGCTTCTGTTCAAAAATTTCTATCTGGTCACGATACTTTCTTATAGCTTGCTCTTTAGGAGTGACCCTGAAATAATGAGCTCAGCTGGTAAATAAAAAAATGCAGTGACATGGGGCTCCCCTTGAGGAGTACCCGGAGGCTCCAACTGGTGCAGAATGCGGCCACGCGGGGGATTATGGGAGCGATGGGGCGCTCCCATGTGACACCTCTCCTGCGTGAGCTGCATTGGCTTCCGGTGGTCTTCCGGGTGTGCTTCAAGGTGTTGGTTACCACCTTTAAAGCGCTCCATGGCTTAGGGCCTAGGTACTTACGGGACCGCCTTCTGCCACCGGTAGCCTCCCACCGGCCAGTACGCTCCCACAGAGAGGGACTCCTCAGGGTGCCATCAGCCAGACAATGTCGGCTGGCAACCCCCAGGGGGAGGGCCTTCTCTGTGGCAGCACCAGTCCTTTGGAACGACCTGCCCTCGGAGATACGTAGGATCCCAGATCTCCGTGCTTTTCGCCGTGCCCTTAAAACTTTTTTATTTCATCAAGCTGGGCTGGCTTGACCCCCCCCCCTTAGATATTTTTAATTGCTAAATTGGTTTTAGTTGGGATATTTTAAATTTTATTGGGCCAATACTAGTTTAATTCTTTTAAAATTTAAAATTTAAAATTTTGTATGCGCTGTTTTTATCTTTGGCTGTGCACCGCCCTGAGTCCAGCAGAAGAAGGGCGGCATAAAAATTGAATTAAATAAATAAATGTTGTATGTACTGTTGTAACACAGAAATTTGTAATGCACCCCAAACATATGAGATTCAAATTATTGCTTTATTGTGATTAGAGTCTAATAATTATTTGTACAGTGCAATTCTATCAGCAAACAGAAAGAACAAATACATTTTAACACATGGCACATAGGTATCTTACATTATTAAGGTGATGGTTTCAGAAAGTGGTGATAAAATAGCTCCAATCAATTTAAGGAGCTAAAATGCCAAATGCCCAATGTTAATCAACTCAATACTATATTTTAGACTTCAAATGCTTTTTTAAAAAAGAAATCAAGGGCACTATTTACAATTATTTTCAGCTTTGTTACTGTAAAATCCTCCCAATCCCTCTACTTTTCCCTGCCAACCAAAGATGTGTTTTACCTGTGATGTCTCCATCCCTAAGAGCTGAATCTAATATTTCTAATGAGAATTGCTTAAGGCTTGCCACAGGTGCAAGCTGAGATGACCACAGCATTTCCCAAAGCCTAAACTGAACGCTTCAGACTCCATAATCGCCTCCCAGCACTAAGTGTACACACCAAGCCTTGAACATTATTACCACATTAAAAGCATGCATTATGATACATGACAAAGGAAGCTCTTTGGAGAAGCAAACACTCGCATACTATACAATGACCTCTGACTTAGAAATAAAAACATTTCTCATTAAATCACCAAGCTGGGGTCCTCGGTAAGGATCCCAAAGAGAAGAGGCGCCTTCTTATATGCATCTCCAACCTTTGTCTGGGTAAAGGCAAAGAAAGGAGCGTTCAAAGGAGCAAAGGCCATTACACCCGGGAGAGGGAAGGGAGAGAAGCCAGAGGAGACAAAGGGCCACCGGGTTTCCCTGAGAAGAAGCAGTCCAACACACACCCTCCTTCCATGCCCCAAAGCCAAGCCCACCTACCCGCCAAGAGTGCGCCGGCGCTCACTCACCCAGCTGTCATGACCACATTGTAAATGACTAGATAGGCCGTCACTAAGGCACCAGGGCCTTTCCACTGCCAGCCTGCTGAGGCTGCAGGCTCCTGCTCCTGGAGCCACTCTCTGTCTGGTGGCCACTCCTGCTGCAGCTCCCGGAGGTGCCGCTTCAACTACTTCACTGTGCTGGGAGAGTGCGTGAGGCCACCCAGGAGGGCCTCACCTTCCGCAGCATCACATGGCTCTCCCACGGAGGTAGGAGAGGGAGAGAGAGGCTGCCTGGCCAGGGAGGAAGAGTGGGAGGCCAGGCGCACGAGTGAGGCAGCCACCCAGGACAGCCTTGCCTTCCGCAGTGTTACGGGGCTCTCCTGGAGAGGTAGGAGAGGGAGAGCAAGGCCACCTGGCCAGGGAGGAACAGCAGGAGGCCAGGCGAGCGGGCGGCTGGACAAGGTGAGGAGAGGCTGGGAGGGGTGTGGTGTGGCGAGGCACTATTCAGCCTGTTCGCTGAACTGCACAAAAAGTTAGCTACCGGTTCTACTGAACTGGTGTAACCCAACTGAATCCCACATGTGTGTGAGAGAGAGAGAAGGGGGGAAGAGAGAGGGAGAGGGACATGGAAATGAGAGAGCTGGAGGGAGAGAATGAGAGGGAAAAGAGGGAAACGAGAGAGAGAGAAGGGGAGAGAAAAAGGAAAGAAAGAAAAGAAAGAGAGGGAGCAAGCAAGAGGGAGAGGAAAAAGAGAAAAACAAGAGAGAGGGAGGGACAGACCCATTTCCCACAGAAAACACCCGGAGCCACAAAACCCGTGGCTGGGGGGGGGTGTCATGTGACTGGGTGGGAGTGCCAAGTTGGCCATGCCCACCCAGGTTTTATGGCTCCCAGTTTTTTCTTTTCTGTGGGAAACGGGTTCAAATGGCTCTTTGAGTGTTTAAGGTTGCAGACCCCTGGTCTACACGAACAAATAACAGGCTGGAGTATAAGCAACAGGATTAGTACAGAGTATTTTTAAGGGAGAACTTAATCCCCACCCTCTACTTCAGATTTGTACCATGTTTTCCCTGATCAGCCCAGCTGGGCACCCCATCCCCCAGTGCACACACAAGAGCCGGCAAGCATGCGGGAACTGATGGTATCCGGCAGCAACTGTAGCCTACCGGTCAGCACGCTCTGGGGCTGTGCAGAGCATAAGGCAGGGGATCCCGACGCACCACGCAGGCTGCAGGCAAGCCAAGAGACACAAAGAGGAGAGTCCCGCGGCCACCTGCTGTCCCAGCCCACCACTGCTCGGCTTTTCCGCAGCCTGCGCAGCGCACCCAGATCACCTGCCTCACCCCCACACCTCTGCCTCTGTCTGCTGCCAGTGTTGCCATGTGAAGAAGAGTCTCTCATGACCAGCTGCCGCTCTGGCCCACCACCACTCGGCTTTCCTGTGGCCCGCACAGCGTGCCCAGATCACCTGCCTCCCCCCGCCTCTGCTTCTGCCTGCTGCTTGCACAGTTACTCAACTCACCTGTTGTCAGCATTCCAGAAAAAAACCCAACTTCAAGTAAAGACTGAAGCAAGCATTTTTCAAAGTTCTATTTACTAGAATAGGTAAACTGGCACATCTGGGAAAACCCGAATCTGAGAGGTCCAGGTTTTCCCTCAGTAAATCAAAACCCCCAAAATCATCCCCTCACTCCTCAGTCGATCACATGCTCCAATCAACCGCCATCCCATCTCGAGACCTCACTCCGACCACTCCTTCTCCAGATGCAGGATCGCCCTGACCTTGACCGACAGGAAGAATGCTATTATGTCTACAGACAACCCCTCTACTAAATCCCCCCTCCTACTTTCTCACACATGAGAAGGTGGCAGCATGGAAGTTTCTGGCCTAATATGGCTTCCAAAGCTGACAGGCGTCCCCCCCTGCAGAAAAAAACACACCCTGAAAAATAAAACAGACAAAACACAAAAGAAGGGGTTAACACCGTGTACAGGACCCCTTAACCCTCTCCCCCCTCCAGATGGACCCTTTGGTTTCTCAGGGAATTTATCATGAAATTGCATTACTAGAGTATCAGCATTCACATCCCAACTTTTCACCCAAGTAGCTTCAGACAACGGGTACCCTTTCCAGTGTACCAAATATTGTAACCGACTCCTGTATAGTCTAGAGTCAAGGATCTTCTTCACTTCATAATGAGTCTCCTCTTGTACTACCAAAGGAGGGGGGGAGCAGCTGGTAAGGGCCTTAAGTTAGATTCTCTTGCTGGTTTCAATAAGCTACTGTGAAAAACTGGGTGCACTTTCCCTAATATGCGAGGGAGGCTAAGTTGGACAGTCACTGGGTTAATCACTTTCACTATAGGGAAGGGACCTATGAATTTGGGTCCAAACTTCTTGCTAGGTAACCTCAATCTTAGGTATTTGGTTGACAAATACACTTTATCTCCTATTCAGAAAGGTGGTTGGAGAGACCAGCGTTTGTCGGCCTGGGCCTTATATTTTTCTGCTGATTCAGCTAAAGCTTTCTTAGTATTCTCCCAACCCTTTTTTAATGAGGTCATCCATTCTGTTAGGGACATGGAAGTGGGCAGCTCTCTAGGCAACTCAGGCATCAGCACAAAATCCATGCCCGTAGTTATCTGAAAAAGAGTCAACCCAGTACTGCTGTGTACTGCATTATTATAAGCCACTTCTGCAAACGGTAATAAATCCGCCCAGTTTTCTTGTTGATAATTTACATAACATCTAAAGTATTGTTCCACCATTGAGTTCAATTTTTCAGTGGATCCGTTAGTCGATGGGTGGAAAGCTGAGCTAAGCCCCTGGGATGACCCAATGGACCACAGGAACTCCTTCCAGAACTTAGCAGTAAACTGGACACCACGATCTGATATTATTCTCCTTGGAACCCCATGTAGTCTGTAGATATGCTTCACGAAAAGCTTTGCCAGCTTCTTGGCCAAGGGTAGTCCGTTGCAGGCAGTGAAGTGTGCTTGTTTGGAGAATAAATCAATGACAGTCCAAATCACCTTGTTCCCTCCGCTGTCAAAGATTTCGACTATGAAGTCCATTGCAATCTCCTCCCAGGGTTTGGTGGGTTTGGCCATGGTCTGGAGAAGCCCAGGGGGGTTCCCTGGTCTGGACTTCATGGTGGCACAGGTGGTGCAGCTTTTCAAATAGTCTTCTACATCAGCTTTCATTCTTGGCCACCAGAATTGTCTCCTAGTCAAATGGAGGGTTTATAAAAATCCAAAGTGGCCCCCTAGTCGAGAATCATGACCCCTCCTTAGCACCAGAAGTCGCATGCTGCTGGGCACGTAAATCTTACTCCCCTTCCAAGCCAATCCCTCTCTTAGGGTTAGGCCCATCTGGTTTTCCTCGAACCAGGAATTGGTTGAGAGTGCCGCTTTTAGCTCTGCTGTCAACTTGTCTTCAGGGAGGTTGGAACCATGGCGCGTTTGCACTCTAGTGTGGGCTTGGACTGCTGGCTGAGTTTCAGAGATCATGGCATGAACTATCTCTTCTCGTCGGCTGTCAAACTGGGGCTTACGGGAGAGGCCATCAGCTAATAGGTCCCCCCCCCCCCCCCCGGAATGTATTTCAGGTTAAAGTCAAAGAGTTTGAAATACTGAGCTCAGCGAACCTGCTTGGGGGAAAGCTTCCACAGGGTCTTCAGCACCTTGAGGTTTTTGTGGTCAGTCCACACTTCAAAAGGCTCCTTAACCCCCTCTAGGAAGTGTCTCCACGATAGGAGAGCCCATCGCACCACAAAAGCCTCCTTCTCCCATACTGTCCATCTTTGCTCAGTGTCCGTTAACTTTCTTGATATGTAAGCACACGGCATTAGTTTGTTTGGGGTGTTCCTTTGCAGTACAATAGCAGCTACCACCACATTACTCACGTCAGCCTGGACCACAAATGGTTTATTTGGGTCAGGGTGCTGGAGGATCAGCTCCACTGTGAATAGGCATTTTAATTGTTCAAAGGATTTATTATTTATTTATTATTTATTAATTCAATTTGTATGCCGCCCCTCTCTGAAGACTCAGGGCGGCTCACAATGCATTTAAAATCATTGAAGTCGACTTCTGGTGGCACCGCAGGCGTTGGAAGACGTTCCTTTGGGAGCGCCAGCCCTGGATCGCGTTAAAACCGCTAGGACAGCGCAAATCAGCTGTCTAGCGGTTTGGATACTTTCCCCTCGGGAAAAGTGGGGGAAGGTGAGCAGCCGGGCGAAGGTAGAGCTCCCCAAGACCCCCAGGAACAATTCTGGGGCTCGAAGGGTGAGAGCTCCCTAGAAGCCTGACAGAGCTCCGGATCCGGGATGCTTCTGCTTTAAGCAGAACAAGACGCCGCGACCACCCCTGCAACAATTTCTTAAAAAACATTGATTCAAAAGCAGGCAGAGCAAAGGCAGGAGTGATTATAACCGCAAGTACTAAACTTTAACTCTGATTGAGCATTACTTCCTTCTGAGATCATTAAGAGGGAGAAAAGAAAAAGGGAAAGGAAGATGGCGCCGTAACTTTAAAGGGGTGTGGAAGTGAAAGTTAAGAGGAAAGAGCTCGTTAGCGCTGGCAGCCCCGTTCAAAATTAATGGACTTTACCTCAGAAGAATTAAGATTTAAAGATTAAAAAATATATTACTGACTTATTACAAAGTATAATATTTACAACTAATTGGACTTATTGGACTTGTTGATTTGGCTGTGGAAAAAGTGCAATTTGAACTTTAGAAAATGGCTTCAAAGCAAATAAGAACTGGTGCTCCTAAAAGTGCTGGGGGATCATCAGCTTTACCATCTAAAATGCAGTCTTTGCCAGTCCCAGCGGATTCACAAACACTGACACTTGAAGCCCTTCAGGAGGCTTTAAAGGTGCAAGCCTCTGTTTTAGAAGGAAAAATCACATCTGTTCTCGAGGAGAAATTAAAAACGTGTCTGAAGAGATGGCTGAAATTAAGGAGGTAATTCAAATTTGAAATAAAGAAATAAGAGAAGACATTGTTTTGGCGCTTCAGGGTCTGGCAGGCCATATCGAATCATTGGAGGAAAGGGTGGAAGAAATCAATCAGTCCAATGTGAGTTTGGAGAATAAAATGGGTGAGGCTCAAGCCAAGATGGAAAAGGCAGACTCAGAAGTTACAATGATACAATATAGAGAGATGGAGTTTGCCCTGAGGGTAAGAGGTCTGAGAGAAAACAATCAAGAGAACTTGAAAGAGATTTTTGCAGAAGTCTTCGCACAGCTAATTGGAGATTCAAAGGTAGAGATTGGATGCCAAATAGATAAAATTTACCGTGTCAATTCATGGCTTGCCAGACAGAGACAATTACCAAGAGATATTGTAAACTACTTTACTACGTGGAGGACACGAAATGGAATTTTACAGGTTTCTTATAAAAACAAACTTCAGGTGGTGGGACAGGAGGTTTTAGTACTGAAAGAAATCCCCCCCAAAATGTTGAGAGCTAGGAAGGATTATGCCTTCTTGGTCGAAGAACTCAGAAATCGCCAGATAAAGTACAGATGGGAGGCTCCAGCTGGATTAGTGGTGAACTACTCAGGAGAAAGATATCGTCTCAATACAGTTTGGAAGGCAAGAGATTTTTATATCAATGTGCTAAAGGCTGGATGGCCACCGTCTCCAGAAATTAGAAGAAGAAAAGAAGCAGAGGTGGCAAGAAAGGGGGAGAAAGAAGGGCTTCAGGCACAAGTTCAAGGAGGGGCCTCGATTACTCAAGAAGATTTATCGCAACTTTCGGGTACTTTTCAAGCTCTGGAATTATTCGAAAAAATAGAAGAACCAAAGGATCAAAGACAGACTTGAGCGGAAACCAAACGTAAAGAAGAGGAATTAAAGATACAGCAAACTCAGTCGACAATCCAAGAAATTACAAATACAGAAGCAGTGGGAGGAGCAAGGCCGAAGAAGAAAATTCAGGAGGCTTTTCAGTTGGCGCTCCAAAAGCTTCAAGGTGCCAAAAATGACAACTAGATTTTTAACCTGGAATGTTAATGGCTTAAATTCACCGCAAAAGAGGAAGAAAGTATTTCATTATTTGAAACAGTTTTAAAATGATGTAATTTGTTTGCAAGAAACACATATTAGAACAAGAGACCAAAAGTATTTAATAAATGCAAGATTGGGAACACATTTTGTTGCATCCGCTCCAGAGAAGAAAAATGGTATAGTTATATACTTAAAGAAAGACTTAATGGCTAAATTAATTGAAGTAGATGTTCAAGGAAGATATATAGCAATTGAATTGTTAATAGAAGGGAAGAAAATACTCTTAATTGGAGTATATGCACCTAATCAACAAGAAAATTTTTATAAACTTTTGCATACTAAATTAATACAATGGGATTACAAATCATGTATATTACTGGAATGGAGTATTGGATACCCAGAAAGACAAAAAAGGACTCTTGCAAAACACCCAAACGCGTGCTAAATTGCCCAAATCTTTTTTCAATATGATGGATGATATGGAACTGAGAGATATCTGGCGAGAACGGAATGTTGAAGAACAAGATTTTACATTTTTCTCTGACAGGCACCAATCCTTTTCTAGAATTGACTTTATATTAATTACTAATGATTTTTTTTTCTAGGGTGAAGAAGACGAAGATATGTCCAAGAATTTTAACTGACCATAGTCCAGTCTGGATGGAATTAGAACATGGCAAAGGTCTTAGGAGGTCTTGGAGGTTAAATGAAAATTTATTCAGATATGAGGAAAATGTGAAAGAATGTAAAAAATTAATGAAAGAATTTTTTGTTATGAATATGTATAAGGGCACACCCATGGAAATGGTTTGGGATGCAAGCAAAGCATATATGAGAGGTATTTTAATATACTTGAACAATACATACAGATGTAGACAGGGATTAAAACGTATGGAATTAGAAGAGGAAATAAAAAAGAAAGAGCAGGCGTTAATATTGAACCCAGCGGATAAGAAAACAAAAGAAACAATTACACTATTGTGAGGGCAGTTTAATATGTTGATGGCAGATCAGGTTGCAACTAATTTGCAATATGCTAAACATAATACCTTTTGTAATGCGAACAAACCAGGTAGGTGGTTAGCATATTTGTTAAGGAAAAAACAAAAGTTACGTACTATAAAGAAAATAGAATACAAAGGTAAAGAGGTGTACCAACAAAATATGATTAAAAAAGCATTTTTAGAATTTTATACGAGGTTGTATAAATTACAGATGAGCAAAGGGAAAGATTGAATCAACCGATAACCTCTGAGGAAATTCTCTTGGTAATCAAGCAGTTAAAAGTTGGTAAGGCTCCTGGAGCAGATGGTTTGACAGCTGTTTATTACAAAAATTTGCAGTTAGAAATGGTGGAACCACTTAGGGAACTATTTAGTAAAATACAATTTGGAGGAGAAGTACCCCCATCTTGGAGAACAGCCTTTATTTCTTTGATCCCGAAAGAGGATCAAGATCATAGTCAGCCAAAAAATTATAGGCCTATATCGTTACTTAACACAGACTACAAGATTTTTGCTAAAATATTAGCAAATAGGTTAATGTCAGTCATGTAACAAATGATTCACAATGATCAATCAGGATTTATAAATGGGAGACAAATGAAAAGCAATGTAAGGCAAATTGTTAATATATTAGAGTATTTGGGGAAGAATAACCAAGTCCCTGCAGTGCTTATATTTTTGGATGCGGAGAAAGCATTTGATCGATTGAATTGGCATTTTTTACTGAAAATAATACAAAAGATGCAGTTTGGAGAGTATTTTACACAATCCATTAAGGCAATATACCAGAAACAAACAGCACAAATAATAATTAATGGTAGCTTAACAGAAACCTTTAACATTGAAAAGGGAACAAGACAGGGGTGTCCCCTGTCTCCATTATTGTTTATTTTGACTTTGGAACTTTTGTTGAATAAAATACGTGAGTCAGACAAAATAAAGGGAATTAAAATTAGGAATTATGATTATAGACTAAGAGCATTTGCAGATGACTTGGTTGTTACTTTAACCCAACCAGTGCAATCAGCTATAGGCTTAATGGATATAATTAATCAATATGGACAAGTATCTGGATTTAAAATAAATATGGGGAAAACAAAGATAATAACTAAAAATATGACTATAAATAAAAAAAACGAATTAGAAAGAGTAACAGGATTTGAAATAGTAAAAAAGGTCAAATATCTAGGGATTTATATTACAACTTCAAATGTAAAATTATATAAGTATAATTATGAACTGTTATGGCAAAAAATTCAGAAAGAGATGGACAATTGGAAAAAACTACAATTGTCTTTGTTGGGAAGAATAGCAGCAGTAAAAATGAATGTTTTGCCTAAATTTTTATTTCTTTTTCAAATGATACCTATACTTAAAAAAGATGCAAATTTGAGGGAATGGCAAAAGGGTATTAATAACTTTATTTGGGCAGGGAAGAGACCGAGAATAAAATTAAAAATAATGCCAATTCTATATCTTCTTCTATCAATTTATTTTTTAGCAGATTTAATTCCTCCAAAAAAAACTTTTCTTTAGTAAGCAAAAATTGATTTTCCAATTCCTTAATCTGGCTTTTATCTTTTTCAATTTTATTTTTATAATTTTTATATTTTCTGCTTGATAACTTGATACTTTCCCCTCTAAACACTGCTTTCATCGCATCCCAAACAATTTCAAATTTAACCTCTCCATTATCATTCAATCTCCAACATTCTTCCCATTTTTTAAATATCCATTTTTTATCCTCCTCATTTTTATACAGTTTTTCATCATATCTCCAACAACTTCCTTTTTTCTCAAAATTAAAATCTATTTCCATCGTAACTTCTGCATGATCAGAATCCTTAAAAATTCCCACATCTATCTTATCCACATTATTCAACAAATCTTTAGAAACTAAGATATAGTCAATTCTTGAATATGTATTATGTATCTTAGAGTAAAAAGTGTACACTCTTTCAGTTCCTTTCACTTCTCTCCAGGCATCCACCACACCGTTTTGAAACATCCATTTATTTAAGATCCCCATTTTATTTGCTTCTCCACAACAAGTGGGGTTAGTACTATCTATTTTATCTCTAATTAAATTAAAATCCCCAGCCACAATTACTTTCCCTACACTTTCGATTTCCAAAATTTTAGTTATTTTTTCAAGAAATTCTTTTTGCTTCTCATTTGGTAAATATAAATTAACCAGTGTCACTTTTTCCTCGTTAATATTTCCCACAATTATTACATACCTTCCTTCTTCATCCACAATTACTTGTTCTTTTTCAAAATATACCCTATCTGATATCAATGTAGCAACTCCTCTTGCTTTTGAAGTTCCAAAAGATTTTTCATAAATTTGCATACCCTTTATATACATTTTATTTGAGTCTTCAGATTTCTGATGGGTTTCTTGCAAAAATAATATATCTGGTAGATCTCTTTTAATTTTAAGTTCCAATCGTCTTCTCTTAATCTGATTCCCTGTACCCTTCACATTCCATGTCATTATTTTTATTAAACCCATTTAAACTGTAATTTTTTTAATCCTTTCCCCTCCTCTTCCTTTCTGTGCCCAGATCCCAACACCAATCTCCCACATTCCAAACAACATTCAACATAGAAGAAAAAAAACAATAAAAAAAAACAAAAAAGGACAAAAAACACATCAAACATTGAATAACAAACAATCTTCGTCCCCCACATCCTCAATTGGTTTCTGCCTCTATAAAGAGAGTGGGGGAGAGGGGACGTGCCAATGGTCGGGTCACTTCTTTCGGGTAGTCTACTTAAATTCATCTCTCAGAGAAAAGGGTGGTAACTTTTCCCCGCACTCAGCTTCCTGCAATTCTTTTTCAAGATCCTTCAATTTCTTATCCACTCCATCTCCCATTATATCATCACGACTTTTCTTTTGTTCAACCATCGCAGGTGAGATTTCCTTCCGCTTTAATCCTTTAGGGTCTTGTCCTCCAGCAGCCCCTTTTTCTTCTGGTGTTGATGTTTTTGCATATGTTCCACCCATCTTGAGCATTTGATCTTTTATCTCTGTTACATCCTCATACTTTACAATCAATCCAAGTTCATGTAAGTATAACACTGCATCTGTTTCCAAAGTAATTATTTGCATTCTTCCTTTATAAAAAAATTTTAGTTGCTGTGGTGGTCTCCAGTTATATTTAATTCCATTGTCTCTCAGAACCTTTGTGATTGGTTTCAAAAAAAATCTCCACGCCCTTTCTTCTCTTGATATATCTGGAAAGACTTGAATAATTTTCTCCTCAAATTTCAAAGCTTCACCCATCTCTCTCACTTTCACCATCACTTCCAATTTGTCACTAAGATTTGCAAATCTGACAAGTACATTTCTATTTAAACCGTTTTGTCTTTTAAACCCAATTCTAAAAACACTTGCCAGATTTGTTGCTGTAAATGTGATTTGTGTATCCAAGTCATTGAGCCATTTTAAAACTCGTTGTTTCAAATTGTCCACTTTTTCTTCTTGAATTCCACGAATAACCAGATTATATTTCCTCGCTTCTTCTTCCAAAAGACAAATTTTTTTATCTTGTTGTTCATTTTTAAAAAAGATTTCTCCAATTTGCCGATCTATCTTTGCATCATGTGTATGAATCTGCTCAATTTCATCTTTAATTATTTTCATTTCTACTGTTTGCTTTGCAAAATTTTCATTCATTTCTTGCTTCATTCTTTTAATTTCCAATGTCATATTATCCATACTATCTGACAGTCCTGATATCTTTTCACTAATTTTAGTTAAGGCCACAGCAACTTGTTGCATTTCTAAGGATTGTTGGGTCGCCATTTTTTAATAAGTTTTAATTATCCACTTTTGCCAAGAGGGTCTGTAATGAAGATTAAGGGACAACAATCCAATATTGAAGCTGAGACAGCTTATTATTGCACTCAAAAGGACCAGCAATAAAAGTTTATAGTTCTCAATTCAGCTTACGTAATTTCCCTAAAAGAAAAAAAGCTAACATCCGTTGGAAGGCACTGCCCAGAAATGCGTTTTGCTGCTTCAACTCAAGCACTTTCACAAACAAAAGATCAACTTAAAGTTTACATATTCTTCCAAGAGAACCCTTCCACCAGTCTTTTGATGTTCCGTGCTTTTATCCCACAGCAAAAACAAACACAGATCGCGGTAGTAATGAGAACAAAGGCAGCTATTTACTCCAAATATGCAATTGCGACTGCCTATCTGGTCACCCCTCACTCCTTCCACTTTCCCACGCTATAAAAAGCTTCAAAATTTGAGTCGTTCAGGGTGACCTACCGATTCCAAAGTCAATCTGCTGGGCCAGTAGCTCTTCCGATACAATTTATAAAATTTTGGTCCTTATCGGTGCATTTCAAACACTTTAATCCACATTTATCTTCCGTAAAATGCCCTGCGAAGTGGAGAAAACGTCCTCACACCACCACGGCCATAACCACGCCCTATAGATATAGAATTGGTAAAAAAGAATATGAGATATTTAAATAGGAATTTTTTTGAATTTAGCAATAAAAATTCTAAGTTATTGGCAAGGATGGCGAAAAATAAAAGAGAGAAGAGAGAAATTGGAGCCTTGATAGATGATAAGGGCATAAGACGCTATAAAAAATTAGAAAAATGTGAAGTGGTCAGGAACTTTTTTCAAAATTTATATTCGAAAAAATTAATTGATCGGGGAAAACTGAGAAGCTATTTAGAAAAACATGTTGTGAAAATTGACCAAACATATAAAGATTTAATGGAAGAAGATATAACACAAGACGAGATTAATGGAGTAATACAAAAAATAAAATTAGGGAAAGCTCCAGGTGAAGATGGATTACCTGCTGAGTTTTATAAAGAATTTAAGGAAATAATAATACCAAAATTGCAAAAACTATTTAACGGAATTTTACATGGTGGAGAAGTTCCGTTGTCATGGAACAGAACGGTGATATCTATAATCCCTAAACCAGATAAAGACTTAGAAAGGATTGAGTCCTATCGGCCCATCTCTTTAATTAATCAAGATGCAAAGATATTTACTGCCATTATAAGTAATAGATTAAGTAGATTTATAGATAGATATATAAGTTATAACCAAGTAGGTTTTGTGAAGGGTAGATATATGAGTGATATTGTCAGAAGAGTATTAAATATTATAGATGTTGCTGAATATAATGCTGATAAAATAGGTATAATATCATTAGATATTTTTAAAGCTTTTGACTCTGTACAATGGGAAACTATTAAAATAATTGTTGAGGTACTAGGTTTTGGTAATAAGTTTATACATGTTATTTCAAAACTGTATCAAAAAAGTAGTGCAAGAGTGAAGGTGAATGGAAGGCTGACAGAAGAGATAAGATTGGAAGTGGGTACAAGACAAGGATGTCCCCTGTCTCCAACATTATTTTTATTGGTTATGGAAATTTTGACTAAAATGATAGAAAAAGATGAAGAATTGGAAGGCTATAAGGGATATAAGATAAATCTGTATGCGGATGATACTTTGATTATTTTGAAAGATATAGAGAAAGATTTGAAAAAGATACATAAGCATTTGGAAGAATTTGAGGAAATGACAGGTTTGAAAATAAATTGGTCAAAATCTGAATTATTAATGAATAATAATGGTAAGGAGTGGGAGAATATGCAAGAACAACTTGGGATAAGGATTAAAAAAACATTGAAATATTTGGGCATAACACTTTCACTCAAAGTTAAAGAAATGAAAAAATTAAATTATGATGTGGCGATGAATGAAATTGAGAAAAAGATAGATAAATATAAAATGATAAAGTTGTCTTGGTTTGGTAGAATTGCAATGTGTAAGATGATGTTGTTGCCAAAGTTTAATTTTTTATTTGAGATGTTACCGTTAAACTTGACAGAGAAAGATATTGAAGGATATCAGAAGAAATTGGATAAATTTTGCAATGGTGGGAAAAGACCTAGATTAGTGAAGAAAATGTGGTATCAAAATCAAAAGGAAGGTGGATTAGGAATCCCCAAACTACTCAATTATTATTGGGCTTATGCTATTCGGACTGTGGTAAAAATATTTAAAGGTGAAGATAGTCATTGGAGAGATTTAGAATTAAAGGACATTAAGAGATTTGGCTCAACATGGTTTTTAGATAAAGCAAAATCAAAATGTGTAATTAATAGCTATTGGTTAAAGGGATTGAGTAAAATTTGGAACAAATTTGTTAAAATTTTAATTCCAGATATAATTTTCTTAGGGAAGACAATTGAAAATTGGCCGATTAAAACTAATATAAGTCGTGATAGGGTAATGGAAGATGAAAATATACAAATTATAATAGATTGGTTAAAAACTTTAGAAAATGAAAGGAGGAAAAAAGAAATCATTGAAAAATTGGGTTTGGGCTGGTTTGAAAAAATACAGATAGAAAAATGGACTAAGAAGGTAAGGGACAATTGTTCGATAAGTAGAAGTAAAACTGAATTTGAATACTTAGTATTCCAAATTATGAAAGATGAAATTGGACTAAAGGGACTCGTTAGTAAGATATATAAGATTATAAATTTTGATGGAAAACCACAAAGGGTGATGAAGATGAATTGGGAAAAAGAACTTAATATTAAAATATCAGATTTAGATTGGAACGTGAATTGGAAGAGTAGAATTATGAAGACTTTATCTGTAAGGATTAAAGAGCACAATTATAAGGTTGTTTGGAAATGGTATTTGACTCCATTAAGATTGTCATTGATGGATAAAAAAATTAGTAAACAATGTTGGAGATGTGACATGGAATTAGGGACTTATGAACATATGTGGTACAAATGTGATAAAGTTAAAAAGTTTTGGCAACAATTGGAGGAAAGGATATTTGAAATGATGGGGAAAGCAATAATATTGAGACCAGAAACTATATTACTGTTGATAATTAAGGAAATAGAACCAACAAAATATGAAAAAGAATTGATTAGAATTATGATTATAATGGGTAGAATTATAATAGCCAGATATTGGAAATTAGATGTGAATTTTAGAATAGAAGAATGGTATTGTGAAATGTGGAAATTAGCTTTAAATGATAAAATGACATGTGATATTAAAATTAGAAATGGTGACTATAAAGAAGATATTTTCTGGAAAATTTGGAAACCATTTGTGGACTATGCGCTGGGAAAATTGGATGCTTCGGTACCTGTACCCCGAGAACGTGGATTTTGGCGATCATGAGGATATATCCGAAGAACCAAATCTTCCTTTCTTATGTATAGCACAGGGTGAAGTATTGTATATGTTGTTTGTAATGTTAGTAATTTAAAATATAAAATGAATAAAAAAATTTAAAAAAAAATAAAAAAAAAATAAAATTAAAAATAATGCAAGATATATGTGAAAGAGGAGGTCTTAAAATGCCCAACCTAAGACTATATTATGAAGCAGCAGCCTTATCAGCAATCAGTGACTGGGTTAATTTAACAGAAGAAAGAATATTGAATATTGAGGGATATGATTTGATATATGGATGGCATGCCTATTTATTATATGATAAGAAGGTGGATAAGACTTTTAAAAGTCATATATTAAGGAATGCTTTATTGCGTGTCTGGAAAAAGTATCAGTATAAATTAAACGTTAAGTTGCCAATGTGGGCAATACCCAGACACGCAATAGAGAATATAAGTGTAGAGCAGAAACAAGATGTGATTACTTACAAAGAGCTTCTTAATAAGGAAGGAGGCATACTACAACTAAAATCTTTGAACCAATTAAGAGAAGAAAGGATAATTCAAACTTGGTTTCAGTATGGACAGCTGCAAGCTAGATGGAAAGAGGATCAGAAAATTGGTATCATGCAAAATGAGGAAAACTTGGTAAAACAAATCCGAGATCAGAGCCAAATGCATATAAAAAGGTTGTATAAGGACTTCCGGTGGTGACGTCATCACGAACGGGTGAGGAAACGGAGGCTCCGTCTCTGAAACCCAAATTTCCTCATTAATTGCTCTTTAGGGGCATTCCCAAACTTGGAGGGATCGGGAAACGAAAGAGGAATTCGCGAAGCCCCCTGGTGTTGCGCTGTCATCAGGGAGGTCGAGCGATCAACCTCTTAAATTGGTGGAGAAGAAGTCAGCCTTATCGGCGGACAGGAGTGATGGCGCCTGCCTAGATCGAAGCAAAAAGTGGAAGCAAATCCGAGTGACTGTCAGATAGATCACCTACAATAGAGACGGCAAACGGGACGCGCGATCAAATCAGAGAAAGACAAGTGAGTTATAATAGCGGCGATACAAGAGGAGAAGGAAAAAAGGGGGAATAATTACAGCGCGGAAGAGAGAAACCCATAGAATGACTAAGCAAATATAAGAAAAGGAGAAATAGCGCTCGAAGCGGTCTGACTGCAGACCTTTACAGCTGATCAAAGGGAGCAGCCTGTGGACTTTGTGGATATAGAGACAAGCTGTTTGATCTTGGGAATTATAACTGATATAAACCCCAAACATCGGAAACCGAATACAGAGACTGAAATACTGGACTAAGTGGTGAATTTCACGGATACAGAAGATCTGTCGGGATTTCGAACTCTGGATTTACAAATAACTTTGGATAATAAGAACTCAAGTTTAAAAAAAAAAGATTTGAAAATTGAATGCAGAGATCCGATGACTGGGAGAAGAAATTAAAAAAAAAAGACTGAGACGACACAGATTGCGTTTTTCATGATTGTGAAAGAACAGACTGAGAGAGGTAAAGCAAGAAGACAATAAGGATTACAGAAAATAAAAATTAAGTGAATTATTAATTTTGAACTGTTTAATTAGTTAATAAGTTTAACATTTGAAAGAAATATATAAGTTGACAATATTTTTATAGCTATAAATTGTATTGTGGAATTGTAGTTAGACAAGGAATTATTGTTAAAGCGAAAAACTGATTTTTATATAAAACAACAGATGAGTTGACTGTATCTCTGAGATAGACTGATTGAAAAAGGGGGTAATTGAAAAGATTGCTAATTAGAAAATTAAGAAAATTAAATTAAAATCTTGATTGATACGTAAATAGATTTATACTGTGAATAAGAATTAATTGCTTAATCGGGATAACTGGCAATATAATATAATATAACTATATATAAGTTGTGTGGTGTATAAGTAGTATTTGGAGGGGAAAAGAGATATTAATGAATAACTTAATAATTGATGTTAAGGTTGGAAAGCTTTACACGAATATTAAAAATGTCTACAACATCCACCATAACAAAGACAGGGAAAAAACCTACAACTAGTACGTTAGTAATGACTCCTACCCCCTCACAACAAAAAACAATAGATAGCATGATGGGGAAAGAAAAAGAAAAAGAAAAACTGGAAATGGCACCTAATGTAATACAAGATATGTTTCAAAAGATCCAGGAAACACTGCTTCAAACACAAGAAAAAATAGCTGAAAATCAGGAAGAAATGAGAACGTTCCATGCAGAGATCAAAAATGAATTAGGAGAAGTTAAGGAAGACATTAAGACCATGAAAGATAAAATTGGGGGCATTCAAAATTCTATAGCAGAAAATGAACAGAGAATTAGGAAAACGGAAACAAAAATAGACCGCGTGGAATTAAAAGTAGAAGCAATGGAGCAAAAAACCCTACAACTAAACAAAGAAATGTCAGATTCCTTGGCCATGCTCGAAATGGAAAAGGCCTCATACTTCTTGCGTTTTCAAAATGTTCCAGAAGAAAAAAATGAGGACTTAGAAGGAAAGATGGTGGAGATTATTGCAGGAATGATACAAAAAGAGCCAGAAGAAATAAAAGGACAATTGGAAGAAACTTATCGTGTACAAACAAATTATATAAGAAGACACAGATTGGCGAGAGAAGTCCATGTTAAATTTTTAAAAAAATCAATCCGAGATGAAGCCTATAAGAAATCTAGAGAAGAAACGGTGATCTATAATGGAAAAGAAATTATAATTTTAAAACAGATACCCCGAAGAGTAAGAAATCTACGACAACAATATCAGTTTTTAACACAACTATTGATCAAATACAAGATAATGTATAGATGGCTGCCAATAGAGGGGATCTTAATTACGTGGGAAGACAAAAGATATAAAATAGATACTCTAGAAAAGGCAAGAGAATTTCATAACACACATTTTAGACTAGAAGTAGAACAGGAAAGTAAGGAGGAAACAGATAGTAAAAGTCAAGAAGAAGAACCAATAGAAACAAAGGAAGAAAAAGAAATAAGACAGAGGCAAGAAAAAGAGAGAGAACAGAGAGAAGGTGCAAAACCTAGAGAACGGATGGAAACAAGAAACACCAAAAAACAGATACAATAGGCAATGGATGAACAGATCAAACTCTTTTCGGTAAACATTAATGGCTTAAATGCCCCAAAGAAAAGGAATCAAATTTTCACAAAATTACAAAAATTAGAAGCAGATGTGATATGTCTGCAAGAAGTACACATTCAAAAAGATTATCAAAAAATCCTAGAAAACCCCAAATTAGGAAAATTATATTTATCTCTGGCCCCAAAAAAGAAAAAAGGAGTAGTGATTTACGTAAAAGAAAAAATACAATCTAAACTAGTTTATACCGATGAGCAAGGTAGAGTGGTGATGGTTGAATTAGAAATAGGAAAAAGGAAAATGTTAATTGTAGGGATTTATGCACCTAACCAAAAACTACAAGTTTTTTTTAAAGACCTACATATAAAATTAGCAGAATTAGAATATGATGATATTTGTGTAATAGGGGATTATAATGCAATAGTAAATGCAAAGAAAGACTACAAAACGGGGGGAAAAAAAACAAAAGAAAAAAGAAATACTTCTAAAAGAATTCTTTACTATGGCTGAAGAACTAAACTTGGCAGACGTATGGAGGGAAACACATGAAGAAGAGGCCCAATACACCTTTTACTCCCATCCGCATAACTCCTGGTCAAGACTGGACATGGCATGGATGACCCCAAGTATCAAAACAGAAGTAGAAAAAATTGAGATAGGCACAAACCAATGGGCAGACCACAATCCACTATTCATAAACTGGAAAGGGGAAAGAAGACTTAAGAGATGGACAATGAACCAAAGATTATGTAAAGAAAAAGAATTTAATTTGATGTTAGAAAAGGAAGTTAAAATATTCTTTCAGATAAATAAAATAGAGGAAACCTCTTTACAAAACACATGGGATACTTTAAAAGCATATATAAGGGGCCTAGTAATAGCAAATACGAGGAAAAAGAATAAAGAGAAGAAAAAACAATTAGATAAATTAGAGAAAGACCTAAAACAAATAGAACAAAAACTCCAGGAAAAGCCCCAGAACAAAACAATAAGAGAAGAATGGGAAATGATTAAGCATAAATTGAATTTGATAAACCAAATAGAACTAGCCCAAAAAATAAAAATGGCGAAACAAAACTATTTTGAGCACGCAAATAAAACGGGCAGATGGCTAGCCTATAAACTGAAAAAAGAACAGAAAAAAAGAATGATATACCAATTGAAAGATGATAAAGGAGAAATTCAACATAGTAAAGAGGCCAAAAAAGATATTATTAAGAAATTTTATGCGAATCTATATAATCAGGGGAAAATAGAGGAAGATAAAATAAAACAGTACATAGAGAAATCAGGAATGCCAAAAATCACAGAAGAACAAAGAATTTCTCTCAATAGGCCAATAACCAAATTAGAACTAGATGAAGTACTGAAAAAGCAAAAAAACAATAAAACACCGGGTCCCGACGGGCTACCGGTAGAAATATATAAAACAATGCAAGAAGTATTGGGAGAGAATATGTTGCGATTATATAATGAAGCTATGGAGAAAGCCAAAATACCAAACTCATGGACAGAAGCCATAATAACAATCATTCCAAAAGAAGATACCGATCTCCAGTTAATACAAAACTATAGACCTATTTCATTATTGAATGCCGGTTACAAAATATTTGCAGCAATTCTGGCCGAAAGAATTAAATCAGTACTAAACACCTATATACACCCAGACCAAAATGGATTTCTGCCGGGACGCCAAATAAAGAACAACATGAGAATAATACTTAATGCTCTAGAATATTATGAATCACACCCGGAGAAGCAGGCAGCGTTGGTTTTTCTTGACGCCCAAAAGGCCTTTGATAATACAAATTGGAAATTTATGATTGAACAACTACAAAATATGCAAATTGGGGAAAAATTTGGGAAAATTATAGCAGAAATCTATACCAAGCAATCAGCAAGGATAATTATGAATGATGACATAACAGACAAATTTAATATAACAAAAGGAGTCAGACAAGGCTGTCCACTTTCCCCTTTACTATATATTCTATCATTGGAAATCCTGTTGAAAAAAATTAGAGAAGACCAAGGAATTGAAGGTTTAAGGATCAATAGAGAAGAATACAAAGCTCAAGCCTTTGCTGATGACCTAGTGTTTTTGACAGAAAATCCTATGGAATCTATACCTAATTTGTTCCAAAAAATAGAAGAATTTGGAGAAGTGGCCGGACTAAAAATCAATAAAAGTAAATTGAAGCTAATTGTAAAAAACCTTACGGAAAGTCAAACAAAAGAATTGACAGATAATATACAAATCCAAACAACAACAAAAATAAAATATCTAGGAATCTGGTTATCTACAAGAACATCAGCAATTAAAGAAAACAATTATGATAAATTACTAGAACAAACAAAGAAAGACTTAGAAAAATGGAAAAATTTACACATTTCATTCCTAGGAAGAATTTCGGCCATCAAAATGACTATATTACCTAAATTTTTATATTTGTTTCAGGTCACCCCAATTAAAATAGATAAACCGTTTTTTTGAAAAGCTGAATAAAATAACATCTAAATTTATATGGCAAGGGAAAAGGCCACAAATAGAATTTAAACTGCTTCAGGATACAAAAGATAGAGGAGGAGCTGCACTCCCTGACTGGGAGATATACTACCAAGCAGCAGTACTATCGTGGGTCAAAGATTGGATAGAATTAAAAGACTCTAGAACTTTAACAATTGAGGGACACGAACTTCAAACTGGCTGGCACTCCTTTATGTGGGATGAGAAATACAAAACACATTCATATTTTAAAACACATACAATAAGGAACTCACTATTACAAATTTGGCTTAAAATTAAAAAATAACATTATATGAAGATACCAAATTGGCTAGCACCGGCTGAATCAATTAGACACCCAAATTTAACAGATAAGACAAAAATAATTAGATATAAAGATATAATTGACTATCAAGGTAAACTAAAGACAAAACAACAATTGGAGATAGATTTACACAGAGGAATAGACTGGTGGACTTACACTCAAATACAATCCAAATATAGAGAGCATATAAAAACATATGAAATTTATAATCAAAAACAAGAAATAGATAAAATTATATTAGATTCAGAAAATAAATTAATTAGTAGAATTTATAAATTTCTCCTACGCTATAAATTGGAAGAAGAGACAGTCAAAGAAACGATGATTAAGTGGGCTCAAAATATCAGACACACAATACCTTTGGAAAAATGGGAAAAGTTCTGGCAGGTAAACCTAAAGTTAACAAAAGCAATGGCGTACAAGGAAAACCAACTGAAAATGTTTTATCGGTGGCGTATGTCTCCAACCAGATTGGCAAAAATACAACCTAAAAATAGCCCAATTTGTTGGAAGTGCAAAAAGGCACAAGGGACTTTCTATCATTTATGGTGGACGTGCCCGGCAGCAAAGAAATTTTGGTCTAACATCAAAAAATGGTTGGAACAAATAACAAAAACACAGATTGAAAAAGAACCAGAAACATTTTTATTAGGAATCTTTAACAAATCATACCCTAAGGATATCAAATATCTTACAATTCATATATTAACTGCTGCAAGAATAACCTACGCAAGAAATTGGAAACAAGAAAAATTACCAAGTGAAACAGAAGTAATAGGGAAAATTTTAGAATGCGCTGAAATGGATAGGTTAACCAAAGAATTACAAGAAAAAGAAGAATCAGACTATTATAAAATATGGAATAATTGGTATAATTGGTTAAAAATTAGAAATATACAAAAAATATAGGGGATATATTACCGATTGATACATATATATGTAATAAAAATATTATTAGATTACAGAAAGGTGAAGGAATATATTATAAGTAGAATTGTAGAACGTCACTCTGAAAAAATGCTTAAGAAGAAATTATATTCTTTTTGTGTATATGTTGTATAAATGTTTGTTGAGTATATGTTACGTATGTCTTTTTTAATATTTATATTCAATAAAAACTATTTTAAATAAAAAAGGTTGTATAAGACATTGATAGAAATAGATTCAGAAACGGAGTTAGTTAAAGATTGTATGATAAAATGGGCACAAAATATTGAGGAGCCAATAATGATGGAAACGTGGGAAAAAATATGGGTTAGAAATGTAAAATTTACACAAGCCCAAAATTTGAGAGAAAATTTTTACAAAATGTTTTATAGATGGCATCTACATCCTAAAAAGTTAGCTTGTATGTATCCAAGTTTGCAATCCAAGTGTTGGAGATGTGAGTGTGATGATGCCACGTATTATCATATATGGTGGACATGCAAAAAAATCAAAGCATTTTGGATAAAAATATGGTGGATTACGCAAAATATTCTTAAAAAGAAGATAAAGTTTACTCCACAGCTGTTCTTGCTGGGTATAATTACAGATTGTATGGTTATAGAGACTAATTTGATTTTAAATTTAATAACCGCAGCAAGACTTTTGGTGGTGCAGTATTGGAAGAAGGAAGACTTGCCTACTATTGAAGAATGGACACTAAAAGTAGCGAATTTAGCAGAGATGGCCAAAATTTCAGTGTATTTGAAGGACCATTCAAATGAAAGATATATTTTGGAACGGAGAAGATGGGTTGACTATATTCAAAACAAATATCGGATTAAAAAGTTTCAAATAGTTTATGAATGAATAAAGAGATTTCAGAAAGTATTTAAATTTAGTCATGTAAAAGGGGAGTTAAAAGTACAAGAGGGAGATAGGAGTCTGTAGATAGTTAGCATATGTTAGTATATGATTGTTAAATGCTAAACCCTGTATTTTCCTCTGGGAAGTCGGGGGGGAGGGTTGGGGAGGGAGGGGGGATGGGAAAACATTTGTAAAATTTTTAAAAACTTTTTAATAAAAAAAATCATTATAAAAAACATTTAAGAATTAAAAACATTAAAAACATTAAAACTCATTCACACCATTCATGGCCGGATCTCGCCGGATCGCAAGAGCGAGGTTTTTGACAGTCCATTGTCCAAGTTGGGGTTGGCTAGGTTTTGGCTTGGTGGGAAACGGATAGGTTTTTAGTAATTCTGTCAAGGGGAGAGCAACCTCAGCAAAGGAAGGGATGAATTGTCTGTAAAAATTTGCAAACCCCAGGAAGCTTATGGGTTCGTGGGGGTTGCCAGTCCAGCACTGCCTTCACCTTCCCTGGGTCCATTTCAATTCCTTGATTTGACACCCTGTATCCCAGGTAGTCCAAGGACTCTTTATGGAACTCGTATTTTGACAGCTTTGCATAAAGTTTGGCCGCTAAAAGTTTTTTCAGCATTTGCCTGACTAATTTGACATGTTCTTCCATATTTTCGCTGAATATAAGAATGTCACCCAGGTAAGCAAGGACCCCCCTATACAGGTGCTCATGCAAAACTTCATTGATCAGTTGCTTGAAGACTGCTGGGGCCCGTACTTCCGGTGCAGCTGTCAAGGCGGAAGATTGGCGCGGCACGAGCTCCGTTGTGCCGATCAAATTTCTTGAAGCTCTGCGACTGTTTTTAGCCGCTCTCAGCCCCGGAGAGGCAGGGGGAGCAGAGGGGCTTTCTTCCGAGGCAAGGAGAGGGTGTGCGACCCCCTCGCTGCAATGAAACGTGAGCCTCGAGGATTCGGAGATCAAGAAGAAGGCCGCGTATAAGCGGCCCCGAAGCCAATGATGCTGTGGTTTTGACCGGCACGGGGAGACAGGACAGAACATGAAGGGAGAAGAAGAAGAAGGAGATTGATTGTGAATTGTAGGGACTGTGCAGCGACTGGAGAGAATAGCAGCAGCCCAGATTAGAAGGGAAGGAAGTTTTTATTCACGAAGCTTTTGGTGATCTCGCTGCTGAGGAACTGGAGAGAAACGGAAGGGCGAGTGAATTGGACTAAGTGCTGGTGACTATTGGAGTGAGTGAAAGCTCTTAGCTGGGATAAGAACTGAACCCCAGTGGATAAAGGAGCAATATATAACGATTAACTTTAGAAGCCAATGATGATTTGGGGGTGAATTTTTTCTCCGAACCCCCCTTCCCTGGGAATTTAGCGTGACAGTGAGCCTTTTCCTGCCTATTTCAACTAGCTGGACAAACGGAAATAAGAGTGGGGATTAAGGAAGCTTTCTTTTTTCTTTGAAGATATAATCAATTTTTAATATTAATTGTACATGATAATTATGGTCTAATCGATTGAGCATATAATTACCTATTTAGATTTACTACTTAATATAATTTGATATAATAATTTGTATATATAGCTATATAGATTTTAGCCAATTATAGCTATATAAGATAAGGTTGAACTGATATATGGTTATAAATATTGAAATCTGAGAGTGTATATCAATAGGAGTGAAATAAGGGAGAAAGTGGATCGAGTGTGCAAATTCAAATAGACTACATAATATTTAATAATAATAATAATAATAATAATAATAATAATAATAATAATAATAATAATACATAATACATAATAATACTAGTGTATGATAATCTGGAAAAGTTTTCTTTGTTTAGCCAATATGTCTACCACAGTAACCTCCACTAAAGTGATGAAAAAACATATAGCTTCTACAGTGGCATCTTCACCTATAACAACGCCTCCAGGGCTAAGAAAATCAGCTGAAAATCTACCAACAGCAGAGAAACCAATCACAATGCAAGGAATGCAGACGATGTTCCAAAATATCCAAGAATTAATTGAAAAGGATCAAGAAACTACATCTAAAAATTTCGAGGACCTGAAAACAGAGATGAGTGAATTAAGAGGAGAGATGAAGCAAATTAAAGAGACATTGGGAGAGATGAGAACAACCCTGACTAAACATGAGGAGAGATTGACTGAGGTTGAAAAAACTACTGAAAGAGTTGAAACTCAAATAGATAATTGTGAAAGGAGATGTGCTCAAGCGGTCAGGAAACTTGAAGAGGAAGTAGTATTCTTAGAGATGGAGAAGTCTGTTTTCTTCCTACGTTTACAAAATGTGGTGGAGAACAGAGAGGAACGGTTGGAGGAAATTGTGGGAGAAGTGATTGCGGAAGTAGTGGGGAGAAAGAGGGAAGAAGTCTATGGCGAGATAGATGAGGCCTATAGTGTTTATACCAACTATGCAAGACGGCATAATTTGCCCAGGGAAATCCACATAAGACTTACTAAAAAGACGCTCAGAGATGAAACCCTTCATAAGGCCAGGGATCAGAATATTACATATAAAGGACGGCAGATTACATTTCTAAAACAGATCCCTAGAAGGGTGCAAGAACAGAGACAGAGTTACCAGTTTATAACCTCGCAATTAAGGAAACACAACGCACCTTATCGATGGTTATTGCCTGAAGGACTTTTGGTGACCTGGCAAGACCGAAAGATTAAAATCGAAAATATACAGGATGCACAGGAATTCTGCGAAAGCTTCTTTGGACCCACTGAAAGTGAAAGAGATAAAGAAACAGTTAAAAAGAACTAGAAAGATCAGAAAGAGGAGTGGAGAAATGAGAGAGGAACACAAGTGTACCAAGGAAAGGGGAAACGAGATGAGAGGAAGGGGAGGAAGGAGAACTAGAAGAATACGGGATTGAAACTCGCTTAGCAGCTAATACTAAAGGGCTCAATAGATAGAGATGGACCAAGGAGTGAGACTTTTGACAGTAAATGTCAATGGCCTCAATGCGCCGGCAAAGAGGAGACGTATACTAACCAAAATTGTGAAAACTAATGTGGATATAGTCTGTATGCAAGAAACGCACATTAAATTGTCACATGTTAATTTACTGAAATGTCCTAAAGCAGGGAAATTGTTTGTAGCGGCCTCAGAGGAGAGAAAGAGAGGCGTAGCAATGTATGTAAAAGAATATCTCTCCCCGAAACAACTTTTCGCAGATGAAGAGGGAAGAATATTAATATTAGAGGTGGAAATATTTCAGAGTAAGGTCTTACTGATAGGAATTTATGCCCCAAATACTAAACACAAATTGTTCTTCCGGAAAATACAAAGAGAAATCCGAGACTTGGACTATGAGCAGGTATGTCTTCTGGGCGACTTTAACGCAGTTGTTAATAGGACACAGGATTACAAAACAGGGGAAAGTCAAAAAAGAAACGGAGGACAAGATAGGAAAATCTTACCAGTCATTTGTAACGAAATGAGAGAGGAATTAGGACTGAAAGACACATGGCGTGAGCACAATCCAACCAAAGAACAATTTACTTATTATTCACCTAGGCACAAATCGTGGTCCAGGTTGGACATGATTTGGTTGACACAAGAACTTAACTCTTTAGTAGCAGAGACTAGAATTATGCCAAATGACTGGGCAGATCATAACCCAGTACTAGTTATACTAAAGAAAGAGGGGAAAAATAGAAGGAGGTGGATGATGAGATCAGAGATTTTAAAAGAGACTGAATTTATACAGAAGCTTAAGATAGAAATACCGCTTTTCTTCCAAGAGAATAAAACACCGGGAATGCCACTTCAAATAATCTGGGATACCGCCAAAGCTTTTATAAGAGGTCTTAGCATTAAATATATGGCCAATAAACATAAAGAAGAAGAACAAGAAAGAGGTGAGCTAATAAGCAAATTAATAAAAGCCGAGGAACAATTAAAAGATAACCCACTCTCTGCAGGGGCAAAAGAACAGATAATACTACTAAGACATCAGCTTAATCTCCTGGAACTGGATAAATTGAAAGATAAGATAAAGATAGCAAAACAAAAACACTTTGAATCAGCTAACAAACTAGGAAGATGGCTTACATTTAGATTAAAAAAAGAAAAACAGATTAGACGAATTGACCAATTAGAAGACAAGGAAGGGAATTTATTAAAAGATAAAAAAGGGAAAGAAAAAATTGCAGTGGACTTTTACAAAGAACTATATAAAAGGGAGGAGATTTCAATAGGTGCAATAAAAATTATATAGAGAATTCGGACTTACCCAAGATACCTAATTTAACGAAAGAGATACTAGATGAAGAAATTACCTTAATGGAGATAGAAAAAGCAGTAAAGAAACAGGGGAATCTGAAAACGCCTGGCACAGATGGACTTCCAGCGGAACTATACAAAACAATGTTTGAGGTTATGGGAGAGCATATGAAGGATCTATTTAATGAAGTAGTGGGAAAAGCAGAAATTCCCCATTCATGGAGAGAGGCAAATATCAGTTTGATTCCTAAGGAAGATCCCCCTTCATCAGATATAAAAAACTATAGACCAATTTCCCTTCTGAACTCAGATTACAAAATTTTTACCACAATTTTAGCAAACAGATTAAAAGGGTTTCTGAATGAATTCATATATATTGACCAAAATGGATTCCTACCATCACAATTACGAGATAATATGAGATTTATGCTAAATATATTGGAATACTATGAAGAACACCCAGGCAAACAGGTCGCATTAGTCTTTATAGATGCCATGAAGGCATTTGATTGAGTTAATTGGGACTTTATATTATTACAACTAGAATATATGGGCTTTGGGCAGAGGTTTATAAATGCAATTAAAGCCATCTATTCTAAACAAATGGCCAGATTACTGATAAATGGGGACTTGACAGAAGAATTTCCTATTGGCAAAGGCACAAGACAGGGATGTCCCCTATCTCCCTTACTTTTCATTTTATCATTAGAAACACTATTACGTAAAATAAGGAATGAAGAAAAAATTAAAGGCCTTAGAATTGGACAACAGGTATATAAAACCCAGGCTTTTGCTGATGATATGGTTTTTATCTTGGAAGCGCCCACAGAATCTTGTTTATACTTATTAGAGACAATTGAAGAATTTGGGGCGGTAGCAGGGTTATTAATTAATAAAAATAAAACAAACATATTAACTAAGAATATCTTAGAAGAATCTAAGAGAGGTCTACAGGAGGTGACTGGACTAAATGTAGTTAACAAAGTTAAATACTTGGGAATTTGGCTAACTGGCAGATGTTCGAGTATACAGGAGGACAATTATAATAAATTACTAACTCAAATAAAAAAAGATCTAGATAGATTTCCTCTTCCTTCCTTCCTCTCCGACCGCTCGCAGTTCGTGTTGGCAGGGGGGCAGAGGTCGACCTCGAGGCGTCTCGCATGGGGAGTGCCACAAGGGTCAGTCCTCTCGCCCCTTCTGTTCAACATTTATGTGAAGCCGCTGGGTGAGATTATCCGTGGTTTTGGGGTGAAGTGTCATCTGTACGCTGATGATACTCTGCTGTACATCTCCACCCCAGACCACCCCAACAATGCCCTTGATGTGATGTCTCGCTGCCTGGAGGCCGTGCGGGTCTGGATGGGGAGGAACAGGCTCAGACTCAACCCATCCAAGACTGAGTGGCTGTGGCTGCCGGCGTCCCGATATAGTCAGCAGGTGCCATCGCTGACTATTGGGGGTGAATCTTTGCCCCCCACAGAGAGGGCTCGCAATCTGGGTGTTCTCCTGGATGCACGGCTGTCTTTAGAAGAGCATATGACGGCCGTGGCCAGGGGGGCCTTTTATCAGGTTCGCCTGATCCGCCAGTTGCAGCCCTTTCTGGACCGGGACGCCTTGCGCACGGTCACTCATGCCCTTGTCACCTCCCGGCTGGACTATTGTAATGCTCTCTACATGGGGCTCCCCTTGAAGAGCACTCGGAGGCTCCAACTGGTCCAGAATGCGGCCGCGCGGGTGGTTATGGGCGGAACTCGTTGTGCCCGCGTGACACCCCTCCTGCGCGAGCTGCACTGGCTCCCAGTGGTCTTCCGGGTGCGATTCAAGGTGTTGGTTACCACCTTTAAAGCGCTCCATGGCATAGGACCTGGGTACCTTCGAGACCGTCTTCTGCCACCAATAGCCTCCCACCGACCAGTCCGCTCCCACAGAGAGGGTCTCCTCAGGGTGCCATCAGCCAAGTTATGTCGGCTGGCGACACCCAGGGGGAGGGCCTTCTCTGTGGGAGCCCCAGCCCTGTGGAATGAACTGCCCCCGGAAACACGTAAGATCTCCGACCTCCGGGTGTTTCGTTGCGCATTGAAGACCCTGTTGTTCCGCCAGGCCAGGTTATCAACATAATAATTTTAAATTGGGGTATTTTAAATTTTTGGGGTTTTAAATCGGCCAAATCTATTTAATTATTTTAATTTTTAATCATTGTCGTGTCTTGTGTTTTTAAATTGGCTGTACACCGCCCTGAGTCCTTCGGGAGAAGGGCGGTATAGAAATAATAATAATAATAATAATAATAATAATAATAATAATAATAATAATAATAATAATAATAATAATACTTGAAAAGTATTGAAGGCAAAGCTGACCAGAAATTAACTTGGAACTGGTTAAGATCAGGAGTACTGAAAAAAGAAACAGAAAGCTGTATTTTGGCAGCTCAAGAACAAGCCCTAGCCACAAACTGCATGAAGGCAAAAATTCAACATGTCACCACCAACAGCAAATGCCGCCTCTGCAATGAGAAAGATGAGACAGTCGACCACCTGATCAGTGGGTGCAGCAAAATTTCACAAACTGACTACCTACAACGCCATGACCGGGTTGCTAAGATCATTCACTGGAAATTGTGCCAGAAGTTTGGATTTGAGTACAGCAAAAACCACTGGGAACATCAGGTTGAGAAAGTTTTAGAGAATGAGAAACTCAAGATCTTATGGGACTTTAGGATTCAGACTGACAGGCACTTGGTCCACAACACACCTGACATAACAATAGTTGAAAAGAAAAAAGTATGGTTCATTGACATTGCAATACCTGGTGATGCACGGATTGAAGATAAGCAGCAAGAAAAAATCACAAAGTACCGGGATTTGCAAATTGAAGTTGAGCGACTGTGGAAAAAGAAATCGTGTGTTGTCCCGATTGTAATTGGAGCCCTTGGAGCAATACCCAAAGGGCTACCCTGCTATTTAGAAATTCTAAATTTGCCGGACTTGAACATTTTGACTCTACAAAAAAACACCTTACTCGGAACAGCTTACATCCTCCGACGATACCTTAACAGTTCCTAGGTCCTTGGTTAGGACTTGAGCTGCTGAGCTATTAACCAGCCTCAAAGGCTGTGAATCTCACTAAAGATTAACTTCTTCTTCTTCTTCTTCTTCTTCTTCTTCTTCTTCTTCTTCTTCTTCTTCTTATTATTATTATTATTATTATTATTATTATTATTATTATTATTATTATTATTATTATTAGATGGGGTAAAATACAACTCTCACTACTAGGACGAGTAACAACAGTGAAATCCTATGTTTTACCGAAGTTTAACTTTTTATTTCAGACTGCTCCAGTAAATTTATCTAAAAAATTTTTTATGGAGTTAAGCCAAATAATAACGAAATTTGTCTGGCAGGGGAAGAAACTGCGGATTAAAAGCAAGATGATGCAAGAAATAAGAGAAAGAGGAGGTTTAGGACTACCATGTTGGGAGAATTATTATTCAGCTGCTCTATTAACCTGGGTAAAAGAATGGATTACCTTATGTAATAATCGTCTCCTTAAAATAGAAGGTTTTGACATACAACAGGGTTGGCATAAGGCACTCTGGCGTGATAATACCCCACAGAGCAAATGGTTTACCCAACATTATATAAGAAATATTTTAATTCGAAATTGGGAAAAAGTATTACAAAAATATTACATTAAAACACCTTGTTGGTTAGCACCTTTAGAAGCAGTGACATATCCCAATCTTTGCAACGTGGCTAAAAAATTAACATATAAAGACTTGCTGAACGTACAAGGGAGATTAAAGTCTAAACAGGAATTAACCTCTCAAGGAGTGCAAATGGATTGGTGGAGTTACCTGCAGATTCAGTCTAAATATCAAAAGGATAGAGATGGAAAAGGTATTAATGGCGACCCACAAGAGCTAGACAAAATCTTGATGGGCCAAGAAAAAGGCATGATTTCAAAAACTTATAAACTGTTCATGAAAATAGAGATAGGTGAGGAAATAGTTAAAGATTCCATGATCGCCTGGGGGAAAAATTTTGGGTATCCAATACACTTAGATAAATGGCAAGAGATTTGGTGGGATAATATGAAATTAGTAGTATCCACGGCCTATAAAGAAAATATTTATAAGATGATATACAGGTGGCACCTGCCTCCCGATAGACTAGCTAAAATGTTTTCTGGGCAGTCGGCGGATTGTTGGAAATGCGGATGGGAACATGGCACCTATTGCCATCAGTGGTGGACGTGTCCGAAAGCAGCGATATTTTGAGGGAAAATAAAAAAATGGCTTAATGAGATCTTAATGTTAAAAATTGATTGGCGACCAGAGACATGCCTGCTCGGTTCTAAGCTGGAAAATATAAAAAGGGACTTATGGTATTTGGCATTACATATGATTACAGCAGCGAGACTGATGTATGCTCAACTCTGGAAAAATCAAAATATCCCAACAGAGGCGGCTATTATAAAAAAATTTTTAGAATGTGCGGAAGCAGATATGCTAACTAAAAAATTAAAGGATAGAGAGCAAACACAAGTAGGTTTAGCTTGGGAAAAATTTTATAAATGGTTAGAAAAGAGGAAACTATAACCCACATTAGATGAGGAATGGTATTTAATGAGAAACTTATATTATATAGGATAAGTGAGGTCGGATAGACCTAATTGATGTATTAAGGTATATAAGCTGTTCTGTCTTCTCCGGAATATAATATAGAGTTATAGTACCGAATATTTGTTTATTAAGGTACTATATGGAAGTATGTTTGTTTATTGTTGTATTGTTCTTTGTGTGTCATTTTATGTTGTGTTGTCTTTTCTTTTTAACCGAAATGTAAATAAAGATTTTTTTTTAAAAAAAAAAAAGACTGCTGGGGCCCCTTGGAGTCCAAAAGGCATGACCCGGAATTGGAAGCTGCCCAAGGGGCAGTTTAAAGCAGTCTTCCATTTGTCTCCCTCCTTTATGCGAACCCGGTAGTAGGCTTCCCTTAGATCTAACTTGGTGAAAAACTTGCCTTTTGACAAGTGGTTCAGCAAGTCTTTCATTAGTGGTAGGGGCTAGGTATTTTGTATGCAAATACAGTTTATTCCCCTAAAGTCGACACACAATCTCAGCCCCCCATCTTTCTTTTCTTTAAACAATACGGGGGCTGCCACCCTGGATTTCGCAGGCTCGATGAACCCTCTGGCTAGGTTGGTGTCAATGTACTTCCTCAACTCAGTCATTTCAGCAGGTGTCATAGAGTACATCCTGGGTTTTGGCAACTTGGCTCCCGGTTCTAATTCGATGGCACAATCTGTGGGCCGATGAGGGGGGAGGAGGTTACATTCCTCCTCGCTGAACGCTTCGGCTAAGTCTGTATATACCTTAGGAATCTGGGGTTCGCCTGGAGGCCTGTCTAAACAAGCCACTGCTGTTTCTGGCAGCTGGCCCTTATGGGTAGGCTGTTCCTTAGGAGGAGGGGCATGGGGTAGTGGGCCAACCCCCATTATGATTTTCTGGTATCCATCTTCCCATTTGATGGTGGGGGCCCATTTGTCCAGCCAAGCCAGGCCCAGTATGACAGATTCTGACATCTTTGGGGTTAGTATAAATCATATAAGTTCATGATGTCTTCTGATTTCTAATCTAACCAGTTCTGTAATATGGGTGGTGGGGACCCCTCCAATTAACGTCCCATCCACCCGGTGAAATTTAATTGGGTGCTTTAAGGCTGTTGTTCTGATCCCCAATTGTTCAAGAATTGGAAGTCCAATTAAACATCTGGTGCAGCCGGTATCTAATATTGCTGGCAGTTCTCCTTGCTTCCCTGTCTCTGGCACCACCAGTTTCACTTTAATTGAAAAGTGGGGGATGGGTGAACTCAACATCGGGTCTTCATCGCTGCTAGCCTTGCTGGGAGGGGCTTCTTTGGCCGGAGGTTCCTCGGTCTCTTCAGCGGGGAGGGGAACCTCTATGGCTTGTCTGGCGAATCAACTGGTGTCTGGGGCCTTTCTTGGAGCCCTTCTGCCTTGTGCAGCTGTGGCAAGACGTTGCTGTGGAACTGGGGCAGGGGCCAGGCATTCAGAAGCTCAATGTCCCGGTTGTCCACACCGATAGCATTTAATCACCCCTGCTGGTTGGGGGGGGGGGGTGACTTCAGCAGGCTTTGAAAGGGTCCGTCTAGCTAAAGCTCTCCGAGGAGGCTTCTCTGCTGGGGTTTTGCGGTGGGGGTGGATTTCTCTGTCTAGAGCTATAGACATGGTATACCAGTCGTGCAGTCACTCAGGCACCCCCCGGACCCCACAGGCTGTTCTGACTTCTTGGTCAATGGCCTCTTTAAAATAGTGTAGGAGTATGCAGTCTGGCCAATGCCCCAGGTTCCCTGCGACCCGTCTAAAGTCCCATACAAAGTCTTTTATGGGTCAATTACCTTGCTTCATCACCTTTAGTGTGGCTTCACTTTCATTTATTCGATCTGGGTCTTCAAATCTGGCCCGGAGCAGTGCAACAAACCCATCAGCATCATTTAGTTCCGCAGCGCCCTCATTGTGCAGCTGGGCTATCCATTCAGAAGCCTCCCCCTCACTCATCCCATCAGAAATCACTGATACCAAGTCCCGGTCTGACTCGTATTGGTCTCCATACTGATCTACATGAGCCCAGACCCTGCTGAGGAAGTAAGCCAGTTTGGCAGGCATACCATCAAAGGTTGTTCTGAAGCAGGGTGGCGTTGGCCTCATGGGTTGATGGGGCCCGGCAACGGGTGGCTGAGCTGGAACCTGTGGCAGAGCTGCTGCTGGTTGCTGGACTCCACCTGGCTGCTGGGGGAGGGGGGCCGGCTGCTGAGCTGCTTGCTGGGCTGTAGAGAGGGGGTGGACTCCAGCCAGCTGCTGGATTAGCCCCCCCTGTGGTGCCAGGATCGTTGGGCCATATTGGAGCCATGGGGATCCCTGGTGTTGTGACACAGGCCCAAGTAGGTATTATCAGATGCAATCAGTTCTAAACAAACAGACTTTATTAGAACAGCTGAGAATTAACTCATTACCAGCGTAGTCCAAACTAATTCAAAACAAATTCTTCATAACACAATTCTTCAGCCTTATCACCAACCTTGGTATAATTAGGCAAACTGCCAAAGGCTTTTCTTGGCAAAAGTTCAGAAGCAGAAGATGCCGACAAGAAATAAATGCACCAAGACAAGAAACAAATCTATCAACGTTGTTTTCCGACAAAGAGCCCAAGAGCTGTTGCTGGTCTTTTAAGCCTTATGGGAGGGGCCAATCATCTTTTGGCCTTACTCCCGAATCGTCCTTTTTGCTTTAGCTGCTCTTGCCTTCTGACAGCTCTTCTCATGCGTGCACTAGGAACAGGCTCCTCCTGTTCCTCTGCCTCTCTGCTGTCAGCCTCTGGAGGCTCCGGAGTCCGCACATCACTCCCCAATGGCCCTGGCCCCATCTCTGCCTCTGACACAGAGCCCTCATCCGGGCCTTCCCCAGCCTCCAGGACTGGCCCATATTCTTCCTCAGCCTCCTCACTGTCCGACTCCGCTGCCAGCTCTTCAGGCTGCTGGCGGACCACAACACCTGGAAACTTGGAGCAGACGGCGCTGGATACCACTGGCATTGGACCCACCTCTGGCCGGGATAAAATCCCCAGCCTGGGGGTATACATTCAGCTGGAGGTAGCACAAAGGCAGGCTGGCAAGGGGCCCCAAAAGGGGGCTTTTGCATTCCCCATACTGGCTGCGTCTGATGTCTCCCAGCTGCAGGATGGCCATGCTGCGATGATCCACTCGTTTTGTCCCTGGCCGGGTAGAGAGGTGTCTGTGCCCCGCTAATTCCTCTGCCAGGTCCTGGGCCGGGGAAGGTGAATGTAGATTGTGCTAATCTCCATCTCACTTGAGGAGGTTGGGAGGGGTGTGTGTAACTTTCCACTTCCATCCGTTTGAAACACTCCGGGAGCCCAGTTAAGGATTGGCTTCACATGGGGGGCAACAGGTCCCAGTCCCGGGAGTCTCCGGATCCCATAGCTGTCCCTCTTCTCCACTCTGGCTCATGGGGCGACTTCATTGGGCTGGGAGCAGCCCTATATCCAGGCAGTCTCTCCTCTGGTCCCCTCTCTGGAGTTGGGTCAGACTGGCAACTTTTCCAGGAATCCGACTCCTTGGGCCGAGTGCCTAGCCTTCGGGCTTCCTCTACAGCCTCAATGGATTGCACCATTTCTTCAGAAGAAGAAAGCAGGGTGTCGGTAAATCCTTGAGTATCCATACCCACGGCCCCCTCTACGATCTCTCCTTTCTCCTCCATTTTCACTGAGTCTTTGCACCATCTGAGGTTTAGGTAGATGCTGGGGCTCAGCACCCCTGACAGCCCCCTTTTGGGGTGCTGTTCTGCTTTAAGAGGGATTTGGGTTAATGTCAGCGTTCCAGAAAAAAACCCAACTCCAAGTAAAGACTCTGAAGCAAGCATTTTTCAAAGTTCTATTTACTAGAATAGGTAAACTGGCACATCTGGGAAAAAAACAAATCTGAGAGGTCCAGGTTTTCCCTCAGTAAATCAAAAACCCCAAAACACATCCCCTCACTCTTCAGTCGATCACATGCTCCAATCAACCACCGTCCCATCTCGAGACCTCACTCCGACCACTCCTTCTCCAGATGCAGGATCGCCCTGACCTTGACCGACAGGAAGAATGCTATTATGCCTACAGACAACCCCTCTACTAAATCCCCCCTCCTACTTTCTCACACATGAGAAGGTGGCAGCATGGAAGTTTCCGGCCTAATATGGCTTCCAAAGCTGACACCTGTGCTATGCAGGCTGTGGCTGCTGCCAGACACCGTTGGCCCGTGCTCACTCACTGCCTCCTATGCTGGCTATGCCTAACCCCTTCACTAGGGCTTATTTTTGGGGTAGGGCTTATATTAGGTGCACACGTAAAAAAAACCCACAGGCTGGGGCTTATTTTCGGGGTAGGTCATATTTTCGGGGAAACACGGTAGTTCTGTTACAAAAGTATTCCTTTTAACTCAACTACTTCTTTTAAATGCCTCTTTTAATGCCTATAACAGCCTTGTAAAATTTTATTTTACTCCGAGTGGGGTGCAATGATCACTGTATTACCTAAAAATGTTCATTGGATCATACTGACTACAATATTTTTGTGAGATTTGCTCCGTAGTATGCAGAACAGAACCAGCTTCATAACCACATTTGAAGTCCTACTCTTAGTCTGATGCTCTGAGCACTATAGAAATGTAGTTTGTGTTTTTTAAATAAAATATTATGCACAGTTATAGTTGCCATGTTGGATAAGAGAGCATATAGTGCACTCTATAACCTTTACCCTTAAGTAAAAGTAAAGGTAAAAGAGTGTCTGCGGATTTTACTCTGCTAGTCGTTGCCAACTATAGTGGGTGGTGCTCATCTCCGTTTCAAGACCATTGAGCCAGAAGCTCAATACTTTGAATCTTTTTGTATTCTCCAACTTGTGTTCCATTTATTGTTTGTTCAATTTATACTTCTGCTGACAGTTGTGTTTACTTTGAGTGCCTCTAGAAACTAACAAATATTTGTTAGTTTCATTTGAATGTCACGTGTCTTATCAGGAATCACTAAGAAACTTCATGGCTGTTATCGATGGATCCTGAACAACTGCAGCAGATAGATGAAATCCATCTTACCTGAAATACTTTTCAAATGGCCAGGATTTGGAGATAGCAGACCACAGGGCATTGATTTTCTCAGATGGAAATCTAGTGCTGATTGAAAACCATGATAGTTACTAAACTTCTTGTTGATAAGGATTTTTTAAAGGACAAAATAAAGAGAATCTTACTGCAAAAAGAACTGAAAACATAGAAATTATTAATATCAAATTAAAGGTTGTTTCCAGAATTGTAAGCTAGAAATAAAGAAGCATTTGTTTTTGCCATAATAGCACTAGAGGTCTTTCAGTCTGTAATGTTTCTAAATATGCTACCACCAGTACTTACTTTATTCCTTCTATTTAGCCTTTAAGTGCATCTAACTAAGGAAGAAATAAACAAAGTAGACAGATGCATAGCTAATAAGCTTTATAGATTTGGCTATTTATATGAATTTATATAAATTTATATCTATGAATTTCATGGTTTTGTTAAATACATTTACTTACATTCATACGAGTTAAGGTGAAAAACTTAAGGATGCTTATTACATTTTATTGGTTTTTTGTTTTCTTTTTACTTATGGTCACTGGCTGTAATAATGTATCTCTCTCTTTAATATGCTATTACATTGTGTGAAAAGATGGTTTAAACTCAATATATGTTATGATGTACAGTATATTACTCCAGTTAGGTTAAATATGAGGAATAGTTTGTAACCATGCTTATATTCAGTTTCTGTGTCTGATGAACCTGAAGGAAAATCCTTGATAGCCTAGCACCAAAACTTGATGATTTCTGGTTTAGGCTATAAAGGAAGATATTGCATAATCTTACTGATTGCACTTTCTACTTTTAGACATGCCGGTACCTCTTGACTGTTCAGGTGCTGAGTCTCAACTGCCAGTGCCTGCCACCTTCAGGGAAACAGAATGCAGTTTTTCCATCAAAAAGACCCGCCAACCACTCAGCTATACCCTTCCTCCATGGCCACACCACAAGAGCACATTAACTGTGAGCCAATTTTTCTCTGACCACCGTCTGCAGCCTTGGACCAAGCTCCAGCCAGGGGTAGGCTTCAAAAAGTTTAGCAAGGGGTTCTCTGGCCAGTTGCTGGGTGGGCGTGACCATGGTGGGCATGGCCTAATCGGCCTCCTGCACCACGGTGGAGGGGGCTTCCCTCAAGCCTCCGGGAGAGCGAAAATGTCCTCCCCAGGCTCCGGAGGCCCTCTAGAGGCCTTCCCAAACTTCCAGTAGGCCCATTTTTTGCCCTCCCCGAGGCTCCACGCGCGCCCTGCACTTACCTGCATCCAAAACGGGCCGCATGGGGACTCCTGGAAGGGGAGGGGCGGGTGGGGCCAACCAGGAGTGGGATTTGGGGGTTCTCCAAACTGCACAGAATCTTAGCTAGAGGTTCTCCCGAACCCCTCCGAACCCCCAGCAGCCCACCCCTGGCTCCAGACACGTAATGTTTCCTTCCATGGCTCACACAAGCAGAAGTTGCCTCTACATAGTCATCTGTATGATGCCTCTAAAAGAGAGTTGTTTTTTGGCAATGTTTTCAGAAACTCAGCTGTTTGAGACGAGGATCTTTTGGGGAAATATACAAGGTAAGGGGTCATCAAGTAATGATTAGTGGCTGAAAATAAGATTACAGAAATTAATGGAGACTATATTAATGGATTGTAGTTGGGACAGCTAAATGAAAATTCCACATTCTGCAGGCCTACGTGGTGACTGGAAGAAAAGTATTGGGATCATATGCCACTTGCAAACCTCTTTGAAGCATGTGGCAGACAACTCGAAGAAACAAATTGAACTTTTGTTTAGGCAGCAGATAATTTCCTATATTTAAGTGTAACTTGTGTAATACTTTGTTTGAAAGTACCTCTTATAGAAACTTTTGCATTTCAGATTATGGTATTTTAAAAAATTGTGATTTAATTTTGGCTGCCTTAGCAATTAGAACAAATAGAACATTTATTTGCAGTCTAATTACATGCTATAAACATTATTTCCTGTCAGAGAAAATTAATGTTTTTGGCACAAAATGGTACCACTCCTCACTTGGATGTTGGGATTATCAGGTAGGATTCTTAATTTAAATCATTTCCATGGACTGGCCAGGTTCCTCACTCTTCTCTCTTACAGGTACGGTCTTGTGATGATGGTCAGTTGTATGCAGTGAAGCGTTCTGTGGAACCTTTCCGGGGTGAGGGTGACAGGCAGCACAAATTGGCTGAGGTGCATAAGCATGAGCATGTGGGGCACCATCCCAACTGTGTGAGCTTTGTACAGGCCTGGGAGGAGTGTGGTCAACTGTACATTCAGACAGAGTTATGCCTGGGCACCCTGTTGCAGTACTGTGAGGAATATGGCCCTCTGTCCGACTGGCAAGTTCAGGCCTTTCTCTGGGATATGCTTCAAGGACTGCACCATTTACATGGTTGTAGCCTTCTACAATAGGGACATGGTGGCTCAGTGGCTAAGATTCTGAGCTTGTCCATCAGAAGGTCGGCAGTTCAGCAGTTCGAATCCCTAGCACCGCGTAACAGAGTGAGCTCCTGTTACTTGTCCCAGCTTCTGCCAACCTAGCAATTCGAAAACATGTAAAAAATGCAAGTAGAAAAATAGGGACCACTTTGGTGGGAAGGTAACAGCGCTCCATGTGCCTTCGGCGTTTAGTCATGCCGGCCACATGATCACGGAGATGTCTTCGGACAGCGCTGGCTCTTTGGTTTAGAAGCGGAGATGAGCACCGCCGGAAACGACTAGCATGCAAGTGCAGGGGAACCTTTACCTTTTACCTTTAACCTTCTACAAATGGATATCAAGTCAGCTAACATCTTTCTATCATCTACCAATGTCTGTAAGCTGGGCGACTTTGGGCTAATGCTGGAGTAGGACTCTGGTGATCTGAAAGATCCTCAAGAAGGGCATCCATGCTACATGGCCCCAGAACTGCTCCGTGGACAATATACCAAGTCCGCTGATGTCTTCAGATGTGGGGTGGGAAGGGAAGGTGGGGAGCTAGATTTTCTGGTGCTAGGAATGGCCACTCTTGCATAGTGTTTGCTCTTTTGCCTCAAATGTTGCTAACAATGGGTATTAAAAATCAGTGATATGGTTTAATAGTGCTGCCTGCTTCAGTTACTTGATCTATGTCTTTCTGTTGTTCCAGTCTTCGCATAAGTATCCTAGAAATTGCCTGTAATATGGAGCTCCCCAATGGAGGTGAAGGCTGGCAGCAGCTTCGACACGGTTATTTGCCCCCTGAATTCACTGCAGGTGAGCAGCAGTAAAGGGGACATCTCTGTGTTATCTATGGTGCAAGAATTCTGCTGGAAATCTTCTTAAAAAGCAAACTGAAAATCAGAATGTTCAAGTGAAGCTGATATGAAAAATTCAATATGCCACACAATTAAAGATAGGTGATTGGCTCTTTCATTTCAGATATCTCGGTGAAAACTTGCATTGTTAGCGCAATCTGGGATCCAGCAGGGCGTCTCCATGTACAAGGTAAGCATGAATTTAGCTAGGTATTGTATGGTTCAAATTCTACAGCAACCTTTAACCACATACTCTTTGGTGATTGTTCATTTTTATGTATGTTTGCTTCAAAATGGATTAATAGAACTTTTTAAAATAAATACCCCACAGGGCTGCCAGAGCACTCTTTTCCTTATAACTATAGCCATGACTTCTATTCTGTTCTTGTTACTTTAGTTTGAATGAAACTGAACTTAAATCCTTGGAATTCTTTGGCACCTATTAATACAAAATTCACTGATTTATGTCAAATGCTTATCATTTAACACTAGAACCTTTTCCTAGATTCAGTTTTACTGTCAAACTTAGGATATGCTATATTTCATAGTTGTTTTCTGCATAGTGTGTCTGCTGAACTCTTTCTCAGTGTTTGATCTTTTCCTTTTCCTCATTCCAGACTCTCCTCAGGTTCATGCAATGGCTCTGGGGAGCTCTGTGTGGTCCAGCTCAGTGATTGCTGTTTTGGCATCAAACTGTTCCAGTCACACCACCACATTCACCCTTACTACTTCCCCTGGAAAACAACAGTCTCTCTAGTCACTGGGGTGAAGAAGATGAGGGTGATGAGCCTTGGCAAGGATGTACTTGAGCTCTCAGAGATAAGTGAACAACATAATCACACTTGCAGTCCTTGGATAAGTACTGTGTTTCCCTGAAAATAAGACCCAACCAGAGACTTCCGGTTGATGATTCGTGGCGATATGGCGTGGTAAGAGCGATCGCTCCTTCCTAACGCCACTTATCGCCACGTTTTGGGGACCCTTCGAGGCGTTGAAGCTTGGAGAGCTTCGCGGAAAATAGTGGGGTTTCGACAGGCAGAGTGGTGAGTTGCAAACCCACTCAGCTGGACCGATATCCACTGTCGAACCAACACGGCGCGTCTGCCTTTTAAATGGCGGACCCGAAGCTGCGATAATCAACAAGATGGGAAGCAAGAAATTCCGGTGAAAGGGGTGTTGGAGAGCACTCATATCTATTCCCTGAGCACGCCTGAAATTTGCTTGAACTGTGCCGGCTGGTCGGATCGAAAGGAGCTACAAAAGGAATAAGTGGCGACTGAGAGAGGAGGGGAAGACGACACCTAAAAGAGATCGCAGACAAGCCGGCGAGAAATCAGAAAGGAGAGATCTGTAAGCGGAGTGGCGGCGCTACTAGAAAGTGGATGGTACTTGCGGATTGGATCAAATGAGAGAGCTTTGGGGATCCAGGAATGTGAAACTGCTGATCGGGAGAGGAGAGAGATTGGAGACTGGGACCAGAAGTGTAGCCATACTGTAAACCAATGAAAAGAACAATGATTGGCTAGAGAGACAAGAAGGAGCACCAGGAGAAGACAAGCGGAATAAGAGAGTTGAAACACTTTGACAGTTAAGACACTAAGAGATGGGAGAAATGAAAACTGGTGATATTTGATTACTACTCTCCCCTATTTAGGCTCTCATAAGCGTTGCCACCGAAGGGATTAAGAACAATTGAGTAATTAATTATATAGATATAAACTATTATTAACACAAGCTTATTAATATATTTATATTGAATTTTATTATATTAAGTTTCTTACCTGTTTATATTTAGAGTACTAGAATAACATATCTATATAGCTGGGCATAAGTTTGATTGTATTAAATAATTAGCCTTTTGCATTTATTAATTCTTATATCCAAGGCATATCCCTGTGCACAAATTTACTATACAGTCCAATTTTACTACTGATTATACTTGATATAGTGATTTATTAATTAATTGATCAATTAACTGACTATTTAATTATTTATATATACATATTTTAAGATTTAAGTTAATTAAGAGTTATTGTTTTTTTATACCTGATTACTTATTGACAGTACTGTAGTGGAATTAATTGACTGAGATATATGATTAGTTGTTAGTTAATTTGTAGTTGACTAGTTGAGTTAATTTGTAGTTGATTTAAAGAGATTAGCACCTTAATAGTTATAATTGGATTTAAATAGAAAAGATCAATAGATCTGATTGACTCCTTGGGAGACTGAACCAACTAATAAGCCTTGCAAATTCTGAGAAAAGGCTTTTCTTAGCTATCCTTACTGTTGCTAACCTTAGAAGACACAGCAAGTAAAAGGGAAAGATAATTAGTGGATGATTATCTGGAGGAACATTGAAAAGATAATCAGAGACCAGACAAGAGTGTTGAAGGAGATGACAAGCCTTGCATCTACTGTGACCAAAACAGGAAAGAAAACACTTCCAAATCTCTCTAACCCTATGATCACAATGTTGTCACCTGCAATGCAAAAGTCAACAGAAGGTCTGTCTAAGACTGAAAAGTCAGCCATGATTCCTACCATGCAAGCGATGCAGTCGACACTGGCAATGATACAAGAGACAATGCTCATGATGCAGAAAAAGATGTCCAGCAATCATCTAGAACTGAAAACGGATATCAAAGGTATAGATCTTAAAATAAACGATATACAGCAGACAATGCAAATAAATGAACAGAAAATAAAAAAGATGGAATCCAAAATTGAGCAACAAGAAAAGAATTTTGACACAGTAGACCAGAAACTAATGGCACAAAACAGGGAGCTAGAGGACTCGATCACCCAGCTTGAAATGGATAGAGCCTCCTTCTACCTACGCTTCCAAAACATCTCTGAGGATAAGGAGGAAAATCTGGGTCAAGTAATGGCAGAATTAATAGCCGAGGTCTTACGACAAGACACAAACGAGATAATAAAGGAACTGGACGAGGTATATAGGGTGCAAATGAACTATGCTAGACGAAACAAGTTGCCCAGGGAGGTTCATATAAGGTTCGCTCGGAAAAAAGTCAAGGACATTTTTTACAACATAGTGAGGGAAGAACCAATCAGTTATAAAGGAAAGGAGGTGATTGTGCTAAAGCAAGTCCCGAGGAGGGTGAGGGAATTGAGAAGGGATTATAGATTCCTTGCTATCCAATTGAATAAGAGGAACATACTCTTTAGGTAGATTCTGCCGGAGGGTATGCTGATTACATGGCAAGGGAAGAAAATCAAAATAGATAGTCTGGTCGAGGCTCAGGACTTTTTAGACCAATTGAGAGGGTCAGAAGAAGACCAGAGTAGCAAAGTGGAATTGGAAGCGACTACTACAGAAGAGGAACTCATCCAGCAAAGAAGATCTAAAGAAGGGACCCCGGAGGAGAAAGAGACACCGGAGGAAAAAGAGAAGGAAAGTAAGGAAGCAAGGAAGAAACAAAGACCACAAAGAGTTACTCGAGTGAATAAGAACTAAAACAACACAAGGTTATAAGAATGGACGATTGGAAACTTCTATCGATTAATGTAAATGGCTTGAATGATTACAAAAAGAGAAAAATATTTTTTACCAAATTAGTCAAACAAAATGCGGATATAGTATGCCTCTAAGAGGTGCATATAAAAAAAGAAAATGAGAAATATTTGGAGTATAAAAAACTTGGAAATCTCTACGCTTCCTTAGCAGGGAAAAAAAAGAGGGGGGTGGTACTGTATATTAAGAAGGAAATAAAAGCAGAGCTGAAATATACAGACTTAAAGGGTCGGATATTAGTGGTAGAAATTAAGAGAGGCAACTCCTCAATACTCCGAATAAAAATTTGAGAGAGTTCTATAATAAAGTACGAGAAATATTAAGTAAAATGGATTATAACAATATATGCATAATTGGAGATTTTAATGGAGTGGTGGACTCGAATAAAGATAATAAAAGACCCAAAGGCGAAAAGAAAAAAAGGAAAAATTTACCAAAATCCTTTTTCAACTTAGTGGATGAATTGAATTTGGCAGACATTTGGCGAACTTTACACCCAAATAAAAGGCAATACACTTTCTATTCAAATCCCAATAAGTCATGGTCCAGAATTGACATGATGTGGATAAGCAGGAATATAGGAATGGACATCATGTCAGCTGAGATTGCACCTAACATATGGGCGGACCACAACCCATTGGAGATTAAATGGAAGAGTGGGCATAAGAGAAGGAATGTAAGATGGAGGTTAAATACACAATTCCTGCGGGATGAACAAAATATCAAGAAAGTAAAGGGGGAGTTAAAGGTTTTCTTTGAAGAAAATGAAAAGGAACCAACTGATAGAGGAGTAATCTGGGACACAATGAAGGCGTTCCTAAGAGGACTGGCAATAGCATATGGAGCGCATAGAAATAAAGAAAAGAGAGAGACCCAGAGGACCTTGTTGGAAGAACTGGGGAAGGCTGAGAAGGAAGTGCAGCAAAACCCAGACAATGAAATAGCAAAAGAAAACTGGATGACCATACGTCATAGAATGAATTTAATTGGTCAGGAAAAATTAGCGTATGAAATCAAACGAACTAAACAATATTATTTTGAAAATGCCAACAAGCCGGGCAGATGGTTGTCCTATAGACTTAAAAAAGAAAAAGAGAAAGGGATTATTTACCAACTAGAAGACTCAGAAGGTCACATCATAAATAAGGAAGAAGAGAAATTAGAGATGGTCCGTGAATTCTATGCCACCCTATATAAGGAAGAAGACATCCCTAAGGAAAAAGTAGAACCATACTTATTGAAAGAAGAACTTCCACTGATTGGGGAGGAGGAGAAAGAGATGCTAAATAAAGAAATCACAATGGCAGAGTTAAAGACTGCAATATCTAAACTTAAAAAGAACAAATCACCGGGCCCGGACGGATTCCCAGGGGAATTATATAAAAATCTAGACTTAGAGGATATTCTCCTTCCAAAACTGTTAGAAATCTATAATGAGGCTCTGATAAAATCCAAAATACCAGAATCATGGAGGGAGGCTTACATTACACTTCTACAAAAAGAAGGAACGGATGTAAAATTGATAAGGAACTATAGACCAATCTCCCTCCTCAACACCGATTATAAAATTTATATGAGTATCATAGCGGGAAGGCTAAAGGTAATTCTGAATAAGGTAATACACAGCAACCAAAATGGATTCCTTCCGGGGAGGCAGATAAGGAAAAACACAAGGACAGTTCTAGATGTGTTAGAATATTATGAGGACCACCCGGACAAAGAAATGGCATTAGTCTTTTTAGACGCCCAGAAGGTATTTGACAATCTGAACTGGGAGTTTATAAAGCAACAAATTAACAAAATGGGATTTGGACAAAACTTTGTGAATACAATAACCACGATTTATGAGAAACAAAGGGCCAACATCATAGTGAATGGAGACCTAACAAAAACTTTTCAAATCAGTAAGGGAGTGAGACAGGGATGTCCATTATCACCACTCCTATTTATTTTGGCTCTAGAAGTGCTGCTAAAAAGGATTAGAGAAAATAAGCAAATTAAGGGTCTGAAAATAAGGAAACATATAAAACCCAAGCATTCACGGATGATGTGGCGCTAATTATGGAGGAACCTGTGGAAACAGGAGCCCAAATTTTGGAAGAAATTGGTAAGTATGGAGAGGTAGCAGGGTTTAAATTAAATAAATCTAAAACTAAAATGCTGACTAAAAACATGAACAATGACCGGAAGAAAGCCTTGGAGGAATCAATGGGGATACAAGTTGTCAAGAAGGTTAAATATTTGGGAGTATGGATTTCTACAAAGTGTTTGGCCCTTAAAGAGGATAACTATGTACCCCTGGTCAAAAATATCAAACAAGATTTAGAGAAGTGGGAGAGGCTCCAGATATCCTTTTTAGGGAGGATTGCAGCAATAAAAATGAGCGTTTTACCCAAATTGTATCTATTCCAAACCGCCCCAATCAAATTAGATAGGAATTTTTTCCGGGAACTTAATTCTACTATTAGGAAATTTATTTGGGGAGGGAAGAAACCAAGGATTGCAATCAGGAGCTTACAAGATAAAAAAGACAGAGGTGGTCTCGGACTCCCAATTTGGGAAACCTACCACAAAGCGGCAATCTTAGTTTGGTTAAAAGAATGGGCAACCCTGGGAAACAAGAGAATTTTGACACTGGAAGGGTACGATCTCCAGAAGGGTTGGCACGCCTATCTCTGGGAAACAGGGAAAAGAACAAAAACATATTTCCACAAACATAAAGTAAGGGACACGTTAATGTCAAAATGGGGAGAAATTAGGAAAAAACAATATACTAAAGTCCCCAGATGGCTATCTACGATGGAGGCGATAATATACCCCAACGTCCTGGAATTAGGCAAAACAGTAAAATATAAAGAGATACTAGATGGGGCAGGGAATCTCAAAACAATGGAACAATTGACAGAACAGGGGATTCATATTGAATGGTGGACATATGCACAAATCCAATCACGATATAAAAAAGATAAAGAGCAATATGGTATAGAGATAGGCAGCAATGGGTTCAACAAGATATGGATGGGCACGGACAATAAATTATTGGCCAAATTATATAATTACTTGGTGGAGTACGATTTGATAGAGGAGGTGGTTAAGGACCCAATGCTAGCATGGGCTAAAAATATTGGACAAACCATTAATCTGGATGAGTGGGATCAAATTTGGAATAACAATCTTAAAATGACTAGGGCAACAACTTACAAAGAAAACCAATACAAGATGATTTATAGGTGGCACTTGGCACCAGCCAGGATTGCTAAAATTTACCCAAATCTGAGTCCAAATTGTTGGAAGTGTGGCCACCAGCAGGGTACTTTTTACCATTGCTGGTGGACCTGTCCACAAGCCAAAGAATTTTGGAGGATGATATGTAAATGGTTGTCGGAAATAATAGGAGATACTATTGAATTAGAACCAAAAATATTTCTCCTGGGAATCTTGAAGACAGAAATTGCAAGAAAGAAGAAGTACCTTATGGTACATATAATAACAGCAGCGAGAATCTCCTTCGCTCAACATTGGAAAGAGAAAAAGTTACCACCCAAAGAGCATGTAATTGGGAAAATAATGGAATGCGCCGAAATGAACAAACTGACGTTAGAAATCAACGAAAGAGAGGAAACTGACTACTATAGCGTGTGGGATATGTGGTATGAGTGGTTAGAGAAAAGAAAATCGAAGTGAAGTGTAAGAGAGCTAAAGGTCAATCAGATGATTAATTAAATGGGTATATTGAAATGAGTTGTACTACAGGTAGTAGGAAGAAAATGGAATATGATATAAGTAAAAACTCCTACGGGTAGTACTTTTTAAGTTAAGATAATTAGGTAATACCATGTAAATAATAAGTAAATATTATGTTTATGTATATGTATGTGTTTATCAACACCATGACACCGGAAAGGTGGAATTGTATTATAATTTTCTAACAATAAAAACTTTTTTTTAAAAAAGAAGACCCAACCAGAAAATAAGCCCTAGCATGTTTTTTCTTTTCTTTTTTTTGTAAATAGTTTTTATTGTAGTTTTTCTTTTCCAAAACTCTAATACATATTCAAACAGACAATGTCATTTTTACAGGTGAAACTTGAAAAATTAGAATATCGTGCAAAAGTTCATTTATTTCAGTAATGCAACTTAAAAGGTGAAACTAATATATGAGATAGACTCATTACATGCAAAGCGAGATAGTTCAAGCCTTGATTTGTCATAATTTTGATGATTATGGTTTACAGCTCATGAAAACCCCAAATTCACAATCTCAGAAAATTAGAATATACATGAAATCAATAAAACAAGGATTGTACATAGAACAATATCGGACCTCTGAAAAGTATAAGCATGCATATGTACTCAGTACTTGGTTTGGGCCCCTTTTGCATCAATTACTGCCTCAATGCGGCGTGGCATGGATGCTATCAGCCTGTGGCACTGCTGAGGTGTTATGGAAGACCAGGATGCTTCAATAGCGGCCTTCAGCTCTTCTGCATTGTTCGGTCTCATGTCTCTCATCTTTCTCTAGGCAATGCCCCATAGATTCTCTATGGGGTTCAGGTCAGGCGAGTTTGCTGGCCAATCAAGCACAGTAATCCCATGGTCACTGAACCAGGTTTTGGTACTTTTGGCAGTGTGGGCAGGTGCCAAGTCCTGCTGGAAAATGAAGTCAGCATCCCCATAAAGCTCGTCCGTGGAAGGAAGCATGAAGTGCTCCAAAATCTCCTGGTAGATGGCTGCATTGACCCTGGACTTAATGAAACACAGTGGACCAACACCAGCAGATGACATGGCTCCCCAAATTAACACAGACTGTGGAAACTTCACACTGGACTTCAAGCATCTTGCAGTGTGTGCCTCTCCATTCTTCCTCCAGACTCTGGGTCCTTGGTTTCCAAATGAGATGCAAAAGTTGCTCTCATCAGAAAAGAGGACTTTGGACCACTGAGCAACAGACCAGTTCTTTTTTTCTTTAGCCCAGGTAAGACGCTTCTGACGTTGTTTGTTGTTCAGGAGCGGCTTGACAAGAGGAATACGACATTTGAAGCCCATGTCCAGGATCCGTCTGTGTGTGGTGGCTCTTGATGCACTGACTCCAGCCTCAGTCCACTCCTTGTGAAAGTCCCCAACACTTTTGAATGGCCTTTTCCTGACAATCCTCTCCAGGCTGTGGTCATCCCTGCTGCTTGTGCACCTTTTTCTTCCACACTTTTCCCTTCCACATAACTTTCTATTAATGTGCTTTGATACAGCACTTTGGGAACATCCAACTTCTTTTGCAATTACCTTTTGAGGCTTTCCCTCCTTATGGAGGGTGTCACTGATGGTTTTCTGCACAACTGTCAGTTCAGCAGTCTTTCCCATGATTGTGATTCCTACTGAACCAGACTGAGAGACCATTTAAAGGCTCAGGAACCCTTTGCAGGTGTTATGGCTTAATTAGCTGATTAGAGTGGGACACTTTGAGCCTAGAATATTGAACCTTTTCACAATATTCTAATTTTCTGAGATTGTGAATTTGGGATTTTCATGAGCTGTAAGCCATAATCATCAAAATTATGACAAATCAAGGCTTGAACTATCTCGCTTTGCATGTAATGAGTCTATCTCATATATTAGTTTCACCTTTTAAGTTGCATTACTGAAATAAATGAACTTTTGCACGATATTCTAATTTTTCGAGTTTCACCTGTATATACTTTGGATTAACAATCACATAAAATCTATATTATATACATATATACATCCTCAGCTTCCTTATAAATATTACCTATTTTTATTTCTGTTGTCTATCCACCTATACCATTTTTCCCAAACCGCATAATATTCCGAATCCTCTTTTTCTTTTAATTCTAAAGTTAGTTTATTCATTTCGGCACGTTCAAATATTTTTTGAATAATCAATTCCTCTGGTGGTAAATTATGTTCTTTCCAATATTGCACGAACGCAATTCTTGCTGCTGTTAGTATATGCAGGATCAGATATCTTATTTTTTTTTTTATCAAATTTGGTTTTTAATATTCCCAGGAGAAATGTTTCTGGATTTAACTCAATTTGGCAATTTGTTAAATCTTGTAGCCAATCTCGTATTTTGGTCCAATATTTTTTTGCTTCGGGGCATAACCACCAAGCATGAAAGAAGGTACCTTGATGTTGGTTGCATTTCCAGCACTTGGGGCTTAGATTTGGGTACATTTTGGCCAGCCTTGCTGGAGCTAGGTGCCAACAATATAGCATTTTATACTGATTTTCCTTATAGGCCACCGATTTTGTTAATGTATAGTTTTTATTCCAAATAGTTTCCCAATCATCTAGATTTATGTTATGCCCTACATTTTTTGCTCATGCGATCATTGGTTCTTTTACCACCTCCTCTGCTCTATCAAATTCTAATAAATAATTGTATAATTTAGATATTAATTTTCTTTCAGGGCCAATCAGCAATTTATCTAATTATCTTGGTTCCAAATCTATTCCATATTCTTTCCTATCTTTTTTGTATCTGGATTGTAGTTGTAAGTATGGCCACCAGTCAATGGATATTCCTTGTTCTTTTAATACATGGTTACTTTTAAGCTTTCCCTGTTTATCTAGGATTTCTGTATATCTAGGCATTTTACTAATGTCTAATGTGTTGGGGTGAATCATAGCTTCCATGGTAGATAGCCAACTGGGAATTTTCATATAATGTTTCTTCTTTATATCTTCCCAAATTCATATCAATACATCTCTTATTTTATGTCTGTAAAAGTATGAATGTATCCTATTCCCTTTGTCCCACATAAAAGCATGCCACCCCTTTTGTAAATCGTGTCCTTCCAGAATTAAGATTCTTCTATTCCTTAAATTGACCCAATCCAGGGGTGAAATGTAAAATTTGTTACTACCGGTTCTGTGGGCGTGACTTGCTGGAGGGAATAATGTGACTGGGTGGGCATGGCCAACTTTTTTTTTTTTAACTTTCCAAAGCATTTTTTCTAATGCTTTGAAAAGCCTCTGCCAATCAGACAACTCAGCTGGGATCGTCAGAGAGGCATTTTATAAAATACCTCTCTGTCGATCAGGAAACTCAGCTGGGAGTTGCCAGAGACTTTTCAAAGCATTTTTTTACCACCTCTTCGGCCAAGAGGTTGCAGAAAAAAATGCTTTGAAAAGCCTCTGATGTTCCCAGTTGAGCTGCACGATCATCAGAGGCTTTTTTTTTAACTTTTAAAAGCATTTTTTCTTCGGAAGAGGTTGTAGAAAAAATGCTTTTAAAAGTAAAAAAAAAAAGCCTCTGATGATCGTGCGGCTCAGCTGGGCATGGGGGGGGGGCAGGGATTTTTGATACCAGTTCTCTGAACCACCCACCGCCATCACTACCAGATCAGGCGATCCGGTCCGAACTGGGAGCATTTCACCCCTGACCCAATCCCTTATCCAAACTAAAGTAGCTGCTTTGTGGTATAGTTCCCACGCCGGGAGACCAAAACCACCCCTACTTCTACTGTCTTGGAGAAAGCGTAATTTTATCCTTGCCTTTTTTCCGGACCAGACAAATTTGGTAATAATTTCATTAAGTTCCATGAAAAGTTTTCTATCTTTTGGGGATTGTTTGAAATAAGTATAATAGTTTAGGTAGGATATTCATCTTAATAGTCGCTATCCTACCTAAAATGATATTTGTAACATTTTCCACTTTTCCAAATCTTTCTTAATTTGTTGGACCAGCACCATATAGTTATCCTCCTTTAGCGAGGAACACCTCGCTGTTAACCATATCCCTAGGCATTTAATTTTCTTAACAATTTGTAAGTCCATTTCTTTTTCTAATTCTTTTTTCTGAGTTGTTGTTAGGTTTTTAACTATCATTTTGGTTTTCCCTTTATTAATTTTAAGTCCTGATACTTCCCCATATGTTTCTATTTCCCGTATTAGGGCAGGGCCAGATTCCAGAGGTTCCTCAATAATAAATACCATATCGTCAGCAAAGGCCTGTGCCTTGCACTCTTCTCTTTTAATTTTCATTCCCTTTTTCTCTCGATTTGCTCTAATTCTATTTAATAATATTTCTAATGTTAAAGTGAAAAGCAGTGGTGACAATCGGCACCCTTGTCGTACCCCTTTAGTTATCTGAAATATATTAGTAATATCCCCATTTACTATTACCCTTGCCTTTTGTGATTTGTAAATTGCCTCCATCATATTCTCAAATTTGGTTCCCAGTTTCATTTGTCTAATTTGCCTAATCATAAATTGCCAATTTAAGTTGTCAAAAGCTTTTTGGGCATCCAGAAAGACTAGCGCCATTTGTTTCTCTGGATGAGCTTCGTAGTATTCCAGGGTGTCTACAATTATTCTCGTAATGTCTCTTATTTGTCTACTGGGGAGAAAACCATTTTGGTCGGGGTATATAATCTCATTCAATATTTTTTTAGCCTTTCTGCTATTATGTTCATAAATATTTTATAATCTGTGTTCAGAAGGGATATTGGTCTATAATTTCTAATTTGACTCTTATCTGTACCTTCTTTCGAGATTAAGGTGATATATGCCTCCCTCCATGATTCTGGTATTTTCCCTTCATATAATGCATCATAACAAAGTTCTAATAACACTGGTTCTATAATTTCACTCAATTTTTATAGACTTCCCCTGGAAGACCATCCGGCCCTGATGTCTTGTTATTTTTAAGCCTTGAAATTGCCCCCCTCAGTTCTTCTAATGTTATTTCTTTATTTAACAATTCCCTTTTTTCTCCTCTAATGGTATGATCCCTTCTTCCGGTAAATAATTATCGATTTTGTCCTTTGGTATTTCCTCTTGTTTGTAAAGATCCGCATAGTAATCTTGTACTATTTTCTTTTTTTCTTCTTCATTGTTTTGTGTAATCCCCATCTCGTCCTCTAGTTGTTGGATAATCCGTCCTTTCTCTTTTTTCAACTTGTAAACCAGCCACCTTCCGGTTTTGTTAGCGTGTTTGAAATAAAATTGTTTGGAATATTTTAAGTTCCTTGCAATCTCCTCTTGTTCTAATAAATTTAATTTGTGTCTTGCCAGGATCAAGTTCTCTTTAACAAATTCATCTCCTGGTTTTATTTGGAGTCGCTTTTCCAGATTTCAAATTTCTTCCGATAGAGTGTTATGCTGTTTCCATTTTTCCTTATTTTTCTTTGCATTGAAAGCTATTGTTATTCCCCTTATATAGGCTTTCATGGTATCCCATAAATTTATTAAGAAAGTATGGTGTTTTTTATTTTCTTTAAAAAATAATCTCAATTCCCTTGTTATCCTTTCAATATATTCCGTTTCCTTTAAAATTTGGGGGTTTAACATCCATCTTTTACTTCTTTGGGGGGGGCTCTCCGTATTATTTCTAGGGGATTGTGGTCTGCCCATGTATTTAGGGAAATCCCAATTTTTCCTATTTCTAGACCTAATTCCCTATTCATACAAATCATATCGATTCTGGACCAGGATGCATGGGGATTGGAGTAAAATGTGCATTTATTTTCTTTTGGATGTAAAGTTGTCCACATATCTATCAAATTTAATTCATCTGTCATACTGAAGAAAGTTTTGGGTAGTATATTTCTTTTCTTATTATTATTTTTATCTCTGGCATAGACTTTTTGGGTATCCACTATCTCATTATAGTCACCCACAATACATATATTCCTATAGCCTGTCATAATTATCTTTTCATGTAGTTTCTTATAATATTCCCCCTGATTTTTATTAGGCGCGTAAATAACTACCAACAAAATAGGTGTATGCCCTCTCTTTATTTCCATCATTAAAGTTCTTCCTTTTAAATCTGCATGAATTTGGTTGGCTTTTATTCCTTCCTTAATATATATCACCACCCCTCTCTTCTTCTCTGCTAAAGCTGTATACAGTTTCCCTAGTTTATTGTATTCCAAGTATTTTTCATCCTGCTTTCGGATGTGTACCTCCTGGAGGCATACTATATCTGCTTTTTGTTTAATTAACTTTGTAAATATTTGTCTTCTTTTTGCCACTGCATTTAATCCGTTAACATTTATCGATATAAACTTCAAATATTCCATTATTTGGTCTGTCTACCGAGGGTTAGTATCTATTAGCCCTTGTAACTCTTTGAGTTTTTGTTTTACTACCGCTTATTTCTTGGTTTTCTTTTTCTTCCTTATTTCTCTTTTCCTGGGCTCCTTCTTTAGTTTTCAGATGCTGTATCGGTTCTTCTTCCTGGCTTATGGTCTCCACCTCCTCCTTACTGCTCTGCTCCTCTTCGTTTCCCATCAGTTGATCAAAGAAGTCTTGTGCCATCACTAAGCTATCTATTTTTATCTTCTTACCTTGCCAAGAAATGAGCATCCCTTCTGGAAGTATCCACCTGAACATAATATTTCTTTTATTCAATTGTATGGCCAAAAAATGATAGTCCTTATGCTGCTCTCAAACCCTTCTAGGAACTTGTTTTAAAGTGATGATTTCCTTCTCCTTATAGATCATAGGTTCTTCTCGGGTTATGTTGTATATTATATCACGGATTCTCTTTCGGACAAACCTAATATGGACCTCTCTGGGTAGTTTATGGCATCTAGCGTAGTTCGTTTGGATTCGATATACTTCATCTAATTCATTTATAATTTCTTGTTTGTCCCTCTGTAAGGATTCTGCTATAATCTCTGCCATTATCTGTCCTAAATCTTCATCTTTTGTCTCTATCACATTTTGGAATTTTAGATAGAAAGGTGCTCTGTCCATTTCCAACTGGATTATTGTGTCCTCAAGATCTTTGTTTAGTGCCATCATCTTCTGATCTACCAGATCTAAAAAATTTTTTGGTTTGTTCAGCTTTGGCTTCTATTATCTTTATTTTTTGTTCGTTCTTCTGAATTGCTTCCTGGATTGAATTCATTTTACTATCTAGTTTTTGGATATCAAGTTTCATTTCACCATGATTGTTAGACATCATTTCTTGCATCTTTACCATTGCTTCCTGAATCAGTGTCAAGGTGGTTTGCATTGTTTGCATACTTTGGACCGTGTTATTCTTTTCCACCTTTGATAACCCCTCTGTTGACCGTTGATTTAAAGGGTAAGCCATCGTTATCATTGGGTTTGATGCTGGTTTTTTTCCTGCCTTTAAGGTTGTTGTTCTCTTTCATCTCTTTCAATACTTTGCTCTCCCAATATTTTATAGATGTTTTTCCATACTATCATCAACCAATTACTGTCTATTTATTGTTATTGTTGTTGTTTTTTCCCCTCTCTTCTTTTCCCCTCCTTATATTATTAATTATTAAATACCGTTTAGTCACTTTCGTTTTTGCTAAAAACAACTGAAAACAACTATCTCTAGTTCTTAATCCAATTTAACAAATTATTCAGCATATATAGCAACTAACTATCAAAAAGATATATAACTATAAATATACAAATATACAGATACAGATGAATAACAGTACTGGTGCTCTATATTAATTAATCAGACTATTTTAAATCAATAAACAAGTCTATATATATATATATCAAAATTGGAATCAAGGTTAGAAATTAGGGTTGAGATAGGTATTGGGAATCAGTTAAGTATACATCTCAGATTAGTTCAAAGTTATAGTTATCAATTTGTATGAAATTAAGCAAGTTTATTATAATTATAATTTATAATTGTCAATATACAGTAAATCCACAAAATCTGTAATATCTATATCTAATATCTATAAAAATACTTTAACTCTCTATGAAGTAGGAGTTTTATCAATAATATTACTACCTAAAATTAAATAAGATAATTAATACCAGATATAAGAATATTTAAATCTTCTTAGTTGATCTGCTGTTGTTCAATTATTCAGTAAAAAATTGTAGATATACACTAAGTGTACATTACACCCAAAGTTTAGAGGAGTTTAGTTCTTTATATTGTCTCTTGATTACAGCTCTTAGCTCCTCCCAGATCTCTTTTACTCCGGTATGTAAATAATATATAATATTATGTCTTTTCTATAGTCTCTTAGGACTGTTTTCCCCCAACTTCTTTGTTGGCACCCCCACCTTCACTTTTATTCCTCCTCGATTTCCTTTGAATCTTCTGTTCAGAAGTTCAAATAGAACAGGCTTCCGGTTTGCTGTCTGCCATCGCCAGACGTTCTTTTGGGATCGTCAACCCCATTGCCTGTAAAGAGCCGCCTTTACAACTGAAAGGCGGCTCGAACAAACTCTGTTTCCATGAGGAAACGGAGAGAGAGCCGGCTGGGGTGGGTAGAGCTCTCTGCATAATCCCAAAAGTTTTTTTTTTTACTTTTGGGACGGAGCGGAAGAGACTCCCCGTATCCCCAGCCGATGCTCCGGGCTTTGGGAGACCTCTGCTACATGCAGAGCCAGGTGGCAAAAGCAAGCCTGTAAATTTAATAAATTAATTAAAGAAGATGTGAGCTAGACCTGTGATCCTGAAGCGCAAGTATTTTACTTATTTTTTAAAAGTTATTTAAGCTATTTAAGAAAGAAAAAGGAAAAAGGAAAAAAGATTTTTAAAATGGCGACTGCCGCGGCTTGAAGAGAGGCTGAAAGGGAAAGTCCTTCCGTTTCCCATTATTACAAAGTAGCGGAATAAATATCTTTGGCTACAATTGAAGACACAACTTCACTCTTCTCCTCTTTTTCTCTTCTCCTGGAGGTCTGATCTGATACTGATCTTGGCTGGAAAGAAGCTTTTTTTTTCTTTTCTAATAAAGCTTGTCTGGGCGGAAATATGGCATTGAGACTTATAAAGTCAGACAAACAGTTAGTGGGGGGGGGGGATTCCCCCATTAACAAATTACGTGAACAAGTTCTAACTCTCCAGTCTCAGAAACCTGATTTTAACATAATAGAATTTTTTTTAGAGGAGATTGTGAGAAGGGATGAAATTGTGAATCAGCATCTTGAAAAATTTAAGCAGGAAATCAAAGAACTGGTGAAATCTAAGTTTGACTTTTTGGACCGAAAGATTTTAAAAACGGCTAATGGTTTATCAGAATTTGTGATTCAGTTGGATGCAAATACCAAGTCATTAGAGTCTAAAATGGAAGAAACTGAGGATAATTTGGACAATAGAATTCAAAAAATTGAAAAGGATTTGACAAATATTCAAGATAATAGTCCAGAAGAAAAATCTAAAATGGAGGCTGATCAAAAGACTGGTAATGTAGAAAATGTGCAACAGAGGGTTGAAAGAGAAGTTTTAATGATGCAACATAATTTTACAGAATATGCGATTAGACTGAGAGGTTTGCAGGAAAATAACAGAGATGATTTAAGGAAAATATCTTCTGAAATTCTGGCTGGGATTTTAAAGGTTCAACTTGATGAAGTGTTTTGTAGGATTGATAGAGTTTATAGAATAAACTCCTGGTTTGCAAAGCAAAGGCAATTGCCTAGAGATGTGGTGATTTATTTTACAGATAAAGAAATTAGGAATAATATTGTGCAAAATTCCTTCAATTCTACTTTGCAATTGTACGGAAGAAAGATTTGGATTTTTAAAGAGCTCCCGCCTAAGATGTTAATGGAAAGGAAGAAATTTGGTTTTCTGGTGACTGAGTTAAAGAAAAGAAATATTTTATTTAGGTGGGATGTCCCTGTTGGTATAATATTGAGACATCAAGGAGAAAGATATCAACTAAATACTGTTGAAAAAGCGGAAGAATTTTATCAAAAAATTTTGAAAATGAACTCAACATCTTTAGGCACAATACAGGATAAGCAGAAGGAGTTGGAAACAAAGGGAAAACATCAAATTACAGAGGTTGTGGTAGATAAATTGTCTCCGGATCCTTTGGATACCCCAGCTGGTCTGTCTACAAATATGAGAGAAGTGGTATCTGACTTTAACGTGATGAATCACCAAGCCAAAGACAAGCATGGAAACCAATCAGCTGACATACAAGTGGTGACAAAGAAATATGAGATACAAAAACAAAACCAACAAGATCAACTTACAAAGCAGAATGAAAACCGATCAATTGATATACAACTTGTAGAAAGGAAATCAGGATGGAAATTAAACCCACACAAAAAGAAGCATAAAAGAAACAGGTCTCACAAAAATAGCAGTTTCTAAACCAAGCAACAGTGAAGCCAGTGACTTTAAAAAATGAATGAATATATGAAAATATAGTGGAGGCGAAGCATTGGTTAATATTATCCTGAAGACAGTGACAGATCTCTGCAATGCCGTAATCTTGGGATGTGAAAAGAGCCTTACACTGCTAGACTTGAATTATCTATTTTGGATTCCTTTTAGGTATTGATAACTATATTATAATTATCTTGAACCATAAGGCAAGAGAGTTACACTGGGGCTTGCAGAAGATCTGGTTGCTACCCACTAGGATGATGGGAATTAATAATCCTGATGAAAGCCACGATTACAACTATATGGAATATAATTATAATGTCACTCGGGTGGTTGTTTTTATTTTTATATAGGCACGAGGATATTCATTGCTGATGGGGGCAGATGATGATTGAAGATTCTGAACAAACTGTTGCACCAGGATGTTATGTTACCCTATTATGGATGATGGATTTAACAATCCAGTGGAAAGACAATACAGAAGATATTATATGGATTATAAATTTGAAGTTATTGTCTTTTTCTTTTTTATATAATGGAATGTATACATATATATATATATATATATATATATATATATATATATATATATATATATATATATATATATATATATATATTTAGCAGAGTGGGCAGTGGATTAAAGATATTTAGAATTGTAGTGCAGGGTAATTTGGTAGGAAATTGGGTGGGAATAGGTTAGTTTAATGATTGATTAGTTTAAATAAAGGGATGTTTAAGTGATATGTTTAGGGGAGTGGAGGAAATGGATAGAGTTGAATAGATGTTGAATTAGGATGTAGAGCGAAGACTGCTTTGAAATATCATATTAATATATACACAAGATTAAATGTTAAAGTAGGATCTATCATACAGTTTTGAAGCGAAAGGTTGTTGTGAAATGTTGTAATAATATATAGATATAAATTGGGAGGAGGAAAAGGGCAGATTATTGTTAAAATGGGAGTTATAATAATAATATGCTAAATTAGATGTTATTATATAATGTTATAGTAGAATGTTTTTTTTCTCTCTCTTTTTTTTTTTCCTTTTTTGAAATGTATGGTAAATGGGGGAAATAATAATATTAATAATATTTTTCATAAGTAAGGGTCAGCGTCTAGAGGAGGGAGTAAGGGATTGGTAAAATATTATGTAACTTGTTATGAATTAGATTTTTGTTGTGAAGAAGTCACAGGGGGGGATGGGTCGTGAGGGGGGGCTAGGGAGGAGGTGGGGAGGGGAAAAAAAGGGGGGGGAATTTGTATTTGAAAACTTTTCCAATTAAAAAAAAAAAGAAGTTCAAATAGAACAGAGAGTTCTTTCCTTTCCTTTCTTTTTCCGGCTCAAGCACTTGTCCAATCAAGCTTCTCTTGCTGTTAATTCACAACAATGTCAGCCCTTGCTTCTTCTGCTTGCCTTTCCTGTCACACGGCTATGCCAAGTCTCTCTCCTTTTTCACTTTCTCTTTCCTTTAATTCTCTGTTCTCACCAGATATCCACCGTCTTGCCAAACCCACACAATCTTCCTCTTTGTCGCCACCTTAATGGTTAAATGTGTTGTGCTGACTCATTTCCCCTCCGCCAAATCACCACTCTCTCTCTCTCCACTGGGATTCTTTTAACCAGAAAAGGCAGGCTTCGCCTTTCAAAACGATCGTTAATCTTGTGGTTTTCAAAATAATCACATGAAATGACACCGTCTGCTGTAAAAATCTTCTCCTCCCTGTACTCACTGGCTCATCGCAGCCTCAGGTCTGCCATAGCAAGCTGTCAGACACTTTCACATTTGTTTGACAGGGGTGTCCGTTCATGCAGCGAATGATTCCCCCTTCACTTCACCACACTCCAGACTTCCCCTCTAGTCCACAACGCCCTCCAGGCTTTTTGTGCCCTGAAGGGTCCTCAAAACGTGAAAAATTTGAGGTCAGAGAACAGAGACCGTTCTCTTCCCACCGCACTGCTGCGATATCGCCACTGGAAGCCCCTAGCGTGTTTTTTCAGGATGCTCGTAATATAAGCCCTGCCCCCAAAATAAGCCCCAGTTAAGATTGTCAGCCTTGGCGGGGTCGGCGTGGGTGGGTCGGCGAGCGAGAGGCTTGTCCTGCATGTGCGGCGGAGCTGGAGAATGAGGTTGGACGGTGGGGGCTGCAGCGTGGCACCACCCCCGCTCCACCACCTGCCTCACCTTGCCTCGTCACGGCAGCACCAGCATCAGGCTGTCAACTATCGAAACGACTGTAAGTGAAGCCATAAAAGTTTCCTATTTTGTTTCTCAGTTGCCATGCTTAGTGGGGGAGGGAGATTTGTGGAATGTAGAATGTTTCCTTTCAGAGTGCCAGACATAACACTGATAAGGCTCGTGAGAGCTGAAGCTGACCCAGCATATCCTAGCAACAGCAGGAGGGGAGTACTAAGAGGCTCTGCTTCGTTGGCTAACGTGGTCTGGGACACAAGGGGGGTGGTCAGTATCTATCTTTTAATTATGCCAAAGTGCAGGAACTATTCAGAGTTGGCTTGACTTTTGAACGTGCTGATATGATGTACCCAATAAATAAGATCTTTGAAAAAGCAACAGCTTCAGAGTTTTGAACTAATTGGGAGCATTGCTCGGAACCATGACACTAAGCCAACTCTCTTCTATCTTATCAAAACCCCAGGACTCCTGAGCCCTGGTGTCAGTTTTGGAAGACAATTTTCTTTTTTGCTTCTTAACTGCCACATATTTTAGCTGGGGGAGTTGGGAGGAGGTTGTTGTTGGAGCGGTAGAAAGTTAGTCATAACAACATTCTGTATTCAAGGACTTTTGCCTGTGTCTGATGGAGACTGCCTGAAGATTGTATCCAGTTGAATGTGAAGAGTTGATTGGACAATGTGATGAACTTGTGGGTGTGGGGCAGGGCTGTGAACTGTCATCTGGGTGTGGAAAACCTGGAAGCTTTTAGATTTGGGTTTTCCCAGATGTGCCAACATGACATCTCTAATAAATTGGAACTTTGAGAAACCTCAGGCCTCAGAGCTTTATTTCGTTGGGGTTGTTCCTTGGAACCCTGACATTAACCCGAATCTCCTAAATAACTAAGCAGCAGCTGAATGGGGCGCTGAATGGGGCGCTGAGCCCCAGCACCAACCTAAAGCTTGGGTGGTGCAAAGACTCAGCGAAGATGGAAGGGAGATAGGAGATTGCAGAGGGAGCCATGGGAGCACATATCGGAAGGTTTATCGAGACCCGGTATTCTCCTTCTGAAGGTGTGGTATGAGGCCTTGAAGCTGCAGAGACAATGCAAAGCCTAGGCACTCAGTCCAGGGAGATGGATTCTGGGAAAAGTTGCCAGCCTGATCCAACTCCAGAGATGGGACCGAAAGAACGATCGCCTGGATATCGTCCTGTATCCAGCCCTCGTCAACCTGCCTTCATGCTACCCCCTGTGGAATTTATCCCCCCAGGCTGGGGATTCTATCCTGGCCAGGGGTGGGTCCAGTGCCATTGGACGCCAGTGCCGTCTGCTCCCCCTCTTACAGGATCACTATGGGCCCATTTTGCCCCGACGATCCCAGCACTGTCGTGGGGTCTGATCAAGCAGACAGTAGCGCCGCTGCCGCAGGTTCCAGTTCAGCCTCCGGCATTGACCCCACCGCCCACCAGAGCACCCCAACAGATCCCTGACCCACCTCCAGTCACTGTGGCGATTCTACCAGCAAGGGTCCCGCCACCACGGTTTAGAGAGACGTTTGACGGTAAGCCTACCAAACTGGCCTATTTCCTCAGCTGAGTATGGGCTCATATAGATCAGTATGGAAAGCAATACGAAACAGATCGCAACCTAGTATCTGCAATCTCAGAGGGGATGAATGAGGGAGATGCTGCTGACTGGATAGCCCAGCTGCATAATGATGGGGTTGCTGAATTAAATGATGCTGAAGGTTTTGTTGAGCTGCTCCGGGCCAGGTTTGAAGACTGAGACCGAATCAATGAGAGTGAAGCCAAGATAAAGGTGACGAGTCAAGGAAATCGACCCATAAAGGACTTCGTATGGGACTTTAGATGGGTTGCGGGGAACCTTGGACATTGGCCGGACAGAATACTTCTGCATTATTTTAAAGAAGCCATTGATCAAGAAGTCAGAACCGCCTGTGGAATCCAGGGGGTGCCAGAGCGACTGCAAGACTGGTATACCATGTCAATAGCTCTTGATAGAGAAGTTCACCCATGCCACAACCCCTCAGCTGAGAGGTCCCCAGGGAGAACTTTGGCTAGACATCCTCCGACAAACCCTACTGAAACCCCTCCTGCTCAATCTACAGGAGTGATCAAATGCTACCGTTGCAGACAAGTGGGTCATCGAGCTGCAGAGTGTCTGGCACCTGCGCTGGTTCCACAACTGCGCCCCGCCACATCAGCCCAAGGCAGAAAGGACCCATGAAAGCCCCCAGATGCCAGCAGAATTGCCTGGCAGGCAGTCGAAACTTCCCCTCCCCTTGGAGAGAGCGAAGAGACCTCGACCAAAGACCTGCTGCCCAGGCCGGCCAGCAGTAGCAGCAGCGAAGACGACCCGATGGTAAGTGGGACCATCCACCCCTTTGCGGTCAAAATCAAGCTGACAGTGCCAGAGACAGTGGTGCATGGAGAGGTAGCAGCAATAATAGACATTGGCTGCCCCCGTTGCTTAATTAGCTTCCCCATTGTTGAGCAGCTAGGCATAAAGACACACCTCTTAAGCCACCCCATACACTTTCAGCAAGTAGACAGGACCTTAATAGGTGGCACCCCTGCTACATGGGTCACTGAGCTTGTCAGATTGGAACTGGGGATCCACACAGAACTCATTCGATTCGTAGTAGCCCCAAAAATGGCAGTCAATCATCCTGGGACTCGCCTGGCTAGACAAATGGTCCCCTACAATCAAATGGGAGGACGGCTACCGAAAAATCATGACAGGGGTGGGCCCCTTGCCGCCCGTCCCTCCTGAAGCTGAACCCACTGAGACGAGCCCTCAGGGGCCCCACCAACGAGAGGCGGCCACGACAGCCATCGAAGTCCTACCTGGGACTCCCCAGGTCCCCAAGGAATACAGGGATCTGGCTGAAGCATTCAATGAGGAGGAATGCAACTTCCTTCCCCCTCATCACCACACTGACTGTGCGATCGAGATCGAGCCCGGGGCCAAACTCCCTAAACCAAAGATGTACTCGATGACCCCAAAAGAGATGGCTGAGCTGAGGAAGTACATCGATACTAACCTAGCCCGAGGGTTCATCCAACCTGCAAAATCCAGAGTAGGTGCTGTTTAAAGAAAAAAAAAAGATGGGGGGAATGAGGCTCTGCGTGGATTTTCGTAAAATAAATGTGGTATGCATGGAAAACACTTACCCCCTTCCCCTCATGAAAGACCTACTGAACTACCTTTCAAAAGGCAAAGTGTTTACTAAACTTGACTTGGGAGAACCTTACTATAGGGTGCGCATAAAGGAAGGGGATGAATGGAAGACTGCTTTCAACTGCCCATTAGGTAGCTTCCAATTCAAAGTCATGCCCTTTGGTCTCCAAGGAGCCCCTGCGGTATTCATGCAATTGATTAATGAAGTGCTGCATGAACATTTATACAAGGGGGTTCTAGTCTACTTGGACGACATTCTCATATTCAGTGAGACATTAGAACAGGGGTCCCCAATCTTTTGGACCTCAGGGACCACCAAGTTCATAATTTTAAATTTCGCGGACAACTAATACGAATCCAGCGTGCCACTTGCTGAAGTACCTGGACTCCCAGTGACAGGATGGGGTCCTTCAGGCACTCTCCCCCCCTCTCTCTTTCTCTCTCTCTCTCTCTCTCTCTTTCTCTCTCTCCCCTTCTCTTTCTCTCTCTCTCTCATTCTGATTGTCTCATTCTGATTCTCTCTCTCAGATTCTCTTTTCATTTTGTCTCTCCCTCTCATTCTCTTTCATTCTGTCTCTTTCTCTTTCATTCTCTGTCTCTTTCTCTGTCTCATTTTGATTCTCTGTCTCATTCTCTCTTTGTCTCTTTTTCTCTCTCTCTCATTTTTTTTCTCTCTCTCTCATTCTCCCTCTCATTCTCTCTCTTTCATTCTGTCTCTTTCTTTCTCTCGCTTTCATTCTCTCTCTGATTCTCTCTCTCTCTCATCTCATGGGCCAGCCAGTGTCTTGGGGCTGAGAGGAACTCAAGCATCTCCCTGAGAGACTGAGGTGTGCAGAGCACCAACAAGGGCCGGAAGAAGTGCAGGAGCGAAGCACTACTTGAACTTGCGCGGCATGAGCATTCACCTTGGTATATTTGTGCCAGCCAGTGGCACAAAGCAGCCCTCATCTCCTGCCGCTTGGGACTCAGAGCGGTAAATGGCGACTGGTCCGGGGAGCAGCTGGATTTTGCTCTCCATTGCAGATGCCAGATCGGCCCCCTACAAGCTCTCGTCTCTCGAGGACCGCTCCCTGAAGCGGTGCAGGAAACTTCGGTCAAGCTCCTCGAGAGGCGAGAGCTTGCAGGGGGCTGATCTGGAGAGCAAAATTCGGCTGTTTCCCAGACCAGATGCTGTTTACCACACCGAGTCTCAAGCGGCAGGAAATGAGGGCTGCCTTGCACCTCAAATATACCAAGGCGGAATCCTGATGCCGCACTTACAGCGGAGAGAAGAAGCTGGATTTTGCTCTCCATTGCAGACACCAGATCGGCCCCCTGCAAGCTCTCGTCTCTCGAGGAGCCTGAACAAAGTTTCCCGCGCCACTTCAGGTAGTCGTCCTGCAATAGTGGTGACCACTGCATTAGAAGAACATGTGAAACTAGTCTGACAAGTACTAAAGAAACTGTTAGTCGCAAAACTTTATGCGAAGCTGTCCAAATGTGCATTTCACAAAACTTCTCTGGACTACCTGGGCTACCGAGTGTTGAACGAAGGCATAGAGATGGATCCCGGGAAAGTGCGAGCCTGTTCTGTCTCCCTTCCTCACACAGGCAAACGTAATACCAAGCACGCCTACCAATAATTTATTTGGTAAACAGATTAGAATTCTTGGCAGACCAAGGTTTTGGCAGCAAACTGCCGAATGCCTGCCAAGACCGTTTTCACTCCCATAAAGCAGAAGAGGACTTATCTTCAGTCAATTCCAGGAGCAACAAATTATCCACGAGACAAGAGTTTAGTCAATGTTCAGTCCAAAATATATCCAAGCCGAATTTCAGAGATCACGATGTGACTTTCAGGGTTTAACTTTGTCCATCACAAAGCCTGAAGAGCAATCCCACCCACTTTTATTCCTGGTGGGGCGTGGCTCCGTGACTCAGCTCAATCTCTGGCCCTCCCACGCCTCTTCTGTTGCTGTGCACGCTTCTCTCTCCAACGCTGCCTGGGATCAAGCCAGGATTCATCATCCTCGCTCCCTATCAATTGGTGCTCCGATATGCCTTCCTCCTGGCACATCCCAGGCTGTTCCTCCTGGCCTTCGGATGGAACCTGAGGCATTGCCAGAAAGGAGGGTCCTGGAGAGGGAGGCCTTGTCAGTTCCTCCCCATCACCTTCTCAGTCCTCTTCCTCTGTTAGGACAGGCTCGGGAGTCGGGGTCACAACAGAGCTGTACTTGACTGGCAGCCCCCTCACACCAGGAAACAGCTGCAAACTTCTACCGGAAATTCATCCCAGCCTTCGCGGAAGTGGCTCTGCCGCTTACCGAACTGCTAAAGACAGGACCCTCCTCCACAAAGCCATGGCCAATGCAGCCGTTAGCCTTTCAGATTACGAGCGGCATGGAATTTGTCCCTATGCCAGAACTGCCGAGAGAACAGCCTTCTTCCATGACTCTGAATGAATGGATGGAGTCATTAAAGAAAGGCTGGGAGAATACCAAAAAAGCTCTGAATGAAGCGGCCAAAGCATACAAAAAGCAAGCAGACAAACTCTGATCTCTCCAACCCCCCTTTCGGGTGGGAGATTGCGTGTATCTTTCCACCAAATACATACGTTTGAGTTTGAAGAGTAAGAAGTTAGGACCAAAATATTTAGGTCCCTTCCCAATAGTGAAAGTGATTAACCCAGTGACTGTACAGTTAAATCTCCCTTACATACTGGGAAAAAGTCATCCTGTTTTCCATTGCAGCCTGTTAAAGCCTGCTGTGGGATCTAAATTGAGACCTCAACCTGCTGCTCCCCCAAAGCCAATTGTGGTGCAGGGTGAGACTCATTTTGAGGTGAAGATGATTTTGGACTCTAGATTGCAGAAGGGACGTTTGCAATATTTGGTTCATTGGAAGGGATACCCCTTGTCTGAGGCCACAAGGGTGAAGAGTTGGGATGTTCAGGCAGACACCTTAGTTAGGCAATTTCATGATAAATTCCCTGATAAGCCTAAGGGTTCTCCTGGGCAGGGGAGAGGTGGTTAATGTGCTAATTGTGTTAACCCCTGACTTCAGTCTTGTCCCAGGATGTGTTCCTTTCCTGAGGGGGCGGGGAAGCCTGTCAGTTTTGGGAGACAATTTTCTTTTTTGCTTCTTAACTGCCACATATTTTAGCTGGGGAAGTTGGGAGGGGGTTGTTGTTGGAGTGGTAGAAAGTTAGTCATAACAACATTCTGTATTCAAGGACTTTTGCCTGTGTCTGATGGAGACTGCCTGAAGATTGTATCCAGTTGAGTGTGAAGAGTTGATTGGACAATGTGATGAACTTGTGGGTGTGGGGCAGGGCTGTGAACTGTCATCTGGGTGTGGAAAACCTGGAAGCTTTCAGATTTGGGTTTTCCCAGATGTGCCAACATGACATCTCTAATAAATTGGAACTTTGAGGAACCTCAGGCCTCAGAGCTTTATTTCGTTGGGGGTGTTCCTTGGAACCCTGACACCTGGCCCTCTGCCCATTTCAGGGGAAGGGAAATTCTCAGGAAGAGATGGCTAAGAAAAGGGGAGGAGAGGCTGCTGGCAAACCAGTGGAGGACCCAGGAACCTTGCAGGCTGGAGCCCAGGGAAGCGAGATCACCCAGCTGATCGTCATGCGACCAACGGTGCGATCGGGGAAGCCTGACCAGATGGAGCTGCATGCAGAAGCAGCAACCGGGGGAAGCCCCTATGTCACAGCAGACAAATTCTGGTGGAAGAGGACACCCAGTGCAGCAGAGATCGAGCTCACCATGGCTGCACTCATGTACATGGGAGCCTAACCTGTAAAGTGGAGGGAGAAAAGAGCTGTAGATTGGGATGAGCTGAGAGAGTGGAGATATTTGACTGTGCTCCGGAGCACTTCGGTGGAGCAGCTGAGAGAACGTTTCGACCGCCCCAGCATCCAAGGAATGGAACCTTTGCAATGGTGGGAAGCAGCAGAGGAGGTGATTCCTCGGGCAGCCCAACTGCTTCTGGGACTCCAGAGCCTGAATCCTCCCACCAGATTCCACCTCGCCAACCCAAAGCTGCAACTAGGAGCCGCGAGAAGCCCAAATCGAACAGTTCCAGCGCAGCAGAAGGCTGTGGGTGGAAGTGTCAGCCCTAGGCAAAGCCCTCTGTCCTCTCCAGCAGCAGCAATGGGGGTGAATCCCGGCACCGACTTGGTACCTAGGCATCTGCCATGGCCAGGCAGCCCGGCCAGGCAGCCACAGCAACCCCTTCCCGGGGGCCTTGGGTGGCATCAGGCCCCTTTCCCTCCTCCCAGGCCTGGTTGGCACCCAGGGTACTGGCTGCCGCCACCTCACTACAGGGGGCCTCCCCCCCCGGATGTTACATTTGATGGGGACCCCGACAGGTTGTCGATCTTGACAATGTGCTAGGCCACCTAGATCACTACGCCCTGGCCTACCCAACCCAAAGGGAGATGGTGAGGGTGGTGACTACCAAACTTGAGGGGGAAGCAGCGGAATGGGTGGCAGCTCTTCACGGCAAAGATGCCCCGGAGCTGAGAGATGCTGGAATAGTGCGGGAACTATTCAGAGTTGGCTTGACTTTTGAACGTGCCGATATGATGTACCCAATAAACAAGATCTTTGAAAAAGCAACAGCCACAGAGTCTTGAACTAATTGGGAGCATTGCTTGGAACCATGACAGGCAGAGGCACAGGGGGGAGGCATGTGATCCGGCCCGCTGGCTGCACCCCGTGGCCGTCCTTGCTTGGCTATGACACTTCCCCTGTGCTGCTGCCTCTGCCTCCTGTTGGTACCGCCACTGCAAGGCAAGGCAGGTGGCGGGACGGGGATGGCACCATGCCGCAGCCCCTGTGCACTCGGCCCCCGCCATCCAACCTCATCCTCCAGCTCCTGCCACCCCACCAGCGACAGTCCCGGCAAATGGGAAGGGCAGGGCAGGGCAAGCAAAGACAGTGGGACGAAGTGGCCATGCAGTGTATCCGGCAGGCCAGATCACATGCCTCCCCTCATGCCTCTTCCTCCGCCTGCTGCATGGAGGGCTGGGCTGACGGTCGCAGTGCTTGAACTCACCTGCACTGTGCAGCCCCAGAGTGCGCCTGCTAATGGGCTGGGGGCTGCAGCTGCTGTTGGACACCAGCAGGCCCCACATGCTCGCAGCCAGAGGGTAGGGAACCAGGCTGGTCACATGACCCCAAGGCATTACAAATGTCATAAATATGAGCCAGTTGCCAAGCATCTGACTTTTGATCACATGGCCATGGTAATGCTGCAAAGGTCATAAATGTGAAAAATGGTCATAAGTCACTTTTCTCAGGGACGTTGTAACTTTGAAGGGTCACTAAATGAACTGTTGTAAATCAAGGACTACCTGTATATTAAAAATAGTGGTAGATGAATCCTAGTGTTTAAGGTCAGTGAAGTGCTTGCCTAATTTGAAAACAAGCTCAAATCTCAAGAATCCATTGGAAAAATTCCTGTCTAATACTGGAATTGATGAATTAATCACCCATCCTTTTCTAAAACTTTTTAATTCCCTAATACTTCAACTGCATGCAGTAATCTTATCTCTGGTTTTAGCAATCTCTGAAACCCAAAATAGAGGACAGTGATGATTAGGCTTGTGAAAAGCATTTGAAGAAGCACTTTGTAAAGAGCCCTACCAATTTTTCTGCCTGGAACATAACTGAGAACCAAGGAAGGGCTTCAAATTGATAGCACCAAGTCTTTGAGAGAGAAACTGCCTCACTATTCCAAGCAGCAGTATCCTCCAATGCTTTTTACAGTTGTAAACATTCTCTAGAACACCATCCCAAGTCTGAAGCCAACCTATGACATTAGTAAACTTATCCAATTCTGTTTTTCATATGAGAATGTATTGCTCTTTTGATATTTTCTCTATTAGGAAATGTTTTTTAGCTTATGAAATGCTGTCGTCAATTATTGTCTAAGCATTAAAAAAAATACTTCATTGAAAGTACTCATCTAGCTTTTTAACAATGTTTCATCGTTTTTAATTACTAAGGGTAGCCAACTGTTCTATCAAAAAATAATTATCCCCTGATAATTCAAATTATTTCTGGCAATTCATCTTTTGGAGGCAAATGATTAACACTTTGCTTTTTCCTTGAAGGACAGAACAGGTGTTCTGATTTACCATATCTTTCAAAAATCCTGGAGCACCGGGGAAGTACCTGAGGACTGGAAAAGGGCTGATGTGGTTCCCAGCTTCAAGAAAGGGGAAAAAAACAGACCAAGCAAACTAAAGACCAATTAAGTCTAACATCAATACCTGGGAAGATTTTGGAAAAGATAATCAAAAAACAGATCTGCAAACAACTAGAAGCAAATAAAGTTACAACTAGTAGCCAGCACAGATTTGTTAAAAACAGATCAAGCCAAACCAACCTTATTTCATTCTTTGATAAAGTCACTAAATTAGTAGACCAGCGAAATGCTGTGGACATAGTATACTTATACTATAATCCCCCGCTGCGCGGGGGATTATGGGGGCGACGAGGCGCTCCCATGTGACACCTCTCCTGCGCGAGCTGCACTGGCTCCCGGTGGTCTTCCGGGTGCGCTTCAAGGTGTTGGTGACCACCTTTAAAGCGCTCCATGGCTTAGGGCTGGGGTACTTACGAGACCGCCTTCTGCCACCAATAGCCTCCCACCGGCCAGTACGCTCGCACAGAGTGGGCCTCCTCAGGGTGCCGTCCGCCAGACAATGTCGGCTGGTGACCCCCAGGGGGAGAGCCTTCTCTGTGGCGGCGCCCACCCTCTGGAACAACCTCCCCCCAGAGTTACGTACAATAACAGACCTCCGGATTTTTCATCAGGCCCTGAAAACCTATTTATTTCAACTAGCTGGGCTGGCTTGAGTTAAATTTTAAATTGATTTTAAATTGGGTTGTTTTAATTTATGGCCAAAATATTTAATTATTTTAAACTGTTTTTAAATTTTGTATGTTCTGTTTTTTACTTTGGCTGTTCACCACCCTGAGTCCTATTTGGAGAAGGGCGGTATAGAAATGGAAACAAATAAATAAATAAAAATAAATAAAAATTGCAGTAAGGCTTTTGACAAAGTAGACCACAACCTACTTCCTGGTAAGCTAGAAAAATGTGGAATAGACCAGTGGTCACCAACCGGTGGTCCGCGGACCACTGGTGGTCCGCAAGAAAATTTTGGTGGTCCGCAGAGAAATTTTCGTATTTTTGCATTTTTGCAGGTGGTGCAATACGGAAAAAGGAGTGCAGCCCTCGCCATCCAGAATGAATGGTGCTGTTGTGGTGGTGGGGGAGGGGGTGGCACAAGCCGGAAGAAGCGGTGTTTGCGATGGCTGGAAGCTGTGGGAGCGAAGCACTACTTTTATTTGCACAGCAACAGCATTCCGCCTTGGTATATTTGCGCCAGCCAGTGGCACAAGGCAGCCCTCGTCTCCTGCCGCTTGGGACTCGGAGCGGTAAACAGTGTCTGGTTCGGGGAGCAGCCGGATTTTGCTCTCCATTGCAGATGCCAGATTGGCCCCCTGCAAGCTCTCGTCCCGAGGAGCACTCCCTAAAGCGGCACTGGAAACTTTGGTCGGGCTCCTAGAGAGACGAGAGCTTGCAAGGGGCCGATTTGGCATCCGCAATGGAGAGCAAAATCCGGCTGCTCCCCAAACCAGATGCTGTTTACCGGTTCAAGTCCAAAGCGGCAGGAAACGAGGGCTGCCTTGCACCGCAAATATACCAAGGCGAATGCTCATGCCGCGCAAGTTCAAGTAGTGCTTCGCTCCCACACTTCTTCCGGCCCTTGTTGGTGCTCCGCGCACCTCGGTCTCTCAGGGAGATGCTTGACTTCCTCTCAGCCCCAAGACACTGGCTGGCCCATGAGATGAGAGAGAGAGAGAATCAGAGAGAGAATGAAAGCGAGAGAAAGAAAGAGACAGAATGAAAGAAAGAGAATGAAAGAGAGAGAATGAGAGGGAGAATGAGAGAGAGAGAGGGAGAATGAGAGAGAGAGAGAGAGAAAATGAGACAGAGAATCAGAATGAGACAGAGAGAAAAAGAGACAGAGAGAATCAGAGAGAGAGAGAGAATGAGAGACAGAGAAAGAGAGAATGAAAGAGAGAGAATCAGAGAATCAGAGAGAGAATGAGAGAGACAAAATGAAAGAGAATCAGAGAGAGAGAGAGAATCAGAATGAGAGAGAGGGGGGAGAGAGAGGGGGGAGAGAGAAAGAGAATGAGAGAGAAAGAGTGGGAGAGAGAGGGGGGAGAGAGTGAGTGGGGGAGGGAGAGAGAGAAAGGGGGAGAGAATGAGAGGGAGAGTGGGGGGAGAGAGAGAGAAAGAGGGGGAGAGAGAAAGAGAGAATGAGCAAGAGAGAGGGAGAGAGAGAGAATGAGAGAATGAGAAAGAGTGGGAGAGAGAGAAAGAGAGAGGGGGAATGAGAGAGAAAGAGAGAATGAGAGAGAGAGAGTGGGGGAGAGAGAGAGGGAGAGAGAGAGAGGCGGGAGAGTGCCTGAAGGTTCCCATCCCGTCACTGGGAGTCCAGGTGCTTCAGCAAGCGGCGGACTGGATTCGTATTAGTGGTCCGCGAAATTTAAAATTATGAACTTGGTGGTCCCTGAGATCCAAAAGGTTGGGGACCCCTGGAATAGACAACATCACCACCAGATGGATTTGTAGCTGGCTGACAAACCAAACTCAACGAGTAGTCCTTAATGGTACTACATCCACATGGAGAGAAGTAAGTACTGGGGTACCACAAGGTTCCATCTTAGGCCCAGTACTCTTTAATACTTTCATAAATGACTTAGATGAGGGAATAGAAGGGGAACTCATCAAATTTGCAGATGACACTAAGCTGGCAGGAACAGCCAACATCCCAGAAGACAAGCTCAGGCTCCAAAAAGATCTTGACAAACTTGAAGAATGGGCCCCCCTTTCCAACAAAATGAATTTCAATGTGGAGAAAACCAAAGTTTTACATTTAGGCAGGAAAAATCAAAGGTATAAGCACAGATTAGGAGAGACCTGGCTCAAAAACAGTAACTGTCAGAGGTACTGAGTTTTGACTGAGTTCAGACTAGCTAGCAAAGGAAAGGCAAGTTTGTATGGATGCTTTGCTGTGTGTACATTTTATCTACATGAGTCATATATAAGGCTGTTTTTGAGATATTCTTGCCTTTACGATTTAAGAATAGTATTTTGCTGGCAATCAGTAGAAAGCAGATCATACTCTGTCACCATTTAAGGGAAAAGGCATCCTACTTTTATACAAATTTGAGGATTGAATACCTTCTGTACGCATTGCTTTTTTAAGTTTTGTCCCCTTCTGTTTGTGTCCCAAAGGTTTGTTATCATTTGTGGAATTGGACTTTGAGTATCGGGACCGAATAATTTTTCATCCTGGGGTTTTACAAAGGTGGCAGCTGTAAGTCATGACAATAAAAGCATTCAGAATTTCCACTAACTGTTCTGTTTCCTTTTTAAAAAACATGACTATAAAGTAGAACTCCATTAAGAAGGAAAAAAAAAAGACTTAAAGGAGATGTTATTTAAAGCTAAGTCTAATAGATGATGAGGGAAACTATTTGAGTTTCTTGTTTAATGGAAGGAAATCTTGAAAACACAGACCTTCAGAGAAGTGACTGTAAACAGTGCACATTTATTATTAGCTGCCCATATTTATTGTGTGTCTCTTGGTTTCGGGATTTTCCAATCAGATGATATGAGATGCCCTATTCTTACTGGGTAGAGAAAAAAGTGACTGGTGATTGATAAAAAAAAAAAAGTGCTTTTCTGGAAGCTTGTTCATTCTACTTTAATGAACTTCAGTTAGGATATAATTAGGATTCATGTATTGTGTTCTCTTATTCTAGAATATCCTGTTCTGACCCAGCCTTAGCAGAAGCAAGAAACAGACTCCTTGTCCCAAAAAAACCCTCTTTATTTACCTCTTGTGAATTAATGGCATTCACACACTGAAAAGTCCAGGCAATAATTCTTCAAAGAGTTAACTGCAGTAACAGACCTTATCAGTTCCTTGAGATAATTGCCAGGCTGCAAATTAAGTTCTGGCAAGCAGTCTTTGTGGCACGAAACACAATGAGCAAAATCTTCAGAAATACGAACTGTTGTCTCCTACAACAACCACTCCCCTTTCCTTCTATTTATTCCCCAGCCAGGGAGGGGCCATTCAGTGTCCACGTGTGCTTTGCTTCCCGAGTTGACTCCTTGTCCTCCGTTGTTCACCTCTCCTAACTGCTCTGCGCATACGTGCATCTGGAACAGGCCCCAGCTGTTCTTCCTCCTCACTCATCTCAACCTCCAAAGGCAGCTGCCTCTCCGGTGGCTGGGAAATGTTGGACGGCCCTGGCTCTATCTCTGTGTCCGACACAGAGCATCCATCAGAGCCTTCCCCAGAGTCCAGAATTGGCCCAAGTTCCTCCCCAACCTCCTCATCGTCTGAGTCTGCCGCCAGCTCTGCTGTCAGCTGGCAGGCCACAACATATCCAACTGGGAGCCTACTGATGAATGTATGTGCATCATTCAGTAAGGAAAAAATATGTACAGTATCAGCATGGAATTTGCCACCAGTTACCAATTCCTGTCCTGCTTCTATGGCATCTGTTTTGGCTCACAGAATGGCACTGCTTTGATTTTATGTATGCAATACATCACAACCAAAGCAACTGATTTTTCTGGCTGTATTTTCTCTTCTGCATATCTGCTAGTAGATATGAAAAAAAGCTGCCTTTTTTCTTTGCTTCCTTTCCCTTAAATAGGTAATACATGTGAACTTCCAGATTGCCCTATGCTCGTGATGGTGAACCTATGGCATACATGCTGAAAGTGGCAGAGCCATCTCTCCAGGCACGCGAGCCATTGCACATTGCTCTTCTGGGTTCTGGTGTGCCGGCCAGCTGGTCTTCACACGTGCAGGAGCGCCAGAAACCAGAAGAGCAGCTGCCCGGCGCTCATGCGCACGCCAGGCAGCTGCTCTTCCGGTTTCCGCCATGCACGCTCCTGTTTCAGCAACACTGCCCTATGCTATTTAACCAGCAAAGGGGCAAAAAGAACATTGATGCCCTCATTCTGTTATTAGATGATTTCAGCCTGGCACTAACCGAGTAAAAATGATAAGATTAAAGCATTGCTAGCTGAACAGTCTAGTCTAGTCCTGCTGTATTATAATTCTGACAAACCACCAGCACAGTGCTGCTGTATCCTGCTTTTTAGGGAGACAACTGTTGTGACCTAGGCTTACTGAGTCATTACAAGACACAATTAGTCCCAAATAAACCTATTTTATTGTAACAGCTGAGAATTACGTTCATTCACAGCTGAGTCCCAATTAGTTGCAAAACAAGTCCTTCGGAAGAAGTCCTTCAGGATAATCACCAACCTTTATCTTCTTTGACACCCTGCCAAAGGCCTTACTTGGCAAAGCCCCACGAAGTTCAGAAACAAACAAGAGACACCAACTGGAAACAGAGTTAGCAACATTGTTTTTCTGCAAAAGGCCCTCGTGCCTTTGTATCTCTTTTAAGCCTTATGGGAGGGACCAATCATCTCCTGGCCTTACTCCCAAATCATCCCTTTTGCTTTAGCTGCTCTTGCCTTCTGGCAGCTCTGCGCATGCATGCACTAGGAACAGGCTCCTCCTGTTCCTCTGCCTCTCTGCTGTCCGACTCTGGGGTCTCCGGAGTCCGCACATCACTCCCAGATGGCCCTGACCCCATCTCTGCCTCCGACGCAGAGCCCTCGTCCAGGCCTTCCCCAGACTCCAGGACTGGCCCATGTTCCTCCCCAGCCTCCTCACTGTCCGACTCCACTGCCAGCTCCACAGGCTGCTGGCAGACCACAACAACAACAGAATGGCAGCAGGCAATGTTGACCAGAAAAGAAGGAACAGGACATGCCCAAATAGCATGAAATAGGCAATAAGCATCTTATGGTTTCCATCAGTACTGACAACCAGATTTAACCTCTAAAACAATAGGTGACAAAGTATAATAGGTTTTATACTTTGTGGCTCCTATTGGGAAATCTCTATTTCTTTTACATAGACAAAATGAATGTGTCCATTTATCAGAATATTTAACAGGTGGAGTTTCCAGTGCTGATCTTAAATTTCAGTAGCAAGAGTTCCAGGATACAAGGTAAGGTGAGAATAATGACATTTAAGGCAAAAGTACCGTAAATACCAGTTGCAACTCTTTGAACCAACATGTTCTGGAGCTGATTTTGTTTAACTGTGTTATGTTAATCTGTTTACCTGATGAAGAGATCTTAGAAATTCCAAAACTAGCATCTCCTTTTCTAAAATGTAAGTTGATCTAATAAAGATCCTTCTACATTTTTTTTTTCTTTTAGCCAATATAACCACTTCATAGTGTAGGACGTTAGGGTTAGGGTTAGGATCAAACCACGTGATCCTGTCCACCATTAAACCACCTTTCCAAGCAGTCTCCATGTTTCCAGTGTCTTTTTCCCCACTTGGAGCAGAACCCAGAAGGATATTTCTTCCAACAATTTGGCACCCCAGATGGGAATCCAAGCTGACCTAACCAATGGACCAGGCCCAGGTAAGCCTCCCTTGCTAGCAGCAGACCCATTGAGTCTGTGGGTAAGTTTTCCTGGACCTTGGGCATTTGGAACTAGATTTTAAAGGGGTTTTGAGTTTTGAGCTCAAAGGCTGCTTGGAAAGAAGGTGAGTACCTCTAAAATTTAATTTTAAAGCATGGAAAACCATGGGAAATATGTGTATGCCCTGGATGAAGCAGATTACCTCGATCCGTGCCAATGGGGTTACAGGCCCAGTTACAGCACGGAGACGGCATTGGTCGCGCTGGTAGATGCTCTCTGGAGGGCTCGGGACAGGGGTCATTCCTTGGTCCTGGTCCTATTAGATCTCTCGGCGGCTTTTGATACCATCGACCATGGTATCATGCTGCGATGCCTCGAGGGGTTGGGAGTGGGCGGCACCGTTTTACGGTGGTTCGCCTCCTACCTCTTGGGTCGTACGCAAGCGGTGTTGGCAGGGGGGCAGAGGTCGGCCATGAGGCCCCTCACTTGCGGGGTGCCCCAGGGGTCGGTCCTCTCGCCCCTTCTGTTCAACATTTATATGAAGCCGCTGGGAGAGATCATCCGTGGTTTTGGGGTGGGGTATCATCAGTACGCTGATGATACCCAGCTTTTTATATCCACCCCGAACCAGCCCAGCGATGCCCTCGACATGATGTCCCGGTGCCTGGAGGCGGTACGGACCTGGATGGGGAATAACAGGCTTCGACTTAACCCAGCCAAAACCGAGTGGCTGTGGATACCTGCATCTCAGGCCGAGTGAGAGGTTCCAACGCTGTCTATTGGGGGCGAGGTGTTGCCCCCCGTAGACAGGGCGCGCAACTTGGGCGTCCTCTTGGATTCACAGCTGAGTCTGGAGGGTCATATCACGGCTGTGACCAGGGGGGCGTTTGCCCAGGTTCGCCTGGTGTGCCAGTTGCGCTCATACTTGGACCGAGATGCCCTACACACAGTCACTCATGCACTAGTCACCTCCCGGATCGACTACTGCAATGCTCTCTACCTGGGGCTGCCCGTGAAGACCACCCGGAGGCTTCAGCTGGCACAGAATGTGGCCGCACGGGTTGTTGCGGGAGGGACCCGATACTCCCATATTACACCACTCCTGAGCGGCTTGCATTGGTTGCCGGTTGCCCTCCGGGTGAGATTCAAGGTGCTGGTGTTAACCTATAAAGCCCTTCATGGTTTAGGCCCAGGTTATTTGTCGGACCACCTGCAACCAGCGTCAACTTCCCATCGCCTGGTGCGCTCTCATAGAGAAGGCCTACTCAGGGTGCCATCGGCTAGACAATGTCGGCTGGCAACTCCCAGGGTTACAGCCTTCTCTGTGAGCACCCCCACCCTTTGGAATCAACTTCCCTTGGGGCTCCGGTTGGCCCCTGACCTTCGCACCTTCCGCCGTGAATTGAAAACCTGGCTATTTATGTCCCCCGGCCTGGACTGATGGGGTAGTATATTTTAATTTTTTTTAAAAAAAAAACTTTCTTGATTTTTATGTATATTCGTTGTTTTTAACGGTCGCTTGGTCGACTGTCGTTGTGAGCCACCCTGAGTCCTTGGAGATAGGGCGGCATACAAATTTTATAAATAAATAAATAAATAAATAAATGTGTGTGAGTGAGGGCCCTTCTCCCAATCACAGCTGGATCTTGCTTCCTCTGTGCATTTCCTAAACACAGAAAGACCAACAGTCTGGAGAGCATGGGGGTTTTGCCAGAGCACAGGACCTTCTGTTAGGGAAGGAAGAAGTGTGTATGTGGGATTCCACCTGGAAAACAGTCTGATTTCACCTCTTTGAGTGACCTCTAGCCGCACCTCTGCCTACTGCTAGCTCCACCGAGCTGTGACCAGTAGGATAGAGAAAGCAAGGGGGGGGGTCGCCAAATGTGGAACCTTGTGTTTAAAAGGAATGGAAGCCGAGTGAATGCCAAGCGAAAGTGAAAAAGGTAATAAAAGGAAATTAAGGGAATCCCGGTGTGTCTAAAAGTACGAAAGCCCAGACGCGGAGATAGTGTGAGGAGGTGCCAGTACTCACTGCTGGGGGCAGCAGGTCCTCCCGGATCCCCTTTTTGGATCCAAAAACCTATGGCGAGTTCCCTAAGAAAGGGGCCCATACTTCGTAAGGGAATCAAAGTCCTTCCCAGAGCCTTTTCTCTGAAAACTGATGGCGGGCCACCCGGCTAAGTCTAAGTGATCCTTCTACCAAAAGGGTCATGGGTAGCGGTAGTTCGCGGGTGGCAGGAACCCCCTGGGAGAATTGCTCGAGGCCTGGGACGCCAGGTGGATGCCCATTTTGAGTGGCATGAATAGGAAACGAGCGGGAAAATTGTGTCAAAAATGGGCTCTGCTAAGAGAGAACACCAGGAGACAAATTTGGCTAAATAAAGGTACTTAAAAGAAAAGGAAAATATATAAATAGGAATGTTGGGGGTTTTGTTTGTCTCTCTGTCTTCTATGCAACCACGTGGTATGTTTAAGATTTGTGCCTTCCCTAATTTAACTGAGATTTATGGTGGGAATGATCAGTGTATGTGTAAATCTGAGTTCTGTTTTCCTCTCTTTGTCCTCCTTGTTTTTATGTGTGTATGTGTAAGTCTTTGTGCACCCTCAAGGTAATTGTAACTGTAAAATGTATCTGATCCCTAGAGACAAGAATTTGAAATTGTTAGAGAGAAAAAAGAAAAAGATTGAAGCAATGAAAAATGTGGGGGGGGGGAGAGAAAAAGAAAGAGCGAGCCTTTGCCCTGTATTTGTCTGGCCAACAAGACAGAGTAAAGAGAACTTTTCATTTTATTTCTATTTTTTCCTCTCCTTCCCTCTCTGTATCTTAATGTAACAACTCAAGTTTATGAGGAAAAGTTTTAAATTCATTTACAAGAAAAATCAGTCTCGCATTTACTGTATGTGTTTAAATGGGTTTACCTGTTCATCTCTTTCCTGAAGCATGTGAATCCAGTTTTTTATCTGTTGTGTCTCCATTTTGTTGAAACTGCATTATCTGTTTAGTAACTGCAATGCTGTTGTGTTGTTTCTTTTCAAACTTTGCCTGCAAGCTATCTACCCCCCACCATCTCTAATCCTGTTACAATGCCTTTCCTGGGAAGATTACCCACAAAGGGGGGAGGGGACCCTGTTCTAATGTCTTTCAGCCCTGCACAGATGACTTTGCAACTGTGGAAGCAGAGCACATGGATCCAGATGCTGCCTCCAGAGGAGACCTTCCATCTGTTTAAGCCAGGAATTAGGTTTGAATCCAGCCTCCACTGAAAGTCATCACAGCAACCAGAGTGAAGCAGACCTTCCCAAGCCTGACTGACCAGCCTTACCACCAAGCATGCTACCCAGCAGACATGAAAGAAAAGACCCTGAGATGTACAAGTAAAGACCAAAAGACTCTTTTCAATCCCCAGAAGACAGATGGAAAGACTATGGAGGGAAGGTGGAAATTCATTGTAAGGTTTTCTTTCTTGTCTCATTTATATTGTAATCCGTTTATTGTAAGAATTGTATTTGGGAGTGGCTGGCACAGCAAGTTATGTACACCTTAGATTTCTATCTGGTGGGGAGGAGAAATATGTCCAAAATGTTTGTATTGCCTGTATTGTAAAAGTAGCTGCATACACATGCACACACAGAGAGACACACCATTCAGAATTAGACTGAAACTATTCCCTTCACTTACCTCCACACAAAGCTTCTCCTAGGTTGATTTTTGCTCTGTAGCACTAAAAGCCCAAGTAGTCATATCTCCCTGCTAATTCCATGGGGGAGGGGGCAATCCCCCTCAGGCAATTTCCTCACTTGAACAGATAGCAGAAAAAGTGATATCCAAAACCCAAGCCCTGACCTTGACTCACAAATGATGCTGCCCAGTTGCCCAATAAAGCATGATATGTTGCGCTGGTGGTCTCATGAGTAGAAGTCCCAGGGCTCATTGTGTGTAACACCAAAAAAAAAAAAAAAAAAGGAAAGAAAGAAAAGAAAAAGGAAAAAAATGCCTGGATTGCACAGACTAACCTCAATTTGGACTCACAAATCCTGGATGCACTAAAGTAAGAGCTAGGGCAGGTTCAATAACCAACCCTTGGAAATGGGCAGCCTGCAATTTAAAGGAAAACCATGGCTGTGAAAAATTTTGGGACATGTGCTTGCTTGAAACCTGACTGGAAGCTCACAGAAAGTAATATCTGAAATCTGAAATTAATTGGCATGGAAAATTGGATACTGTAAAATTCTTACCAGAACTTTTCTCCTGGCTGCTAGACCTTCATGGTTGAAAGCTTTTGGGAGCCACTGAAGGAATCCTTTTCTGTTGCCTCTATTAATGCCTTACCCTTTGTATCAGAACAATTAAAAGCACCCATCAAGTATCCCTGATCTGATCAATTTTAATCTTTTGCCAAGAACCTGTTTCAAAACTCACGTTTTGAAAAAAAAAATAATAGGGATTGTAGGAAGTTAGCACCCACCCCTTTCCTAGAGGAATGAAATATTTTGGGAAATATTAAAAAGGCAGATTATTATGTTTCCCTGGATGAGAAATGGAGAAGCATGTTTTAAAGCAGCTCCCACCTTCTTGCCCCCCCCCCCACCCTTTGTTAATGGGCCATAATCTGCAACACAATAGGGACAGAAACTCACCACATGGCACCTGGGAAGATTACATCAGCCAGCAAGGCTAGCTAAGAACCCCACCCCCTGGGAGTCTGACAACCAATCAGGATACTCTTTCTGGGCCCCAGGAAGTTCAAAGCCAGAGAAAGCATAAAACCCGGGGACTCACTGACTCTCAGCCCCTTTTCTGTTCAGGAACTCAAACCATGTGATCCTGTCCACCATTAAACCATCTTTCCAAGCAGTCTCCATGTTTCCAGTGTCTTTTTCCCCACTTGGAGCAGAACCCAGAAGGATATTTTATTTATTTATTTATTTTATTTTTTATTTAATTTATTTCTTCCAACAATTGTTGGAATTGTTGTTCCAATAATTTATTTCTTCCAACAATTGTTTATTTAATTCTTATTCTCTTTAGCCTAGATTGTAACAGGAATGAAGTGTTAAATTTTTTGACCAAGCATTGAATTCCAGAGTCTGAAATTTAACTCAAATGCATGTAGATACTTTTAAAATATAAAGATATGTAATTCTAGTTGAAAACCAAAAGTAAAATTTCTAAAACATCAAGCAAATACAGGGTACAAAGTCTTACTCTCTTTCAGCTGAATACGACAAAACTTTTAGAATGTAGTGATTTAACTGAAAACTAAATTTTCAATAAGCAGGCTATTAGCACTGAGCTGATCTATGTCTTGCTAAACATTTTTTGTAGTTAAGTTTTTATAAAACACTAGCTGGTAACCTGGTGTTGCCTGGGTATTTATATACTGTATGTCGAAGCCTTTGTCTGACAGGGAGCCATTGAGAGGGCCCTTTCTTCCCCTACTCCCATGCCCATCATCCCTGCCCTCTCCCTTCCCCCTCCCATGCACTCCTCTTTCCCATCCTGTCTACGATCCTGGCACTTTGCCCCAAATCCATCAGGTGCTTCCCCATTGCTCCACTGGAGGGAGAACGTCACGGCTGCCTTTCCAGAGGAAGCTGCGAAGGAACTGACATCACGAACAATTTTTACTCTAGGACGCCGCACTCAACTCTCCTTAATGGCCCAGGCTCTTCCTTCCCCCTCCCATGACATCACAAACAATTGCTGCTCTAGGATGCCAAACTTGCTCTCCTTAACAGCGTTCCACAATTATGCTGGAACACACACACACACACCAGGGGTGTCTTACCCCCACAGTATTTGTTTCCAGATAGTAAGTCATCTGTGTACCAAGTTTGGTTGAAATTGCTCGAGGCGTTCCAGAGTTATGCGGGAACATACATACATACAGCCTTTTTTTATATAGATAGAAGATGTAGTTTTATAAAAATATAGAGAAAGCTTGTAGTAGTAGAATCTTCAACCATAGTTATGATTTCCAGAAGAAACATGGTCCTTTACTTGTAAAAAATTCCAATTAGTTCCAGCCAGCACGGTAATTTTAGCTGAACCACAATTCAAGGTCATAGATCTTACCCTTAGCAGCAATTCATTCAAATGTAGAGAGACAGTAAAAGCTGTCAATGCGAAAGTATTTTAAGACCAGTGGTGGGATTCAGCCAGTTCGCACCCCTTTGGGAGAACCGGTTGTTAACTTTCTGAGCAGTTTGGCAAACTGGTTGTTGGAAGAAATCATTAGGGCAGAGAACCGGTTGTTAAATTACATGAATCCCACCACTGTTTAAGACCCCATTTCCACTGCTTTAGAAAGAAATTTGATGGTTACCCTAATAGACATATGAAGGAGCCATCTGGCATTAAGGATAACATAGCCATCATAAACTGAAAAATTTCAACAGATTTGAAGTAGCAGTTCACTTCTTATCTAAGCCCTATTTTAAACATTCTTTATCAAAAGCCCAAATCTGCCACTTGCCCAACTTTATTTTTTCCCACCCTTTTAAAAAAAGTTTTGGATCTTAAGTATTTAAAATTCCTATCTCTCCCTTCCATATGAAGTGCATTTTTGGATGTGGTGCCTTGCTCTTTTATTTTAAAGATATGTGACGCTTCAACTTCAGAAGCTGTGAACATCAGCAATGTCCATCTACCTTGAGATAACAAGAGAGAAGACTTGATTAGCAGCAGATTAAACCCTCTTCCAAAATAGCTGTATGACACAAAATTCACATTCTAACATGGAAGGTTTAGGTCAGGGATGTCAAACTCACGTCACGGCGGCGTCATGTGATGTATTGGGACTTTTTTCCCCTTCACTAAACCGGGCATAGGCATGGCCAGCATGTGACGCATCTGGCCCATGGGCCGCGAGTTTGACAGCCCTGGTTTAGGTCAATGCTTCCCTTTACATAACGCAGATCTACTTGCAACCTAGAACAAAGAAATTATTTAACCTTCACTCTATTCCATGGGTGTCAAACTTGATCGCGTCACGGGCCGGATCGTGACGTATCACAACGTTTTTTGCCTTTGCGGAGCCAGGGTGGGCGTGGCCTGCATGTGATGTATCCGGCCTGTGGGCCACCGGTTTGACAGGCCTGCTATTCCTTTAAGAACTTGTTTGACTCACTTTTCAGCTTGTTAAGTTACATCAGACACTTTCATGTTTTATCCTAGTTACCTTCTCTAAAGAGGATACATCCAAGCTAACATATTGTATAGACTAATATAATGTTTTTTTCTGATTTAAAAAATCAAAATTGGTTTCCACATCTGTAAATCTACGTGGTTGCTTTTCAATCTGGCTGTTTTTAACAAGGTGGATTTACAGGTGCTGCAGGAGGACAATTTTGATCTTTAAAGGAATCAGAAATTATTTATTTTAGTTGATATGTTATTCACAATACCCTGTACCCTTTCCAAATTTCTTTCCTTGCAGAAAGGAGTTTCCACTGCCACTTATATTCTTAGAAAGATACAAGTAGATTTTTTTTCTTATTTGACCCTAAATTAAACTAAAATCCAAGTCCGTTGGCTTACTATACATTGAAAACCAGTTTTCAGTAAAGGTCACATAATATACTTTAACCATTTTCTTAAATATTCTCAGTCACTAAAACAATATGAAGTAACTTGTGCTGCATAGAAAATAGAGAATTCCCCCATTTCAAGGAGAAACCCTACACATAGCTTTTTAAAAGCCAAATTACAGTGATCTACATAAATGCAAAATATAAAGGGCTACCAAATATTGAATGGGTTGCTTGATTTAGGTGTATTTTGAGGCCAAACAAAAAAAAACCTGATTTTAAGATCTGCCATAAAACACTAAAACAAATTCCACTTGAAAATCCATTTTACATTGAAAGTAGCATTATGCACAATTATTTGAGTGTTCAGAAGTGGAAGATCACCAGGGCCTATAAGATCTCACATACGGGACTTCCGCTGGCTCCGCTGACGACGAGGACGGTCTCCATAGACCGCCAGCCACCCGATCTGTTAAAACCGCCCTGACAGCGTTAAACTGCTGTCCGGCGGTTTGAAAAAACTCTCCTTCGGGCAAAGAAGGAGAGGAGAGTCGGAGGGGGTGGGTAGAGCTCCCCGAAAGTCACTGGATTAATTCCAGGGACTAGGAGGGTGAGAGCTCCCCAGTTCACCCCTCCCATTGCTCCGGATCGCTGGTGCCTCTGTTTAACAGAGCAAGACGTCTGCGTCCAACTCTGCCGGCAAACAGTGAGTTCTAATGATTTTTTAACAAGGCAGACAGAGCTGAAGCAAGAGTGCAAGCTTTTTAAAAGAAACAGAACTTAACTCCGTGAATACATTGTTGCAAACGGAGCTCTCTTGAGCTGGAGGCTTCAGAGGAAGCCTTTGTTATGGGCGGAAGGGAAAGTGAAAGTTAAAAGGAAACTGCTTGTTAAGAGCCCTCTGCCTGAAGAGAAAACTGTTGGGGACTGAGTATAGCTTGAAGAGAGGATTGTTTATTTTGAAAAAACTTTGAAACATACTTTGTAAGACTGTTTACAAGATTTTGTGGCTGCAAAAGGAAAAAACTCTTTTTAAAATAAAATGGCTGCTAAACAATTAAAGCCACCAACTTCAAAAGGGGGAGGAGGTTCCCCTGTAGTGACTCAAAAACAACAACTTCCTGCTGATACACAGTCACAAGACCTTAAAGAATTTATAATGGGTGCCCTGAACAATCAGACAGAAATGATGAAACAATTTTCAGAGGAGTTAAAGAAAATTAAAAGTGTGGTGGAGGAAAAACATGATGAAATAAGAGATGACATTGTTTATGCAGTTTCAGGACTGGCCACTCATATGTTAAAGATTGAGGAGAGAGTACGGGAAATTGATGATGCTAACTTGGAGCTTGCAACTAAAGTAGGAGAGGTTATGATACAAACAGAGAAAGTGGATGATGAAATGGTTTTGTTACAATACAGATCAATGGAATTTGCCCTCAGGATGAGAGGTTTGAAAGAAAAGACTGGTGAAAATTTAAAAGATGTTTGTTCCAATGCTTTAGCAGAGCTGATTTCAGAAAGGCCAGAAGACGTGGCATTTCAAATGGATAAAATTTATAGGGTTAATTCCTGGCTGGCAAAACAAAAGCAGCTACCAAGAGATGTGGTGATTTATTTCACAACAAGGAGAATTAGAAATGACATTCTGCAAGCTTCTTATAGAAACAAGATTAAAGTGGATGGACAAGAGCTGGTGGTCCTGAAAGAGCTTCCTCCTAAAATGTTAAGAGATAGAAAGCAGTTTGGTTTTTTGGTGAATGAACTAAGAAATCAGCAGCTCCAGTACAGATGGGATGTCCCCTTTGGGATAATAGTGACATATGCTGGGCAAAGACATCGTTTAAACACAGTTGGCAAGGCAAAAGATTTTTATGTCAATGTTTTAAAGGCTGGAAGGCCACCCTCACCAGGGGGCGCTAGAAAGCAATTGGAAACGACACAACAAGAGAAAGATGGAGGGCAACCACAAACTTACGCTCAAGCTCTAGCTGGAGGAGCCAATTTGGAAGAAGATTTACTGCTGAGTGGGGGTCCACCACCAACCCTTGAGTCATTAACGATGATACAGCTGCCAAAAGATCAACGACTGACAAGAGCTACTTACAAACAACATCTGGCACGACAGCCTCAAGATTCAACCCAACAAGTTCAAAAAACACAAGCAGTGGGAGGAGCTAGGCCGAAGTATAATATGGCGGAGGAGGTTCAGCTGATGCTCTCAAAGCTTGGGGCGCCAAGAGATGGCAAATAAATTCTTATCTTGGAATGTCAATGGTTTAAATTCTCCACAAAAAAGAAAGAGAATATTTCACTACTTGAAGCAATTTCAGAATGATGTTATTTGTTTGCAAGAAACGCATATTAAATCTTCAGATCAAAAGTATTTGATAAATTCGAAATTAGGTACACATTTTGTGGCATCAGCACCAGAGAAGAAAAATGGCCTAGTTATATACATTAAAAGAGGTTTAGTGGCTAATTTAATTGAGGCTGATACTCAAGGTAGATATATTGCAATTGAATTAACAACACAGAATGGGAAGCTGCTTGTAATTGGAGTATACGCACCTAATCAACAACAAGATAAATTTTATAAATTTTTACATACTAAAATATTACAATGGGATTATAGATCTTTACTTCTAATGGGTGATTGGAATGGGGTAATAAATACCCAGAAAGATAAAAAAAGTCTATCTAAGATATCCATGCATGCTAAGTTGCCTAAATCTTTTTTTGATATTCTGGAGGATATGGAGCTCAGAGATATTTGGAGAGAAAGGAATGTATCAGAAAGTGATTTTACTTTTTTTTCAGATAGGCATCAATCTTTCTCTAGGATTGATTTTATATTAACTACAAATGATCTTTTTTCTAGGGTGAAGAACACGAAGATATGTCCAAGATCTTTAACTGATCATAGCCCGGTTTGGGTGGAATTAGAGCAGGAAAGAGGGGAAAGGAGGTCTTGGAGGTTAAATGAGAATTTATTTAGATATGAAGATAACTTGTCTGAGCTTAAAAAACAAATGAAAGAATTTTTTGTTAACAATATGAATAAAGGAACCTCGATGGAGATGGTATGGGATGCGAGTAAGGCATATATGAGAGGAACATTAATTTTTTTGAACAATAAATATAGACTAAAACAACAAAACAGACGGAAAGAGATAGAGGAGGAAATTAAAAAGAAAGAACAATCGCTTATAACTAACCCGGGAGATAAAAAGGCAAAAGATATGATTAATATTTTAAGAGAGCAATTTAATATGTTATTGGCTGGGCAAGTAGCAACTAGCATACAATATGCCAGACATAATACATTTTGTAATGCTAATAAACCTGGGAGATGGTTGGCTTATACGATCAGGAAAAAACAAAAATCACGTGTTATAGATAAGATAGAATTTAGAGGTAAAGAAATTTATCAACAGAATTTAATAAAAAAGGCTTTTTTGGAGTTTTATACAAAGTTATATGCTAAAGATGTGATTCAAGATGTTGATATTGATAGATATTTAAAGATGGAGATTCCTGAATTAACATTGGAACAGAGAGAGAGATTGAATCAGCCAATAACGTCCGAGGAAATTGTTGGGGCAATTAAACAATTAAAAATAGGTAAGGCTCCAGGAACAGATGGATTAACAGCTGTCTATTATAAACATTTACAATCTGAAATGTTAGAACCACTCAAAATCTTATTTAATAAAATACAAGTAGGAGGAGGAGTACCACCTTCCTGGAAAACAGCTTTTGTCTCACTAATTCCAAAAGAGGACCAAAACTCCATTAAACCTGAGAACTTCAGGCCAATTTCACTTCTGAATACTGATTATAAGATTTTTGCTAAGATATTGGCTAATAGATTAATGCCAGTTATGCAACAAATAATTCATAATGATCAATCAGGGTTTATAAAAGGGAGACAAATGAGATATAATGTTAGACAAATCGTAAACTTACTGGAATACTTGGAAAAAAATAATCAAGTCCCTGCAGCGTTTATATTTTTGGATGCAGAGAAGGCATTTGATCGTTTGAACTGGCAATTTTTGTTTAAAATAATAGAGAAAATGCATTTTGGGGAATATTTTACACAATCAATTAGAGCGATATATCAGCAGCAAACAGCACAAATTATAGTTAATGGAGGTTTAACAGAGGCTTTTAAAATTGAGAGAGGAACAAGGCAGGGGTGTCCTCTGTCCCCACTATTATTTATTTTGACTTTGGAGGTATTATTGAACAAGATACGGGACTCAGAAAAACTGAAGGGTATTGTAATTAGACAACAAGATTATAGATTAAGAGCATTTGCAGATGATTTGGTTATTACCTTATCCCAACCTATAGAGTCGGTTCCATATATATTGGATATAATCGATCAATACGGGAAAGTATCAGGATTTAAAGTTAACCCACATAAGACAAAGATGATAGTTAAAAATATGACTATACTGGAAAGAGATAAACTGGCGAGATTAACAGATTTTGAAATAGTTAAAAAGGTTAAATATCTAGGGGTATACATAGCAGCTTCAAATACAAAATTATACAAAAACAATTATGAGGTCCTTTGGCAGAAGGTACAGAAGGATATGGAAAATTGGAAAAAATTACAGTTGTCTTTATTGGGAAGAATTGCAGCAATTAAAATGAATGTCTTACCTAGATTTTTATTTTTGTTCCAAATGTTACCTGTGCTTAAGAAAGATGAGAATTTGAGAGAATGGCAGAAAGGTGTTAATACTTTTATTTGGGCTGGGAAAAAACCCAGAATAAAAATGAAAATTATGCAAGATACACGTGAAAGAGGGGGTCTCAAAATGCCTAATTTAAGATTATATTATGAAGCAGCGGTTTTATCACAAATTAGTGATTGGTTTAATTTAACTGAGGGGAGAATTTTGAATTTAGAAGGTCATGATTTGTTATATGGATGGCATGCCTATTTGTTATATGACAAAAAAGTGGATAAAGTATTTAAGGCTCATATATTAAGAAATGCTTTGTTGAGGGTTTGGAAAAAATATCAATATAAGTTAAATTATAAGATACCTGTATGGGCAAATCCTAGACATGCAATAGAAAATATAAGTATAGAACAAAAACAGGAGGTGATTAACTATAAAGAGCTTCTTATTATTGAAAGGGGGGTAATGTATTTGAAATCTTTAGATACACTGAGAGAAGAAGGTATAATTTACACATGGTTTCAGTACGGTCAACTTCAAGCTAGATGGAAGGAAGATCAAAAAACTGGCTTTGTGCAAAATGAGGAGAATTTGGTAAAACAAATTAGAGATCAAAAACAAATGCATATTAAAAGGTTGTATAATGCTTTATTGGAAATAGATTCTGAGACGGAATTGGTTAAAGATTGTATGATTAAATGGGCACAAAATTTTCAAGAGCCAGTAATGATGGAGACTTGGGAAAAGATTTGGATTAGAAATGTGAAATTTACACAAGCACAAAATTTAAGAGAAAACTTTTATAAAATGTTCTATAGATGGCACTTAGATCCCAAAAAATTATCATGTATGTATCCTAATGTGCAAGCTAAATGTTGGAGATGTGATTGTGATGATGCAACTTATTATCATATATGGTGGACTTGTAGAAAAATCAAAGCATTTTGGATAAAGATTTGGTGGGTGATGCAGAATATTTTTAAAAAGAGACTGAAATTTACTCCACAGTTGTTCTTAATGGGTATAACTACGGACTGTACAGTTGCAGAGACTAAATTGATTTTGAACTTGATAACAGCAGCAAGATTGTTGGTAGCACAACACTGGAAGAAGGACTATTTGCCTACTATTGATGATTGGATATTGAAAGTAACTAATTTAGCTGAAATGGCTAAAATTTCAGCATATCTGAAGGATCACACACAAGAAAGGTATATACAGGACTGGAGAAGATGGATTGATTATATACAAAATAAGTATCAGACCAAAAAATATCAAATAGCTTATGAATGATTTCTTTTATTTGTATAAGCGCTATATAAGTGATATTAGAAGTATTATGTTTAAGAAATAAGATTTTATATATGGGGGGTTAAGAATTTTTTTTTAGGGGGTGTTAGTTTGATGAATGGTTATGCAATTTAGTTCATTGTTAAAGGTTAATAGAAATACCTTGTGTTCTGCTCTGGGAAGTCGGGGAGGGGGAGGGGGTTGGGAGGGAGGGTTGTGGGGAAATTGTGTTTGTTAAAACTTTTTCAATAAAAAAAAAAAAAAAAGATCTCACATACTTCACCCTTATTTAGACAATGGTCTTACATGCATCAGAACCTAATATAGTTCAGCAGGCTAAGGACTATGAGCCAAATTTAGGCACCTAAAAGAAAAGCTAGCTCTCCCAGTTCCTAATTTTAAGCGAAGAGAAGACTTCAAAGGGATTGTAAAATGTTTGCTAGAATGCTATTTTGATCCTCAACCTGCCGCTTCTGATTAGGTTCTCAAAAAGCACCCCTTCCCCAAAAAAGTATGACCATGGACCAGTAGTTAAAAACTTAATTATTCAGAGGAAGAATCAATCTCAGGATTCTATTTGTATAAAAAACAAACCAAATTAAAAAGCAAAATCTTCAGAATGGACCAGTTCAAGAAGCCAATGAAAGAAGTGAACCAAAATCTAGAAGCTGTAGTTAATGGACCAGTCAGGACAGTAAGGGAAAAGAGAGCAGTGCTTGCCTATTATTGAATACTGCAATTGCAACAGCCATATCAATGGAGTAGAAAGAGTACTTCCAAATTCATACAAAACTATAAAGCTTTGAAAAGCATTGCTCTGGTCAGGGTAAAAGTGGAATGTGGTAGCGGAAAAAATAATTCCAATCTGACCATAAATTTTGTACACTCTGCCAAGAGAGATAGGAAACTGAGGTATGCTGCAAAAGAGTCATGGCCCTAAAGTTGATGACATTACCCAGAAATTGAAATCAGGACTCCTCAACTTCAACCCAAATCCAGTTTCAAGGCTCCTGATTATCCTTTTGGCAGGTAAAGAAAAACTAAACTATGTAGCAGAGTTTAATATTCTGGTGTCTGACAAGCCCTTTTAAAAATCAGAAAGCATTGCATGGTGTATGAAAGAGACCTGGAGAAAAAGTAAGTAACTGCCTCTAAAAAGCAGAGAAATTGCACTCAGTTCCAACATCTTCTACTAAGACCATCTCTCTTTTCCCAGTGTCCATTTCATCTTCAATGCAAATTTAAAAAAGAGAACCAACTAATAGGGTTCTTCCTACTATCATCAAAACTACCTCAAGAACAGCTCTGATGATAAAAAGTCCTACAGCAAACAAAAATAAGAGTTGGGGATGGGGTGGGAATCTTCACTAGTACAGTGGATTATTTCTCTGATTGTATCTTATTAGAGATCAAGATGGTTTTTAACCAAATTATGTTTGCCTGTTGTCATTTGGAAGAATAGTTGAACTGCACAAACTGACCTAAGAATCTCAAGTGGTAGAAATTCATTACTTTAGACTCAGAAGTATACAAATCCTAGACAAGTTGATCCATGAATAATCAACCAATAGGAAACTACTGTATTAACCCCACAGGGGAAAAAATGCAGCCTCTTTTAAATAAATTATGTCCAGAAGATGTCCTTTCTTATGTACTTCAGCCCTTGTAGAACAATGAGAACAGTGGCTCACATCTTATACGTCACCCACTTCTCAGTCAGCAGGTTTTCTGTGGAAGGAGTGAATCCAAACATGATGTGGTCATTCCTTTGGACAGGCATAGTTGGCAATCCAATGAAGATCAGCCACTACTCCCCAGTGAAGATAGAGTATACTGACCACCACCAGCACATGCATAATCTGATGGCTGTTGAACCAATAGTCAAAATAACCTGGCTTCCAGCGCTCAGGCACTCGTGAGATGTTGATGACGCCCCCAAGAAAGGCCAGACCGTCCATAATGAGGTATGAATGCAGAGAGGTGGGATGGCCTGTGCCTAATCCCACCCACCGCAAATAGAAGAAGAAGAAGCGGAATAGAGCCTGCCAGGCAAAGGCTCGTAAGCGCCGGACACTGGAACGAGCAGTCACTGCACAAAAGATACCATAGCTTGACAAGCCTGTGTAGGCCAGCAGGGCAGTAGAACGAAGAAGTGGGGAGCAGGCCAGCGTGCAGTAGATGATTGGTAGAGCACCTGTGTGGAAAGAGACAGTCAGTCCACCAAGAAATTAAGGATAAAAACAATGGCAATCAGTTTACATCAGGGCTGTCAAACTCTCGGCCCGCGGGCTGGATGCGTAACGTGCTGGCCATGCCAATGCCCGGTTTAGCAAAGGGGAAAAAAGTCCTGCTACGTCATGTGACGGCACCGTGACGACGTAAGTTTGACACCCCTGGCTTACATGGTCAGTCACTACAGGTAGTCTCCAACCACAATGGAGACTGGAATTTTGTAAATCACTGCTGCATAAATCAAGGCATCATGTGACCAGACTCAATTTTACAACCTTTTTTTACAGCTGTTATAAAGCAAGTCAATGCAGAGGTTAAACCAATAACCACATGGTCATTAAACAAATTCCAGCATATCCAGTGGGCATTGTTTGCTGTTTTCTGCTGGAAAATGGCAAAAAATGTTGCAAATTGTGATCACATGACTGCAGGACATTGCAACCAGTCACAAATACTTGGTTGCCAAGCGCCTGAAATGCAATCATATGACCTCATAAAAATACATGTAGGAGTCATAACTTTGATAAATGGGTCATCGCTTTTTTTTAAAGTCTATTGTAAACAGTTGTTAAGCAAGGACTACATGTAGCACTCTTGAAATATTTCAGCTATCCTTCAGATTCTCTAAGAACAGTCTTGTATTTACAACAATAGAAAGCCCCTTTTTCTCCAAATAATCTTTAAAAAGGATCATTCACTGAAAATATGTTTTTCATTGTTTTAAATTCAGTTTCTTTTAAGTCAGCATGAGTATTTCCTTTCCAAGCATAACCAGAACTGCTCAATTCTACACCCCTCTTACCTCTTCTTCATTCTTGAGCTTTTTTCCAAGATGGCTTCTGCCATCACATAAAGATTGGCTCTTCAGTACCCAAAGCCAACACAATTTGGCTCATATACCCTCTATGCAACCTGCTCCCAGCTCAAAAAATACCACTTTCAGCCCTCTTGTGTTCTCAGTACGCATTGCAACTTTGTCCCTTTTTTGCTCCTCTAATCCAGTAAATCATCCATGGATAACAAGGGAGCACTTTAACTCACCCAAAGTGTTGACCATGCAAACCCCACACATATCCAGGGTGAGCAAGGTATGGTAAACAGCAGGGCCTCCCTCATGATTCATGAAGAGATGGTAAAGCACGCTGCCCAGCTGTGGAAAAATGCAAGCCAAATAGTGCACGACTCCCAGCCAGGATTCTGAAAGTTGAGCCCATGGAATGGTCAGCGGCAGCACGAAGAGAAACCCCAGCAGAGGGATACCTGAAAGAAGAGGAAAGAAACAACTGAGAAAGTCCAATTAGGGATAGTACCAGAGAGCCCTGCCTCTTTTTGCAATCCTATCAGCATTTCCTGCATCGTATCCCACCCATAACAGGTTTGCCCCAAGCAACATCCTTTTGTTTTGTTTTGTTTTTTAATTTGATTTATATGCCGCCCTTCTCCGGAGACTCAGGGCGGCTTACAATGCGCTAAGCAATAGCCTTCATCCTTTTTGTATATTTATACAAAGTCAGCTTATTGCCCCCACAACTGGGTCCTCAATTTACCTACCTTAGAAAGAATGGAAGGCTGAGTCAACCTTGAGCCTGGCGAGATTCGAACCTGCAGTAATTGCAGGCAGCTGGTTTTAATAACAGGGTGCTTTAGACCACTGTACTACCAAGGCTTGTTCATCAGCTGTCACAGAGCAATGATGAAAGAAATTTCATGGACCCAGAAATTGCACCAAAACATTTTTGTGTAGGGACACTCAACCTATGGGCCCTCCTTTTAAGAGGTATTTTTGGTTTAGTACAGACTTTCCTAATCCTTCCACAGCTTGGTGACTTCCTAATGCGTTGGAATTGATTGCAGGTTGGGAATTGAGGTTGAAATCAGAGGTGGTCTGCAGCCAGTTTGGACCAGTTTGGGCAAACCTGTTAAATTTTTGCGCAGTTTGGAGAACCGGCTAATCGCACCACTGGCTGGCCCCGCCCCGCCCACCCTGCCCCTCCCAGTCACTCCTTATCTCGCCTCACTGGCCTTGGCCGCAGCATAGCAGCTGCTGTTCTCTGGCTCCCTCGCTCGCTAGCTCGCTTGCCTCGACCATGTGGCCCCCGCGGCCCAGCCCACTTACCTGCCTTCGCCTCGGCCTCCCAAATGGCCCAGCTATCTGCCGAGCCTTCCTTCACCATTCTCCACTGCCTCCCATGCGGCCCAGCTACCTGCCTGTCTGGTGAGCCTTCCTTTGCCTGTTTGCCGGCACAAATGGCCTGTTACAGGGTCTTCCTAGGGCTCCCCCGGCCTGTTACAGGCCGAAATGGTCAGTCCCCGCCCTGGCCCTGATCCACCCTCCCCACCCCATTTCCCATGGCTTTATGGCAGTGGTGGGATCCTCCCGGTTTAACAACCTGTTTGGTGATTGCGCGCTTCGCGCACCTGACGCACACCTGACGTACCTATCCACACATGCGCAGTTTGAAGAAATCTTCACTTCCACGTTTCTTCAGAGGAGAAACACAGCTGAGGCACAGCAATCTGTTCTGCTGCGCAAATCAGCTGAGAAGATAAAGGTAGGAAAATAGCGCGGGCGGGCGGGCCCATCTGATCATCGGGGCAAACCGGTTCACTCCCAGCTGGTCGTCAGAGCTACCGGTTCACTCGAACTGGTCTGAACCGGTAGAATCCCACCCTTGCTTTATGGTACTTACTTTTCTAAGAACTGCAGAAGAGGCTGACCCACATAGCAGAGAAGCCAATGTCTTTTATTCAGAAGCCAGTGAAGCTGTAAGAATGTGAGATGTAAGGAAAACAGCTTTCCCCATCTGAATAAAAGACTTCGGCTTCTCTGCCATGAGGGCCTGCAGGCTCAGTTTTTACCCAGTCTGGTCAGGTTTAGTTTGGGCCCAGTCTGCATTCTGCTGACTGGCTAGTTTGAATGAGCAGCTTCAGGGATTGGGGCGTGGCAGCCAATCAACAAGGGCCTTGCAGTTCGGCCCGATGAGACAAAGGAAGCAACCTCCCCTTTTATTGGCTGCTGATGTTGCTGCCTCAATCCCTGAAGCAGGAGGCTGCTGTGGCCCAGTCCAGGCCTAGGCCTGCTGGCCACCTGGCCCCAGCCGAAGTCTTTTACTCAGAAGCTGGTGAAAATGTTTTCCTTAGATTTCACGTTCTTACAGCTTCACCATCGTCTGAATAAAACACTTTGGCTTCTCTGCCAGTGGGTCAGCCTCTTCTGGACCTCTGGAGGTCTTCAAAAAGTAAGCTCTTCAAAAAGTAAGTAATAAAATAAATGGCATGATTAACATTTCCATTATTTTCAGTGGGAAGTAAAGGTAATTAAGTTAGCATGAATGTAACCTATTAAGGTTATGTTTAAAAATATAAAAGAACTATATGTTAAAAATGTCCTTGATTTGCAACTAAATCATTTATGTCTATCCTTTGATTTTTGCAACAAATTATACATTTTTGTTTTGATAAAAGCAAAGTGAATATTCATTGAGAATCAATCTGTTTCTTCAGAGTAGTTCCTCTCTCACCATCCTCTAAAGCTCTACTCCTTAACTGATTTTTCTTAATAATTTGTCTATTTAGAACAACATAAAGGAAGCAGAAAAAAAGGCAACAGAATTCCTAAGGGAGCAAAATCACTACAGCTATATTGAGACCCTACAGTGGTCTCTAAAGTGGTCTTATTACCACAGTAAAAAGCTAGTACAATGACTTTAAAATACAGCTATTACTGTTTCCAAATATATATATACCGGTACTTGCTAAAACTTTAGAAGGTACCTGTGTTAACAGATAGCTGCTTCCATTAGCAGAAGAACAGCTTTCAATATAGGGAGGAATAATCAAAAATCCAGCAAGTTTTTATATTTGCTTGAGAGCCTGTGAGAAACCTTTTGCTAATGTTAGAATGCGACTTCACTGAACAACTAATGTAGTTTTGTCTTCTTGTAGTTCTTGAAATCCATGTCACAGAATTCAATGTTTCAAAGGTATTCATATCATTTTAGCCATTTTTGACACAAGATTGCCAGATTTAAAAAATCTGAGTGTTTAAACATTTCATGGAAAAGTCTTTTTATAATGCTACTATCAAGCATTGTACATTAGGATTGTCAAATTTCTTGTTTCTGATCAGATTGCATTTCACAATGCTTCAAGTGTATAAGGGCTTATTTCGTTATATTAACAGAATAGATCTTAGTAAAAATTATACCTTTATAGCAAAAAAAAGTAAGTAATCCGTGGGAAATAGGGTGGGGAGGAGTAAGTGAAATCTGAGATGCTAGCAAAGCAGGCCCAGTCTGTGGAGACCTAGCAGATGGGGTGGGAGAAGCAATTGTGGAGACCCCAGTGGAGCATGAGGTATCTCAGTGGATTGGGGGAAGCCTTGGATGGTCTGCTCCAGCACTAGGCCCCACATGCTGTTCCCCAGCCTCAGATACCTCATGTGCATTTAAAGACCTGCACATTCGATTAACAAATGCATTGGGGAAAGCAGGGAGTGATCACGTTCATTTAACATGATTCAATCAAACAGATCCCCAGATTACAAATGTAATTGGCAGGCTCTATTACATTTGTAACTGGAAGATTACCTGTATAATGAGAGTGAGGGAGGGTCTCAGGGAAGTCCTACCTTAGCACCACACAAGTCCCGTGTCACGCCTACCCTGGTCACGCCCACCCAGCCAATCATTAGGGCAGAGAACCGGTTGTTAAAAAAATTGCAGCCCACCACTGGTTGAAATCCCAATATATCTGAAAGATACCAGACTGGGGGAAGCTGGTTTATTGATTTCCTCTTGGTTTTTTTTGTGAATGATACACTGGAGATTTCTCAGAAGAAAGCACAAATACAAAGAGAAAAGGTTAGAATTAAAAAATACTTGCAGATGTCCAAGTTTGTGATCTACTTAATCTGCACTATTAAAACTTTTCTTAGGTTCTCTGAGCAGACGTACAGATGTACCATTATATCTCTGTTTCTCAATGTTGGCAAATTTAAGATGTATGGACTTCAGCTTCCAGAGTTCCCCAGCCAGATTTGCAGTTTAAACTTACCAACATCGAGAAACACTATCATATCTCTTTGGTTGATTTCCAGACCTCCTTTTCGGGGGAGGAGACACCATAAATTGTCTACTTATGACAATTGAGTCCAACATTTCTGTTGCTAACCAAGACAGTTGTTAAGTGAGTTGTGGCCCATTTTACAACTTTTCTTGCCACAGTTGTTAAGTGAATCACTGCAGTTTTTAAGTTAGTAATATGGTTGTAAAGTGAATCTGGTTCCCCAGTGACTTTGCTTGTCAGAAAGTCACAAAAGGTGAATACATGACCCCAGGACACTGCAACTGTCATAAATAAATGCCAGTTGCCAAGTGTCTGAATTTTGATAATGTGACTACAGGGATGCTGCAAGGGTTATAACTGAAAAACAATCATAAGTCACCTTTTTTCAGTGCCGCTGTAACTTTTTTTTCATTAAAAAGTTTTTTTTATTTTATAAACAAACAAACAATACATAATCAATCATTATATCTTCTGAATACATCTTTTAAGTCTTCTTTTTGCTCCTCCAATATTTATCATATCTTGATATTGTAAACAAACAAATAATACATAATCCATCATTCAATATGTCTTCTGAGTACATCTTTTAAATCTTTTTTACTCCTCCAATATTTATCATATCTTAATATTGTCATTCCCTTTATTATAACGTTTCCCCCATTTTTCTTACTTCTCTATTAATACTTTAATCTATCTTTTAATTATATTAAAAATTAGACAACCATTATATCCCCACACAACCTTCAACCCCCCCTCCCCACCCCCACCCCCGACTTCCTAGAGCAAAAACAGGGTATAGCATTAAACTAAACATAAGCTAAAATATACTAACTTTCTACAAAATTCAAAACTCCCTCGCCCTCTTTAACTCTTTTAAAAATTGTTCATCAGCCTCCCTTTTAAAATTCTAATTTAAACATTTTAAAACTTTCTTTAAAGCATATCTCTTTAAGAAAAAGGAAAAAAAAGAAAATATTATTTTGCATCCAATTTTAAATTAACCATTTTAGTACTTCATTAAGTTCTTTTTTCTTTTTCTTTTTTCTTTCTCTCTCTCAAAAAAAATACTTCAATAAATATTCTTCAGAATATAACCTTAAAGATACTATTAAGCCATTGAGTTTAGTTATTTCTAACTCTTAAATTCATTCTTCAAAATATCAATTTCAAAACTTTCAGAAAACTATCCATTAACTTTAAAGTTAACCATTTTAATACCAGTCGTTTTTTTAAAAAGCTATCCACTTTTAGTTAAACATTTTTACTTAAACTTAAAAAAAAGAAAAAAGGTGCTAATTTCAATAAACTTTTCAAATTTATTATTAAGATCCTCCCCAAAAGAAATTAATCTTCAATTCTTCCTTTCTTTCTATATTTTTTCCAATCCTTCTCCTTCAATAATACTTTCTCCTTCAACATTACTCCTCCCCCTGCTTTTATTTTCGAAATTTTTGAATGTAGATTTGAGACTGATGCATCTTTGAAAATCGCTCTCTCCTTAAAGTTATCTCCTTCATTTTGAAACCTCCATTTCTACTCTTCCTGCTTGTATAATCAGTCACTTCCTCCCTTAAAAATTGATTCTGTCTATAAAACCAAGAATTGTCACGATAAAGTTTATCAGTCTGCAGGAAAGAGTCTATTTGCTGCTTTTCAGTTAACTGCATAGAAGCCTCTGCCAAAACCTCTGTTTTCAATGTGGTAACTTCCATCGTGTTCCTGACAGCCTCTTTTCCCTGCTCCAAAGACAAATTAGTTTGATTTTCTTTCTCTTTTCCAGCCAGCAAATCATTTTTGTTCTCCAGATTATAATTTTGAATAGTCCTTTCAATTGATTCCAGTATAGCAGAAGTATAGAGATTTAAAAGTTCTTGTAAAACCTCTACAGTCACAACTTGTGAATTTGCTGGCTCATATAGTAATGATCCTCCATCCTTGATGTCAGCCATATTTCAATTCCCAGTTTAAGTTTATTCAGCTATCAGGTCAATAAATCCAATAGTTTTCACACCATTTTAGAAGTATAAAGTAGTTGAGGTCAATACCATAGTTTTTTTCATTTCACTAGCACTTTAAATCTTTTTCTTGCCACGTAATCCGGTAGCTTTTACAATGTTGCAGCTTTAACGATCACTTTCACTTGAAAGTTTCATTTTAAACGCCCTTAAGCGCCATCTTTTTCCCTTTTCTTTTAAACAGAGTTAAAGTTTAATACTTGCATTTTCTGTTCTCCTGATTTGCTCTGCCAGCATCCAGATTCAAATTTTCTCATAGTCCTTAAAATTGCACTGCTGGTGTGGTCGCGACCCCTTGTTCTGCACAGAGCAGAATCGTCCTGGATCCGGAGCACTGAAGGGCTTTCAGGGAGCTCTCACCCTGCAAACCCCAGGCTTAAAAAAAAAAGCCTGGGGGTCTAGGGGAGCTCTACCCAGACCCTTCTGCTCTTCTCTCCCCCTTTCTCCCTGGGGGAGAGTTTCGAGCCGCTAGAACAGCTGATTTTCGCTGTTCTAGCGGCAAACGGAATCACGGGGCTGGAGCTCCTAAAGGAGCATCCGTTCGGGGAATGCGGAGCCACCGGAAGTCCCAGTGCCGCTGTAACTTTGAATGGTTACTAAACAAATGGCTGTAAGTCGAGGACTTACTCTGTGCATTAGCTATCCAGCTATCCCGGTTCTGGCATAAAGTAGTTGCAGGGAAGGATCTCTAGAAGTGCTATCAGAATGGCATATGCAGTCTACTTTCCTTTAAGCTCTCAGAGCAGAGATACAGATGTTACATTACTTCATATCCCTCCATACAGCATTTTACACGACTTCCCCATTCTGAAACCACTTCCCCATATTCCTTCCTGCAATCACCGAGTGCTGGAACCTGAATAGCTTCTTAAGATTCTGGAGTAAAGTTTTTCTTGGAACCATGTGGAGTGTTGCCGTGAAATACACCTGTTCCTGACAAAAGCCGCTCCCCATGGCTTCTCCTTAAATGCTACTCTCCAGGAGATCCTCATGAGGAGGGGCAGGGCACCCTCCTCCCAAGTAGTCAGGTCGCCCTGTGCTGACTCTGCCTCCTCTCCATTCTCCACACTTGGGGATTGGGCGGGGAAAGCATTTGCTTGTCTCCGGAGCTCTTCTGCTCCTCTGCTCTGCTGCCTGCCCTTTCCATCTCCTCCCCCCCTTCCTCAGACCGCCTGCGCCCTCTCTTCCTCCCTGCCTACTCTTCCGAGGCCCAAGGGACTGCCTTGTCCTCAGGTCGTTCCTTATGGGCCATAGGGGCTGTGCCCAACCCCTCCATCAGCCCTGACTCCATCTCTTCCTCCTCCTCAGACCCAGGCTCCAACAGGTCCATCTCTCCATAAGCAACTCTAGGCATCTTATAATCATTCAATTAAAACACAGTATAAAACATTAAAAAATAAATAGGGATGTTAAATTTAAATTTAAATTTAAGTTAAAGCAGGGGTGTCAAACTTGATTTCATTGAGGGCTGCATCAGGGTTGTGTTTGACCTCAGGGGGCTGGGGTGGGTGTGGCCAGGGTGGGATGGCCAGCATGACGTCACTTGTGTTGGGGGTGAAAATGGGCTCCTGAGCTCTGTTTTCGGATGCGATGGCCTCCTGCAATCCTCTGCCAGCAAAAACGGAGCTCGGGAGGGCCGCGTGTGGCCCTCCCAAGCTCCTTTTTTGCTGGCAGACGCACCGCAGTCCGGTCCTTCGCTATTTCCAGGGCGGCCCCATGGGCCAGATCTAAGCACCCCGCAGGCCAGGTCCGGCCCCCGGGCCTTGAGTTTGATACCCTTGAGTTAAAGTAAAGTTGACCAGGATGGAGAGGCAGGGAGCAAAGGGGGGACGGGGGAGAGTAATATTTAGAAAGAAAACCTTGAGTCTCTTAAAACATCCTGAGTGCTACTTCCATCATGAAAAGGCTCACCAAGAACGGATAACTTTGGTAGAGTACATTACTTTATCTTGATAATGCAAAGAGAAAACACCACTTTTAAATCTGGCCAAAGCTCCATTCACAAAAGGAGAGGCAAAGTTTTATTACAAACATTCCTCTAAATTTGACACTATCTAAATCAGTGGTTCTTAGCCTGTGGTCTGGGGGGCTGCAATGTCATCAGAGGAGCTTGAAGAAATGTTATGATTTAAATCTTATGTCTTGGAGGTCTGTGGCCTTTGTTCGTGGCCACAAAAAGTATTTAAATGGGGTCTGTGTTGAAGAAAAGATTGAGAACCACTGGTCTAAACAGTCCCCCAAACTTGGGCTCTCCTACAACCCCCATAATACAAAGCAGCACATCTCTGACTGTGACAATCAGAACTACAGGCAACCACATCTTCCAGGTTAAGGAAAATTGACATAACTTTTCCTGCCTGAGCTAAACATTGGAATGTGGATATTTTACGTCCAAAGCACATACAGGTAGTCCTCAGTTTACAACAATTTGGTTAATGATTGTTCTAAGTTATAATGGTACTGAAAAAAAGTGACTTATGACCATTTTTCACACTTACGACCGTTGCAGCATCCCCATGGTAATGTAATCAAAATTCAGGCGCTTGGCATTTATGATATCAATATCGTCATATCAATATTTATGACGGCTGCAGTGTCCCAGGGTCATGTGATCCCCTTTTGCTTGCTGAGGTGGATGGGGCATACATAAGTCATTTTAAAAACTCTTTATGGGCTAAACAGAAAGCTAACCACTGTCTCATGAGCACTAGAAGAGAGTAAAACTTCCATCCTTCCTCCAGTGAACTTGTAAGAAAAATTAGATTTCCCAAAGGTAAGGGAAAACAGTGTGGCTCTGCCACAATATAGGCTGAGTTCAGGCTGAGCAACTGAGGGCTATGTGCAGGATACACAGGACTCTTACAAGCTGATGATGATCTAGATTCTGATTGAAGGAGCAGCAGAAAGAAGAGACAATGATGAAAACAACAATAAATGGGCTGTGTGTGAGTGTAAATGCACATGTACAGTACATACATAAACATGTGCAAAAGGCATTATACAAGGCCAACACTTTTGTGCTTAAACACCCAAAACACCTTTGCAAGAGTTCATATCGGCTTCTCCTTGCCACCTACACGGTCAGCTGCTAAAGTGTAAACCACTTAGATCAGAAACTACTATTTCAACATATCTGGGATAGGATGTATCTTCCTTCCCATGGGACCTGTGACATGGGTCCTCTGGCTGGAAAGAAGCAGGAGGGAGGGAGAAAGGAAGGAAGAGAGAAAAGAGCTGAGCCTATAATAGGATCACCATTAGCTATTTGGAAAGAAAGAGATAGCAAGATAAATAGAAAGTGGATAATTGTTTCATAACTTGGGAGTATTTCAAGATGACCGCAGGAAAAGAGTGCAGGACTTAGTGGTAAACCTTCCCTGTGGCAGGACAAAGTTAAGAGTAATTATGGTTCCAAAGTTACAAAAGAATTGAGAATAATTGTCATAATTTGGGGTTCTCAAAAGATATAGTCTTGACAATGTAATCTGATGAGCTGTTTCTGCAAGCTGCAAAAAGGGGGGTGACGAAAAGGGATTCCCTGTCCCCAGTTTACTTATTTTTTAAAAGGATATTGCACAAAATCTACACTGACTAAATCTAACAATGGTTTTAGCTAACCCCAGACTGGTATCCTCCAAAACCACAATTCTCTTAATTTGTAAGGGAATTCTAATGCAACAAATCTGGAGCACCCTAAACACCTTATTACAAACCAAGGTCTCTACACTCAGCTTCAAATAGGAATGGCTGTTCTCTCCCTCCACTCTCTTTTTTCAAGCTGCTCCTGCCAACTCCTTGAAGATCCACTGTCCCAGGCAAATTGTAGAATTTTGGCTAGATGGAGCAAGATAATTCAGAGGCTGCTTTTTGCAGTCTCCTATTTCTGGTGGCCAGTGGGTAACTTTTCCCGAGAAGGCCTTCTCTGTGACAGCACCACAACTATGAAACTCCATTTGTAAGCATATTTGCCTGGCACAATTGCCTTTCAGATACCAGGCGCATTTTATCCTGTTCTCTTCAGCCTTAAACAGCAATTAATATTGATGATCTTTTTTTTTAGCTACTGTTGACCCATTTACTGTATTTGTTCTTAGAAAGTATTATTTAATTTTCCAGGCTGAGTGAATCCATCTTATTTAATCGGGAAGTTTTTCAAATGTTTGTGAGCCATCAAAAGGCAGATTTAAAACTTCTAAATAATAATGAATTCAGTTTTTACCACTCCCACCCCCATAAAGTCCTGGCCGTCTGCCTCAGTTCTTGATCTGTGTAAAGAGAGTCAAAACCCTCTTCACTATGCAAAGGATTCAGAACTGCAGCAGACTGCAATGGATCTATTGGTTCTCTCACCCTATTTCAATAGAATCCCCCAAGCCAAAAGGAAGGAAGAATGAGTACATACAATCTTCTTTTGGCCACGTGCAGCATTTAAGAGAGGGGGAAGTCCAGGTCAATGTCTTCTTCCTACCTCATGGCCACACAATGTCACTTAATTTCTCCAAGCATGGTCTCATCGAATCATGAGGCATATCTAGCCTCTGATCCCTGACTTCAAAAATCAACATGAGCTCATTGAAAAACTGACATGACAGGGTTAGTATGATAGATCAGGGGTGGGGAACTATGGCCCTTTTATGACCTGTGGACTTCAACTCCCAGAATTGGAGTTGGCTGGCTCAGGAATTCTGGGATTTGAAGTCCACAAACCATAAAGAGGCCATATTTCCCCTCCTCTGCAATAGATGAATGTTTAAAGAATTGGACCCTGCACCCACCTGGCTCTATAGCATCTTTACACCAATCTTCCCTAACTTGGATCTCCCAGATGTGTGGATTTCAATTGCCAGAATGCTTAGCAATGCTATGCTGCCTGTGAAATTCTGGGACATAGCCCACTCATCCAAACGGAGCCCAGGATAAGCAATGCTTTTTTATTTTGACCAGAGATTTTGCTGCTCCCAACTAAAGAAGCAAAGGATTGATTCTGGGTATTTTAACCTGCAAAATATGCTCTGGCACTTTGGGCTCTAGGTTTTCTGGAGAAGCTACCTGTTGAGGTGGTTACTGGCAGGGGTGAAATCAGTGGTGGGTTTCAAATAATTTAACAACCGGTTCTCTGCCCTAATGATTTCTTCCAACAACCAGTTCACCAAACTGCTCAGAAAGTTAACAATCGGTTCTCCCGAAGTGGTGCGAATTGGCTGAATCCCACCACTGGGTGAAATGTTCCGAGGTCTGCTACCGGTTTGCTTTGCTACCAGTTCGCTGCACACGCACATGCGCAGTGCGCACCAAATGCACGCTTCACCTGCATGCACACCGTATGCACTACTGTACAGCGCTGAAAAAGGAGGCTTAAGAAGCCTTTTCTAAGGTAAGAACAGCGAGGGGGGGAACAGCTGTGCCATGCAATTTAGATTCGCTAGAAAGCAGGATTTCCTGCTTTCTAGCGAATATAAATTGTGCGGCACAGCTGATCGTCGGAAATACCGGTTCATCCGAACCGGTAGCATTTTTTAACTACCGGTTCACCTGAACCGGTAGCTTTTATTACTACCAGTTCAGGCGAATCGGTCCAAACCGGTAGCATTTCACCCCTGGTTACTGGGTATATTATGTTACTAACTTCAAAATATACAAGTCATATCATCTGCCATACACACATACACCCTAGCCCAGGGGTGTCAAACTCGCAGCCCGCAGGACGGATGCGACATGTGCTGTCCACACCCACCCCCGGTTTAGCGAAAGGGAAAAAAGTTGTAATATGTCACGTAACAAAAACGTGATGCCACAAATTTGACACCCCTGCCCTAGCCCATACCTGTGATACAGTCCTTTGTTTCTCTGATCTTAGAAGTTAAAGCTTTTAGCAAAACAAGAGAGTCAAGACGAGTAGTATCTATGACTCTTTGCTAAAGAGTCTGCAGCATATAACACCTGCCATGGCTATCATACAGTATGTGACCTGTGGAAATTAGAAGGACTTCTAGACAAGAGTAAAGAGAAAGTGCTGCTTCTTTGTCGTATCTGGTCAACGGTATTTTTGCAGCTCAAATATGGTAATCATATCCTGACCTTATCCTTTGGTATTGGGTAAAGAATATAAAATACTTAAACAAGGTTTCTTCTCCAATTCAGAAGCAGACCCGTCTATGTCTATAAACCATAATTCCTTCTCACCTCCCAGCAGGACTCCTCAATTCTACAAGAGATGAAAGCTAAGCTAGATTGAAGTGGAAAGAAAGCTCTCCTTGGACAGATTAAACTCCTATATATTGAGCTGCACAACAAGCCAATTAGATGACTTGGAGACCGGAAGCTGATGCCTTTGCAAGACGGACAGGAATTTCTGGGGCTCCAGAATTCCTGCCGATAACTCCGCTGCTGGACGGTCCATCTCGGACCCCACAGTCTAGTTTTGACTGTGGTAGTGGAGAGCACATCCTGTGGATCCCAGGGACATCGCAAAGTCCCTGGTTGATCCAGGAAAGCTCTTTTTCTGGCGGCAGAGCAGCAGCCATTGAGGCTGCCGAGGCTGGGGCAGTTTCAGAAAGAGAGGAAGGAAAGAAAGCGAATCGGATCGGTGAGAGAATCTTTACTTCTTTAAATGATACAAAGAACACCCTAAAGGAAAAAGATTTTGAAGCTGGAGATAGAGAGTAAGAGAGAAGAAGCGGCAAAATGGCCTGGGAAAAGTTTTTCTTTTAACACCCAATTATCTAATTTGAAAGACTTAAGTGTTTCACTTTCACTATAGCCCAGGACTGGATTGAAGTGAGATGATTAGCATTGCTAATTTTTTAAACTCTGCCTTTTTAAAAGAAAACAATTTAAGAGATTGGTTTGATTGCTTAGATGGACACTTTTTCCTTTTTTTCTTTTTCTTTCCTTTTTCTTTTTCTCCCTTTGTAATTTTGTATTAATTTTAAATGGAAAAGACCTAGACTTTAAAATAATAAAATATTTAAAATAGGAAAGCTAGGAGAGTGTACTGCCACCTACTGGAAAATATATTTTGTTTCCATGTTTTTTTAAGTAACAGCTCAGAGAAACACTGTAGCCAAAATATAAGGGACTCTGTATGGTCATGCTGATAAGAGTGGAGAACATCTGAGAAAGTGGACTACTTGTATTGTTTATACAGGTGTTTTCCTTGAACTTAGTTGGAGTAGGAGTCTTGAAATATCACTGTTGGCTTTTGTTTTCTTTTGAGCTGCTACTTGCTCTTTTCTTTTTTCTTTCAATCTGTGGCTTCTAAGAAATCACTCTCTGAATGCTTTCCAGATATAAATGTGCCTGAAGGACTATTTTTTCTTGTTGTTTCTGTTTTCTCCCTATACTTTTCATTTTCATTGTTTTTGGGATTTTTAAATAATTGTATTGGATTAAGGCATTCAAGAGCCTGAAGATATTTAAGTAGACTTTATACACTATTTTTTATTCTTTTTTTTTTGTTTTCTTTTGTTAGCTCTTGGTTATACTTCTACATATCCCTTTTTTTCCCTTTTTCCCTTTTTGTTTTTTCTACCTTCTTCTTCCTCTTTTTTGGATCCACATTTAAAGGATTAGGGTTTGAAAGAACCTGAAGAATTTGGCTTTTTATTGATTTTTCCTCCTTTTTTATTTGTTTGGCCTTTTTAAAAAAAAAAACTTTTTTTTTTTTCTGGACGTTGCTTTGGCTGGATATTCAACAAAATGAGCAGAAAAGTAGCAACAGTGGGAGTTGCTGCCTCCACACCTTCCTCATCACCATCTGGAGGACAACGATCTATACAAGCAATGTTGCAGCAAGAGAAGGAAAAAGAGAAAGACACATCACTACAAATGATTTTTCAAACAGTTTTAAGAATGGAGCAACAACTACTTAAGACAGATGAGAAAGTTCAAAAAATGGATGAAAAAGTGGTCAGTATTCAGCAAACAATGTCAAAATATGAAGAAAGAATGTCAAAACTAGAGAAGAGAGATGATCAAAAAGAGGAAAAAATAAAAGAAATAGAGAATAGACTGGGAGAGGTTGAACAAGAAACAAGTGGTTTTATTGGATGGGAGATGGACAAAGCAGAATTTTATTTGAGATTCCAAAATGTGGAGGAAGAAAAAGGAGAAAATTTGGCGGATATTATGATTAATATGCTGGCTGAGGCACTAAAGAGAAGATGATGGATGGGGTCGATGAAATTTATCGAGTTTATACCAGATATGGTATGCGCAACAAACTGCCAAGAGAAGTACACATAAGATTTATCAAGAAATCGATTAAAACACAAATACTCCAGGCAGCTAGAGAAAAAACCCTGAAGTACAAGGAGAAAGAAGCGGCTGTCTTGAAACAAATACCAAGAAAGATTAGAAAGCTGAGAAGAGAATACCAATTCTTGACAAAAATCCTGATTCAAAAAGGAGTTAACTATAACTTCCGGGTTGGCTCCGCAGCGCCATTGACGGTCTTTTTAGACCGCCGCCCCCGCGATCCCGTTGAGCCGTTCTGACAGCGTTAATCAGCTGTCAAACGGCTTGAAAATCTCCCCTTCGGGAAAAGAAGGGGAGGAGAGCAGGTGGGTGAGGGTAGAGCTCCCCGAAAACCCCTGGATTAATTCCAGGGGTTAGGAGGGCGAGAGCTCCCCGTTCAGCCCACTGAAGCTCCGGATCCGGGGGGACTCTGTTTTTTTTTTACAGAGCTAGGCGTTGCGTCCAATTTCTGCTGTCAAACAGAAGATTAAATGATCTCAAAAAAGCAGGCGGAACAGAAGCAGGAGGACAAGCTTTTTGCAAGTATAATACTTAACTCCGGGGATACAATGTTTCTAATTGGATTTTCTGAGCTGGAAGTAAAGATGGCGTTTCTTTGTTGCGATTTTAAAAGTGAAAGTTAGAAAGGAAAGTTTTTGCTAATAGACTCGTGCTCAGAGACTGGCTTTAAGTTGCTGGAATAGATTTTGAAGAGCTGTTTGGGAAAAGATTATTTCGTTTGGTGATTTATAAACAAATTGCTGAAAGCTGCTCAAAAGGATGGCTTTGACTTTATGATTTTATGGTTGTGGGAAGAAAGAAAATCCTTTAAAAATAAAATGGCTTCTAAGAAAGGAGATCCCGAAAGTGCTGGAAGCTATTTGGAGGTCTCAGAAACACAGTTGTCTGATTTACAGAGTTATAAGGATTTTGATGCAGAATTTACAGAATTTATAAAAGAAGCCATGAATAATCATACTGCAGCTATAAGTAATCAAATAGCAATTCTTAAAGGGACAACAACAGAAATGACTGAGGAGACAAAAACAAGTACGGAGCATGATGACAATTCAGGAGATATTCTGATTGCAGCAGAGAAGGTGGAAGAATCTTCTCAAGAATTTTCGAGCTTATTCTCTGCTCTTTTTGGAAAAATTGATAGAATCTTTCAAAATTATGACTTGGTTTGGAAAAAAGTAGTAAATGACCAGACTTTCGAGGTTTCAGAAGATGAAGGAGATTTGCCAGTGGCATTTATACATTTAATAGAAAAGAAACAACTGAACTTTTTTTCACAAACTCTTGACAAACTTTGGTCCTACAGGCGAAGGAATGAACTGATTTATATAAGCAAGAAGAGGCGATTTGGGGGCTCTAAATCAGAGGAAATTTTCTCAAAAAGGGGACAATCTTTGAAGTTACATCAACCTCAAATTAAAATGAAAAACCTCCTCAAAATAGAATTAGGAGGGATGCAGAAAGACTGGAAAAAATATAAAAAGAAAGCAAGAATGGAAGATTAACCTTTTCTTTTGGCTTTGCAGTTGTTCTACTTATGGTTAAAAATGATTATGTTTTAGGTGTTATAACTACTGAGGGGGAAAAAGTATAAAGTTAAATATTGATTTTTAAATATGATGCATTAATGGTTGAATGTAAGATTAATCTTTTTTGGTTTTTTAGTTTATGTATTAATGGTTAATTATGTTGATGATTATCTTTTAAAATTTTAAAAGTTGGAGGGAGGAATAATGAAGGGGGGAAATTTAGAAATTTAAAAAATGTAGAAATTTAATTAGTGAATACCTAAGGTTTATTTTCTGCTATGAGATTTCAAAATATCTGAATTTTGAGAAAAGTAAGGGGGAAAATGTTTTTGTAAATCAATTGAATACTTTACTGATATATTAAGAGAATTTTTAAGGTTTGAATGTTTAATATTTGTTAAAGGTTTTAAAATTCTTAGAGTTATTGGATTATACGCTATTTTGAGTTTATAAGAAGGGAGGTTGATGAAATTATAAAAGGGGAGTTAAGGGGTTTTGGGAGTTATTAAATCTTGCAGTTAGCTAGTTTATTTTAGCGAATGTTTGGTGAAATCTATGCCCTGTTTTTGTTCTGGGAAGTCGGGGTGGGGGGTGGTGAGGAGGGGTTGAAGATTGAGTTTACCAAGGATTGAATTTTTTTTTCTCTTTTTCTTGATGATAGTTTGAATGAATGTTTATATTGTATACTCGTTTGATCAGAAAATAAAAACTTTTTATTAAAAAAAAAAAAAAAGGAGTTAACTATAGATGGCTGGTCCCAGAAGGATTAACTCTCACATGGCAGCTCACATTGATTCATAAAGAAGATACAGACCCACAACAAATCAAAAATTATAGGCCTATTTCCCTGCTAAATTCAGATTACAAAACTTTTGCTACAATACTGGCAGAAAGGCTTAAGAGATACCTGAATAATTTTATACATACAGATCAGAATGGATTTCTCCCAAAGAGACAAATTAGAGATAATATAAGAATAATTCTGGATACTTTAGAATACTACAAAGCACATCCGGAAAAGCAGACGGCGTTGATATTTTTAGATGCACAAAAAGCTTTTGACAATGTTAACTGGCGATTTATGATACTTCAAATGGAAGAGATGGGCTTTGGTAGGAAATGTATCCAGGCAATTGAAGCTATATATTTTAAACAGACGGCAAAAGTAATGATAAATGGTGAATTGACTGACTCTATTGAAATAGAAAAAGGTACTAGACAAGGATGTCCGTTGTCCCCATTGTTGTTTATATTGACTTTAGAAGTTTTAAATAGAAACATCAGAGAAGAAAAAGAGATAAAAGGTATGAAAATACGAAAAGAATATAAATCACAAGCCTTTGCAGATGACCTGGTCTTTATTATTGAAGAATCATTAATAACAATAAATAAATTGATAGAATCTATTGGAGAGTTTGGGAAAGTAGCTGGCTTGAAAATTAATAAAGATAAAACGAAGATAATGACTAAAAATATGTTGAAAAAGCAAAAAGAGGAATTGATGGAGATTTCAAAGATGCAGGTCACAAATAAGGTAAAATATTTGGGGATATATTTGACAGCAAGGTGTAGCGCACTTAAAGAAAATAATTATAATAAGCTTAAACAACAGATAGGGCAAGATTTGATGAAATGGGGAAATTTGCAGCTATCTTTGATTGGTAGGATCTCAGCGATTAAGATGAACATTTTGCCTAGAATTTTGTACTTATTTCAGACAATTCCGATCAAGTTGGGTAAGGAATTCTTTGTAGATTTGAATAAAATGAGACTGAAATATATTTGGCAGGGAAAGAAGGCGAGAATAAAATTAAAGTTGTTACAAGATGCTAAAATGAGGGGTGGCTTTGGCCTGCCTAACTTTGAACTATACTATCAAGCAAAAAGTTTAATGTGGATTAAAGAATGGATAACTTTGAGAAATACTAGATTATTGAACTTGGAGGGACATGATTTGTTGATGGGATGGCATGCCTTTCTATGGTATAAAGGAACTAAAATACAGGGGTACTTTAGAAGACATCAGATACGGGAAGCTTTATGGTTGAATTGGGAGAAGGTTAAAAAATATCACTATCTGAAGATTCCAGTCTGGGTATCTACAATTGAAGCTTTTTCATATTCAGTAATATTTAAAAGGGAACAAATTATTAGATATAGTGAATTATTGGATGAAAAGGGTGAACTTAAATTACAGCAGGAACTAGAAGATCAGGGATGTAAGATAGACTGGTTTTCATATATGCAAATATTTTCTAGATATCGAGAAGATCTCAAACAAGAGGGTTTTTATAATGTTTTGACTAATTTAGATAAGATTTTAATGGGTTCTGATGACCATGTAATTAAAAAGTTATACGGATATTTGCTAGAGGTAAAATTGGAAGAAGAACAAGTTAAAGAATCAATGATAGCGTGGGGGAAAAATTTTGGTTATGGTATTGACTTACAGAAATGGCAAAAAATGTGGTCGCATAATTATAAAATGACAATGTCTACAGCATATAAGGAGAATTTGTATAAGATGTTTTACAGGTAGCACTTACCCCCGGCGAGGATAGCCAGAATGTTTAAGAATAAATCGGAGAAGTGTTGGAAATGTCATCAGACCCCAGGATCATATTACCATATGTGGTGGACATGCGTAGAAGCAAGGAGATATTGGACTAAGATACACACATGGTTGGAAAAAATGACAAAGAGACATATTGACCTTAAACCAGAGACATTTTTATTAGGGATCTTACCATAGACATTTAATAAAGAATTGCAATATTTCATTGTGAATGTTCTAACAGCAGCTAGAATTGTATTTGCCAAAAATTGGAAAGGAGAGAAGATACATATTGATGAAGAAATTATTAAGAAAATGTTGGATTGTGCTGAAATGAGTAAATTGACATTTGAAATAAGAGAACAGGAAGATAAACAATATTATTTGATATGGGATTTATTTTATCAATGGATAGATAATAAAACATGGAGATGAAATATGATATATGAAATGAAACTAAGATAAAATGTGTAAAAATTTGTTTTTTTCTTAGTGGAAAAGAAACATGTGTCATATATTGATATCTTGAAGAGTTTGTGAGCACAAAAAGATTTTAACCGACCGAAACACTGTCTGTAATTGTTTGAAAGGATGATGCTTTTATGTTGCTTTTTTGTTTGAAAAATAAAAAAAAAAATTGGAAAAAAAAACCACAAGCCAATTAGATGACTTGATAGCTGGAACAAGCAGGGTCCAGAGGTCATCTACTCCAATCTGCTCCTTGGGGTAGGGTCTATAGTGCAGCATAGGAGAAAAAAACCAAATAAAAATAAACCACAATGATCTAAGAATAGCATGGTTTATTCTAACTTTCAGTGGCTTTATAAAGCATCAGACAATTCTACTCCTGCTCATTATAAGACCACACCTAGAATATTGCATCCAGTTTTTGTCACCACACTATAAAAAAGATGTTGAGATTCTAGAAAGAATGCACAGAAGAGCAACAAAGATGATTAGGGGACTGGAGACCAGGGTGGATAAAAATTGATGATTTTTTTAAAAAAATTAAAAAATCGGATGTTTTTGATTTAAATCGGATTTTTTTATTTAAATCAGAATTTTTTATCAAATTTATTTTAATAAAATGCTTTTGGAGTAAAAATCTATCTAAAGATAGTTTTCTATTTAAGATACATTAATAATTTAGTTTATTCAGCATGAAATGGAGCTTAGTTATGTAGCATGAGGCTGTATATTCTGCAATATTGGGACTGTCGGTGAGTCAACAGTGGGTCAGAGGAGGAGCTGCTGTAGGACAGAGATGACAGTTGCTCTTTAAAATTTTTGATTTAAATCAAGCCTTTTTACTAGTGATTTAAATCAACTTGATTTAAATCAAATCCACCCTGTTGGAGACTAAAACACATGAAGAACAGTTACAGGAACTGGGCATGGCTAGTCTAGTGAAGAGAAGGACCAGGGGAGACATCATAGCAGTGTTCCAATACTTGAGGGGCTGTCACAGAGAGGAGGGGGTCAACCTATTTTCCAAAGCACCTGAAGGCCAAACAAGGAATAATGAATGGAAACTGATCAAGGAAAGATTCAATCTAGAAATAAGGAGAAAATTTCTGACAGTGAGAACAATCAACCAATGGAACATCTTGGCTTCAGAAGTTGTGGGTGCTTCATCCCTGGAAGCTTTCAAGAAGAGACTGGACTGCCATCTGTCAGAAATGGTGTAGGGTTAGATGGATTTCTACCTTAGCATTGCCCTTGCTCCCTCCTGCCTCTCCCCCCCCTCTTTACGATCATCTTCCCTAACTTGAGACCCTCCACCCGTGAGGAACTACAACTCCCAGAACTCTCAGCCTCCTTTTGGCCATGCTTGCTGAAATTCTGAAATTTAGGCCATCCCCAAGCAATCCGGAGATGTAAATTGTTTCTGAAGGATGAAATAAGCCGGATGAGAAGGCTGCATCCATTATCCAGCACACCTGAGAGGTCCCCCTTCCCAGAATCCTTTGCAATATGCACAGATTCTTTAGCAGATGGGCTGGCATTGCCTTGACAAAGAAAACAATGTAGAAGGAAGTCTCTCTGTTTAGGCACTTGGACTCAGTTTTTTTTTCTTATTAGAGGGAAGAAAACTAAATGTCTGTCTTCTCTGTGGGACGGTGATTCATTAAACAACATTCACGAACACACTCACCCTCAAGGCTCCATATCTCCAGAGCAGTGTTTCACAACCTTAGAGGGTCTAAGAGGGGTGGGCTTCAACTCCCAGAATTCCCCCAGGCAGCATGCCCACATTTGACATCAGCGGACTGAGAAAAATGCCCTTTCTCATTATGATGCTCTTGTTGACTGGCTGAGGAACATCAAGGAAAAGCTTACTATTCAAGGAGGATGCTTTTAGAGCAATTGATATGCCATTTTTCCAAAACGGTGCAAGCTGACCAGCTTCCTACATTCTGGTTTGTTGAACATTTCTTTTTTAAAAAAGTTATTTATTAAATAAACATTAAAAACCTTGGACACAGTGTGACCGTCCTGGTTTTGTCATTTCCATACATATTTTTAACATAACAACAAATATAGTTACTATTTATCATACATTACTACTTTGATCTTATAAACATAACCCTTGTCCTCATTTGTATATTTGTCTAAATATTGTCCATTTTCAGCTCTACAAACCCTAAATCTTTTCTGCTCCGACTCCTTTTCCTCCTTTCCAACCATTGGTACAGTTTGTTCCAGATTGAACATTTCTGATGACCAAGATACACTTGAAAAATGCACTTTGGGATTGGTGTGGAGGATAGCATGGACTCCAGTTCATTGAAATGGGTCCATTTAAACAAAGTGTATATAGGGAAGAAAGGTCCACTCTGGAAACAGTTTCAGGGAGGATTCAGCTTTAACCCACAGATTCTTTCTTGGTACCACACAATATACACCATCTAGGTTTTAAATATGATAGGAGGAGAACTGGTTAGTCTGTGGTGGCCATAAAATCAGGAGCTTGGTAGCATCTTTTCCAAACAACATTTTAAACATGTGTTGCAGCTCACAAAAGCATATACCTCTTAGTATATTTTGTTAGGTGGAAAAGGTCCTATCACGCCCCTGTGATAGGCAGAGACCCGAAAACCAGCTGGCCGGCGGGAGGCACGAGAGCACATGTGGCGGAGCTGGGCTGGGGCGACGGCTCGCATGCCCGCAGACGGGGCTCTGCATGCCACCTCTGGCACGCGTGCCAGAGGTTCGCCATCATGGCTCTAGAAAGAGTGCAGAGAAGAGCAACAAAGATGATTAGGGGACTCAAGGATAAAACATAAAGAACGGTTGCTGGAACTGGATATGTCTAGTCTTATGAAAAGAAGGACTAGGGGTGACATCATAGCAGTGTTCCAATATCTCAGGGGTTGCTACAAAGAAGAGGGAGTCAAACTATTCTCTAAAGCACCTGAGGGTAGAACAAGAAGCAATGGGTGGAAACTAATCAAGGGGAGAAGCAATTTAGAACTAAGGAGAAATTTCCTGACAGTTAGAACAATTAATCAGAAGTTGTAAATGCTGCAACACTGGAAGTTTTTAAGAAGAGATTAGATAACCATTTGTCTGAAGCGGTGTAGGGTTTCCTGCCTAAGCAGGGGGCTGGACTAGAAGACCTCCAAGGTCCCTTCCAACTCTGTTATTTTAACAACAAAAAAGGCATTAGTTTCCTACATAATCTTAACTCACTGGCTGCTGTTTAAAGAAGACTGCAGAAGTTCAGTTCTTGAAGGCACCTGCCTTAATTTGTTTATATTACTTTATTGCATGTTATTTTATTTTATTCATTGATTAGATTTCTGTTTAACAAATATATCTAACTCCTTGCCTTTCCCAAGGAGTTTAGGGTGGTGTACACAACCATCCAATGCTTCTCACTACAGATTATGAAAAATAGGTTGGGCTGAGAGAAAATGACCAATTTTAAGTGATCTGGGGAGCTTTTGTTCTTGAAGAGGACTAGAACCTGATCTCACAATTCCAATAGCTTAAATACTGCCCTGTATAAATGTGGCATATTGACAGTCTGCCTCTTTTCCATAACGGAATGCAAAAACACATATACAGGATCCCCAAACAATTCCTAAAGGATGGTGGCTGCATCCATTAAGAATATAGGTATTATTTCTTTACATCAGTGGTTCTCAACCTTCCTAATGCCACGACCCTTTAATACAGTTCCTCATGTTGTGGTGACCCCCAACCAGGGGTGGGTTCTAAATTTTTTTACTACCGGTTCTGTGGGTGTGGCTTATTTTGTGGGCGTGGCTTGGAGGTCATGTGACTGAGTGGGCATGGCTATGTGTATAGGGACTACTCAGAGGGCTGAAAAAAGTCATTTCTGACAGGTCCTCGCACTTTTGACCGGTCTTCGCAGTTATCATCATTTATGCCCATATCATGGTCATCATTTATGCCCATTGTACCATTCTTAACAACCGTGTCACTCATTTCACAACTGCTTCTCTTCACCATGGTGACAAGATAGGGCAAAAACGTAAATTGTGAGGACAGTCGTAAGTTTGAGGACTGGTCAAAAGTGCGAGGACCAGTCAAAAATAACTTTTTCAGCCCTCTGAGTAGTCCATATGCATAAAAGGATACAGCAATAGAGAAGGATGAAGGAAGGGAAGGGAAATTAGAGTAGGAGTGAGGGTAAGAGAGGGAGGAAGAGAGGAGGAGAAGGAGAAAGAAAGAGGAAGTAGGGAGAAGAAGAGGGGGAGAAGAGAAAGTAAGTAAGAAAGAAAAGACAGAGGTGGTAGGTTTGAGGAGAAAGATTGCTGTACAATAAAAAAGATGAAAGGGAAGAAAGCCAACCCCAAACAAATATTAAGATATTAAGATAAAGAATGAATTGTTAAACTTTAAAGAATAAAAGAGAACAAATAGGAATAAATAGCAATAATTAGAAACACACATACAAACATACAATGTATTTTCTTTGAACAGAGTATTTGGCCGGTTCACAAATTTAAACAGTTGTAGGAGGTTAGCACCCACCCCTTTCCTAGAAGAATGAAATATTTTGGGAAATATTAAAAAGGCAGAATATTATATTTTCCTGTATGAGAAATGGAGAAGCATATTTTGCAGACAAAGCAACTCCCACCTTCCTGCCCCCCACCCTTTGTTAATGGGCCAGAGGCAGAAAGTCAATCCTTTGTCAAAGGACATTTGCAACACAATAGCAACAGAAACTAACACAATGGGCCCCATCAAGCCATGTGATCCTGTCCACCATTAAACCATCTTTCCAAGCAGTCTCCATGTTTCCAGTGTCTTTTTCCCCACTTGGAGCATCTCATCTATTTTTTTAAAAAACCAATATTACCCTTCATCCTCATCTCTAATCTTAATCAAATTCAATTTTTCCCTTCTATTCTATATTATACCCCTTCCCATTGTCATCTATTTTTATATCCATCCTCACATTGGTTAATTATGTAATACAGTTGTTTAATACAAATTCAACATTTTAATATAAATCAATTAGTTATATAACTACCTTTTTTGTATATTAATCAATATGAACATGAATATTCCAATTATTTCCATGCAATCCAATTTCTTACAAATCAATTAATTATATTTACCAATAATAATAAACCAAATAATTTCCCCATATATTCCTCCAAACCACAACTTAACTATTTCTGCTTTCAACACAATATGCAATTAATAGTATCTCAATTATTACAATTCCCTAGTTAAATAGAGCTTTTTTTCTTCTGTGTTTTAAAATCTTGAACCTCCTCTTGCCCTAAATTTCCCATTGTTTGCAGTTTGCACCTACCTTTTTTGGTGAGGAAAAAGAAAAAGAAATCTCTCTGCCTCATTTTGTCATGTTGCAGCCAAGACCCTGCTTACTTTCAATTTCGCTTTTTCAGCATAGATAGGGGGGAAAAAATCTGCTCCAGGAATTTACCTCTTTGCAGCTAGCTAGCAACAGAGCCCTCCGCAAAACAGCTGAGAGTAGGGCGGCTCTTTGAAGCCCCGCGGCAAGAATTTAAAGTTTTTTTCCCTCTAGCCATCAGCTGGGACTCCGGAGGCAGCAATAGATTGGGAGTGGGCGGGGTAAGTGAACGGCATCCGGGCGATCCAGCAGAGGGTGAGGGTGAGTGAAGGTGTGTGTGGGGGGGCGAGAGAGGGCTTTGGCGACCCCTGTGAAATGGCCGTTCGACCCCCAAAGGGGTCGCGACCCCCCAGGTTGAGAACCGCTGCTTTACATGCTCAAGTTAAAAGCTAGATTTTGAAATTGGATCACAAGTTTTGAAGTAAGAAGGGCCAAGTATTTGAGGATAATATGAGAATGCATCTAAAAATAGCTTACACAACTCTTTTAAGACACAGTGATTTTATTTTTTTCAGAATTAGCTGTAGACTTCTGCTTGCATGGTTTTCTTGCTAACATTAGAACCTTTTTAAAAATGAAAGATTAAAACTTTTGACTTTATGACATTCCATTCCATTCAGTGTACTTTGGATGCAGCAAACAAAATCTGAATATACATTGCTTCCTTAAATAACAAAGTCCAGTGTTTGGTGAACCATTCTACATAAAGTTTGTGTGTGTGTGGGGGGGGGGGGTGTGTGTTAGATAAATTACATTAAAAATATGTATAATTTATGTAGTTATATAGTTAAATACATTCAAACAGACACCATCTTCCCAATTCGTTCATAAAATAAAGGACTTACAGTACAATATATACTTTCAGGAACAGGCACCAGTGTTTCCTTGAACACAGCAAAGACTTCAGCACTTGATTAAGCCCTAAGATAAATTATATGTTGCAAAACATGGTTTTCCTTCAACAGTAAATTAATGCAATAAAATAACTAAAATATGAGCAACATTTCAAATATCACCACAACTAAGTACTCACAACAGAGTTTTCATAAACATCAGGAATGTGGGGATGAATCTAGTTTACAAAGATGTTATAAGAATTAATGAAACTTCCGCCACAATATCCTTTGAATTCTCAAAGAATGCTTTAGCTACTTATGCCTATTTTTCTTCCAATCAACAGCTCAAAACAGATTTCCTTAATTTGTGATCCACCAACACAAATCTATGTTCACAAGGATCCCTGCTTTTATGATCGCAACCTGGCAGCAAGCACAGGCAAGGTACTGAAGCAGTGATACAAATGATCCTGCTAGAAGGGTAGAAACACAGTCTCTACTCAAGTGAAGGAGCAGGAGAATTTCAAATAACCGTATAGCAGATCTGCTTCATCAATTTGAAGTAAATGAAATTAAACCTATTTCCATTTGTGTTCTTTCTCTCCCCATATATTTTAATTGCAGTAGTTTTTGCTTACAACAAAGTGGTGCAGACTATTGAATATATGTCATGTTTTTGCAAAGTCAGAATTTTTCATTGGCAGTCTTTATTCATTTATTTATTTATCTGACTTTCTGAGCATAGCCAGGACAGGCCAAGTTTGCTTTAGTATCATCAACATGTCACAAAATGATTCACATAGCTATGTAGTATGGGAAAAAATGATGAGGACTAGTCACTTTTGTGGAGGTCTTTGTAAGGCTCTCACCCCTCAATTTAACATTTAGCCTAACATTTGTGCAACCTAGCCAGAGTCAGGAAAAATTTCAGAGAAACCAGTGATTTCTTCGCTTCCTTCAACCTAGGGGAATTCTAAAACAACCCATTCCTATTCACTTTTTGATAAATAGGCATACTGCAACCCTCTAAATCAGTGATGGCTAACCTTTCTGCCATCACGTGCCAAAAGCAGGGGAGTGCGGGGGGAAGGCGCATGCACGTGCCCACACAGATAATTCTATGTCCCCCACGCCCCTGCGCATGGTGCGCGACACCCCCCATTTTTGGCACGTGATGGCCCAGTGGGCCCGGTAGGCCCATTTTGTGCCCTCTCCAGGCTCCAGAGGCTTTCTAGGAGCCTGGGGAGGGCAAAAACAGTCTTCCCCACCCCCCTGGAGGCCCTCCGGAGGCCAGAAACGGCCCATTGGCCAACTTCCGGTGGGACTGGAAGGCCCAAAAATCAGTTGGCCAACGTACACATGCGTGCCGGAGCTTAGCTCGTGTGCCCACCGATATGGCTCCGCGTGCCACCTGTGGCACGCGTGCCATAGGTTCGCCATCACAGCTCTAAATACTGCTTAAGTACAATTTAAGTATATTGATCAGAGTTGTGGTTTAGCAACATTTAAATCCTCACTTAGGCTCATTTGTCAGGGATGAAAACTACAGAATTAAGTCCAGGGCAGGATGCATACTAAAATGCCACAGACCAAGGGTCAGGAAGGCACAAGAGCCGATAATGAATCCGCACAAAGATGCCAGGGTTTGAACCCGAGGCCTTAAGCATACAAAGTGCAAGCTTAGTCCTTCTCAGGTGTTTGCTCACTGAAGCCCATGGAATCCAAACTAAGGCTCCCATAGCAACCTTGTTGGGAGAAGGCAGGACACTGCTACAATCAAACAACTCTATGGGCATGCTTCCCTGCACAACTTTGCCCCAAGTCTGGCAAACTTGCCTTCTTTGCCATCTTGTAGGAGTAATCCCTCACTTGTCAGCAAGGGGGAGGGGGACATAATCCAAAATTGAAAAAGTCTAGATAAAAACATATCTGTGTGCTTCTTTGCTGAGTTAGGTACCTCAACTCATGAAGGAGGGCTGGCTGGCAATTGGAGTTGTTGTGTGTCTGAGGATGTGATGCAGGAAAGCTAAGCCAGCAGGCTAGTGATTCCACGGGTATTATTAGTGTACTGCACTGGGCTGCCAAATACCGTATAGTGAAGTTCAATATTTAACTGGGCTGAACTATAGATTTAGGACGAGAGAAAGCAGAAGGGGTTGGTTCCAAGTCTTTTACGGGTGGGAAATAACATATCCAGGCCCTGAAAGAGTGAGATCGGGATACTGGCTCTGTGGGATGGCCGGCGTCCGAAAATCACTGCTGCCACTTATTTTCTCATCCTGTGAAATACAGGAGCCATGCAAGGACACAGGACCGGCTAAAGCTGCGGGACGGGCGGGGAAGCCTCCCGATGCTCCGCGCAATCCCTGAGTTCTCTGGGTGGGCAGAAGCGCGGATGGCGGCCAGGGCAATCGCTTGGACGTCCCTGCAGGGAGGGCACGGAGATCGGAGAGCATGGAGCCCGGAAGCGGAGGGGTGAGAAGGTAGGGGAAGCAAGCATGGGGTCGGAGGACAATCTGCCGCATCTCACCGTGGGTATAGATGTTGCCCAGCTCGTTGTGCAAGTAGAAGAGGCTGCGGAGACAGCCGGACCCGGAATTTACCGGTCGGTAGCCCGTTAGCACGAAGCGGTTGAATTGCAAATGGGGGGGGGAGTTGGCCCAGTCCAGGAGCCGGGCTCCCCCCAGGAAAGCCATGGCCGGGCTCCCCCCCCCCCCCGGGTCAGCTACTACCCGGGTTCTGCATCCTTCCAGCTCTGCTTCCTCCTGCTTCTGCCGTTGCTGATGGGACCGCTGCAGGCGGAGATTCTTCCTTGGCCTTCCCCCCGCTTCTTTTCCCCTCCGCAGCCTGAGCTCACAATTCTGCCCCGCCCACCTACCTCATTAGCATAATAGATGCGGATATCGCCGGCCGCCTTTGCCAGCGCTTCTTGCAGGCAACGCGCCCTGCCCTTCTTCATTTGCATTCTCTTATGCAAACTGCGCCCACTGTCCCTCGTCTCATTTGCATAATCCCTGCACCGCAGTTCGGTACGCACGGTTGTCCAAACCAGGATTCTCTGCGTTGCGTAATACTATAGGCTGTAGAGATGCAAACCACACTTATTCTATTTTGAGAGCCTATCAACTGTCCAGGAGAAAACTATAGCGTTCTGTTATTAGCATAACCGAAGGCCCTCCTCGCATCGGTGCCCGCTGCTAATAAGTGTCATCTTTTTGCATAAGCATTGGGACACGCCCTCAGTCTCTTCCCAGGGAGGAGTGTGATTGGGTAGCGTGGCGCGCGCTGAAGATAGGCCGAAACAGACAAAAGACGCCCCCCAAAGGCTGAAGGGTGTGTAAGGTTAACATCATATGATTCTAAATCCTAATTAATCGCAAACTACTGTACAGTAGTCTATTAAGCCTCAACGCCTCAACAGTCCTACGTTTTCTTGGAGGAAGACTATTTTATAGGGTCTTAATAATAATCTATTTTATATCATATTAAGGCAGAACATAAAAAGAAATTAAATATAAGAGTGAAATAATACAGGGTCAGCCTAGACTTAGAGGATATTTGAAGGGCCCCTTTAACTAGTAAATATAAGAGACAAATGCTGGGTTCAAAAAGTCAAACCGCAGGATTACTCAAACTGCAGTTTAACTCACAATTCTACCGTTGCAAAGTTCAATAAGTCAAACCACAGGCAATTGGGGAGGGGAGCTAGCTAAAGAGGCAGTTCTTAAATACTTCCTGTTTTTGTTAACGATAAAGTTGCGTGTCTGGATCAATACGATGTTCAGAGACAAACAGATAATTTCTATCTGTCTGAACCTATTTTTGGCCAAAAATAAAGTTTCTCTTGATTTCGAAGTCCATCTCCTTTATTTCTGTGACATTTGGCAAGCCAGCCAGGAGATTGGAAGCGATTTTTTTCCACAGACGGAACAGAGCACCTGGTGGATGGGGGACCGTCTTGCCCACCCTTCAGGCGCCACTGAGAGTTTTTCTCTGGAAGGAAGCAGACGACCCTCTGGACACCCGTTGGCCTCCACCGGTCCAAGAACCTCACGAAATCTAGAGAAACTAACTAATAAACGCCGGCTGAGAAAGAAAAAAGAAGACACCTACAGGCAAGTATTGTGGGAATTGTAAGACCTACTCCTTGAGAGTAGAAGAGGGGGGCTGATCACCTCCCTGGGTCCGGGAGACATCCCTTCCTAACGGAACTGGCATATCCTAATGAGACACTAGAATTGTGTGGGTGGTTAAGCCATTGCAGTTCCCATTGATGACCGTGGAACATCCGGCGTCTTGGGTCAGTGGCAGTGTCTTAAAAAATTTTTCTGTGTTATGTCCTTATAAGGACATCCGCCCTGATTGGCTGCCAGCCATCGGGCGGGAAAGTTTGAATCACTGTCAGGGGCGGTGCGACTGCCGGAGCGAATATAAGGAGAGCTCCAGCAGCGCGCAGCCAGTCTTGTTACTGTTTCAAAATAAAGTTACTAATGTAACGAGCTGGTTGCGTCTTCCATTTCCTGCGCTGATCTAACACTGGCAACGAAGGACTAGAACCAAGCGACGAACCTCGTGGCGCCAAGCCAACAAGACCAGACACCGGCACTTGAACCACAGTAGGCATTTCCGAAGGCATGGCATCCGCTGAAGTCACTTTGCCAGCCCTTGCTCCATTCCGCCCAGGGAAGGACAAGTGGAAATCCTACGTGGTCAAATTTCAGCAATACCTGAGAGGCAACAACATCAGGGATGCCGATGATGACCACAAGAAGGGCATCTTCCTGGCCAACTGCGGCTCCGAAGTCCTCGACATGGCAATCGATCTTGTAGCACCATGAGACATCGAAGAAGTGCCATGGACGGACCTGCTGCAGATCCTGGAGGACCATTATGCCCCAACAGGAACACTAGTGGCGAACCGGTTCACCTTCCATCAGAGGGACCAGAAGGAAGGTGAAACCATCAAAGAATTCGTGGCCGCCCTGCGCCAAATCGCAGCCAGCTGTGAGTTTGACCACGTGGACAATGCCATTGCTGACCGCGTGGTTTTCGGCATGAGGGACAGAGGCCTGCAAAAGAAATTCCTGAGCAGGAAAAAACTCGTGCTCAAGGTTGTGGTGGAGGAAGCCACTGCATCCAAAATCTCAGAGAAAGCGGCAGCCACGGTAAGCAGGGCAAAGGGAGTCCACAAGATTCGCTCTGCCACGCAATCATCAGCTGAGGAGTCCACCGCTGGATCGGAGTCGGAGGAAGATTCCACCGTCCACAAGGTATCCAGACCCCCGAGGCGGGAAACCGCTCAACGAAGCTACAAGGGGGAGCGCTGTGCCAGCTGCAGAGGGGACCATGCCAGGGCAACCTGCAAGTGGAGAGATACGACCTGCAGACACTGCAACAGAAGGGGTCACATCGCCGAAGCTTGCAGAGCCGAGGAACCAGCCCCAGAGCCCTCCAGCCACTGTCCCCGCGAAAACCGAAAAGATTACCAGAGATCATCCAAATGGTCCTCTGGCCAATCTAAACGCAGAGACGACGAATTTCCCCGGAGCGGAGCGGTCCACCAGACGACCATCGCCCACACAAACTCGGACAATGCCACCAAGTTCCACGTGACCATCCACGTGGAAGGTTCACCCTGCTCAATGGAGGTAGACTCGGGCTCAGTCTACTCCATTATGGATTGGCACCAGCTGAAGTGCCTGCAACCCAGCATCAGCAAGCGAGACCTGAAGCCACTACACTCCAAGCTCGTCGACTTTGGGGGAAACCCCATCGGAGTCTTAGGAAGAGCCAACATCCGAGTCTCCTACAACGAGTTCCAAGGCAAGCTTCCCATCATAGTCGTGGAGAACAGCCGACCGAACCTGCTAGGAGTGGAGTGGTTTAAGCCGCTGGGGCTATCCATCGGAGGCATCCACCAAATTCGCAGGGATGAACTCGACAACCTCATCGAAGAGTTCAAAGAAGTCTTCGATGGTAAGCTGGGGAAATTTGTGGGGAGTCCAATCTCATTTAATCTGGACAAGGGAATCACCCCAATTAGGCTGAAGCCCCGCCGGGTTCCATTTGCCCTGCGGCCTAAAGTAGACGAACAGTTGGATAAGCTGATCGCCCAGGGCGTCCTGGAACCGATCGATCATGCCTCATGGGAGACCCCCATTGTGACCCCACTGAAGCATGATGGATCTGTGCGCATCTGCGCCGACTATCGTTGTACCATCAACAAGGCGTTGGCACAGAGCGCATACCCAGTCCCAGTGGTGCAACACCTGCTGCATTCCCTGGGGACTGGCTCAATTTTTGCAAAACTGGACCTGGCCCAGGCTTACCAGCAACTGCCAGTGGATGAAAAAACGGCGGAGGCACAAACAATAGTCACGCACAGGGGGGCATTCAAATGCAACCATCTCCAGTTTGGAGTCAGCGCTGCCCCCGGCATCTTCCAATCAATGATGGAACGCCTTCTCCAAGGCGTTCCAAGGGTGGTGCCATACTTTGACGATGTACTAATCTCTGGAGAGTCACAGGCACAACTCCTTGAAAGGCTCAGGCTTGTCCTGCAGCGCTTCAAGGCCAAGGGCTTGAGAGTCAGGAGAGATAAATGCATCCTAGGAGTACAGGAAGTCAAGTTCCTGGGCTATCTCATAGATAGCACTGGCATCCACCCCACCAAATCAAAAGTGAAAGCAATCCATGAAGCTCCGAGCCCAAAAAACAAAACGGAACTTCAGGCATTCCTTGGGTTGCTTAACTTCTATGCCATGTTTCTCAAACAGAAAGCCACAGTTGCTGAGCCACTCCACCGCCTGCTGGGGAAAGCGGCTTCCTTGAAGTGGGGCCAAGAAGAGGAAGCAGCATTCCGGGCCGTGAAAGGACTTTTAACTTCTAAAAGCGTCCTCATCCAGTACAATGAGATGCTCCCCATTAAGCTAACCTGCGATGCGTCGCCGTATGGGGTGGGGGCAGTCCTCAGCCACGAACTGCCCAACGGCTCCGAAGCCCCAATAGCATATTTCTCCAAAACCATGTCCGGCGCGGAACGCAACTACAGCCAGCTGGACAAAGAAGCTCTGGCCATTGTGGCAGGAGTGAAACGATTCCACAAGTATCTCTACGGGAGGAGTTTCACCATAATCACTGACCACAAGCCACTCCTGGGGCTCCTCGCAGGCGACCAACCCACCCCGACCTTCATGTCCCCGCGGATGACGAGATGGGCCATCTTCCTAGCCGGCTACTCCTACAGGCTCGTGCACCAGCCAGGCACAGCCATAGGAAATGCCGACGCGCTGAGTAGATGCCCATTGAAAGATCCAGTAGAAGACCCAGCCCCCACGCTCCACCTCTTCCACATAGACGACGACGCCAGCTGTCCAGTATCGTCCGCAGATGTGGCCGTCCACACCCAAAAGGACTCCACACTCCGCCAAGTGAAGTCCTGGGTCCTAAGGGGGTGGCCATCTGAGAAGACGGAGGAGAAGTTCAGCCCGTTCGTCAGGAAGCAGAAGGAGTTGTCCACGATGAAGGGCTGTCTGCTATGGGGAGACAGGGTGCTGATTCCAAGCACTCTGCAACGGCGGACGCTAGAGACTTTACACAAAGGGCACCCAGGCATCGTCCGCATGAAGGCCCTGGCACAGAGTTACGTCTGGTGGCCCTCACTGGACAGAGACATCAAGGAATGGGTCTCCAGATGTGACCCGTGCCAAGAAGTACACCCAGCGCCACCACAAGCCGAAACAGCGAAGTGGGAGACCCCCAGCAACCCCTGGTCGAGGATCCATATCGACTTCGCGGGTCCGATGCAAGGGCGCCACCTCCTCATCGTCGTCGATGCCTTCTTCAAGTGGCTCGAGGTGGTACCCATGACATCTGCCACAACGGAAGCGACGATCCGGGCCCTGTGCCGCCTTTTCGCCACCCATGGACTGCCGGATGTGCTGGTCTCCAACAACAGCCCCCAACTCACATCCCTGGCCATGGAGGCATTTCTGGCAGGACTGGGCATCTGCCATGCCCTGTCCGCCCTGTACAGGCCGGCTGGGAACGGACAAGCGGAACGAATGGTGAGACTCACCAAGGAGGCACTCACCAAGATGGGCACGGGCGACTGGCAGGAAAGAATAGATAACTTCCTCCTCACCCAGCACATCACGCCGCATGCCACCACCCACAAGAGCCCGGCCGAATTGTTGATGGGCAGAAGGTTGAGGTCACCATTGGACCGGCTGCACCCCTAATACAGCCCAGAAATGACCGCAACGGCCAGCCGCCTGCTTTGCACCTTCAGCAAGGGAGATTCAGTTTTCGCGCTAAATTTCAGCGGCTCTCCTAAGTGGCTGAAGGGGAAGATAGACAACACAACCGGCCCGAAGTCCTACACCGTGGAGCTGGAAGATGGACAGGTCTGTAGACGTCACATCGACCAGCTCCGGAAAAGGTGGGGGGGGAGCGCAAGAAAACCAGTCTGACGAGGGAGGCCTACAACACCCCGACGAGGTAGGCCTGCAACACCCCGACGAGGTAGGCCTGCAACACCCCGACAAGGTAGGCCTACAACACCCCTGTGAGGTAGGCCACCGCCACCCCGACGAGGCCGGCCAAGCACACTACCAGGCGCTAACACACCGACAGTCCAGAGCGGTAGACCGGGACCAGCCGCATGGGGGATGGCAACACCAACCCAGCAAGGTGGGCACCCGGCACGACAGGGCGAGGGACCACCAAAACAGCCCACGAAGAGACCGGGACATACCCCGAAAGGAAGCATCGCACCCATCCTGCAGAGGCAATCAGCGACAGCCCTGCCAGGGAGACCTCCACTACAGGCAAGTAGACAGGGGACCATCCGAGGTGGGCACACCACAGCCCATGGGTGAGGGTGGCACACAACACCCCGGCGAGAGGGACCCCCGCCCAGCACAGAAGACAACCCAGCAACAACAACCCAGCCCAGATGACCCCAGCCACCAACCTGCGGTAGGCCAGGGACTAGGGCGAAGGGAAAGCTGACAACAACCCGGCCAGGGAGGCCTGCGCCACCCCGGCAGGGGAGACCTCCACTGACCCGCGGAGGTAGCCCCACAACGACATCCTGACCAGGTCGACCACCGCCGACCCGATGGGGAAGGCCAACACCAGCCCAGCCAAGGAGACCTGCGCCACCCCTGCGAGGTCGGACATCACGACCCGAGCCGACACCATCCACTGCTGGCAGACCGGACCTGAGGGCACTGATCTGAACCACCCCCCAGATGACAACGAGCCGAACCGCAGCCGAACCGCAGCACCCGGGAGACCGGGGAGGAGCAAGTGACAGCCTGGGACTTACCGAGACTCAGACGCTCTTCCCGGGTCGGAACCGAGCAGCCTCGACGAGACGAGAGATCCACAGGCCAGGAGGAAGACCACCAGAACCAGCCATCCAAGGTCTGCGGTCCGGCTGGAGGCGCTGAGGGTGACCCCGCACACTCGCCAGCCGAACCGAGCCCGGTTCCGGGGAGGGAACCAGGAGACACAGGAGCCCCGTCCGTCCGGGTCAGGGACGAGGAAGAAGTGAGACTGCGCAGGTCAACTAGGGTGCCGAGGCGTCCTACGTACCTGCATGATTACGTGACTTTTATAAATGAACACTGACTGTTTTCGGACTAAGGGGGGAGGAGTGTTATGTCCTTATAAGGACATCCGCCCTGATTGGCTGCCAGCCATTGGGCGGGAAAGTTTGAATCACTGTCAGGGGCGGTGCGACTGCCGGAGCGAATATAAGGAGAGCTCCGGCAGCGCGCAGCCAGTCTTGTTACTGTTTCAAAATAAAGTTACTAATGTAACGAGATGGTCGCGTCTTCCATTTCCTGCGCCGATCTAACATTCTGCAAGGAAAACAAACGAATGTCAGCGATAATAGCCAAAACCAAAAAACAGTAGAACATGGAAGGCAGAGGGAGACACCTAGTGGCCAAGTCCAAGAGGCAGTAGAGCATGAAGAACAGAAGGAGACACCTAAGACAGAAAGGGCTTCTTGTAAATTCCCTTCTCTGTCGCCTCAGTGGACTTCTCCCATTGCTGCCCGAACCAGAAGCCAGTTCTTGGCCCCACTTGGTCAATTAGATCAAAGAATTATAGATGGACAGGGCCAGGCAGAGATTCAGCCTCTGTTTCAGTATGTCCCGTTTACCACAACAGACCTACTAAATTGGAAACAACATTATGGACCACTGTCAGTTAAACCTCAAGAGGTTGTGGAGTTGTTTAAAATCATTGTAAAAACCCACAATCCTACCCGGCAGGACTTGGAACAATTGATGACCACTCTCCTTAATGGTGAAGAGAGAGAGAGATTAAGTAATGCCATTAGTAAGATTTTAAAACCCACGGATGGAGGAAACCTCCAGGCTATATTAGCCCAATGGTTTCCAAGACAAGACCCACAGTGGGACCCCTATAATGACATGGTTTAACTCCAAAATTATCAGGCATTAATCCTACAAGGTTTAGAACAGGCTGCTAAACCGCCAGTGAACATGTCCATGCCCTCCTTGGTAATACAAAAGACTGAGGAAAGCCCTGAAGCTTTCTTTCAAAGGCTTGTTGAGACTTATAAGACATAAACTCCAATCATTCCCCTGGATTCTGAGAATGCCCACATGTTAGCCCTAGCCTTCATATCCCAGAGTGCCCCGGACATAAAACGGAAACTCCAGAGGCAAGAGGGAGCCTTGGGAATGAGCATTAGTCAACTAATGGAAATAGCACGAAAAGTCTATGTGAATAGAGACAAAGTAGAGGAAAACAAGAAGGAAGTGAGAATGCAACACAAGGCTGAATTGTTGGCAGTTGCTTTATCAAACAATTCCAAAGCCTGGAAAAGAGACAGGTGTAATTGGTGTAAGGAAAAGGGCCACTGGCAACAAGAATGTCCCGAAAGACTTGAGGTCGAATTAAAGGGAGAACGTGGACCAAATAGAGGAAGAGGATGTGGTCAATTGACTCGAGAGGTCAAAATCTATGATTTTCAGAGAAGAGGAAGAGGGAGAGGAATGCGTCCCCGTGGGTTCCAAGGCAGAGGGCAAAGTCGTTTCCAAGAAAGGATGGAAGCCATAGGCCTGGCCGCAGTAGATGAGAGGCCTGAAGACTGAAGGGGACCAGGGCTCAGTCAAGCCCCCCCGAACCCTTTGTCCGAATGGAAATAGGGGGCAATAATGTAACCTTCCTAGTAGATACAGGGGCATCCAGATCTGTAATTACAAAGCCATTGGCTCCCATTTCTAATGATGTAATAAATATCCAAGGGGTTAATGGCTTCATAAATCGTCACCCCATGCTGAAACCCCTGAAATGTTCCTTAGATGGAAGAAATATAGAACACCAGTTTCTCTATATGCCCGAGTGTCCAATTTCCCTCCTGGGACGTGACATCCTCTGTAAAATGGGAGCTATTCTGTCCTTTGATGAAGATAAGATGTCATTAATAATGAGGCACCCCCCCAGATGAATTGTGGCGAGTAATGTTAGCTCAAGAAGGTCAAATCCCCAATACCTGGCAGGAGTTTGATGTACCAGAGTTATGGGCAGAAGATAATCCACCAGGACACGCTGCTCATCATGTTCCCATAATTGTTCAATTGAAATCTCTAGCAGTGCCTGTTCGTCTTAAGCAGAAAAGCTATCCATGCCACATTACAAAGGCAATACAAGATCGTATTACCAAATACTTAAGAGCAGACATCCTAAGAACAATACAATCCCCTTGGAACACCCGAATATTGCCCATTCTAAAACCTGATGGTTCTCTCAGACCAGTTCACGACCTTTGAATCCTCAACGAAGTCACGGTCACTATCCATACTAGTATGCCCAACCCATATACTCTTTTGAGTTTAATTCCAGCCTCAGCCAGTTGGTTCTCAGTGGTAGATTTGAAGGATGCCTTCTTTACCATCTCAATACATAGAGACAGTCAGAAACTGTTTGCTTTTGAATGGGGAGACCCAGTAACAGGTCGGAAAAGGCAGTATGCTTGGACCAGGCTTCCCCAAGGATTTAAAAATTCACCCACCCTGTTTGGTGAAGCCTTGGCCTCAGATCTAGAAGATTTCCAGCCTTATGAAGATGGAGATGTACTACTCCAATATGTAGATGATGTATTAGTAACTGGGCAAATGAAGGAAACATGTTGGGACAATACCAACCAACTGCTTCATCTGTTAATGAACAAGGGATATCGTGCCTCAAGGCAGAAAGCCCAGTTGGTGAAGCCCCAGGTTAAATACCTAGGTTACATTGTAAGCAAAGGACAGAGATTTATCGGACATGAACAAAAGGAAGCTGTATGTCGAATTGCAGAACCAACCAATAGAAAAGAGTTATGGGGGTTCTTGGGAGCAGCAAGCTATTGTAGAATATGGATTCCAAACTTTGCTCTGCTGGCTAAACCACTTTATGAAGTTATAAAGGGGGGAGAAAAAGCACCCTTTGTCTGGGATCTGGAGCAAAAATGGGCATTTGAAACCTTAAAATCAAAATTATCGCAAGCCCCTGTCATGGGACTCCCTAATTTAGAGAAGCCTTTTAATTTATATGTGGATACAAAGAACAATACTGCCCTCGGAGTCCTAACACAACAAAGAGGAAGTTGGCAACAGCCAATCGCTTATCTATCAAAGCAGCTTGACGGTGTAGCAAAGGGCTGGCCGCATTGCTTAAAAATGTTAGCCGCCACTGCTCTTTTAATAGAGGAAGCTAATAAATTAACTTTTGGGCAGCCAACTACCATTTACATCAGCCATGCGATTCAAGGAGTTTTAGAGACAAAAGGCCATTTATGGCTGACAAACCCCAGAATGTATAAGTATCAAGCTCTCCTTACTCAAAACCCGCAAGTGACCCTAAAACAAACAAATGCTCTCAACCCAGCCACGTTATTGCCAGCACCGGGTCCAGAAACTGAACATAACTATATGCAAGTCATTGAAAGTCAATTCTCATGCAGGCCTGATCTAACTGATGTTCCCCTGAAAGCAGCAGACTATAATTTATTTACAGATGGGTCAAGTTTCATCTCAATAGGAGAACGCTATGCAGGATATGCAGTAGTCTCACTTGACCAAGTCATAGAAAGTGGACCACTTCCAAAAGGCACTAGTGCCCAAGCAGCAGAATTGTGGGCTTTGATCAGGGCACTTGAAAGGACAAAGAATGAAAATGTAAATATTTGGACTGATTCTAAATATGCTTTCCTCACTTTACATGTCCATGCAGCCATTTATAAGGAGAGAGGGCTTTTAACAGCCTCAGGAAAGGAAATTAAACATCCCCTTCTAATTGAGAGACTCATAGCCACTGTTAAAATGCCAAAGAAGGTAGCAGTAATGCATTGCAAAGGACATCAGAAGGGGCAAAGTGAAATAGCCAGAGGAAACAGAGCTGCCAATAGAGAAGCAAGACTGTCAGCAACCCGAGATGATCAGGCTCTCCCTGACATGATAGCTTGTGTAGCATTGGAAATGCCAAGGGGACTGAGCCCCAGATATTCTAAAGCAGAGGAACTCCAAGCAACTGTAGACTTGAAAGGACATAAGCAGGGAGAGTGGTATGTACTCCCAGACGGAAGAATTTTTGTGCCTGCCAATCTAGCCTGGCCAGTAGTAAAAGATTCCCATTCAACAACACATATGGGCAAGACTGTGTTAGCAGAAGCACTTCAGCGCATAACTTACATCAATCGCCTTCACTCACTATGTGCTCATGCAAGTGAAAGATGTAATACATGTGCTCAAGTTAATTCAAGGCAAGGACCTAGACTCCCATCTGGAAGTCAGCCCAAGGGATATTATGCTATGGATTCATTAGTTGTTGATTTCACAGACATGCCCAAGTGACTCTATAAGGCAATGCTAGTCATGGTATGCAATTATACTGGATGGCCTGAATGTTTTCCCACCAAGACAAAACAGGCACGTGAAGTGGCTAGAAACCTACTCAAAGAAATTGTGCCCCGATATGGAGTTCCCTCATTCATATCATCAGACAATGGTCCTGAGTTTATACACCAAGTAATCCAAAAACTAGCAAACTCCTTAGGGACCCACTGGAGACTTCATTGTGCTCTAAGGCCTGAAAGTGCTGGCTGCATTGAAAAATTTAACAGGACTATCAAAGAAAAGGTGACAAAGGTGTGTCTTGAAACTCATCTTAAATGGATAGATGCATTACCACTAGCACTTTTGTAGTGGAATGGAAGGACTAAAAAACATTCCCAGGCCAGTCAGAGACAGTTTATTGCGCAAGGTTCAGAGCCAGATTTGTACCTGAAGCTTTGAACAAAGAAAGAACTCTGATACAATGGTTTTTATACATTTCTAAGACAAAGGATTCAGTGAGATCATACATTTTCCATATATGGTTAATCATGAGATCATACATCCGATTTTCCTTCTATGGTTACATTCACTTGTTAATAAGTTCATCTAATTACTTAAAGCATTAATCTTAGTTTACAAAATTATCTTAGCCACACAACTTTTCTTAAGTGCTCAGAGTCGCTAATGGGAGAGTTACTACTGTCCTTGGGTAAATTCATTAGATTAAGTAACTCTTTGTAACATATAGGTCTTTGTGTCATTCACAGTCAAGTCACTCAGATGTTTTTCCATATAGCAGTCCTTTACATGACATCTAGGTAACAGAAGATATATTACCACTTAAAAGGGTTTAACTGTTTGTTAATGTAATTTCCAACAAGCACTTTCCTCTCTTACAATAATGTGAATAGATAGAGTCTCTCAGAGTTCATGTATCCAAGCACGTCTTCCCCTTATAATAATGTGAATAGAGAGGGTCCCCCAGAGCCCATATATCTGACTCTGTATGATTCCTATTTTATTCACATTATTTCTTTTATCTACATTATTCTTTATTTGCTCTTTACCTCATTCCCCCCTGTGGAAGTTTTTCCATGCATAAACTTCCATTACTTCCTACACAACACTCTATGTCCCTTAATACACAAAGCCAACATATAACATCCCACAACATATGACTAATCTAGGCAAGAGATAGGTATTTCTTGATCTTCACCCTATTAATCCTTGGAGGTACTCTCTCCATTCTTTTCCCAGACCCTATTTCGACATATGTGTCTGTTTCAGAAACTTTTTTCTTCAAGAAAACGCTCTGTCAAAACTAATTCCTTCGCAGATAGCTGTTTCAGCACAGGGATTGCACAAGGAATAAAAGCTAGGCCTGCCACAACCATATCAACAAGAATAACATTTGTTTAATCCAGCCGGATCCAGGCAACCAAGAAAACCACCTGTCAGTTGTTTGTAACCTCTGACTTATCTTGGATGCCCTATCCTGCAAATCCTTGGCAACTTCTCTGACCACACCTGATTTATTCACATAGAAACAACAATCTTCTCATACCTCTTCTCTCTGCGGCCACAAGGTCTAAGGCACGTCGATTTTGTAAGACCACTGCTGCCAATGACTCTATCTGGTCTTGGACTTCCACCAGGGTTCCAGCAATTTGGTTCAGGCTTTCTTCTGATAATTGCTGAAACTGTATTACTGAGTGTGTTACCCCACCTACGCCTGTTCCACTGCAGTTCCTATCCTCATGATTACTAATAGTGGGACTAGGATTGGTACCTGTTTCTGAACATGCCCCATGTGAGGAACAGGGATGGTATGTTCTCCACTGACAACATCTATTTCAGGAAAAAGGAGTACTAGTGTGCATGTTCCAGTCCAATTTGTTGGCAAACATAAATACGCATCCCTTTCACATAAGAAGATTTACGGAAAAGGCATGTGCTCGGTTATTCCTTGCATTAGTCCAGACCCCCAAAAGTCCCCACCACAAACATTCCCGTCAGCGGCTGTAATGGGACTTTTAGTGAAGGGTCCTTTTGCTTATCTCCGAGGATTGGACCTTCAAAAAGATACCAGGAGGTAGTATCCCAGGGTGAAAGAAGACACATAAACCTGTGTTGGACCTAATGGAGAACCAGATAGTGAAGCAAGGGGGCTGGAACAGACTAGTACACCTTTCCTTGGATACCTTCCAGGATCTCTTCCATCCTCCCCATTTTGTGATGATGGCAGTTGGAGGTGATGAGAAAGTGAGTGGTGCGCAGAAGGAAAAAGATCTTTGGTTAGTTTTACATCCCTAAGGTTCATTCTAGGACCAAGGTACACTTCTGATGGACATTGTTCTTTTGTCAGGGATCCTATAGGCCTACCAGGTTTCTGATGTCTCTTTACACACAGGGAAGGTGACCCTATGATTTAACCAGGTTTCGACCCAATTCCAGTATCCCTGATATGCAATCTCCTCTTTTCAATTATTGTAGGGGCCCTTCTATTCCCCCCTGTACCAGGATTGTTAAACTCTTAACCTTAGGTCTAGGAGTTGGTTTAGGAATAAGGTACCCACTCCACCTTCTGGTGCCACGTTGTTGGCGGGAGTGGACTTGACCCAAAGTGTCCCCATTCAGTGTCTTGATGCTGCTAGGTCCCCTGGGATTCTTGACATCTTCAAATTCTTCCGCAGAGACAAGGGGAATTTCTTGAACATCCACAAAACTTGGGGAACTACTGTTCAAGCTAGCATCACTCACTAGACCCTTGGCTAATAGTACCCACAACCCCAAATAAATCATCGTGACTTTATTCCCACACCCACAAGGCCTTAAGAGCGCAAGACTCGAAGTTTACAAGTTCACCATGTTAGGAAGAGGGTTAGGGATATGTGTAACTTGGGGTAGGGTAATATCAAGTGTATTAAAACAATACCAACAGAAGGGCTAAAGTAGCTGTTGCCCAGTCCCCACACCCCAATCTTCCTCAACCATGAGTGTTTTTAATAAGTGCTTACTGGATACTATCACTGTTAATGGGTTTTACATTACAAACTATAGTCATGGAATGTTGTCTTCCTCTGTTCCAAGCTTCGGCCGTGCGTAGAGAACCAGCTTCCGGGGTGGTTCAGCAAAGCTTGACGATCACCACCGTGCGTTGAGAGCCCGTTGCCGGTAGGACTCAGCAGGGTGTATTCTTCTTGAACCTCAACACCAAGGGCTGGTCAGTTGTTGTCACCTGGTATGTGACTGGATCACTTTGGTCTGCGGGCTTCAGTCTCATCCAGTGGATCCAGGACCGTCCTCCTAAGATCTTAAAAGCACAATTACAAAACCAATACATCTGGGAGAGAGCGCAAAGGGATCTGAGCAGTTGTAGTCCTCTTCAGTTGGGAAACAGCATAGGCAACCACTCAATCCTTCCACTCCTTTGGGGCTGGCATGGGCCCTTTCACTTCCTTCCAGGAACATCCAATCATCATGGTGGAATTTATGGACTGGAAACTTCAAAGGTGGTGTTTGGGCTAATAGTCCTTGTTTCCTTTCCGGCTTCCATATATGGTTACATTAAAAATACATTACACTTACATTACACTTTACTAATTACCAAACCATTACATACTATTTAATAAAATTATTTTGGCTACACATTTTTACTACTCCATCATTTACTCATAATTAAACTATTACAACTTTTACTAACCCATCACTTTATGTTTTACAACTGTCCTTTAAGTGCTGTAATGTTTAAATGCAGAAATTATGGCTATACTTTAAACAATAAGTAACCTTCTGTCTCCCATGTATATCCGTCCAGATGTTCACATATATCTGAATTTCCATAGTTTTTGATTCTATTAAGAAGATGTATAGAATCAGTGGGTTTGACACAGAGCCATAGGCCAAGTAATTATGGGGACATCCATGAACTAATTGCTTAGTTTCATTCACCAGAACCCCACTCTTAGCTTTCCTGCTGGATGACAGCTGGGCCTCATCAGAAGAGATATTTACCAATAATGGAGTCCAGCTGCCTTTAGCCAGCACGTATACTTATGTGAATAGATAGGTTCTCTCAAAGTTTAATAGAGAAGGTTACTCAGAGTTCATAGATTTGATCTGACTTTATATACCTGACTTGGAATGATTATTTCTTTTATTCACCTCATATTTACCTCATTTCTACCTCACTTTGGTCTGTGAGATGTACTCCTCGAAAAGGAATTAAATTATCTCCTTTTGAAATGATGTATGGAAGGCCACCAATTATCAATGCTAACTTGAAAGATCATATAGGAAACTTAAGCCAGATAGGAACCTCATGGGTGAATCAAATGGTGGGAGAATTAAATAAGCAAATACAAGAAATCCAACAATACTGTGTGTCCCTTAGCCCACCGTTTCTGACCACCTTTAGTCATAATATTCAGGTTGGGGACAGAGTATGGGTAAAACACTGGAAGGAAGAAAGTTTAAAACCCAGATGGAAGGGCCCGTATACTGTGGTCATGTGTTCTCCACTTGCAGTAAAAGTACTGGAATCCAAGTCTTGGATTCACTGGACACGGGTTAAGCCAGCTGCTGAGGAGTATTGGGAAGCAAGCCAGGCCCAGGCCCGACCTCTAGTGGTACGGTTGAGGAAGCGCCCCCTATAACTGTCCTACCGGCAACGGACAGGCTACATACGGGGCAGAAGAGACCTTACTGGTGTCACACTGGAAGCTGACCCTCTATGTACAGCTGAAGATTGGAGAAAAGGTCAACATTCCATTAAAAAAAAAAAAACCCACCCTGACACTTGTTAGGGAATGGGAGGTCTAACATATATAGTCATAGCTGTACTAACTCTCTTTTTAATAAGCTTGCTTGCCGTTATTGTGATTAGCTGTGATTTCCTGTATCTGATATGCCGGAATCACCTCTCCCCCAAAAAGACAGGTACTGAATCTAAAATCATTGACTGTGACAGGGAGCAATACAAAACTTCTGTAAGTACTTATGTTTGAAGAAGCCTGGGAGTGGGCTCTCTGTGGTGCTGCTCTAGCTCTAGGACTGTGGATATTGTATTTAACAAATAAGAGGTGGTTCTGTGGGATACCTAAAACTAATATTTCCTTTTCCCAAGTCACATATAACCCTAACCTTCTTCCTGATGTGGTGATTTTGTAAATTAAGGGAATTGTGATAGGTTCTGTGTAGGAGACAATTATGAATTTTTTGTGGCTTTGGCTGTTATTGGCAAAGGGACTAATGAGTAATAACACCCTGAACAGTAGCTCCCAATGTTGTGAGAATGCCCAAGTGAACCCCCTTACCCTTAAGGAAGGATCTGGGGAAGTTGAAAACCTCAAAGTACAAGGCAAGAACGGGTCACAAGGTGTGAACTCTTTGGAACAGGTCCACTCCCGCCAACGACGTATCATAAATAGGTGGGGTCGGTACCCTTAACCTAAGCCAACCTCAAAACCTAAAGACAAGCGTCTGACAATTCCAGAACAGAGTGGGGTAGAACAAAGGGAGAATGGGCCCCTGCAACAATTGAGAAAAGGGAACTACATGTTAAGAATACTAGAATTGAGTCAAAGCCTAGTTAAGCAGTCTGACCCTGCCTTTGGTCAAAAATGCTGGTTATGTTTGTCTGCTGGACCTTCATCTTACAATGCTGTTCCAGTTGAGTCAGATCTTTGGGTTAGGACCAGGGCCACAATATTCCTTGAAAAGGATATTAGATGGAGAATTAAAGCGGCAGTAGCCAAATTGCAAGGAGACTTTTATAATGCCTTCAAAAGGCTGGGGATGAGCCATCTCCCCATTGTTGGTCCTATAGCCACTGGTGTGGAAATCATAGGGGCACCCTCTCTGTGTGTAAAGAGACATCAGGAACCAGGTATACCTGTAGGATCCCTGAAGGGAGAACTATGTCCATCAGAAATACACCTTGCCCCTAGAACGACACTTATGGATGTAAAACTAACTTGTGGTATTTCTTCTTCTGCCCACCACTTATTTCAGCAGAAGGTCACCTTTTCAATACCACCACATGTTTCCATTAAAAAATGGGGAGAATGGAATGTGTCTCAGGAAAAGTGTCCAAGACCATTTCAGCCACCCCGATTTACAATCTGGCTCTCCATTAGGTCCAACACAGGCTTATGTGTCCTATTTCCCCCTGGAAATACAAGCTCTCGTTATCTTTTTGAAGGCCCAATTCACAGAGAAAAGCAAAAGGACCCTACACTAGAAGTCCCATTGCAGCCTCTGACTGGCATGCTAGTGTCAGGAACTTCAGGGGTCTGGACTAATGAGAAAAAACAACGGGCCCATGCATTTTCCATGAATATCGGTGTGTGTGTAGGGAAAAATGGAGAAATGTGGGAGAAATGTGTATTTGTGTTTACCTACAAACTGGACTGGAACATGCACACTGGTACATCTTTCCCCCAAAATAGGTGTTGTCAGTGGAGAGCACACTATCCCTGTTCCCCTTATGGGGCATGTTCAAAAAAGAGTGCCACTCTTGGTCCCACTATTAGCAATCCTGGGGATAGGGACAGCTGTTGGAACAGGTGTAGGTGGAATGGCACACTCCATAACACAGTTCAGGCAATTGTCAGAGGAGTTCCAAGAAAGCCTGAACCAAATTGCTGGGACCTTAGTTAAGGCCCAAGACCAAATAGACTCTTTGGCAGCAGTGGTCTTGCAAAACCGCTGTGCCATAGACCTTTTAACCGCAGAGAAAGGAGGGTTGTGTGTATTCTTAGGAGAAGACTGTTGTTTTTACACGAATAAGTCAGGAGTGGACAGAGAAATTGCCAAGGATTTACAGGACCGGGCATTCAAAATGGGCCAGAAGTTACAAGCTACAGAAATGTGGTTCTCTTGGTTGCCTGGGTCCAGTTGGATTAAACAGATGTTATTCATGTTGCTATGTGCCGTGGCAGGCCTAGCTTTTATTCCTTGTACAATTCCCCTGTTCAGACAACTAGCTAAGAGAGCAGTGAAAGAGATAAGAGTTGAAAAAGAGTTGATTTTGATGGAAAGCCTTATTGACCGTAACATTGACCATGATCTCTTTGATGAAAATGAAGTTTCTGATGCAGGAACATATGTACAACTCTCAACCGGGTAATTAGAGCAAACACTTCAGAGAATAAGATTAGAAGTCATATGTATTGCTTGTCTTTTCCTTTGCATTACTATATATCTTATCCTGCATTGATTATGTTATGCCAAATATTATATGCTTGCTTTGCTGATTAAGCTTTGTAAAAGATAAGACTCAATTGTAACCAAGTAAAATAGAGTCTTAAAGGGGGGATAAGGCAGAACGTAAAAAGAAATTAAATATAAGAGTGAAATAATACGGGGTCAGCCTAGACGATCTCTGAAGGGCCCCTTTAACTAGTAAATATAAGAGACAAATGCTGCGTTCAAAAAGTCAAACCACAGGGTTACTCAAACCGCAGGTTAGCTCACAATTCTACTGTTGCAAAGTTCAATAAGTCAAACCACAGGCAATAGGGGAATGGGGCTAGCTAAAGAGGCAGTTCTTAGATACTTCCTGTTTTTGTTAACTATAAAGTTGTGTGTCTGGATCAATACGATGTTCAGAGACAAACAGATAATTTCCATCTGTCTGAACCTATTTTTGGCCAAAAATAAAGTTTCTCTTGATTTCGAAGTCCATCTCCTTTATTTCTGCGACAATATTTCTGTTACAATATAGAATATACAGGTAGTCCTCGATTTACAACCACAATTGGGCCGAAAATGAATGTTGTTTTGTAGCAGAAAAATAAAGGAGATGGACTTCGAAATCAAGAAAAAGCTTTTATGTTAGGTGTTTTGTGCCAGCCATGGCAGTCTCTTCAAAGGCCACCAGATGGGGGCAAAGAGGCACCTTTGATCCCATTGGTGGGTCAAGGGGCTCCAGCCCCTGCAGCCCCATTGGGGAAAGTTAATGGCCCTCCAGCCCCCTCACACACCTTGTAAGAGAGGGGCCAGGGGCCCCTATAAGAACCCCTGCACAGGGGCTGCTCCCTCCCTTTTTCCCTTTTTGCTTTTACCCCTTGTTTGCTTTTCCCTTTTTCCCTGCTCTTGTTCTAGTCTCCTATGGGACTGACCCATGGGCTCAATCCAGGCATGGATGCCTCCATGCCTGGGACCTTATTTTACTCTACTTTTACTTCTAAATAAAGACTTAATTTGATTGCATCCTTGCATGCTGACCTTTTCTTGGAAGCGCCCTCAACGAACCATCATTCTTCGTGAGATCCCTCACATTTTATTTTGGCCAAAAGGTTCAGACAGATTAATTAATCTGTTAGGATCTGAACAAAGACCTTGTTTAAGACACACGTTCTTATACCCTTCAGTAGTAGGAAAACAGGAAGTATGTGAAATCTACCTCTTTAGCTAGGCCCCCTTGTCGCTTAGGCAGGAAAGCTGATTCATGCTGATCCATGTGGTTCAGTTCTGCATTTTGACATGGCAAGAGAAATTAGCTAACTCTGGTTTAACTTTTTGAACCCAGCAACTTACAATAGCCTCTTACAATAACAAGTCAAGGGACCCTTCAGAGATCATCCAAGCTAACCGCATATTATTTCACTCTTATATCCAAATTTCACTTTTTGTCCTACTTTTAAGTGAGACATTTAAGTGAGTTTTGCCCAATTTTACGACCTTCCTTGCCCGTGTTAAGTGAATCATTCCAGTCATTAAATTAGTAACACGGTTCTTAAGTGAATCTGGCTTCCCCATTGACTTTGCTTGTCAGAAATTTGCAAAAGCTGATCACATGGCCCCAGGACATGGCGACTGTTATAAATATGAGCCAGTTGCCAAGCATTCAATTTTTTTTTTTAGAAATTTTATTTTGATTCATACATCATCTTCCATTAAACAGTGTGTTGTCTGGGTATAAATATTTTGTGCAAATATTTTATACAATAACAATTACCATTTACAGTCATATTTATTATCTTATCTATTCTTAATGAAGGGAAACAATAATAAGGCTATAATAAATAATACTAGAATATGATACACTGGTATACTAGATTCTGTAACCATTAGGTTCCTGTAATACATATATGCCTTTGTATTTGTATCACATATATTATGCCTTTATATTTGTATCTCCTGTAACAAACATATTCTGTTATTAGGCCTCTGTAATGTATCTGGTATTTGTCAAACATATGTCCCTGCCATTTGACCTGAACCCATATCAATCTTCCTGTTTTTCTTGTGCCATCTAAGAGCATGGTATGTATCTTAGTTGGAACTGCAGACATCAACTGCAGGGATCATTTACACCTCAGCCCTAATTTATGTCTTTGATCTGTATAAGCTCATTCCTTGCAGAACCAGGGGGCCAAATGGCCAATTGAAAAAACAAAGGAATGCTCAAGGACGAGATAAGACTAATTGGGAAGTTTCTATTCCCTTGCAGGGCAACAACAGGGCCAGAATTGGGTACTAAGCTGATGTCTCTGAGGGTATAAAAGGACGCCATACCTTCCCCAAGGTGTGGCTATCTCCTCGCATGAATTGTATCTGTATGTTCTGGATATAGTCCCACCCAGTATTTTGTTTTTGGCCATAAATAAAATCTGGTTTTTTTGCAAGCCTCATCTTGAGTCTCTCTCTTTGGCATTCTGGTGACTCAAGTATATTTTGGGACCTTACATTTCTGGCGCCCGAACGTGGGGCTTGAAGGCAAAGTTTCTTCAAGGTGGCTGCATTCAGCTTCCCACAAACTGAGCCACTTTGAGGTTTGGTGGCCTTCATTAAAGGCAGATGGAAGAAACCAGCTCCTGGAAAAATTTATCCAGTGACTTTGATCTGGTCATTTGCTGGCAGGCCGGAGCCTGCCCTGAATGCCTAACAAAGAGGCTTGCAGTGTGGGGGGTTATGGAACTGAGCTCTTCTGGGTGAGTAGGAATTTTTTTCTTTTGGGAAGGGGAGTGTTGCCTTGTGTGTGTGTGTGACTGCAATGTGGGAAATACCTAATAGAGGTTTGCCTACATTTTGAAAGGAGTGTGACTGTTGGAATAAGAATCTGTAGTGCAGGAGAGGGCTCTGACCAAACTTCGGACCCGCAGGGGAGGTCTGGGAAATCTCTTAAGGAAAAAGGGAGGGTTTGGTTAGGCTTCGCACCAACGGAAAGGTGTGGGAAATCTCCTCAGGAAGACAGAGTCTAGTCAGGCTTCGAGCTGACAGAAAGGAATCCCCTGGGAAAAATGGGCAACCATGCTGGTAGCCTGTTTGCAACAAATAACCTAGTAACAAGAATAGGGCCGTGTTCTCCATTCGGCTATATTAGCCCACTGGAACATGTTACAAACAAGTTGTGGGGGAAAAAATAAGGGAAAAAAAAGAATATATTTTTTTTAAAAAAAATGAAAAAATGTTGTGGCAGTAAAAGTTATTTGTACAAAGAAAAGTGGAGTTCAAACTTGCTCATGAGAGCCCTGGCTAAATGCAAACGATGTGTGAACATAGGTCTCTATACCTCTTATACATCTTGATCTTTAAAATGGGCCAGCGATTGCCGAGGGGTCTAAAATAGATAGGAGAGAGTTTGGATCTTTAAAAATAAGCCAGCACCTGCTGGGAGATCCAAGTTAGAATGAGAACACCCCCAGGGCAGAGACACGTAGTAACAATCTAGTGCCTAAAGAGAGATCTATGGGTGGCAAAGAAATATTGCTGTGTTATAAAGATCGTGATAATTTACCATTCTCAAAAGAGCCAGAGAAGTCTGAAAGAACTAAGAATAAAGAAGAAATTGTTCATTGTTCTTCCCAGCCGGGCTTTAGCAGGTAGTAAAAAATGTAAAACCTGCCTAAATGGGAAGACTCATATAATTTGACTTGATCAATTTGGTGTGATTTCTGTGTCAGGGTGTATAAATCCCATCCCCCCCCTTGGGGGGGTAATTGCACTTAATTAAGTGCAATTACCCCCCCCCCCGGGGGGCGGGAATGGGATTTATACACCCTGACACGTGGTAGCAGAGGATGGTTGGAATTATGGCTTTTTCCTTAGCTAGTTACTTTAACTGATAAGCGTCTAGGCTAATTAGACAGATGATTAATTTAGCGACTGTGGAACGCTGATGAAATTGACTGCTAAGATGCCAAAAAAGAAGAAAAAAGGGAAAATGAAAGTCAGAGCATTCTCTACAAGTGATTTGCTTCTCTCCGACGAAGAAGAGGCAGAAAGAAGGTTTTCAAATTTCCAGCCGCTCGCTTCAGCCACCCGGCTAGAAGAAGGAGCCGTGGGAGGAGTAGAAGAAACGGACGAAATGCTATTACAGAGGCTTCAGGAAGAAGAAAATAGAAAAGCTGCTTTGGAAGGCAAAGTGCTAAGGTTAGTGACTTCCCCTTCTGATTATGCATGCTCTCAAACAATTCCTGCAGAAGCCCAAAGTTTTGAAAGGCTTGGTGCAAAGCCAAAAATTCTACAAACGGCTCAACGTTCCTCCCACACCGAGAGAGAAGTAATTCGTTATTCTCCTCGAAGCCCTGAGCTCACCCTGAATGAGAAAACTATAAAAAGCTATCATGACCACATAAAAATTTTTGAACATGAGCTATGCCAGGCAAAAGTGACTTTATCTATGCTCGAGCCAGATATGACAGAGCCTCATGTTTTTAAAATTCCTGAAACCTCCATCTTGCCTTCTTCTTTGAAGCCTAAGACATGCTCACAAGAGAGTGTCATATCAGGCCAATCAGAACAGAAAGCTGTACTCACGTCACATTTGTCTCGTGATCTGGTGTCTCCTCAAATTACACATCATGCCACGAAAGCAGAAAGGTTATCTGAGCTGCCTGAAACTAAAGGTGCAGCACCATCTGCTGGCGAAAGTAATTTACTAGAGAAAGCCGACATGCATTGCAGATTGCAAGAACAATTACAAGTATTGCATCAGACTTTATCAAACATGTCCTTAACTCACTCAGATATTCAGGCGGCAATGCAACAAGTGTCTCCACAGGCCCAATCTTCAGCACCCCCTGGTTGTGCTGGTGTCTTTTTAGATGGAGCACAACAACGCTTAATGCAGCAAAGGCAAATGACTGCATCTCCAGCAGGCCATGTTAATATTGCAGCTCGAGGCTTCCGGTGGCACCTCAGGCGCTGACAGATGCTCCTTTCGGACCGTCAGCCCCGCGATTTCGTTAAAACCGCCAAGACAGCGCAAATCAGCTGTCTGGCGGCTTGGAAACCTTCCCCTCAGGAGAAGAGAGGAAGGCGAGCAGCCGGACTAAGGTAGAGCTCCCCAAAAGCCCTAGGAGCAATTCTGGGGCTTGGAGGGTGAGAGCTCCCTGGTAGTTCGACTGAGCTCCGAATCTGAGGCTTTTCTGCTTCAAGCAGAACAAGACACCGCGACCACCCCTGCAATCAACATTCAGACTCAAAATAAGCTTAATGCAGGCAGAACAAAAACAGGAGTTCTAGCAACTGCAAGTACTGAACTTTAACTCTGTGTCTATACTTCTTCCTTCTAAGACTTTTAAAATGAAAGCAAAAATGGCGCCTGAACTGTAACAGGGCGTGAAAGTGAAAGTTATAGTGAAAGTGATAGTTAATATTGTTAGCGCTTCTAAGGCTTCTAAGGCTGTTTAAGATTATTGGATTCTACACCAAAGAAAGAAAGATTTAAAGTGGAAAGATTACAGTTTGGACTTTAAATAAACTATAATACTTACAAAAGATTTAAAAACATTTGGACTTATTGATTTGGTTGCTGTAGGAAGTATAAATTGAAAGCTAAAAATGGCTTCTAAGCGAATAAAATCTTTCTTTAAAAGTGCTGGAGGATCGCCAGCACAACCATCAAAACTACAATCTTTGTCCACTTCAAACCCACAAATATTGACTTTGGAAGTTCTACAGGAATCTCTGCAGGACGCTTTGAAGCAACAAACTAAGGCAGTGTCTGAAGAAATGTCTGAAATTAAAGAAGTTATACAAACTCGGAATAAAATAAGAGAAGACATAGTAATGGCATTTCAGGGTCTGGCAAAACACATTGAATTGTTGGATGAAAGAGTAGAAGAAATTAATCAGTCCAATTTGAATTTGGAAAATAAAATGGATGAAGTTCAGACTAAGGTGGATAGGGCAGACGATGAAGTGGTGATGTTACAGTATAGAGCGATGGAATTTGCCCTGAGAGTAAGAGGTTTGAGAGAACACAATCGAGAGAACTTGAGAGAGATCTTTGCAGAGGCTTTTGCAAAGATAACTGGGGAGCAACAAGCAGATCTCTCATTGCAAATTGACAAAATATATCATGTTAATTCCTGGTTTGCCAGACAGAATCAATTGCCAAGAGACATTGTGATTTACTTTACAACAAGGAGGACCCAAAATGAAATTTTACAAGCTTTCTATAAAAATAAACTTCAAATTGCAGGGCAAGAGGTTTTAGTGCTGAAAGAAATTCCCCCCAAAAATGTTGAGAAGCAGAAAGGAGTTTGCTTTCTTGGTGGATGAACTTAGAAATCGACAGATTCAGTTTAGATGGGATGTTCCAGCTGGACTGGTGGTGAATTCTATGGGAGAAAGGTATCGCCTTAACACAATTCGGAAGGCAAGCAATTTTTATACTAATGTATTAAAGGCTGGATGCCCACCATCTCAAGAAATGAGGAGATGAAAAGAAGAGCTGGCAATACAGGGACAGAAGGAAAGTAAACAGCCACAAGCTGCAGGAGAGACCTCGCTTATTGAAGAAGATTTATTGCAACTTTTTGGTACTGATCAACCTTTGGAAGTAGCAGAAAAAAGAGAAGAACCACAAGAACAAAGGCAGACCCGTGCAGCAGCAAAGCGAAAAGAACAAGATTTAAAGATACAGCAAACTCAAATGAAAGCTCAAGAAGCTACAAAAACAGAAGCCGGGGGGGGGGGGGGGGGCAAGGCCGAAGAGAAAGGTGCAGGAGGATCTTCAGATGGCCCTTTTAAAGCTTCAAGGTGCCAAGAATGTCAACTAAATTTTTGACTTGGAATGTCAATGGTTTAAATTCACCACAAAAGAGAAAGAAAATATTTCATTATCTGAAACAGTTTAAAAATGATATAATTTGTCTGCAAGAAACACATATTAGAGTGACAGATCAAAAATATTTGATAAATTCAAGATTGGGAACACACTTTGTTGCATCTGCCCCAGAGAAGAAAAATGGTATAGTTATATACCTAAGGACAGATTTAACAGCTAAATTAATTGAGGCAGATGCTCAAGGAAGATATATTGCAATTGAACTTTTAATAGAGGGGAAGAAAACACTTTTAATTGGAGTATATGCTCCCAATCAACAGCAAGAAAAGTTCTATAAGCTTTTGCATACTAAAATAATACAATGGGATTATAAATCGTGTATATTAATGGGTGATTGGAATGGAGTACTGAACACTCAAAAGGACAAAAAAGGACTATTTCAAAATACCCAAAAACGTGCAAGACTGCCCAAATCTTTTTTTGATGTGATGGATGATATGGAGTTGAGAGATATTTGGCGAGTACGAAATCCAGAAGAAAAGGATTTTACTTTTTTTTCTGACAGACATCAATCCTTCTCCAGGATTAATTTCATATTGACTACTAATGATTTCTTTTCTAGGGTAAAGAAGACGAAGATATGTTCAAGAATTTTATCTGATCATAGTCCGGTGTGGATGGAATTAGAGCAGGAAAAGGGACCCAAAAGGTCTTGGAGGTTAAATGAAAACTTGTTTAGATATGAGGAAAATGTGAAAGAATGTAAAAACGAATGAAAGAATTTTTTGTTATGAATATGAACAAAGGTACACCTATGGAAATGGTCTGGGATGCAAGTAAAGCATATATGAGAGGAACCTTAATACATTTGAATAATAAATATAGACGTAGACAAGAAAAAAAACGGAGGGATTTAGAAGAGGAAATAAAAATGAAAGAGCAGGCACTCATATTGAACCCAACAGATGAGAAAATAAAGGAAACAATAAATTTGTTACGAGGGCAGTTTAATATGTTGATTGCAGACCAAGTGGCAACTAATTTACAATATGCTAAACATAATACTTTTTGTAATGCAAATAAACCAGGTAGATGGTTAGCCTATTTGTTAAGGAAGAAACAAAAGCTACGTACTATAGAGAAGATAGAATTCAAAGGTAAAGAGGTATATCAACAAAATATGATTAAAAAAGCTTTTTAGAATTCTATACAAAGTTATATGCTAGTGATACAATTCAAGGTAAAGACAGAGACAGACATTTACAGGAGGAGAATAATCCTGTAATTACATCAGAGCAGAGGGAAGGATTGAACCGACCAATAACTTCGGAGGAAATTATTTTAGCAATTAAACAGTTGAAGGGGGGTAAAGCTTCAGGCACAGATGGATTGACAGCTGTTTATTATAAAAATTTGCAGTTAGAAATGGTAGAACCACTTAAGGAACTATTTCAGAAGATCCAAGTTGGAGGAGATGTACCCTCTTCTTGGAGAACAGCTTTTATTTCATTGATTCCAAAGGAGGACCAAGATCATAGTCAACCTAAGAATTATAGGCAAATATCGCTTTTAAATACTGATTATAAGATTTTTGCTAAAATACTAGCAAATAGGTTAATGGTAATTATGCAACAAATGATCCATAATGACCAATCTGGATTTATAAGTGGGAGACAAATGAAAGGTAATAAAAGGTAAAGGTAAGACAAATTGTAAACTTATTGGAATATCTGGAAAGGAACAACCAAGTCCCTGCAGCGCTTATCTTTCTGGATGCGGAGAAGGCATTTGATCGATTGAATTGGCAATTTTTATTGAAAATAATAGAAAAGATGCAGTTTGGAGAATACTTTACACAATCTATTAGAGCAATATATCAGAGACAAAGAGCACAAATAATAATTAATGGTGGTTTAACAGAAACTTTTAAAATTGAAAAAGGAACAAGACAGGGATGCCCTTTGTCACCGTTATTGTTTATTTTAACTTTGGAACCTTTATTGAATAAAATACGAGGGACAAATAAAATAAAGGGAATTAAAATTAGACATCATGATTATAGATTAAGAGCATTTGCAGATGACTTGTTGGTTACCTTAACAATCAGCTATAGGTTTAATGGATATAATTAGCCAATATGGACAAATGTCTGGATTTAAAATAAATAAACAAAAAACAAAGATAATAACTAAAAACATGATGGCAAAGCAAAAAGAAGAACTAGAAAGACTAACAGGATTTGAAATAGTAAAAAAGGTTAAATATGTAGGGGTATATATCACAGCCTCAAATGTAAAATTATATAAAAATAATTATGAAATATTATGGCAAAAAATACAGAAAGAGATGGAGAATTGGGGAAAACTACAATTGTCCCTGTTGGGAAGAATAGCAGCAATAAAAATGAATGTTCTACCTAAGTTTCTATTTTTGTTCCAAATGATACCAATACTCAAGAAAGATGAAAATCTGAGGGAATGGCAGAAGGGTATTAATAATTTTGTTTGGGCAGGGAAAAGACCGAGAATAAAGTTAAAAATAATGCAAGATATACGTGAAAGAGGAGGTCTTAAAATGCCTAATTTAAGATTATACTATGAAGCAGCTGTCCTAACAATAACTAGTGATTGGATTAACTCAACAGAAGAAAGAATATTGAATATTGAAGGATATGATTTGTTATATGGCTGGCATGCTTATTTATTATATGATAAAAAGGTGGATACAACCTTTAAAAGCCATATATTAAGGAATGCCTTGTTACGAGTTTGGAAAAAGTATCAATATAAGTTAAATTATAAGATACCTATATGGGCAATAGCCAGACATGCGATAGAGAATATAAGTATAGAACAAAAGCAAGAGGTGATTACTTATAAAGAGCTTCTTAAAATGGAAGGGGGGGGGTATTGCAGTTAAAATCTTTAAACGCATTAAAACAAGAAAGAATAATTCAAACTTGGTTTCAGTATGGTCAGTTGCAAGCTAGATGGAAATGTTGCGATAATTCGAGGATCGGACTCAATGAAGGATTCAGAAAGAGTAGTATTCAAACAAAGTATTATTTATTTATAGTAGGCATTCTATATTGTCTGGATGATTACAGATAGAAGCAAGAAGGAGGAGCATGCATGCTCTTTTATATCAATAAGGCGGAGTTAGGGGTAGGAGTGGTTATACATGAATACATTAAGGAAGGAAGAATAAGTTAACCCTTGATGTGCTATATACATACATTTCCTATATCTGAGAATAAGGCATTTACTTGTGACAAATCCCCCTCTAAATGCCGATTCGACATACAGCAGTAATTACATTCAGGTTCAGAACAATATAAAACTTGTAATTTTGACGTTAGATACTTATGTTGTTTAGATTGCAAAGGTTTAGTTAATAGATCAGCTATTTGTTCTGTGGTTTCACAATGAATAGCTTTAATAAATCCATCCTGAGATAATTGTCTTACATGTTTGAATTTGATATCTATATGTCTAGATCTTTGACCAATAGCATCTGATCTAGATATCTCTATCGCAGCTTTATTATCTTCATGTATAACAAATGGCAATGAAGGACTTTTCCAGACGTCTGATAATAAATCATTGAACCATACAAGATTATTAGAGGCCTTTGACAAACAAACATATTCTGCCTCAGTTGTTGATGTGGCTACAAGATCCTGTTTTCCAGTATACCAGTAGACTGGACAGTTGTTAAGAAAGAATACATAACCAGAAGTGCTTTTCCTGCACTTAGTGTCACCTGCCCAATCCGCATCAGCGTAACAAGTGAGAATAGGTTCTTTGACATCGTTGGGTTCTAATATTAGAGAGAAATCTATGCTGTATTTTAAATACCTTAGTATTCGCTTAATGGCTTCCCAATGATACATTAAAGGTTTACTAACATATCTGGATAATAAATTAAGGGGTAGAGCAATATCTGGTCTGGTCCAATTAGATATATACAATAGAGAACCAATAACTGATCTATAAAGTGTATTATCAGTAAACTCAGGGGATGATTCATTCATGTTTCTTAAAAAATCAGTTTGCATTGGAGTATCACAAGGCTTTGCATCACTCATATTACATTTATTCAATAGTTCTATAATTTTATCTTTTTGAGATAATCTAAATCCTTTTTTAGTCTTACTGATTTGAACTCCAAGATATTTATTTACTTTCCCTAATGATTTTAAAGAAAAATGTTCATTTAATTTCGTTACAAATGTATCCCTTTTTTCTTTATGTTTGCCAATATACAAAATGTCATCTACATAAATTAACACAAATTCTATTGAATCACCATCCCTTCTAACAAAGAAACAATTATCTGCAGTTGTGGCATTGAAGTTCATAGATTTGAGAACGTTGACCAAGCATTCATACCAGCGTTTGCCGGATTGCTTTAATCCATACAAACTTTTGTTCGGTAACCAAGTTTCATTCCTATTTGTGTTTTGGCTATGAGGAGCTCTTACATATATTTCTTTATCTAGTTTTGCATGTAGATATGCAGTTTGTATGTCATATTGAAAGACTTCAAGATTAAGGGCTGATGCTACTTCTAGAGCTGTCTTGACACTTTCAGTTCTTACGGTGGGGGAATATGTGTCGGTATAATCTTCAGGATATTTTTGAGCATAGCCCTGTGCAACTAGCCTTGCTTTATATAATGAATTGCCTTCTTCCAGATTTTTAATTTTAAATATCCACCTAGTGCCAATAATTGTTTTGTCTTTTGGAGCTGGTGTTGGAGTGAATACATTTAATTCTCGCAGACTGTCCATCTCTTTGGCCATGGCTAATTCCCATTTTCTTCTTTCTTCTATGGGGAGTTTTAATACTTCCTCGTATGTATTGGGTGTTGTTGTATTATCATTTCTGTGCATTATGTAATCCTTATATTTATTTGGAGTTTGATTCCTGTTAGATCTAATTGTTCTCTCTGGTCTGCTATCGTTATCGTGTAAATACCTTGCTTCCTTTTTTGTTAATGAATCTGTTTTGATTTTGGGACAATTTCCTATTCATGTCTTATTGTTACTCTTTTGTGTATTGTGGTCGTGTGCTTCTCTTTCTGTCTTATCGTGATTATCAATGTTTGGTTTTGTACTTGGAAAGATCTCATTAAGATGTATCTTAGACCAATTGGCCTGTTCGTGAAATACAGCTGTTCTAGAAATTATGAATTTATTGTTATTATCAATAAATCTGTATCCTTTTGTGCCAGTTTCATATCCCATGAATCTGAGCCTTCTGGATACATTATCCCCTTTACGTCTCAATTGTTTTGGTATATGTACGTCTGCTGTAACGCCAAATACATGCATGTGGGCTATTTTTGGTTTTTTATTATATACTAATTCGTATGGTGTTTTATTTATGACACTAGACCAAATTCTGTTTAGGGTATAATTAGAATATAATAAAGCTTCCGACCAAAATTGTTTGCCTAAACCAGCATCTTCCAATGTGCATCTAATCATGGTTTGTAATGTTGAGTTCTTTCGTTCTACCACTCCATTTTGAAATGCAGAGAAAGGGCTAGAGGTGAAGTGTAACATTCCTTTGTCTTTTAGCCATTGGGAGAATTCTTTTGACATGAATTCAGATCCCCTGTCTGTCATGATTTGCTTTATTTTTACATTGTGTTGTGTTTCTACACGCTTATAAAATTCTTTAAACTTTTGAAATGTTTCATCTTTGTGTTTCAAAGTATAGACAAATCCATAACGACTATAGTCGTCTACAATAGTAAGGAAATATCATTTTTTATATGTAATTGATGGGGTCAATGGACCAACTAGGTCCATATGTACCAGGTTAAAAATATGATTTGATGATCTTGTTGCCTTTTTTGGTCTGGGTTTAGTTCTGAGTTTTGAGGACTTACATACTGAACATTCCAAATAATTTTTACAATCTTTTATTTTAACACCTTCAGCATGTTCAACCATTTTTTGTATTACAGGAAAACTAGCATGTCCTAATTTTCTGTGTAATATATGTGCACATTCATCATGAATTGGTTTTCCAATTATTGGTCTTTTGTTAATATGTGTATCTTTAATTGATGTGTTTTCATGGTTATGATTTGTTTCATGTTCCTCGTTGTTACTGTCACTATCATTTTCATTTTCTATGCTATTGTCATCTTCCATGTTTGAATCAATGTTGTGTAGCCATTTTTCTTCAGTGACTAAGTATGGTAGATCTCCTTTGATAACTATATTGCCTAAGTTTATTTTGTTTGTCTCTAGAGATGCTTTTCCTTTTGAGAACACTATATTTATGTCAGAGTCTCTACTCAATTTTATTGCACTAAGAATGTTATGGGGTATTTCGGGTATTAATAAAACCCCCTCTATTTTTACTAGACTGGGTAAATTTACATTTCCCCTTCCAATGACTTGAACTTCTTCTTGGTTGGCTACTTTAATTACAAATTTATCTTCTATGAAAGAAGATAATATTTTCTTATCATGTGTTGTATGGTTTGTTGCCCCAGAATCAATGAGCCAGGCATTATCTTTTGGGTTTTGATTTTTGCTTGTGTTATACTTATCTAATCCATTTAATGATCCAGACTTTCTCTCTCTTGAGTTATCTCTGCCCCCTCTATGTTCTCTGAAATTTGGTGAGTTTCTATATCTATACCTGTCAATAGATGATTGTCTGTTATGGTATCTGTTCCTATTGTCATGGTTTTGTCTTTCTCTAAGGAATTTTGGACAATCTCTTCTATAGTGTTCTTTGGACCCACAATTATAACATTCAATTGGTTCTTGATGCCTGTCTTGAAATGCTACCCTTTTGGTCTGTCTGTGTTCTTTGTGTGTGCTGTAGCAGCTTCTCCTTAAATTATCTTCAGCTATTAGTCTATTTGATAAACTCTCTATAGATAGATATCCTAGATTAATTGTGTCTAAATGTGATATGTAATTATCCCATGATGAGTCTAATGAATTAATGATAACGCTTTTCATTGTCTGGTCAGATATTATTTCTCCCCTTAAATGAAGCTCTGCTCTAATTGTGTTTAGTGATAGTAAATGCTCACTTACAGTAGTCCCAGGTTTTATCCTTGCTGAGAAGAAATTTTTGGATATTCTAGTTGTAGTTGCTACACTTTCACTATGAAACAATTTAAACATACAATGAATTATTTCTGAGACAGTTAGATTATGCTTAATACTATGATAGATAGCAGGAGATATGCTAGATATTAGTAAATAGAATGCTCTGTGATGCAGGCAGTCCAATTTTAGAGTCCATGTTCTTTTGGGAGGGTTAGTTATGAAAAATAATAAATTCTCTTTTAAGAAAACAACCTGAAGTTGTTGACTCCATTCCTGTAAATTAATACCGTCTATTCTCAATTTTGGGAAATCATTAGGCAAGTTTCCAATGTTATTTGCTGCATTACTTACAACTGGAGGCTGTCCATGATCTTGTAAGTGTTGATAATTGCAGAATGGTGTAGGTATGCTAGCGATCAGTCTGAATGGTTCTCTCTGTTCTTCACTGTCTCTATATTCGTCTGCGTGAGTTCGCGCATGCGCGTTGCTCATTTTGTTTCTGAAGCTGTCGGGAGAGGTTCTCGTCGCTGTAGCTCCCTCGCAGTGCTCCTCTTCTGACGAGTCGCTTTCTGGCTCGGCTTTTGGTGTCCAGGTGGGGATCGGAGCTTGCTTCGTTCTGTCGTAGTCGTCTCGGTTGAGGCCTCTGGCTCCCGGGATCGTTTGCGGTGTGGGCGAGTACTTGCAGGGTCCCCTGGGTTCGGGCGTCAGCGCTCTCGTCGTTTGGGCTGGAGTGGATGGAAGTAGGGACGCTTGTCCGCTTGCTTCTGTGTCCTTGGATTGAGTAGTTTGCTCTTTTTTTGTTATTCGATTTACAGTCTTTGATACTTTCGCTGATTTTCTTGTTATTTTTAGATTCGGGCCGAAGGCTGCGAAGAGTGTTCTCATAGCTGTTTCGATTTGTATTTCAGTTGGCGTTTCTTCGGTGTCTGTATCAGATTCTTCGGAAAAATAGGATTTCTCCTTTTTATTCTTTATGCTGTGTAAAGTCTTTCGCGCCAGCCATTTTGAATTCTGTCCTTTGATTGGTTCTGAGCTAGCCATTTTGGTGTGCTGGTTAATCCAAGATGGCTGCCATTCAAAATTTTGTGCGGGACCGTTAGTCTTCCTCTCGTTTATGTCTTCATCTGTAGGTGATTTGCTCACCATTTTGAGTTCTTTAGGCTCCGGTGTGTTGATGTGTTTTTCTCTCGCTGCTCCATTGTCTTTTATAATATCCTGGAGGTTCGCGATGAGATTTTTGTCATCTTTACGGTTTTTTAGCAGTCGTAATATTTCTGATCTGAGCGTATCATTTTCTGTCTCGCTCTCTTCTTGATCATTGGATTCATCGATTACCTCTTCTTCGTCTGTGGTGTAGTTTTCAGGTTCTCTTGTTATTTCAGTCGTGGATTCATCGATCATTTCTTGATCTGTTTCTATCTCTTTATTGTGTGCCCTGGTGTTGGGTCTTTCTCTCTTTTCTTTGGAGTTTTCTTTCTTTGGCATGTTTGTTTCTTATTGAGTCAGCCAACCATCCTCTGCTACCAGTTTGTTGCGATAATTCGAGGATCGGACTCAATGAAGGATTCCGAAAGAGTAGTATTCAAACAAAGTATTATTTATTTACAGTAGGCATTCTATATTGTCTGGATGATTACAGATAGAAGCAAGAAGGAGGAGCATGCATGCTCTTTTATATCAATAAGGCGGAGTTAGGGGTAGGAGTGGTTATACATGAATACATTAAGGAAGGAAGAATAAGTTAACCCTTGATGTGCTATATACATACATTTCCTATATCTGAGAATAAGGCATTTACTTGTGACAGGAAAGAAGACCAGAGAATTGGTATCATGCAGAAGGAGGAAAATTTGGTAAAACAAATTAGAGATCAAGGTCAAATGCATATAAAAAGATTATACAATGTATTGATAGAAATAGATTCAGAAATGGAATTAGTTAAGGATTATATGATAAAATGGGCACAAAATATTCAGGAACCAATAATGATGGAAACTTGGGAAAAAGTATGGGTTAGAAACGTAAAATTTACGCAAGCACAAAATTTAAGAGAAAATTTTTATAAAATGTTTTATAGATGGCATTTAGATCCTAAAAAGTTGGCTTGTATGTATCCGAATTTACAATCTAAGTGTTGGAGATGTGTTTGTGATTATGCCACTTACTATCATATATGGTGGACTTGTAAAAAGGTTAAAGCATTTTGGATTAAAACATGGTGGATTATCCAAAATATTCTTAAAAAGAAGATAAAGTTTACTCCACAATTGTTTTTGCTGGGTATAATCACAGATTGTATGGTTATAGAGACTAAATTGATTTTAAATTTAATAACTGCAGCTAGACTTTTGGTGGCGCAATATTGGAAGAAGGAAGATTTGCTTACTATTGAAGAATGGAAATTAAAAGTGGCGAATTTGGCAGAAATGGCGAAGATTTTGGCATATTTGAAAGATCACTCACAAGAAATATATATATTGGAATGGAGAAGATGGATTGATTATATTCAAAACAAATATCGGACTAAAAAGTATCAAATAGCTTAAGAATGAATAGAAAAATTAAGAGTATTGATGATTAGTTAGTAAAAGGGGAGTTAAAGTGTGAAGGGGGGGATAGGAATCCTTAGTTTATTAGCTTAGTTTAGCATGATTGTCAATTGTATACCCTGTATTTTGTTCTGGGAAGTTTGGGGGGGTGGGGGGGGGAAAGGAAGAGAGGGAGGGATGGGGAAATACTTGTAAAAATTGTTTTGTTTTTTTTTCTTTCTGTAAAACTCTTTAATAATAATAATAAAAAAAGAAAATCAGAGAGTTGAGAAGAGAATATCAACTCTTGACCAAAATCTTGATTCAAGAAGAAATTAACTTTAGGTGGTTGACCCCAGAAGGACTGGTTGTTACATGGCAATTTCAAAGATATTGGTTGAATACAATTGACAAAGCAAGAGCATTTTATGATCAATTTTTTCAAGGAAAAGACATGGAAATTCAAGTTGAACCCCAATCGACAGTCCCATTAAAACTTACTGAGGAAGGTTTGATATTCCTTGAATCGACTGAAGGAGTAGTTGGCGGAAACACTGAACCAAGAGAACAACGTGAGATAAGATCAACTAGAGCAATAAAACCTATATATAAAGTATGAAGATGGAAGAGAGGAAATTAATCTCAATAAATATAAACGGACTCAATTCTGCCACCAAAAGAAAGACAGTATTTCACAAATTAGAGAAATTAAAAGCTGATATGTCTACAAGAAGTACGTATTAAAAAATAGTATGAACACCTATTGACACAACCAAAATTGGGGAATTTTTTTCATCACTAGCCCAAAACAAAAAAAGAGGAGTTGTCATATATATTAAAAAAACAATTTTGGCGGAATGTAAATACTCAGATTTGGACAGAAGAATTTTGATGGTGGAAATACTCGATAATAACAGAAAAATTATTTTAATAGCAATTTATGCTCCAAATGAAAACCAAAGTGACTTTTATAGAAGACTACACAATAAAATAACTGAAATGGATTATGACAACATATGCATGATGGGAGATTTTAATGGAATTGTGGAGGAAAATTCAGACTACAAAACGAATAAAGCAACAAAGCACAGCAGGAAAATATTGCCAAAGTCCTTTTTCAAGATGATGGAGGAAATGAATATGCAAGATATATGGAGAGAAAGAAATAAAGGAAAGAAACAATATACATTTTATTCAGACAGACATTTATCGTGGTCTAGGTTAGACATGATATGGTCAACAATGGAATTGTTGTTGAATATAGAACATGTGGAAATAGAAACTAATTTATGGGCGGATCATAACCCGGTGATGATAACTTGGAAAGGACAAAAAAGAAGAGCTAGATGGACTTTAAATAATGCAATATTAAAAGAGCAAGAGTTTGTGCAGAAGATGGAAAAAGAACTGACCTTCTTCTTTAAGGAAAACAAGAAAGATGAGACATCTATACAAATCCACTGGGATACAATGAAGGCATTTGCTAGAGGATTAATTATAGATTATACAAGAAAAAAGAATGTAAAAAAAAGATTAACACTGAAAACACTGACTGACGATTATAAGAGACTTGAGAAGGAAGTTCAGAATGATCCATATAAGAAGATTGTCAAAATTAAAATGAATACAGTAAAACATAAAATGGATCTATTGGAGAAGGAAGAACTGGCTCAGAAGATAAGAAGTGCTAAACAAAACGATTTTGAAAATGCGAATAAACCAGGCAGATGGCTAGCATATAAATTGAAAAAGGAAAGAGAATCGAGGAACATAACACACCTTATTGATGAACAAGGGGAAAGCAAATTTGGACATAAAGAGATGGGAAAGATTATACATGAGTTTTACAGAAAACTTTATAAAAGAGAGACAATAGAGGAGGAGGAAGTGTTCAAGTACTTACAAGATGCAAACTTAACTCAGATTAGTAAAGATATTGAGGAGATGTTGGAAAGAAACATAATGATGATGGAGTTAATAGAAGCAATTAAGAAACAAAAAAATGGCAAAGCACCAGGGCCTGATGGCCTACCAGCTGAATATTATAAGACATTACAAGAACCTTTGACCATCCCATTACTGGAGGTGATGAATGAAGTGATGATAAAGAAGGAAATACCCAAATCTTGGACAGAGGCATATATTACTTTGATTCATAAGGAAGATACAGACACACAACAAATCAAAAACTATAGACCTATATCTTTGTTAAACTCGGAGTACAAAATTTTTGCTTCAGTATTGGCGGAGAGACTTAAGAGATACTTAAATAATTTCATACATTCGGATCAAAATGGATTTCTTCCAAAAAGACAAATTAGGGACAACATAAGAATAATCTTGGACACTTTAGAGTATTATGAAGCACACCCTGAAAAGCAGATGGCTTTGGTTTTTTTAGATGCACAAAAAGCCTTTGACAATGTTTTTTTTTATTGAAAAAATTTTTTAAAAACAAATTCCCCCCCCCTTTTTTTTCCCCTCCTCCCTAACCCCCCCTCCCCCTCCCCCGTGACTTCTTCATAATAAAACCCAAATTCATAACAGATTATATAATACTTTACCATCCACTTACTCCATCCCCATATGCTGACCCTTTCTTTCTAATAAAATTATCATATCCCCCTTATACTATACATTTCAAAATAACATTCTACTATAACATTATATAATAACTCCTAATTTAACATAATAATATTATTATATCTCCCAATTCAGCGATTTCTGCTCATAATCTACCCTTTTTCTACCCCCCATACATATATCTCTTAAGTCATATCTTTTATGAATATTAATATAACATTTCAAAGCAACCTTCCACTTTAAAACTGTATAATAAATCCTAATTTAACATTTATTCAGTTCATAGTCTACCCATTTCCTTCACCCCCATCGTTATATCTCTTAATTCAAATCTTTTACATATATTCATATCTAAACATAATATCCCTTTTCTTAAACTAAACAATCAATAAACTAACCTGTCTCCACCCACTTTCCTACAAAACTACCATACTTAATAAATCTTAATATCTTTATTCTTCTGCCCACTCCACTAAAAAAAAATTTCCCTTATGTAAATAAAATCCTCTTAAAAAGACTTTAGGCTTGTAGTTCATTTAATATCTTCTGTAATGTCTTTCAGCTGGATTATAAACTCCATCACCCATGTTAGGGTAACATCACATCCTAATTCCAACAGTATGTTTGGTATCTTCAATTACCATCTGCCCCCATCAATAGCAAATATCTTCATAATAATAATAATAATAAAAAACACCCGAGTGACTTTATATTTGTATTCCATATCGTGTTTGTAGAGGTGTCTTTTATCCAGATTATTAATTCCAACCACCGTAATTGGGTAACAGCCAGATCATCTGCGTGCCCCAATTCCATAACACTCTTGCCTTATGACTCAGCATAAACGTAGTATATTTATCAGAGAATCCAAAAAAAAAAGATAATTCCAATCCATTCAGTTTAAGGCCCTTTTCACATCCCGAAAATACAGCACTGCAGAGGTCTGTCACTCTCCTCAGGATAATATAAACCAATACTTTGCTGATTATCTTATCATGTATTCAATCATCTCTTAAATAACTGGCATACTGTTGTAGTTTAAAAGTTTTTGTTTTTGTGAGACCTACTTCTTCTTTTCTTGACTTTTTGTGGGTTGGATCTCCATCCTGATTTTCTTTCTGTAAATTGTATATCAGCTATTTGATTTTCATGCTGATCTGTAACTTGATCTTGTTGGTTTTGCTTTTGTGGCTTAAATCTCCATTCTGGTTCTATAAATTGTATATCAACTGATTGATTTCCGTGCTGGTCTGTAACTTGGTAAGTCATCACTTTAGAATCCAGAGCCGCCTCTCTTGTATTTATAAATGATCCAGCTGAGATCTCTAAGGAAGAATCCGAAAGCGGCTCATCTGGAAGAACCTCTGTAACTTGTTGTTTTTCCATTACTTCCAGCTCCTTTTGCTTATCTTGAATTTCTATCTCTTGTTGGTTTTGCTTTTGAACCTTGTAGTAAAATTCTTCCACTTTTTCAACAGTATTTAACTGATATCTTTCTCCTTGATATCTCAATATTATACCAACTGGAACGTCCCACCTGAATGAAATATTTTGTTTCTTTAGCTCATTCACCAAAAATCCAAATTTCTTTCTATCTTTTAGAATCTTAGGCGGCAATTCTTTATATATCCAGATCTTTCTTCCATACAGTTGTAAAGTAGAATTGAAAGATTTTTGCACAATATCATTTCTCATTTCTTTATCTGTAAAATAAATCACCACATCTCTAGGCAATTGCCTTTGCTTTGCAATCCAAGAATTTACTCTGTAAGGCCTGTCAATCTTGCAAGATACCTCCTCAGGATGAACCTTTAAAATCCCGGCCAGAACTTGAGCAGATATTTTTCTTAAATCATCACTATTATTTTCCTGTAACCCTCTCATTCTGACCGCAAATTCCGTAAGCCTGTATTGCATCATTATAATTTCTTTTTCAATTCCTTGCTTTATATCTTCTGCATTGTAAGTCTCATGACCAGCTTCCTTTTTAAACTTTACTTCTAAACTTTTGTCTTGAATATTTATCAAATCTTTTTCAATTATTTGTATTTTATTGTCCAAAGTATAAATCTTGTTATCAACTTCCTCCATTTTAGACTCTAATAACTTGATATTTGTATCCATCTTTATAACAACTTCTGAAAAAGCATTAGTCACTGTTACAATCTTTCATTGCAAATTATCATACTTTAGTTGTATCATTTCTTTAATTTCTTGCCTAATTTTTTCAAATTTCTGGTTCACAGTCTCGTGGTACCTAGCCATTTCCTCCTGAAGAAATTCTTTTAAATCAAAGCCATTCTGCTGAGTCTGTAAGCTCAAAGCTTGTTCACATAATTGCAAGTGGGGGAACACCCCCCCCACTGCTTGTTTGTCAGGCTTTATAAGTTTTAACGCCATCCTGCCAACAAACTCTTTTTTTTTTAAAAAAAAAAAAGGAAAACTTTTCCCCAAACAAGATCAAGTACAAATCTCCAAGAAAAAAGGAACTTAAAATAACTATTTTTCTTCCAGATTCTAACCAGCACTATTTATTCCGCTACTTTGTAGCTGTTACGGAAGGACTCTCACTTTCGGCTTTCTTCTACTTCCCAAGCCTCAGCAGTCACCATTTTAAAGTTTTTTTCTCCTTCACTCTAAAATGCTTGTAAATTCATTAAGGATACTTGCGATTTAGGGTCCCAAGTCCAAGTCTCATCTTTTTTAATTTATCTGTTAGATTCGTTAATTGATCCGGTTCCAGCGCCTAGCTCTGCAAAAAGGCAGAGTCCTCCCGAAGCCCGGAGCAGCGGCGAACGGGAATAGGGAGCCACAACCTGCTCGTCCCCAAGAGTTTAAAAAAAAAACTCTGGGGACTTCGCAGAGGGCTCTACCTGCCCTCGCCTGCTCTGACTCACATTTCCATCAGGAAATGGAGTTTTTCGAGCCGCCTTTCAGGTGTAAAGGCGGCTCTTTACAGGCATCGGGGCTGGCGGTCTCAAAGGACCGTCTGGCGGCAGCGGAAGCCAGACCGGAAGCCAAGTCTTTGACAATGTTAACTGGAAGTTTATGACCCTTCAAATGGAAAGAATGGGCTTTGGGAGGAAATTTGTACAGGCCATTGAAACTATCTACTCTAAACAAACGGCAAAAGTAATGATAAATGGAGAATTGACGGATGCAATTGAAATAGAAAAAGGCACGAGACAAGGATGTCCTTTATCCCCATTGTTGTTTATATTGACATTAGAAGTTTTAAATAGACATGTCAGAGGAGAAAAAGAGATAAAGGGCATGAAGATTCGGAAGGAAGAATATAAGCTCCAAGCTTTTGCAGATGATTTGGTTTTTATTATTGAAGAACCATTAACAACAATAAGTAAATTAATAGAAATTATTGGAGATTTTGGAAAAGTAGCTGGTTTGAAAATTAATAAGGATAAAAGGAAAGTAATGACTAAAAATATGTTGAAAAAACAGAAAGAAGAGTTGATGGAGATTTCAAAAATGCAGATTACAAACAAAGTGAAATATTTGGGGATACATTTAACACCAAGATGTAGTGCTTTGAAAGAAAACAATTACAACAAGCTTAAACAACAGATAGGGCAAGATTTGTTAAAATGGGGAAATTTACAATTGTCTTTGATTGGTAGGATTTCAAGCATTAAGATGAACGTCTTGCCTAGAATTCTGTATTTATTTCAGACAATTCCAATTAAGCTGGATAAAGAATTTTTTATAGACTTAGATAAAATGATAACGAGATATATATGGCAAAGGAAAAAGCTGAGAATAAAGCTACTACAAGATGCTAAATCAAGGTGTGGCTTCGGTCTGCCCAATTTTGAATGGTACTATCAAGCTGCAAGTTTAACGTGGGACATGATTTGTTGATGGGTTGGCATGCTTTCTTATGGTACAAAGGAACAAAAATACAAGGGTATTTCAGAAGACATCAAATACATGAAGCTTTATGGCTGAATTGGGAGAAGGTTAAGAAACTTTATTACTTGAAAATACCTGTTTGGATATCTACAGCAGAGGCTTTTTCTTATCCCGTAATATTTAGAAAGGAACAAACTATTAGGTATAGTGAACTATTGGATGAAGAGAGTGAACTCAAATTAAAACAGGAACTAGAGGAACAGGGATTTAAGATGGATTGGTTTTCATATATGCAAATATTTTCTAGGTATCGAGAAGATTGTAAGCAAGAAGGGTTTTACAATGCTTTGACTAATTTGGATAAGATTTAAATGGGAGCAGACGATCATATTATTAAAAAGCTGTATGGGTTTTTGCTAGAGTTAAAACTGGAAGAACAAGAAGTTAAAGAATTGATGGTAGCATGGGGGAAAACTTTTGGTTATGGGATTGATTTAGAAAAATGGCAAAAATTGTGGTCTCATAACTATAAAATGACAATGTCTACAGCATATAAGGAAAATTTGTATAAGATGTTTTACAGATGGCATTTATCCCCATCGAGAATTGCCAGAATGTTCCAGAACAAATTGGAGAGGTGTTGGAAATGTCATCAGACCCCAGGGATCCTATTACCACATGTGGTGGACATGCCTAGAAGCAAGGAGATATTGGACTAAGATAAACATGTGGTTGGAAAAAATGACCAAGAGACACATAGACTTTAAACCAGATATATTTTTATTAGGGATTTTACCAGAAATATATAACAAAGAACTGCAGTATTTAATTGTGAATCTTCTAACAGCAGCTAGAATTGTATTTGCTAAAAACTGGAAAGTAGAAATGATACCTACAGATGAAGAAATTATCAGGAAAATGTTGGACTGTGCCGAAATGAGTAAACTGACATTAGAAATAAGTGAGCAGGAAGAAAAACAATATTATTTGATATGGGATTTATTTTATCATTGGGTAGATAATAAAAAATGGTGATATATAAGTAAATGCTGAAATACTTTAAATGATGATACAACTGATATATTTTACATAAGAATAAGTTTTGGATATGTAGTGATATTGTGAAGAGAGGAGAGGGCACTAGGGATGCAAACTGACCGATGTACTGTCTGTACTTGATTGAATGAAAGATGTTTGTATGTTCTATTTTTCTTTTCTTTTTTTTTTGTTTTGTTTTAAAATAAAAAAATGATTTGGCAAAAAAAAAAGATGATAGATAGATAGATAGATAGATAGATAGATAGATAGATAGATATAGATGATAGATAGATGATACATGATAGATAGATAGATAGATGATAGATGGATGGATAGATAAATAGATATGGATGAATAGATAGATAGATAGATAGATAGATAGATAGATAGATAGATAGATAGATGACAGATAGATAGATGTGGATGGATGGATGGATGGATAGATGGATGAATAAAAGGTACATAAATAGATAGGTATGGATGATAGATAGATGGATGGATGGATAGATAAATAGATATGGATGAATAGATAGATGATAGATGATAGATAGATAGATAGATAGATAGATAGATAGATAGATAGATATGGATGGATGGATAGATAGATGGATGGATGGATGGATGGATAGATAGATCGATAGATCGATAGATGATAGATTCATACTGTAGATGGATGGCTAGATGGATGAATGATTGGTACATAAATAGATAGGTATGGATGATATATAGATAGATGATTTATTTATTTATTTATTTATTTATTTATTTATTTATTTATTATCAAATTTATATACCGCCGTTCTCCCGAAGGACTCAGGGCGGTGCACAGCCAAAGTAAAAAACATAAATACAAACATTAAAATACAGTTAAAAAGATATATATGCGTTTGGCCCCAAAGTTAAAAAAACATTAACAAACCCATTAAAAACATTTAAAAAATGTGTTAAGCCAGCCCGGCTTGCTGAAAAAGAAAGGTCTTAAGGGCACGGTGGAAGGCACCGAGGTCTTGGATTCTTCGTATCTCTTGGGGCAGCTGATTCCAGAGGGCAGGTGCCCCCACAGAAAAGGCCTTCCCCCTGGGGGCCACCAGTCTACATTGCTTGGCCGATGGCACCCTGAGGAAGCCCTCTCTGTGGGAGCGCACAGGTCGGTGGGAGGCCATTGGTAGCAGCAGGTGATCTCGGAAGATATCTAGGTCCTATGCCATGGAGCGCTTTAAAGGTGATAACCAACTCCTTGAAGCGCACCCAGAAGACCACTGGAAGCCAGTGCAGCTCACGCAGGAGAGGTGTTATGTGGGAGCGCCATGCGGCTCCCGTAACTACCTGCGCGGCCGCATTCTGGACCAGTTGGAGCCTACAGGTGCTCTTCAAGGGGAGCCCCATGTAGAGAGCATTTCCGTAGTCCAGGCGAGAGGTGACGAGGGCATGAGTGACTGTGCACAAGGAATCCCGATCTAGGAAGGGCCGCAACTGGCGGATCAGGCGAACCTGATAAAAAGTCCCCCTGGCTACAGCCGTCAGATGTTCCTCCAAGGACAGCTGCGTATCCAGAAGGATGCCCAAATTGCGAGCCCTCTCCGTGAGGGCCAAAGACTCGCCCCCAATAGTCAGTGATGGTGTCAACTGACTATATCAGGATGCTGGAAACCACATCCACTCAGTCTTGGATGGGTTGAGCCTGAGCCTGTTCCTCCCCATCCAGATCCACAGGGCCTCCAGGCACTGGGACATCACTTCAAGGGCATCATTGGGGTGGCCTGGGGTGGAGATGTACAGCTGGGTGTCATCAGCATACTGGTGGTACTTCACCCCGAAGCCACGGATGAACTCACCCAGCGGCTTCACATAGATGTTGAACAGAAGGGGCGAGAGGACTGACCCCTGAGGCACCCCACAAATGAGGCATCTCGAGGTCGACCTCTGCCCCCCTGCCAACACAAACTGCAACTTGCCGGGTCCAGGGAAGACTTCTTGAGGAGATGCCTCACCACCGCCTCTTTCAAGGCAGCGGGGAAAACACCCTCACTCAAAGGAGCATTTATAATCTCCTGGAGCCAGCCTCGTGTAACCTCCCGAGAGGCCAGCACCAACCAGGAGGGACACGGGTCCAATAAACATGTGGCTGCACTCAGTCTGCCCAGTATCCTGTCCACGCCTTTGGGAGTCACAGGATCAAACTCTTCCCAAATAATATTCCCAAGACCTGCCTCCCTCATCCCTCCTGGATCTACCCAGTCAGAGTCTAGGTGTTCCCGAATCTGAGCGATTTTGTCATACAGATATTGTACAAAGTCCTCAGCCCTACCCTCCAAGGGGTCCTCCCATACCCCCTGGTGGAGCAGGGAGCGGGTCACCCTAAACAGGGCAGCTGGGCAATTATCTGATGACGCAATAAGAGCGGAAAAATAATTACTCTTCTCCACTTTTATCGCCACCAGGTAGGTCTTAATATAAGACCTTACCAGTGTTCGGTCGGATTCAGAACGACTAGCACTCAAACTGCTCTCTAGGTGTCTTTTCCGGCACTTCATCTCCCTCAGCTCCTCGGTGAACCAAGGGGCCAGGTGAGACTGGCGCCGGGTCAGAGGCCACAAAGGCACAACCAGGTCCAAAGCTCCAGCGGCCATCCTATTCCAGGCGGCTACTAGGTCTTCAGCCGAGCCGTGTGCCAGAGCCTCAGGAAGTGGCCCAAGCTCCATCTGGAACCTATCAGGATTCATCAGGCACCTGGGGTGGAACCACCTCATTGGTTCTGCCTCCCTGCGGCGGGGTGTGGCGGTTCGAAGGTCTAAGCGAAGGAGGGAGTGATCTGACCATGACAAGGGCTCAATCGCTATATCCCCTATCTCAAGATCACTCAACCACTGGCCAGAGACAAAAACCAGGTCCAGCGTGTTTTCCCCCATGTGAGTAGGGCCATGAATTAACTGGGTCAGGTCCATGGCCATCATGGAAGCCATGAACTCCCGGGCCGCCTCAGATGCCTCGCCGATGGATGGCAGGTTAAAATCCCCCATGACAATAAGTCTGGGGTTATCAACCGCCACCGCGGCTATAACGGCGAGCAGCTCGGGCAGGGCTGCCGTCAGGTGGCAGGGAGCCAGGTACGTGACTAGCAGGCCGATCTGCCCCCCATGACCCCACTTCACAAGGAGGGACTCACATCCAGCCGTCTGAGGAACAGTGGCCTCCCTCGGACTAAGACTCTCGTTAATAACAGCCACCCCCCCTCCCCTGTGACCTTGGCTGATGAAATACACAGAAACTGGGTGGGCACATATCAACAAGAGGGACTCCCCCCTCCTGGCCCAACCAGGTCTCTGTAATACCTGCCAGGTCTGCGCCCCCCTCCTGAATAAACTCGCAAATGAGGGGGGCTTTATTTGCCACGGACCTGGCGTTGCACAGCATCAGCCAAAGGCCCAAGGCCCGAGGATCTGTGCAACCTGGGAAAGGAGAGGATCATTGGAGGCCGGAGCGCACCACTGCTTGAAGACAGCGAGCACGCACTCCCACAACATGATGTGACCTACTCCCGCCATATCCGCCCCTCCCACCTATTTATAAATAGATAGATAGATAGATATGGATGCATAGATGATAGCTAGATAGATAGATAGATAGATAGATAGATAGATAGATAGATAGATAGATCATAGATAAGTATAGATGATAGATAGATGATACATGATAGATAGATAGATAGATAAATAGATATGGATGAATAGATAGATAGATAGATAGATAGATAGATAGATAGATAGATAGATATAGATGATAGATGATAGAAGATAGATAGATAGATAGATAGAGATGGATGGATGGATGGACTGATGGATGGATAGATGGATGAATGATATGTACATAAATAGATAGGTATGGATGATAGATGATAGATGATAAATAGATAGATAGATAGATAGATAGATAGATAGATAGATATGGATGGATAGATAGATGATAGATGGATGGATGGATGGATGGAAGGATAGATAGATAGATAGATAGATGGTAGATGGATGGATGGCTAGATAGATGATAAGATAGATAGATAGATAGATAGATAGATAGATAGATAGATAGATGATAGATGGATGCATGGATGGATGGATAAATAGATATGGATGAATAGATAGATAGATAGATAGAGTAGATAAAGATGAAAGATAGATAGATGGATCATCAATAGATAGATAGATAGATAGATAGATAGATAGATAGATAGATAGATATAGATGATAGATGATAGATGATAGATGATAGATGATAGATAGATGATAGATGATAGATGATAGATAGATGATAGATAGATAGATAGATAGATAGATAGATAGATAGATAGATATGGATGGATGGATGGACTAAGGGATGGATAGATGGATGAATGATAGGTACATAAAGAAATAGGTATGGATGATAGATAGATGATAGATGAAAGATAGATAGATAGATAGATAGATGATAGATAGATAGATATAGATAGATAGATAGATAGATAGATAGATAGATAGATAGATGATAGATGGATGGATAGATGGATGGATAGATAGATAGATAGATGATATATGGATGGATGGATAGATGATGATGATAAGATAGATAGATAGACAGACAGACAGACAGACAGATAGATAGATAGATAGATAGATAGATGATAGATGGATGGATAGATGGATGGATAGATAGATAGATGATATATGGATGGATGGATAGATGATGATGATAAGATAGATAGATAGACAGACAGACAGACAGACAGACAGACAGACAGATAGATAGATAGATAGATAGATAGATAGATATGGATGGATAGATGGATGAATGAAAGCTACATAAATAGATAGGTATTTTTATTTTTATTTTATTTATTTATTTATTTATTAAATTTTTATACCGCCCCCCTCTCCCGAAGGACTCGGGGCGGTGAACAGCCAAAATTAAAAACACACAATACAAATATTAAAATACATTAAAACGAAATTAAATTATCTTTGGCTTCTCCAATTTAAAACCCCTTGCCCATAAAATTCCCCAATTAAAAGATTTTCAACCCAGCCCGGCTTGCTGAAATAAAAAAGTCTTCAGGGCCCTGCGGAAGGTACGGAGGTCCGGGATTAGTCGTATCCCTGGGGGTAGCTCATTCCAGAGGGCGGGTGCCCCCACAGAGAAGGCTCTTCCCCGGGGGGTTGCCAGCCGACATTGCCTGACAGACGGCACCCTGAGGAGGCCCTCTCTGTGGGAGCATGTTGGCCGGTGGGAGGTTATCGGAGGCAGAAGGTGGTCTCGTAAGTAACCGGGTCTTAAGCCATGGAGCGCTTTGAAGATGAGAACCAACACCTTGAAGCGCACTCGGAAGACCACTGGAAGCCAATGCAGCTCGCGCAGGAGAGGTGTCACGTGGGAGCTCCATGTCACCCCCATAAGTACCCGTGCAGCCGCATTCTGCACCAGTTGGAGCCTCCGAGTGCTCCTCAAGGGGAGCCCCATGTAGAGAGCATTGCAGTAGTCGAGGCGGGAAGTGACGAGGGCATGAGTGACCGTGCATAAGGAGTCCCGATCCAGAAAGGGGTGCAACTGGCGTATCAGGTGAACCTGATAGAAAGCCCCCCTGGCCACGACCGTCATATGCTCTTCTAAAGACAGCTGTGCATCCAGGAGGACACCCAAGTTACGCGCCCTCTCCGTGGGGGCCAATGTCTCGCCCCCAATAGTCAGCGATGGCACCAGCTGACTATATCAGGACGCCGGCAGCCACAGCCACTCAGTCTTGGAGGGGTTGATTCGGAGCCTGTTCCTCCCCATCCAGACCCGCATGGCCTCCAGGCACCGGGACATCACTTCAAGGGCATCGTTGGGGTGGTCTGGGGTGGAGATGTACAGCTGGGTGTCATCAGCGTACAGATGGCACTCCACCCCAAAACCATGGATGATCTCGCCCAGCGGCTTCACATAAATGTTGAACAGGAGAGGCGAGAGGACCGACCCTTGTGGCACCCCACAAACCAAGTGCCTTGAGGTCGACCTCTGCCCTCCAGCCAACACAGACTGTGACCGGTCGGAGGGATAGGAGGAGAACCACCGTAAGACAGTGCCTCCCACTCCCAACCCTTCCAACTGGCGCAGCATGATACCATGATCGATGGTATCAAAAGCCGCTGAGAGGTCTAATAGGACCAGAACAGAGGAGCAACCTCTGTCCCGAGCCCTCCAGAGATCATCAACCAACGCGACCAATGCCGTTTCCGTGCTGTACCCGGGCCTGAAGCCGGACTGGAACGGATCTAGATAGACGGTTTCATCGAGGTACTGCGGGAGCTGTCGCGCAACCACACTCTCAACAACATTCGCCAAGAAGCGAAGGTTGGAAACTGGACGATAGTTTGCCAAAACAGCTGGGTCCAGAGAGGGCTTCTTGAGGAGGGGCCTCACCACCGCCTCTTTCAAGGCGGGAGGCAAGAAACCCTCACTCAAGGAAGCGTTTATAATCCTCTGGAGCCAGCCTCGTGTAACCTCCCGGGTAGCCAGCACCAACCAGGAGGGACACGGGTCCAATAAACACGTGGTTGCGTTCAACCTCCCCAGCATCCTGTCCACGTCCTCAGGAGTCACAGGGTCAAACTCATCCCAGATAACAGTCTCAAGACACACCTCGGACAACACGCCTGTACCTACCCAGTCAGAGTCCAAGCCTTCCCGAATTTGAGCGACTTTATCATGCAGATAATGCGCAAAATCCTCAGCACGACCTTGCAAGGGGTCTTCCCGCGCTCCCAGATGGAGAAGGGAGCGGGTCACCCTAAACAAGGCAGCTGGGCAATTTTCTGCCGACGCGATAAGAGCGGAAAAGTAATTACACATCGCCGCCTTTATCGCCACTAAGTAGGTCTTGATATAAGACCTCACTAGTGTACGGTCAGATTCGGAGCGACTGGCCCTCCGACTACTCTCTAGGTGTCTTTTCCGGCGTTTCATCCACCTCAGCTCCTCGGAGAACCAAGGAGCTGGGCAGATTCGGCGCCGGGTCAGAGGCCGCAAAGGCATGACCCAATCTAAAGCACCAGCGGCCACCCTATCCCAGGCGGCCACCAGGTCTTCCGTCGAGTCGCGAGACAGAGTCTCAGGAAATGGCCCAAGCTCCATTCAGAACCTATCAGGATGCATCAGGCTCCTGGGGCAGAACCACCTGATCGGTTCTGCCTCCCTGCGGTGGGGCGTAGCGGTCAGGAAGTCAAGTCTGAGGAGAGAATGGTCTGACCATGACAAGGGTTCAATAACTATATCCCCTGTATCTAAGCCATTCAACCACTGACCAGAGACGAAAACCAAGTCCAGCGTGTTTCCTCCTGTGTGAGTGGGGCCCTGAATTAACTGGGTCAGGTCCATGGCTGTCATGGAAGCCATGAACTCCCGAGCCACCTCAGATGCTTCACCGATGGACGGCAGGTTGAAATCCCCCATGACTAAAAGCCTGGGGGTATCAACCGCCACCACGGCTATAACATTGAGGAGCTCGGGCAGGGTCGCTGCCACGCAGCAAGGAGCCAGGTACGCAACCAGCAGGCCCATCTGCCTCCCATGGCCCCACTTCAGAAGGAGAGACTCACAGCCGGCTATCTGAGGTACAGTGGCCTCCCTAGGATCAAGACCTTCCTTTACAATAACCGCCACCCCCCCCACCCCTACCCTGGGCCCTTGGCTGATGAAATGCGCGGAAAACCGGTGGGCACATTTCTACGAGGGGGACCCCCCCTCCAGGCCCAACCAGGTCTCTGTAATACCCGCCAGGTCCGCTCCCCCCTCCTGAATCAGCTCACAAATGAGGGGGGCTTTATTAACCACGGACCTGGCGTTGCACAACATCAGCCTAAGACCCAGGCTCTGAGACTCCGGACAACCCAGGGAACGAGAAGAGCATTGGGAGCCGGAGCATGTCAACGCTTGGAGACAGCAGGTATGGATGATAGATAGATAGATGATAGATAGATGGATGGATGGATAGATAAATAGATATGGATGAATAGATAGACAGACAGACAGACAGACAGATGATGGATAAATAGATAGATAGATAGATAGATAGATAGATAGATAGATAGATAGATAGATAGATAGATAGATAGATAGATAGATAGATTGATTGATTGATAGATAGATATATTCGCTGGCTGGCTGGCTGGCTGGCTAGATGGATGAATGATAGGTACATAAATAGATAGGTATGGATGATAGAATGATAGATGATAGATAGATGATAGAGAGAGAGAGAGAGAGAGAGAGCTAGAGAGATACATAGATATGGATGGATGGATGGATGGATAGATAGATAGATAGATAGATAGAAAAATAGAATAGATAAAGATGATAGATAAATAGATGGATCATCGATAGATAGATAGATAGATAGATAGATAGATAGATAGATAGATAGATAGATAGATAGATATAAGGCAGAAATAGCTATCTGAGTCTCCCAGAGAGCAACACAGAGTTGCAGTTTGTCAACAGAAAAAAAGCTCTGAAGCTTGTGAATGAGATTTCACACAACCAGAGCTGCAGAACAACTTAGTTTACGTAGGTAAAACCTGGCTAGAAAGAATATGCACATAAAAGCCTACGAAAAAGAAAAAGACATAGATAGATAGATAGATAGATAGATAGATAGATAGATAGATAGATAGATAGACAGACAGATAGATAAGAGATGGATGGATAAATAGATATGGATGAATGGATAGATAGATAGATAGATAGATAGATAGATAGATAGATAGATAGATAGATCATAGATAGGTATAGATGATAGATAGATGATACATGATAGACAGATAGACAGACAGACAGATAGATAGATAGATGATAGATGGATGGATGGATGGATAGATAGATGGATAAATAGATATGGATGAATAGATAGATAGATAGATAAAGATGATAGATAGATAGATAGAGAGATAGATAGATAGATAGATAGATAGATAGATAGATAGATGATAGATGGATGGATGGATGGATGGATGGATAAATAGATATGGATGAATAGATAGATAGATAGATAGATAGATAGATAGATAGATAGATAGATAGATATAGATGATAGATAGATAGATAGATAGATAGATGATACATGATAGACAGACAGACAGACAGATAGATAGATATAGATGATAGATGATAGATAGATAGATAGATAGATAGATAGATAGATAGATATAGATGATAGATAGATGATAGATAGATAGATAGATAGATAGATAGAGATGGATGGATGGATGGACTGATGGATGGATAGATGGATGAATGATAGGTACATAAATAGATAGGTATGGATGATAGATAGATGATAGATGATAGATAGATAGATAGATAGATAGATAGATAGATAGATAGATATGGATGGATAGATAGATAGATGATAGATAGCTTCTGGCGTGTCCCAAGATGGCGGCGGTCGGCTGAGCTCCGCTGAGGAGATGGAGAGGTTGCTGGTGTCAGGGGTCTTCGGGAGCCGTTTTGACTATCTACGGCTCCAGTCCCAATGAGGGGAATGCCCGCCCTGCCTGCTGAGGGCTTTTTCGCCCTCCGGAATATCAGGGCAGGGCGGGACTCACTTTTTGGAGCCGCCGCGGGAGATGGGGAGACGGCCTGCTGAAACAGCTGTTTCCGGCTTGTCAGCGCCGGGAGGAGTGGAGGCCGGAGCGTTCAGCGGCGGTCGGCGTTTCTGTGTGGCGGCGGCGGCTTGAAGGTGCCCTTCATCCCCCTCGCCCCTCAGGGATCTCTGGGGATGCTCTCCGGACATTTTTCGGGGGTCCTGGAGGTGCCATGGGGAGCCCAGGGTGCCGGTTGCGAGCTGGTGACGGTGGCGGCGGCGGCGGAAGGCAATGGCTGCCACGGATCATCCGGCTGAGGAAAGAGCTTGCAGTAGGTGGCTGGGGGAATACGGACAGCCTTGCCCTCAGGATTACCATCTGCTCTTTTTTGAGCCATGACCCCTATTATCCGGGGCTTTTGTCATCAGTGTTGAGACTGGGGATTTGGGGAGATTTGGGGCAGGAGAGGTGGGAGGCTGACCAGGTCTTTACTGGTCGCCTTGGGTGGCTTCTCCTCCCCCCCTTCTACCCCCAGGTATGGGTGGGTGTTGGCCTTTGATGGCCACCCACCCTTGGACTTGGACTGGGTTCTTTGTCTGCTATCCCTACTTTCACCCCACGGAAGAACTTGTGCCTGTGGGATTATCACCATTGTCTTTAATAACTTTACAAACTGCTGGCTTCTTGTGCGACCCCAAACTGGAGGAGAACTGGGCAAAACGGTGTGCAGGTGCTGAGGGGGCTGTTTGTCATCCGCCAGATGAAAGGATGGACTATTGTGACTTTATTGTCGGTGTCATCTGCCCCAGTCACTGTGAGAGGGTGACTGGGATAATTATCCTCCAGACATGGGGGGATGCCACTGGCCCCTTTCACTGCCGTGAGAGGGCAGTGAACCAGCTCCTGATATGAAGATCTACTTTGACCCAGTATTATTGGACGATCTGGTGAAGCCCTGACCAGTTGACTCTCCACCTCTGTTTTGTGTGATGTTTACAGCTGCTGACCTGCTTGCGCTGCGAGACTCCCCCCTCTCGCAGGTTTGGCCCTCGATAGGGGGCCTACCTTGGTGACGGATTTTGGAATCCTGAGAGGTGGCATGTGGCGAGGAGGGGGTTGTGGGATTTTTTGGGGAAATTTTTAGATAAGGTTTTAAAGGTTTCTGGGAGGGGGGTGGGTTCGGTGGGTTTGGGGGAGAACCTGTCGGGGAGGAGGCCAGAACCGGCTGAAGAGCACGGCACAAGAGGTGCGGGAACCGGGGTCAAGGAGGGGGTTAGAGCTTGTGTTGTGGATGGACATTACATCAGTACTGTGGGTGGGAGGGGCAGATATGGCGGGAGCAGGGGGCCACATCAGGTTGTGGGAGCGCGCGCCCGCTGGCTCTAAGCGGTGGCGCGCTCCGGCCTCCAATACTCCTCTCGTTCCCCAGGTTGCACAGACCCTCAGGCCCTGGGCCTTCGGCTGATGCTGTGCAACGCCCGGTCCGTGGTAAATAAAGCCCCCCTCATTTGTGATCTTGTTCAGGAGGGGGGAGCGGACCTGGCGGGTATTACGGAGACCTGGTTGGGCCAGGAGGGGGGTCCCCCTTGTTGAGATGTGCCCACCCGGTTTCCGCACATTCCATCAGCTGAGGACACAGGGGAGGGGCGGGGTGGTGGTGGTTGTCATTAGAGAAGGTCTTGGTCCGAGGGAGGCCACTGTTCCTCAGACGGCTGGATGTGAGTCCTTCCTTGTGAAGTGGGGTCATGGGGTGCAGATGGGCGTGCTGGTTACGTACCTGGCTCCCTGCCATGTGACGGCAGCCCTGCCCGAACTGCTCAACGTTATAGCCACGGTGGCGGTTGACACCCCCAGGCTTATGGTCATGGGGGATTTTAACCTGCCATCCGTTGGTGAGGCGTCTGAGGTGGCTCGGGAGTTCTTGGCTTCCATGATGGCCATGGACCTGACCCAGTTAGTTCATGGCCCTACTCACACGGGGGGAAACACGCTCTGGTCAGTGGTTGAGTGATCTTGAGATAGGGGATATAGTGATCGAGCCCTTGTCATGGTCAGATCACTCCCTCCTTTGCTTTGACCTTCGAACCGCCACACCCCGCCACAGGGAGGCGGAACCATTGAGGTGGTACTGCCCCAGGCGCCTGATGGATCCTGATAGGTTCCAGATGGAGCTTGGGCCACTTCCTGAGGCTCTGGCACACGGCTCAACTGAGGAGCTGGTGGCCGCCTGGGATAGGGCGGCCGCTGGAGCTTTGGATCGGGTCGTGCCTTTGCGGCCTCTGACCCGGCGTTGATCTCGCCTGGCTCCTTGGTTCACCGAGGAGCTGAGGGAGATGAAGTGCCGGAAAAGACGCCTAGAGAGTGGTTGGAGGGCCAGCCATTCTGAATCTGACCGAACACTGGTAAGGTCTCATATTAAGACCTACCTGGTGGCGATAAAAGTGGCGAAGTATAACTATTTTGCCACTATTATTGCGTCATCAGATAATTGCCCGGCCGCCCTGTTTAGGGTGACCCGCTCCCTGCTCCACCAGGAAGCGCGGGAGGACCCCTTGGAGGGTAGAGCCGAGGATTTTGTACAGTATCTGTATGACAAAGTCACTCAGATTCGGGAACACCTGGACTCTGACTGGGTAGATTCAGTGGAGAGGACAGAGACAGGTCTTGTGAGTATTATCTGGGAAGAGTTTGATTCTGTGACGCCCGAAGACGTGGACAGGATACTGGGCAGACTGAGCGCAGCCACATGTTTACTGGACCCGTGTCCCTCCTGGTTGGTGCTGGCCTCTCGGGAGGTTACACGAGGCTGGCTCCAGGGGATTATAAATGCTTCCTTGAGTGAGGGTGTCTTCCCTGCCACCTTGAAAGAGGTGGTGGTGATACCTCTCCTCAAGAAGCCTTCCCTGGACCTGGCAGTGTTGGCAAATTATCGCCCAGTCTCCAACTTTCGCTTCGTTGCGAAGGTTGTTGAGAGTGTGGTAGTGCGACAGTTCCCCCAGCACCTGTATGAATCGTCGTATCTGGATCTGTTCCAGTCGGGCTTCAGGCCTGGGTACAGCACAGAAACGGCATTGATCGCGTTGGTTGATGATCTCTGGAGGGCTCGGGACAGGGGTTGTTCCTCTGTCCTGGTCCTATTAGACCTATTAGTCCTATTAGGCCATGCGGATCTGGATGGGGAGAAACAGACTCAGGCTCAACCCATCCAAGACCGAGTGGCTGTGGTTTCCGACATCCCGATATAGTCAGTTGGTGCCATCACTGACTATTGGGGGCGAGTCATTGGCCCCCACGGAGAGGGTTCGCAACTTGGGTGTCCTCCTGGACTCACGGCTGTCTTTAGAAGAGCACATGACGGCCGTGGCCAGGGGGACTTTTTATCAGGTCCGCCTGATTCGCCAGTTGCGTCCCTTTCTGGATCGGGACTTGTTAAATACGGTCACTCATGCTCTCGTTACTTCCCGTCTGGACTACTGCAATGCTCTCTACATGGGGCTCCCTTTTTTTTTTTTTATTAAAAAGTTTTATAAGAAATACAAACAATTTTCTCCCCCCCACCCTTCCCCTTCCCCACATGAATTATACATTTTCTTATACATAAGAAATCCTCCATATACATGTTTCCCTTAAAGAAAGCATTAAAATAAAACATTTTAATTACATTCGGAGTTGCTCTTCTCCTTCTTCCCTCATTCCACAACAAACCTTGTTCTCCTCCTCCTTTTTTTCCCGTCCCTCCCTCCTCTTCCCTCCTACTTTCTCCTACCTCTTCTCCCACCTCATCCTACTTCCTTTCCCTATCCCCCACTTCTCTCTTCTTTTCCCCCTTCTCGCCTTCACTCCTACTCCTGTCCACTTCCCTTCCCTTCCTCCTCTCCTTTCTTCCATTCCTCTCCCTCCCTCTCCTCTTCCTACCCCCTCCTCCTCTCTCCTTTGCTGTGAAATATTTTCCTCCTTTAGTATCTGAGCAACTCCTATATTCTAGAATACACTTTCTTCTGCTAAAACATTTCTCTATTCATCACTTCCCCCCCCTCCCTTATCCCCCCCTCCCCACCCCACCCCTGACTTCCCGGAGCAAAAACAGGGTATAGCATCTAACAAACATATGCTAAAATAAACTAACAAATTATAAAGTTCAAAGCTCCCACATGTTCTTTAACTCCCTTTGCTCCAATTCACCAACCTCCCTTTTATAAATTCTCAATACCAATTAAATTAAATTAAATTCATTCTTCCTACTTATATAGAAAAAAAAGAAAAAAAACCCTTTTTCTTAATGCATAAACCGATACTTTAGCAGTCTTACAAACAATAAAAATCATGAATAAATTCCATTTCTATACCAGAAAAAAAAATTTTCATCTTAAAATCTTACACATTTTATCTCATATATCTTTTAAAATAATATAGTCTAATGTTAAGCATTTTAAAAATCTCTTAATACCTTTAAAACACTTATTTACCAAATATAAATTTCAGAATCTACAGGAGGGTATCTTTCAATTTTTCAATTAACCATCTTAATACCTCTAACATTTTAAAGAACAACCCTTAACTATCCAAAACTAATTATCAGTTTACAATAAAATTCTGAGTTTAACATTAATCCTCTTTGCTTCAAAGGGTTAGACATCCTAAAAGCTTATACAATTTATCTCATATATCTTGCAGAATAATATAACCTTATGTTAAACATTTTAAAAATCTTTTAGAACCATTAAAACACATATTTGCCCGATGCCAATTTCAAAATCCACAGGAGAATATCTTTCTTAATCTTCTGTTCTTCACTTCTTTTTATATTTTTTCCAATCCTTTTTTTTTATAAATTGTTTCAACAATCCCCCCAGTTTTATTTTGGAAACTTTTAAAATAGTAATTTGAGGTTGATGTTTCTGAAATACTCTCTCTCTTCTTGAAGTCACATTTTCTAACTTGAAATCCTCATTTCGTCTCTTCTGGCTTGTATAATCATTCAATCCATTTCTTTGTCCATATAGCCAAAATTTGTTGCCATAAAAATTGTCAGCTTGCAATAAAGAAACCATTTGTTGCTTTTCTGTCATTGGAATGGAAACGTCCACCAAAACCTTTGTTTCAGCTGTACCGGCCAATCTCTTAATCTTGTCCATTTCCTGATCTTCCAAAAACAAATTCTTCTGAATAATTTCCTGCTGTCCCTGTAACAACTGCTTATAATTTCCCAAGCTATTTTTTGAAAAAGCCCTTTTGATTGTATTCAGCAGGGCTGAGGTAAAAAAGTCTAGAAGTTCTTGAAAAGCCTGGACAGTCACGGCTTGGGAATTTGCTGATTCACCAGCCCTGTTGTCAGCCATATTTCAGCTACTTTGTATTTCTCCAGCTATCAGGACAACAATTCAACTTTTTTCCACACAGTATAAAGACCAGATTTTAGTTAAAATCAGAACCAAATTCTTTTCCTGGCAGCTTCCATTTAAAACTTTCTCTTAGGGTGTAATCCAATAGCTGTAAAACGTTAACAAGCCTTAACGAGCACTTTCCCTGGTAGTTTCCTCCTCCCGCCCTCAGGCGCCATTTTCTGCATATTAAAACGGAGTTAAAGTGTTACTTGCAAGTTTCCTTTTGTTTTCTCCTGATTTGCTCCGTCTGCTATCAAAGTAAAGATGTTAAAAGTCCCCCCTGTTGATTTTCTGCACATTCTGGTCGCAGCTTCTAGCTCCGCTTCAGCGGAGTCGTTTCTGGTCCGGAGTGGCTTGACAGGCTTCAATAGGGAGCCCACACCCTTTGCGCCCCAGGATTTCTCCTAGCGCACTTGGGGGGCTCTACCCCCACCTGTCGACTCTTCTCTCTCCCCTTTGCCCGGGGAGAGGGTTCCAAGCCTCCAGACAGCAGTTTTTCGGCTGTTCTGGGGCTTTTATGGAACCAGAGAACGGGCGCTCAAAAAAGAGCGTCTTCAAAGCTGCGGAGCCAGGCAGGAAGTCTCACACATGGGGCTCCCCTTGAGGAGCACCCGGAGGCTCCAGCTGGTCCAGAATGTGGCTGCGCGGGTGGTTATGGGAGCGACGTGGCGCTCCCATGTGACCCCCCTCCTGCGCGAGCTGCACTGGCTCCCGGTGGTCTTCCGGGTGTGCTTCAAGGTTTTGGTTACCACCTTTA